>CM075809.1:71285154-72485154 GCA_037975025.1 Excoecaria agallocha | reverse complement strand
TTCTAGGGGCATTAATATAAAAATAAGTTAAAAAGTATAAAAGATAAGAAATGTTATAGTTCGAAATTAATGTGCATAAGAATTATCCTCTTGTATAAGTACATCAAATGGATATTAAATTGAAAGTTATAATATTGATGAGCATGTGATCATTTAATTCTATATAAGCATTATGTATCTATATATTTATGTATAGGTATGTATATCACTCTGATATCGATCAAGTATATAAGGTATGGCACACTATGGTATTAAGTATTATATTGTTCACCTTGTTAAGATTATTTAATGATTACATGAAAGTGAATTTGGATTGCATACTATGTTTTAAATGATGTAGATGTATGAAAGAAATACACCGGATGTCTTTTGTGGTAGCAATGAGTGATGCATTGATTACTGAGTTATTAAGTTTTATTGTCTATGTAAGTAAGATGTTCTGTTGCTTATGCTTGTGATTTATTGCTGAATGTAAGAACTGGGATCTAAGATAATTGACGGTATCTATTAAGAGTGTTATTAACTTTGTATTTGTATAATTGATATTACATGTTTAAAAGATTATCTTTAGATTATTCTGTCCCCACTAAGCTTTATAGCTTAGCACGGGTTTTGTTATCCGTGTAGGTAGCGGGATAGACTTGTTTTGGTTAGACAGCTGCTTCGGCTCAACCATCAGAAGAAGGGATTTAGTTTCGAGCAATTCATCTTTTGAGGTTCACAAATGTAGCGAGGCGATTTTTAATGTAAATTGTTTCTACTTTGGAGTATTATAGTGACTTAAGAGTGTAATTTGTATTATTGACTTATCTTAGGAATTGTGATTAATAATGAGAATGGATGAATGAGATGTTTGATGAAATTATTTTTGTATTGTTGTGACGCTGATGGGCTGAGGAAATTGTCTGATTTTCAGGTGGATTAGATAAGTTTTTAGACGTTATATTGCCGGATTTTTATTTGGTAATTAGTCATTTGGACAATTATAGCTGTTAGTGTAAGCCCTAGCCCCAATACATTGTAACGAAACACTTGAAATTAATAAAATGAGGCATTTGTTTTATCCTTTGTATTCCTGTGCATATCAATTGATAAAACTATCCAAGAGTGTTGTTTCGGTTTAAGTTATCATGTGTGAGGCACATGGATTGTAAGACCTTGAAACAAATGAGACATCATTCTAAATATCCCTAGTCAGTCATTGTTATGGGAATAACAAATGAATTAAGACTAGTATGCTCTCTCTGATCTTATGAGTTCTGTCTTATGGATCATTAGGACAAGAGTGTCAATCAGAGATCATAGATACATGTTAAAGAACATGGTATCTGGATTCGATCCGCTCATGAGAACACTACATGGTACAAGTCATAAGTGTTTCTCATATGCAAGTTTTGTATCGGAGTTCTTAGACCTGAAATCTCTATGAAACTCTTTAGGAATTACTGTGTACTTTAACATACACCTAATGTACTCGTAACAGAGTGACAAGTACGGGTATGATTGGGTATGCACTGATTCATGTTAGAGAGCATGAGAGAAGTGAAAGGATTACCCCTCTCGATAAGAGAGAAAAATATCACCGGCCACTTGATCAGTGAACTGAGAAGTGTATGGCCATACCGAGATGAAATAATGAGTAATCATTATTTATCTGAGAATTCAGTGTCATTGGAATATCAAGAAATGAATTAATGTATATAAGGATGACTAGTTCCATGCCTTATATTAATTCTGATATTTATGGGTAAGGGACTATGCGAAATTGCATTAGGTCACCAAATGCCATATGCATTTTCATTTAATTTGGAATGCTATAATATCTTGCTAGAGAATATATATAGCCTTTGAATTAATTTATTAATTCATTGCCAACATTAAATGGACCTATAGGATCGCACACAAAGCATTGGGCTTAAAATATTTAAATTAAGTATTGGACATTAATTTGGGCTTTTAATTAAAGTCAAATTAATGTATGTAATGGGTTATAATATTGCTATTGGGCTTTGGTCCATGAGAGAGAGAAATTCAGCCCATAAGGTTTAATTTCAATTAATTAATTATCTTGTGTTAATTAAGTTAATTGAATATTAAAGCCTAAAGGAATTTAAATTAAATTAAATCACTTATATATTTAATGATGTGGCCGAAATTCCAAGAGGGAAATCAAGGAATTTCGGCACATGCTATATATTTAAATTAAGTGATTTCATTTATTTAAGTGTCTTATGTTTTATTTCAAATTTGAATTTAAATTCAAAGGAGTTTAATTCAAAATATATTACTTATCTTTAGGAAGTGATAGAGTTTGAATTAATTATCTTAGGATAGTTGAATTCAGATTAATGACTTGCCAAAGGATAAGCATATATATTAAAAGAAATAAAACCCTAAACCTAATTTTTTGGTGGCATGAATAGTAACTCGTGAATAGTGACTCTCTCTCTCTCTTAATTCTTTTGTTCAATTTTTCACAAGGAGAAAGGATTGTTCCTCATTCTCTTGTGTTATTGAGCAGTAATAGCAATCTAAAGAAGTACAAAATCAAGTTTTGTAGCTTCAAACTATAACCATTACACAATACCAAAAAAGAGATCTAGCAATCTCGTTTTTAAGCCGACGGTGTAATTGTGTGTGTGAGAATAGAGGGAGTGGCGCAAAAGGCTATTCCTTGGCATTGGTGATCGAGATCTAAGGCGGACAAAGCCATCATTGTTGCTGGTCATCATCGGAATAAAAGTTTTAAAAGGCATCAAAAGTTGTAAGTTCGATAACCCTAAAATTGCATGTTTCGATTCTATCTTTGGATATGTATGGTATGTATGATAAAATTTTTGTTTTTCCGCTGTGCTATCATGATTATCATACCATGTCATATTCCATCAGTGGTATCAGAGCCTAGACATGCTTATTTTAGTGCTTTAGATGCATGAAAAAATTAATTAAAAATCGTTATTTTGAAAACATGCAAATCTGAAATTTTCTGTTTTGAGTTTTTTGCATTGTTTTGGTGTAAAAACGATTTTAATTGATTAGATAGGTATTATAATTAATATGACATGTTAATATACTGTCCTAAGATGTTATTAGGGCTGGTAATGGTCGGATTTAATTATTTATACCTGATAGTACATGTTAATTATGAAACTAGGTGCTAGTTGGCATGTAAATTGCTAATTTAACAACTAGTTTTCAAAATTAAATGTAAAAACTTTTTTGGCATGTTTGTAAGTGATATTTAAAGATTAATTATCAGGTCTGGACATTTTTTAAATTTGGTTTTAATTCTGGTCCATGATAATTTAATTGATTAATTTTAAAATCACTTAAAACAATGACTAGTTTGTGTTTGTTACATGTTTAATCAACATTGTTTGCTTTGTTTTGATTAAAATGGTAAAAACACATTTAGATTAAAATGGTACAGAATATTAAATCAATATTTATGGACTTATTTAGATTATTAAATGACTCATAAAATTGATTTAAATGTTTGTGCATTTCATGGCATTACATAAGCATTAAACAACTAGTTTTGTTGTTTGTTTGTTTTTGCATGAATGTCGTGTTCTATTATATGTGTTCTTCATGATTTTATTTTTAATTCATGTTAGCACATATTATATGTATTTTTAATGTTTATGGGCTGTATGACATAAAATTAAAAATGGCAAAATTGGAAATTATACTAGAGTTGATTTATGGCACAAATCTAACTAGTTTGTGTTTTGGGCTTTTAAGAGAACTTATTCAATAAGAGGATTTAGTCCATTGGGCTTCGGCCCAGGCCCATCACGGGGTCTTCTCTTAAAGGTTCAAGTACACAATTTCCATTAATGGGCTTGGCTAAATTGATTAAAATTGGACTTTGTCTGATCCATGAATGCTATGTATATTTATTTGCTTGTTTGGTGTGATGAATGGATATGCATGGTGCATTCATGGGCCCTGGGTTTTTGTAATTAAATATGGCCTGCGTGCCATTATATTTTATTGTAAAAGTTTCATTTATTTCTTAGAATAGAATTTATTTGAAGACTTTGTAAATCAAGACGAAGCCCACCGGAGTGGAGAAGCCCAACTCGAAGATTCTTATGTAATAGTATAGAATCTTAGTTGTAAGTTTTTGGGCCCATGTTTGTCACGCTTTACTTTATGCAATTATATATATATGCATGCTATGTATGGATGACAAAGCGTATGCCATGTAAGCCGTAATAAAATGAATCCCTAAAAATAGTAAGTCACAAAGTTGCCTTCCTAATTCGAAACATGTCAAGGCATCGATCATCGGTCACGTAGACTAGGAGTCCTAGATGCGCCCGATTATCTTTGTGAGGCATGGGTTGTGAATGTAGGTTGGACTTATCATGGAAAGGGATGCCCGGACCTAGGCAACTAATAAATGGGTTGTGCTATAACATCTTAAGATGTTAGCCCATTTGATCCAAGAGTCATGTACGAGACATGGTTGGAGTTTTCCTACCTAAGTAACTTAACTTGTTAGGTGTACAAGCTTAGCGTGACTAATAAGTTATTGTGAAAAGTGGATCTTGGCCCACATTAAATCACTAACGCGAATTATTTAAAGGGATATTAATTCGGTTTGTGGGATCATAAATAAGACCTCATTTAATCTTGCTAAATTTTATTGTAGATTGAAAATGGCATCTTCAAATAACAATTTCTCATTGCGATCGGTCCTTGAAAAGGACAAATTGAATGGCACCAATTTCATAGACTGGTCTCGAAACTTAAGAATAGTTCTTAAGCAAGAGAAAAAGTCATATGTTTTGGATGCACCCTTGCCTGAAGAACCAGGAAGGAACGCCTCTGCGGTTCAAAAGGAAACTTTTGAGACCAAGAAGAGCAACTCCAATGATGTGACCTGTCTGATGCTGGCCACTATGGTGCCTGAATTGCAAAAGCAATTTATGGACCAAGAGGCTTATGCGATCATGGTGCACCTCAAGGAGATGTTCCAAGAGCAAGCTCGTCACGAGAGGTTCGTGACAACAAAGGCATTAATTTCTTGCAAGATGGCTGAGGGTACACCTGTTAGTACCCATGTACTCAAGATGAAAGGGTATCTTGATACTCTTGAGAAGCTTGAGGTACTAGTGCCAAAGGAATTGGCCACTAACTTGATCTTAGGATCATTGCCTACTGCTTATGATCTATTTGTGATGAATTATAACATGCATGCAATGAACAAGTCAGTCACTGAGCTTCATGGGATGCTTAAGAATGCTGAAGAGAACATTCGAAAGACCAATCCCATTCTAATGGTTCAAAAAGGAATTAAGAAGGGACCCGCTAAGGGAAAGGGAAAGGGAAAGACAAAACCCAAGTCAAGTGGGAGTGCACCTCAGGCCCAATCCAAGCCCAAGGCGCCAAAACTCAAAGAGAGTGAGAGCACTTGCTTCCATTGTAACAAGATAGGGCATTGGAGGAAGAATTGCGCTCTCTTCAAGGAAGAACAAAAGAAGAATGGAGCCAAGGCGTCCAGTTCTGGTATTTTTGTTGTTGAAATTAACCTTTCTATTTCTACCACATGGGTATTGGATACCGGTTGTGGTTCTCACATTTGTTCAAATGTGCAGGGGCTAAGAAATAGGCGGTTACTTGGGAAGAATGAAGTGGACCTCCGTGTGGGGAATGGAGCACGAGTTGCTGCCATGGAGATAGGCGACTATCACCTCACTTTACCTTCCGGACTTTGTATTGTTTTGAATAATTGTTATTATGTGCCTGCTATGAGCAGAAACATTATTTCAGTTTCATGTTTGGATAATGATGAATTTGATTTTGTTATTAAAAAGGGCAATGCTCATATTCGTCGCGAAGGCATTTCTTATGGCAATGCCATGTTGCAAAATGGCCTTTATCTCCTTGATTTACAAAACAAAGAGTCGATATACAACATTAATACAAGGAGGGTTAAATCAAACGAATTGAACCCTACTTACTTTTGGCATTGTCGTTTAGGACATGCAAACGAAAAACGCATTTCAAGACTCCACAAAACTGGAGTGTTTGGGTCATTTGACTTAGAGTCTTATGACACATGCGAGCCATGTTTGCATGGAAAAATGACAAAGAGTCCTTTTAACAAGAAAGGTGAAAGGACTAATGGCTTATTGGAACTAATACATACCGATGTATGTGGACCATTAAGTACACAAGCTAGAAGTGGTTTTAGCTACTTCGTGACTTTCACAGATGACTTCAGTAGATATGGCTATGTCTATCTAATGAAGTACAAGTCTGAAACTTTTGAGAAATTCAAGGAGTTTAAGAACGAAGTAGAAAACCAACTTGGCAAAAGTATAAAAGCCATTCGATCAGATCGAGGTGGCGAATACTTAAGCCAAGAGTTTGATGATCATCTAAAAGAGTGTGGTATTATTTCACAGCTCACTCCTCCTGGAACACCGCAATGGAATGGTGTGTCCGAAAGGAGAAATCAAACTCTTTTGGACATGGTTCGATCTATGATGAGTCAAGCTAATCTTCCTATCTCTTTTTGGGGTTATGCATTAGAAACTGCTGCGTTTCTATTGAACCGTACTCCAACTAAAGCAGTTGAGAAGACACCATACGAGGTATGGACTGGGAAAGAACCTAATATGTCTTTTCTCAAGATTTGGGGTTGTGAAGCACATGTTAAGAAATTAACATCTGACAAACTAGAGTCCAAATCGACTGTCTGCTTGTTTGTGGGCTATCCCAAAGAAACAAAGGGATACTACTTTTACTCACAAGTCGAGAACAAAGTATTTGTTGCTCGCAAGGCTGTTTTCTTGGAAAAGGAGTTCCTTCTCAAGAAAGACAGTGGGAGTAAAGTAGAACTTGGAGAAATTCAAGTGCCACAAGCTCCTATAGAGGATGGTTTGGAAATGGGATCAAGTTCACAACCAGTTGTGGAACAAGAACCCATTACACAAGTACCTAGAAGGTCTGGTAGGGTACGTCAGGAGATTGAGAGATATGGATTTCTAATCACTGACAGTGACACTATTGAGTTAGTAGATCGTGAGGATCCTACTACCTACCGAGAAGCTATTGAAAGCCCAGACTCTGATAATTGGCTTGAAGCCATGAAATCCGAGATGCAATCAATGTACGATAACCAGGTTTGGACCTTGGTTGATCCACCAGAAGGTGCTAAGGTAATTGAATGCAAGTGGTTATTCAAACTAAAAGCTGATAAGACCTACAAAGGTAGACTAGTAGCAAAAGGTTTTCGACAAACTCATGGTATAGACTATGACGAGACCTTTTCGCCTGTAGTCATGCTCAAGTCCATTAGGATCTTGCTTTCCATAGCTGCATATCATGATTATGAGATATGGCAAATGGATGTCAAAACTGCTTTCCTTAACGGAAATTTACTTGAGGATGTGTATATGACACAGCCTGAAGGTTTTGTCAACCCCAAGCATCCTAAGAAGGTATGCAAGCTTTAAAAATCCATTTATGGATTAAAGCAAGCATCCCGAAGTTGGAATCTTCGCTTTGATGAGGCAGTCAAAGAATTTGACTTCATCAAGAACGAAGATGAGCCTTGTGTGTACAAGAAGGTTAGTGGGAGCATAGTAGTGTTTCTGGTCCTATATGTGGACGACATCCTTCTCATTGGGAATGATATTCCAACATTGCAAAAGGTTAAGCAATGGTTGGGAAAATGTTTCTCAATGAAAGACTTAGGTAAAGCCGAGACAATACTTGGTATTCGAATCTATAGAGATAGATCGAATCGGCTTTTGGGACTAAGTCAAGAAAAGTACATAGACAAAGTACTAAAGCATTTTAGTATGGGAGACTCAAAGAAAGGGTACATACCTTTGGCTTTGGGAGTTCCTTTGACTAAAGAACAGTGCCCTAAAACCAAAGAGGAAAGGGACAACATGAGTAGAATCCCATATGCATCTGCTATTGGATCTATCATGTACGCTATGTTATGTACTAGGTTGGATGTTGCTCATGCATTGAGTATAACCAGTAGGTTTCAGCAAGACCCTGGTGAGAAGCATTGGTCTGCTGTAAAAGGGATCCTTAAGTACCTGCGAAGGACTAAGGATCACTTCTTGGTGTATGGTGGTCAAGAAGAGCTCGTCATACAAGGATATGCCGATGCTGCTTTTCAGACCAGCACTCAGGATTCTAGATCGCAATCTGGATTTGTTTTTGTTTTAAACGGTGGGCTGTCAGCTGGAGAAGCTCAAAGCAAGAAACCGTTGCTGACTCAACTACAGAATCTGAGTATATTGCAGCAAGTGAGGCTGCAAAAGAGGCTGTTTGGATTAAAAATTTCATTAATGGATTAGGAGTGGTCCCAAGCATCCTAGATCCATTAGAAATTTTCTGTGACAATAACGGGGCCATCGCACAGGCTAAGGAGCCCCGATCACACCAGAAATCCAAACACATACTCAGAAGGTACCACCTGATCAGAGAAATCATTGATCGTGGGGACGTCAAGGTTAGCAAGATATCAAGTGAAGACAATGTAGCAGATCCTTTGACGAAACAGTTACGTCCAAATCTGCACGAAGCTCATTTGAGAGCGTTCGGTCTTAGGGCTATGCCCAATTGGGACTAGTGCTAGTGGGAGATTGTTAGTGTAAGCCCTAGCCCCAATACATTGTAACGAAACACTTGAAATTAATAAAATGAGGCATTTGTTTTATCCTTTGTATTCCTGTGTATATCAATTGATAAAACTATCCAAGAGTGTTGTTTCGGTTTAAGTTATCATGTGTGAGGCACATGGATTGTAAGACCTTGAAACAAATGAGACATCATTCTAAATATCCCTAGTCAGTCATTGTTATGGGAATAACAAATGAATTAAGACTAGTATGCTCTCTCTGATCTTATGAGTTCTGTCTTACGGATCATTAGGACAAGAGTGTCAATCAGAGATCATAGATACATGTTAAAGAACATGGTATCTGGATTCGATCTGCTCATGAGAACACTACATGGTACAAGTCATAAGTGTTTCTCATATGCAAGTTTTGTATCGGAGTTCTTAGACCTGAAATCTCTATGAAACTCTTTATGAATTACTATGTACTTTGACATACACCTAACGTGCTCGTAACAGAGTGACAAGTACAGGTATGATTGGGTATGCACTGATTCATGTTAGAGAGCATGAGAGAAGTGAAGGGATTACCCCTCTCGATAAGAGAGAAAAATATCACCGGCCACTTGATCAGTGAACTGAGAAGTGTATGGCCATACCGAGATGAAATAATGAGTAATCATTATTTATCTGAGAATTCAGTGTCATTGGAATATCAAGAAATGAATTAATGTATATAAGGATGACTAGTTCCATGCCTTATATTAATTCTGATATTTATGGGTAAGGGACTATGCGAAATTGCATTAGGTCACCAAATGCCATATGCATTTTCATTTAATTTGGAATGCTATAATATCTTGCTAGAGAATATATATAGCCTTTGAATTAATTTATTAATTCATTGCCAACATTAAATGGACCTATAGGATTGCACACAAAGCATTGGGCTTAAAATATTTAAATTAAGTATTGGACATTAATTTGGGCTTTTAATTAAAGTCAAATTAATGTATGTAATGGGTTATAATATTGCTATTGGGCTTTGGTCCATGAGAGAGAGAAATTCAGCCCATAAGGTTTAATTTCAATTAATTAATTATCTTGTGTTAATTAAGTTAATTAAATATTAAAGCCTAAAGGAATTTAAATTAAATTAAATCACTTATATATTTAATGATGTGGCCGAAATTCCAAGAGGGAAATCAAGGAATTTCGGCACATGCTATATATTTAAATTAAGTGATTTCATTTATTTAAGTGTCTTATGTTTTATTTCAAATTTGAATTTAAATTCAAAGGAGTTTAATTCAAAATATATTACTTATCTTTAGGAAGTGATAGAGTTTGAATTAATTATCTTAGGATAGTTGAATTCAGATTAATGACTTGCCAAAGGATAAGCATATATATTAAAAGAAATAAAACCCTAAACCTAATTTTTTGGTGGCATGAATAGTAACTCGTGAATAGTGACTCTCTCTCTCTTAATTCTTTTGTTCAATTTTTCACAAGGAGAAAGGATTGTTCCTCATTCTCTTGTGTTATTGAGCAGTAATAGCAATCTAAAGAAGTACAAAATCAAGTTTTGTAGCTTCAAACTATAACCATTACACAATACCGAAAAAGAGATCTAGCAATCTCGTTTTTAAGCCGACGGTGTAATTGTGTGTGTGAGAATAGAGGGAGTGGCGCAAAAGGCTATTCCTTGGCATTGGTGATCGAGATCTAAGGCGGACAAAGCCATCATTGTTGCTGGTCATCATCGGAATAAAAGTTTTAAAAGGCATCAAAAGTTGTAAGTTCGATAACCCTAAAATTGCATGTTTCGATTCTATCTTTGGATATGTATGGTATGTATGATAAAATTTTTGTTTTTCCGCTGTGCTATCATGATTATCATACCATGTCATATTCCATCAATAGCTTTATCGGCTTATTTAATTTATAAGTATTTCTTTTTGGACAAGTCTGGGTCGATGGGATAGTTAAGATTCAAAAGAAAAATCTTGCTGATTTTGGAATTTTCACTCAGTGCATTGCTCCTCAAAAGGTCATTGACCAGTATCCGACAAATGGTCCTTGGAAAAAAAAATTTCCAACTTATCACTTGTTTCGGTTAGACTGTTCAGCAAGGGTGTTACAAAACCACTAACACTTGAGAAAAATTTTAAAACAAAAACAGAAAATAGATGAAGAAGAGAAGAATAACAAACAAAAATCACTTTAAAATCAACATAAATAAACAAATGCCAATGTATTCCCCGGCAACAGCGCTAAAAACTTGATCGGTGTCTAGCAAGTGTACTAGATCGGCTACTAATATAGGAAAATATAATTAAAACCCAAAATATCGAACCCAAGGGAAACTTGTATTTGTATGAGTAATTTTAATTTTAAAACCATTTTTTTTAAGAAGAAAGAAGAGAAATCCCAAAGATATGATGGTTGAAGATTAAAACTAAAAGCAGTAATTTAAAGCTGAAATAAAACAATTGAAAGAGTTAAAACGAAAACAAGTAAATTGAATGAGGTAAAAATTAATACTAAAAGCAACTTTCACTAAAGGACTATCCACCTTAACCAATAATGTTATGACTTAATCAAAAGAAACACACAATGATTATGGAGAATTCAGATTAATAAACCCATATAACTTTATTCAAAATTATCATTCTAAGCATTTAAATTTTCTTATTCGGATAAACTCAACACTTAGCATAAAGACCTGAATTAATTCTCCTATATGTCTATTAAATCCTTTCTCATGTAATTTAACTTTCACCTATTCTTAATTACACCTGTCTCAACCTTAATTTACTTTAATCAACACACAGTTATAGCTTATTCAGATTATAACTTTCACCTGTTCTTCACACGTGGGCACGGGTTCTTCTTTGATTCTTCTTCACTTCTTTTCATGTGGCCATGGGTAATTTTATTCCTTAAACTCACGTGGCCATGGCTTTCTTGGTGCAACCTTCACATGGCCACGTGTTATTCTCTTCATCTATTTCACGTGGTCACGTGAAAACCTTCTGGACACAACACTTCCTTTCTCGCATCAATTTCTCATTTTTACAATTTTGGCCCTTAATCTTTTGTCTTTTTGCAATTAATCTCTTTTGAAACAAATTAAGCCTGAAAACACCCAAAACTTTAGATTAACTTCAAAAACATACAAATTAACAATTTAACTCTAATTCAACCTAAATTACACCAAATTAACTAAATAACAATACTTAAAACATGTTAAAAACTATACATAATTCACACTTATCAGCAGAATAACAGCCTTTGGGCGGTTCATCTCCTCCTCAGCCAAGCGATGCACCCCCTTCTTTAAGAAATTGAGGAAGAACGAAGCCTTCAATCGGGACGCTGATTGCCAGCAAGCCTTCAATGAGCTAAAGAAATTCCTCACCAATCCACCGTTACTCAGCCAACCACTTTCAGGTGAAAATTTGTATTTATACTTATCAACTTCTGGTGAGGCTGTTGTAGGTGTCCTAATCAGGGAAGAAGGAACCCAATAACTGCCTATTTATTATGTGAGCCAAGTGCTCAGAGGCTTAGAATTGAAAAAAGGTCCGGTCGAGCAACTCATCATTGCTCTCATGATGTGCACAAAGAAGCTGAGATAATACTTTAAAGCACATACGATAGTCGTCCGATCGGGCCAACCGATCAGAAAAATTCTCCAGACCCCGGACTTGGAAGGAAAAATGATGGGATGGGCAATCAAGCTCCAATCGTGGGATGTGAGGTACGAGCCCAGGAAAACAATCAAGGCTTAAGGTTTGGCAAACTTCATCGCTGAATTTGTTGGCGAAGAAGTAACCAGTCACCCGTAACCTATAAAATGGGAAATGATCGTGGATGGAGCTGCGAATGACAATCGAGAAGGCACAGGCATCGTGATGATGGGCCCCTTGGGCATTGTTATAAGGTATGCAATAAAGCTCAGCTTTAAAATTTCAAATAACATGGTAGAGTACGAGGCGCTTCTGCAAGGGCTGAGACTGCTTCATGTCACCAAAAGCGATTCCCAACTTGTGATGAGCCAGGTTTTAGGCACCTTCGAGGCTAGAGAACCCAACATGATATGATATTTGGGAAAGGTCAAAGCGACACTTAAGATGCTAGAAAAATGCAGATCCGAATGGGTCCTACAGAAGGTGCCACGAGATCAAACTTCAGCGGCTGATCAACTTGCTAAAATGTCTTCTTCCGAACAAAGGGTGGTGGAAGAAAGTATAACAATTATTGACCAACCAACCTCCTCCTTAGATGAACCAGAAATGATGAAAATTGAGCCAATTTAGGAAACGTAGATGAGCTCCATCAAGCGGTACCTGTAAACAGGACAATTGCCTGAAGACAAGGTGGAAGCCCGAAAGTTATCTCGAAAATCCTTGAGTTATTCTATTATTAACGGTGAATTATTTAAAAAGCTTTTGGTCACCCTAGCTCAAATGTGTAACAGAGGAGGAATGAGACTATATCCTGAAGGAGATCCATAAAGGCATTTACGGAGCACATGAGGCTAGTAGGGCCATGGCAAGGAAGGCACTCCAAACTGGATGCTACTAGCCAAGCATCCTAAAAGATGCTCAAGAAAAGGTGAGAAGATGCCAGCAATGCCAAATTCATGGGAGAGTCATTAGGCAACTGGCAGCGGATCAGAGTCCGATCGGAGTTTCCTGGCCGTTCAACCAATGAGGCTTGGACATCTTAGGGCCCTTTCCCCAAGGAAAAAGGAAATGAAGTTCCTTCTTGTTGTTGTTGATCACTTCTCCAAATAGATCGAGGCAGAACCTCTGGCTGCAATCACAACAGAGAAAGTCAAAAACTTTACTTGAAAAGACATCATTTGCAGGTATGGCTTACCTAATGTCTTCATTACAGATAATGGCAAGCAATTCAATAGTTTGATCTTTAAAAACTTTTCCCAAAGCCTCAATATCGACCTTAAGTTCACTTTCGTCACCCATCCTCAGAGCAATAGGATAATCGAGGTCTCCAATCGGACACTCCTAGAAGGTCTGAAAAAATGACTCAGCAAGGCAAAAGGCAATAGAACTGAAGAACTACAAATCGTCTTATGGTCTTACAGGACCTCTCCAAGAGCTGGCACTCATCAAATGCCATTTTCTCTTGTCTACGGCTCCGAGGCAATGATACCTGTAGAAATTGGTCTCTCATCCTACCAGACAGCATTCTATTCCAATCGGATGAACGTCCTGGATAGATTCTAAGATTTGGATCTATTAGAAGAAATGAGAGAAGATGCTTATGCCAAAATCGTCGCCTACAAACAAAGAGTCGCTAGATACCACAACACAAAAGTAAGGGCAAGAACCTTTAACTTGGGCGAACTGGTGCTCAGAAGGACAGATATAAGCTTAGAAAATGCTGGAGTTGGGAAACTGATGCCAAATTAGGAAGGCCCCTATGAAATCTCTAAGGTTTTAAGCTCCAATACTTATAAACTGAGAACCCTTGAAGGGTCAGATATTCCCAGAAGCTGGAATATTGAAGTACTTAAGAAGTACCATGTATAATCGTGTATTAAATTCATATTCAATAAAGAAAAATTTCTCCATTTTCTCCATTTTTTTCATCTTCAAAAAAACGGTATGTTTTCATTTATTTGTTTGTTGGTCTTGATGTTTGTTCGCAGGTCATTTATTTTGCTCCATTCTCCTCGAATCCCGATCAAAATTCGAGGATGATTATTCGCTAGGCTCGTCTCGAGCCCAAAATGTGAAAGCTTTCCTTTATTGTAACTCCCACAGCGAGGTAAGGTTTAATGCTTATCTCCAAATGCGAAAACCTTTCTCCATTCAGTCCGATAGATTCGATGAAATGTCTTCACTTCATCTCCACCAAAGTCTATCCTACACTCAAAAGGCGAAACATGATAGTTAAATAAGTTGTATATCCCCTGTACTTAACGTACGAAATTGCCAAATTTCCAATGAATAGCCGATCTTTATATCTGCTCGAATAATACCTTGATCATACCAAAAACTGCAAAGTCACCGACTACGCCTAAAGGGGTCAAATTGTCACGACCCGCATCGATCGGATCAAACGATTGTTGAACCTGAAGAGTCGTGCATTACAATGTTTCTATGATTCAGGAAGTATTCATATTCTCTCCTTAGTTGATTTTGTACATTCTCTATAAAAGTTGCTTTTTACTTAGTTAATTTAATAACGAATCTTGCTCCAAGTGAAGGCAAACAAAATTTTATATATATATATGAGGAATTCTTACAAGTTACAGAGAACGAAGAAATCTGCTATACAAAAATTATACAAAATGATAAGAAGGCTAAGCCTCTATGTCTACAATCTCTACCATGGCAACGATGGGCTCAGCGGTAGGCTCTGCAGCGGTCTCAGCAGTGGGTTTACCATTTTTGGGCTTCACTGGTGGAGAAACTATGGGTTCTGGCTCTGTTGGCAAAGGGGCCAAGGTTTCAAGCTCTGCGGGTGAAGGAGGAACGACCTTGGATTCATTCAGCAAATTGATAGCCGCCTCTGATGCTAAAGGGGCTTCCTTTGCTATCCCTTCAGTCCCCCCAATCGGAGAGGCCTCATCCTCATCATCGCTAGAAGGAGGATCGGGAAAACCCCTAGATCCTCCATCTAGTCAAGATCAGCTTTAGAGAACCGCTGCCTGGCTACATAAATCAACCGAGTCAGTAACCTCCCTTGGGCCTCACCCAACTGGTTAAGGACTTCCTCCTTCTGAGCATCCAACTCTTTCGCCAATCTTTCAGCCCAAGTTGCCTCCTTTTTTGCTAAAGCCATCTCTATCGAATTCTTTTCTCCTAGGAGAAGGTTGCATTCTGATAGAGCCTTATCTTTATCTGTAAATGCCTTGTCTTTCTCGGTGTTAGCTTTGAGGCAGTCATTTGTAAGTTGTGAACACTCGCCTCTTAGCCTGTCCACCTCCTCCTCGTACTTCTTGCACAAGGCGCTATCAGCAGTAAGGCGCGCCACATCTCCCTTCAAGTGATCCACCTCGCTCTGCCGAGACTTAAGGTCTTAGGAAAATCAACCTTTCTCCCACTTCAGCTTTTCTACCTCTGACCTTAGAAGCACAACTTCCTTTTTCATCGCATCACTGGTAGCATCAGCTTCTTTCCTTTGCCGAACGGCATCCTCCCACTTTGCTCGGGCATAAGATGCCATGGATACGAAGCCCCCTTTTGATTAGCTATGAAAAAGAAGAGTGGAGAAACTAGTCAAAAAGAGATGATGATGAAGAAGAAGAAGAAGAAATGGAGAGAAAAGCAAAAGATGCAAGCGTTACCTCCAGGCTCTACTGCTGAAATAACTCGTACTCCCGAGAGAGCAAATTAAGCTCCGTCATCGCCTTGAAGTCACTCTCCTGAGCAAGACCTTGGCAAATGAAGGATGGCACCCCCCTGTTGGTCATGGACCAATCCTTGCCAAATCTCTCTTTCAGGATGTCTTCCAAAGGCGGAGCCCAACCCTCTTGAGTTCTCCCTGAAGATCGTCAACTTGGCTCGCTTTAAGCTACCTCCTTGCTTCTGGCGGCGATTCGGGCATCGATAACGGCTATAGTTTTGGAAACCTTCCCCCTTGCTGCCTCTTCAATCTTCTTATACGCTGTGCCATCCGCCAATGACCCTGCCTGCTGAGAAGACGGTCGGGTGATGAGGGACGATCGTGGCTCTTCCTCATCAAATTCATCCCTTAGCTGCAGTCACCTAAGAGGGTGTTGTTCCATCGCGGTCGAGGGGGTAATAACGGGCTCGAGATGACTAAGGAAGGATGGGTTGTGGGGACAACCACGATGGCAGAAGAGAAAGTCGTTGTTGCAACGGCAGGAACACCAGCTGCATCTTTGAAAGCCTGGACCTCGAAAGCAGGCAAGATTTTCCTCTTCTTAGCCTTTTTTTCCTCTTTAGCCAAACGATTGACCTCCCTTTTGTCTTTGGCCCGATCGACTAATTGTTTTGCAGCCTCCTCTCCTCTCGCCATTTCATTTGTAGCTGCATTACAAAACCAAACAAAGATAAGTACCTCATTTAAAATTCGGTACATGTAATAAATGCACATGTAATATATGAGTTAGCAAAATAGACATCTTTCTCCACACTCCAATACTAATGCTCACGTTTTATGCTAATGCCAGTATCGAAGCCTGCAGACTCGAACAAAGTGCTTAAAAGGTAATTAGAGTAGTAGGGTCGATCATTCCTCTCCACGGCCTCTATCAATTTCTTGATGTCGGTTTCATATATAGACCGATCGAAAGCATGATCTTTCAAAATTATGGCCCCTATCATTCAGACTAATGGTAGTCCAAAACCACCAGCCATCCCTACCAAGAAGTATCTTTCCCTAAAATGTTTCATGGAGGACGAGACGACAAAGAGCTTCCAATGCTGCCGGCTGGTAAAGTAATATTTTGACCCATCACTCCAACCAAAAATATAAAAAAAAGTGAGTAAAAAGGTCCAAAGTGGAGGCCACTGATTCTATCTTGCATAAGATCTTGAAACAGGCTACCATTCTCTATCCCTTCGGATGCAACTAGTTGGGGGAAATTCCCTAACCCCTAAGCAGTGTCGATTTGAACGCACCAAAGGGAAGCCTCATTCCCGCATCCAAACTCCATAAATGGCAAATAAACCATTCATTCCTTTCATGGCCAAAGGGTCCCTCTGTAATTGACATGGAAGCAGGGCAGGCCATCACCGACACCTTTGTAGGAAGGTGGTACCGAGAAGAAATTTTTGCCACCTCTATTTTTGTCAATCACGGGGGCTGAGCAAGTGGCTCACGATCCTTGTAATCCTCCAAGAAACTCCTGTCTATTGGTTGACTACTGCTTGAAGCCATTCTTTTTGGTGAAAAAGGAAAAGTAAAATGGTATATGCGACGAATGAAAAATAAATTCAAAGGCAGAGATCATTTACTTACTTGGATAATCTCGCAGACACTCTGAAATTATCCAAAATTTGAAGTACTTCCTTCAATAAAAGTTTTGGCAAGGGTTTCAAACAACAAGTTCACAATGGAATTTTGGCAGAATTTTGTTAAGGATCACTAAAAAGTAAAGAAAATCTGCTTCAAACTTGCTTATTTATAGGTGAAAAGCTTCCAAAATACTCCAAAACCTCCCCGTCGGATGGACACCACGTGTTCTCAACCTATTACTGTGTTTGCAAAGAACGAAGAATCATTCTAGAAGCACGTGCAGCATTAAATGTAAGACAACTGTTTGAACTGGACAAACGCATCTCCTCAAGCAAGCGCCTCCTAAAAATTCCAAAATCCCGCCAAAATAATAAAGCTATACATCGCCCGATTGGACCCGTTGGAGAGGGTATAAGTGATAACTATGAAAAATACATTTTCATTGGCCCAATTAGGTCGGCCCAACTATGCTTGGCAGGGCCCAAGCCCAGTAGCAAAAAGGCAAAGCGTGAGCTGGAAAATAATATAGTAAGGTATGATATCCGATCGGACTGATGGGATAACATGTCCTGTCAGCCCACTGACACAAGCCAATATCCATACTCTCTACCTGCTCCCTATCACATTGTCGCTCACCTGCTACAATTGCTATTTATCACTCCCCCAAGGTACTTGAGTACCCCTCCAAGGAACTCCTATAAATAGCCTAAAATACAATGCTCCAGATATTGAACATCTGAGACTCTCTCTCTCTCTCTAAGCATTCTTTCTCTAAAAGCTACTAACTTAAGCTTCGGAGTGCTAATGCCTAGATCCGACCGGGCACTCCTTCTTGCAGGTCCATCCATCCAACCGGCCCTTCAACTGCCAGCTCTATTTCTTATAAGATAAAGACATTTTAGGCTTTATCAATTGGTTTTGATTAGCTATATCCCACGATGCATGGTGAGAATTTCAATTGGGACTTTTTATCTAATCTCGTTGAAAATCGAAAATTCATTAATAGCTTTTAGTTTACTCTATCCAAAGAAAATCAGCATTAGTTCTCATGAAAAATATTTTTTGTGGTGCAACAACAGCAAGGAAAGATTATTAACAATAAATCTTTGACAAACGAAAAGGGATGTAAATTCATCAAGTATAGTCATTTTCTCATGTCTGCAGATTATATATTTGACAAACGAGCAACATCTCTATGTACTTAGTAAAGGTTTTGTTTTTCTCCTTTCCTTTATATTATTTAAGATCTATCCGTGTGTTAATGGTAGGGATTGTGGTCTTCAAACTCAATTGGCTTAATTTATTGTCTTTATTTTGAACATTTGATAATGCAGTGTTCTATCTGCCAAATCAATTGCATCAAAATAAATTTAATTATTAGATTTTTGTTAAAAAAAACTTTGCAGGGGTACAAAAAATGGAGTTTATTTTCTTTTATAAATAAAAAATACAGTGTATTTTCTTTTATACATAAAAAATACAGTATATTTTCTTTTATACATAAAAAATATAAATGTATTTTCTGAATTTTTTCCCAAATCAGGTTGAATAAAGTAGGGGTGAGCATTGACCGGTTAACTAGTTCATGAGCCAAAAAAAAATCAATCCATTAAAATCGATTTTTTTAAAACACTAACCGTTAACAAGTCCGTTACGATCGGTTAACCAATTCATCGATTTTGATTTTTCGGACCGATTAACCAATTTTTTTTAATTAACTAGTACAATTATAAAATGCAATTTTAAAAATTAAAATTTTCAAAATACTTAAAAATAAAAATTGAATATAATACTTAATTCAACCTATTGTTTAAACTACGAACATAAAAGTTAAAACGTTCAAAATACTTGATATTAAAATTAAAAATTAAACACATAATGTTCAAATCAATTCAACAAATAAATGTCGAATAAAAATACAATTCATATAGGTTTTTGCATAGTCTATCCGTAAATATAGACGCCGTAATCATTGAAACAAAATGGAGAATAAACTAATTTCTAATGCATTACACTATTTAAAATCCCAATGAATGGGTATATGCACATCTTACAATATCATGGGATGAATTCACAATGAACATCATAAAGTTACATAGACATAGAATTGGAGCACCATCTCTTAGATTGCCTGCAAATTCCCCAAGAAAAAGAAGAAAATTTTTATGCAAATCCTTTTCCTGGTTGCATTTGTGAAATGTCCAAACAAACAATTAATCTTTATACACAATAGATTGATCGGTAATAAATAGAATTAGCTCTGCTATGCAATTTCATTAAGAGCGCTAACTACCTGATTATGTGCTTAAATTAGCATAACTTTTTGTACTCTGGTAGTTATAAAGTAGTTTGAATATTCAGATTAATAACAGTCCATGAGAAATTTTCTCTTTTATTCCACTTCAATCTCAATATATAATGAATTTAATTAATAGTTTAATCAAGTAAGTCTCTTATGCATTAATATGTGATAATTTTTAATTAAGCAAATTCAATTCTACAATTTTGCTAAACAAATTTTGGACAATTAAAAACGTAGAATTATATATTAAAATCATTTAATTAGTCAAAAATCATTACAAGCTCAAAGTGGATTTTACAAGAACTTGTGATTTGCATCTTATAGAGGGATTTTACAAGCTCAAAGTCACTTTCAAATTTACCTTAATCGAACTTTGTATCATGAAAGAAACAAACTTGACATTATTTTGGAAAAAAATAAATAAGAGACCCACCCAAGCAAACAACAAACTCTCTCTCTCTCTCTCTCGCAAATTGAAGCATAAAAATTATTCGATAACAAGACAAGGAAAAAGAAAAAGAAAAAGAATAAGAACCAATTTCAGAAAACATTGAATTTATAACACCCAAGAACAGGAAGAGAAAAAAAAAAGAACAAAAAAAATAGAGACTTAACAAGAAAGTATACTCACTATGGAAATTGCTTGCAAAAGAAATCGATGTCTGGCCAAAAGCAAATCTAAACTGACTGAACAAGTAACAGTAACTAATCAACAAGGACTTAGTTAAGTAGAAGATGCGATGATGGAGGGAGAAAACTTACCAGTACAGATGAGAGGTAAAACACCGGTGAGGGAGGGAGATGTGCAGCAGTTGGTGTGAAGAAGAAGGACGGATTCAAGGAGAGAGAGCGATGGCTTATTATGTGAGTGAGAGAGGCCGAATAGAAGAACGATATATATATATATATATATATATTAAACCAGTCGATTAATCGAAACCATCAATTTTTTCCAATTGTGGACTGAAATTGAATCAAAAATCCCTATTTTTAAAAATCTTAACAATATTTTGGTTAATTCAGTTAATCTTAAAAATTGATTCGATTTCATATTGATTTTTTGGTTAAACTTTTTTTCGATTTTTTTTGCTCATCCCTAAAATAAAGGGAGGAAAGATTTGCTCTCCTCTCCTCCTCCTCCTTATGTTTCTTCTTTGAATAATTTCAGTGGAAACTTAGTTCATGGAACCATGAAAAGCAGACAAAGATGTAGTCTTTTTTAGAAAAAAATAATAAATTCATTTCCTCTCTCTTTCCTCTTGTTCTTTATCTTTATCTCTCATCGTGTTCTTTTTCTTCTTCTTTCATCACTTATGCCTCCATTGAATAGCCCCTGCTACAAGAGCGAAGAAGGTTAAGGTTTGTACAAGAGTAGAACTGAATGGACTATTCCAAAACCATTTTTCCTTATTATAAATTCTTGAACACATTAACTAAGAAATTTTTTCTCTTTTTCAATTGAAAATACCAATCCAAATATTTTAATTTTTTGTTGTCTTTCATGTTTTGGTTGTTTTATGTGATTTTAATTAGCTATAAACTAGAAATTTTTTTGGATCTTGTTGGTTTTTGTCCAATTTTTTTGGATTTTGTTGCCTTCTCTTTCTGTGTGTGGAAGAAGAAGAAGAAGAAGAAGAGGAGGAGAGAGAACGTAGAACAAGAAAAAAATTCTCTCCTCTCTCCTTTCCTCCAATGAGTCAAAAAACTCCAGCTTCTTCATCTTGATTACGGTGATCTTGCTCCTGCTTTTTCATCTTCCTCCTCTGCACTCCACTGCATTTTTCTTACATTTTCTTGACAACACAAACAGACTTTTTCCTTTTTTATTTTCATTTTCTCATAAGCCAAACATTTTGTTGACTGGACCGATAGGAGGGAGAGTGATGACATGTCAAAACGTGATCAGACAATGTTAATGTCGTTAGCCATGTGTCAGTCCGTTAGTTTGAAGGTCATTTTTATACTTTAAATCATAGTTCAAGGATAAATTCACATAAAAAATTGAATTCAGGGGCAAAATGAATTAAGAAAAAAGGGATAAAATTACCCCCTTTTAAATAGTACATGGATAAAAATTCACCTTAGCCCAATAATTTACTTTCTCACTCGTCTCTTATTACTCTATTCAAACTTAGTTATTGGTGTTCAATTTCCAACTAAAATCGGCGCATTACTCCTTTTGTTTAGATGATGTTTTAGGTCATAAGTGCCTTCTATCCGATAAATTACAAGTCCAACTATAGCCTAGGATCCTTTTTCTATCCACACATTTATTAGTGCCCAATTCTATTCACACATTTATCAGTGCCCAATTAACTGCCCAAGAAACCCATTCTAAACTTACCATGCTTTCTTAACAACATATTTGTAATTTGTTTATGGACTGGAAATATATTAGCATAGTAATGGGTTGCATTATTTTTCTTTTTCTTTTTTTCCAATTAATTTTTGATATTTGAAAGAAGGTCGAAAGATCAAATAGGCCCTTCAAGTTTATCTCGATAATCAAATAAATCTCTCATATTTCGATTGGACTAATTTTATCCTTGAAAATTTAAAATTGAATTAACTAAAATATTATGTAATGGCTTGTTTACTTTTGCTGACAAAATACTCTTAGCTAGAGTTTTACAGGATTGAAATCGCGAATTAGAATAAAGAAATCGTGATATTGATATGTTAATGTGGCAAATAAGTAAAATATTTTTTGTCAAATAATGTATAGTTTGCTTAATTTTAATTTTATAAAGGCATATTTAATTTTTTTAAATTTTTAAGGGTAAAATTGATATAACCGCAATATTAAATTGTAATAAAATTTACGGCTTTTTTGATACTTGATCTCTAGAAAGAAAAAAAAAATTAGGAAAATAAAAGAAGCGCGTCGGCTCCGACCCACGTGCGCCAAAAACCAAGAAATCAAAAAGCAAAAAGGCATAAAAACTCTGATTTAGTTATCCACGCCTTCCTCGTTTTGAGGCTCCCATTTAACTTGGTCATCACAAAATAAAATTTATATTGTTTAAATAATTTAAATAATCGCAATGTTCATTGGTCAATTTTTTTTTAAAATTTACATAAAATAAAATCATAAAAATAATAAACTGTTCCTTTTATTGATTTAAATTATAACATATTTAGAATTCATATCTAAGCCTATTGAAGTATTGTTAATAAAAAAAGACTAAGGTTGTTTTCCACCATTAAATTTTTCAAATTAGTTAAAAAAGTAACTAAATCTTCTTTTTTTATTTTTTCAATAAAATTTTAAAAATTAATATTTTACCATTATATTTTTTAAATAAATACTTTTTATTATTAATTTTATTAAAATTGAAATATTTTATTCTAAAATATAAAATATGTGACACTATATGATTAGTTGCCTATAAATAAATTTTTTTAACTTTAATAAAAAAAAATAATCCTAAAAAATTTAGCAATATATTATGACCAATTTAAAAATTTCGGTGGTCAAAAATGACATTAAATCATAACAAAATGACTCATACATTTCGTTTCAATTTTTAGAATTTAACTTTGAAATCTCTTTAATAACTTACTGTTGCATTCCATCTATTTAAAATCTCTTTAAAAATATCTTCTTCGGCCTCACTAGTTGGATGAAGTGATGCTAATGGACTGGCGTCTAGTGTATGTTCGGACGCATTGCCATCACCAAATTCTTTTGAGCTATCACTTCCTCCGTTAATGTCAGTATTTTCGTCTTCTGGATCATCATTAGGCGATAAATAGTTATTATTAACTACAACATCAACAAAATCATCATCTTCACTTAAATTAATAGCTTCTTCATTTTCACAAACTGCATCAGTGCAGCCAGATATGCCATCTTCAAGCAAATCACCATCTCGCCTATAGGCAGACTGCCATTGCTAATTGACATCTTCAACCTGTGACATAAAACGACTTTGATTGACATCTTTAATATGTGAAATAGATCTTCTATGTTTGTCATCAGTGCCTTGGGCTACAACACTTCTCCTTCTGACTTCTGGAATATGAGATACAGAATATCGATGACTGTTGCGATCACTACTCTGTCTCGGCTGAGCATGTGTCCCAAATGAAAATTTTCTATCAGGTAAATGATTTTCTGATCTACTTTCGAAGATGAATTTTCTTAGAAAATTCCCCATCCTTCGACTCAATGACTGACGCGGTTTACTTGTGCAAACATCAGGAATTTGGCTTGCTTGTATTCGTATATGATCTGCTCCAGAATCGATTGATAATTTCCTTCCAATCAAGTCACCATCTCGTCGACGTTGAGATTGTCTTGCCTGATTGAAAATATTATCTCCCCTAAATTGGAAAAATATTTCAATGTCTTGTCGACTTACTGACTGTCCCGGCTAACTCGAACCAATATTATTAACGTACATTTGTTGAGGTGTCCCTGTGTTTTCCATTTGAAAGCCTTTATGTGCAAACTGATAATCATTGCGATTCCTTGGTTGACTTGATCCAATAACTAAAATGATTAATTCCACCAATGTATAATGTTCATAGCTCCTTAAATTGTCATATATTGTATCTACGTCATCATCATCTACTAAGTCTACCGCCATCTAACATAACGATCCTTCATTGTACACCAGACTCTTGTATATAATTCTCGAAATCACGTCATACATGCCTAAACCCATTTTAACATGGATTTTATGACGCAATTCAGCAAGAGTTGGCTTATTTTTAAGTCATAATCTCCTTGTGATGACATTCGGTGCTGATATATCATATTCAAATCCTGCAATTCCATAACTGATGTCCCCTCCTGTGTGCAAATAAATTTCAATATATGATGACATATTTCAACTACCTATAAGTAAAAAAATTTTTATGATTTTTCTACTATCAATAATAATAAATTATTTAAATAATACATTCATATATTATTTCACAATATAAAAAAATTATATTAAATATTAAATTAAACAATAAATAATTAAAATAAATAAGATATTCAATATTCATATATTATCCTAATCTACTTTCGAATATGGATTTACTTAGAAAAATGTCTCCATAATACTTATATGTATAAATTAAACAATAAATAATTAAAAAAATACCTGTTTCAATCGTCGATATTAAAATATACGCCAATGTGACAAATTATGATCTGAACACCAATTAAAATGTTTCTTCGATTACTTCAATGGAATTCTCATCAACTGAACTAATATTGAAGTATGGTATTGAACTCTGCATAGAGAGTTTATATACTCTCGGAGTCCAAATAATTCAACTGCTTTTCAAACACAATTGGAAAGTCGAAGGTAATGGTTACTGTAGCGCGTGGAAGGCAGGTGCGCATGGGAGACAGCTGACAATGCAGGTGACAGCTGCGTCATCCATCGAGGGCCGACACGTGGCAGCTGCGGGATAGGGGGCCATATCTGCACTGATCACGCAGTCAACAACTACATTTTTAGTGTGGCTGCGACACATGGCAGCTTGGGTGAGGCGCAGCTCGCCACGTGAATCACGCTGCTGGCTCCTGCGTCTTCAAATGTGGGTTCCATGTGTTTTCCCAGCCAATCACGCAGGTCTTCTCTGCATTTTTCCAAAATAACCCCATTCCTTCTAAATAATTTCTGACACACCCCCTTCCTCTAAATAATAATTTTTTTAACATTATTAAAAAACCCCTGTTTGGTATAACTATTAAAAAAATTTAAAGTAAAAAAAGTGTCTACTTGTACATTTATTTTCTACCAAATCCATTAATTTGTATTACTCTATCCGATTCTGGCGATTCATATAAAAGTCACAATTTTTATTTCACAAGTCTTAAAAAAATATAATTAATATTTTTGAAATAATATAGTTTATTCTTATTTTTATTAATTTATTTCTGTATTACAATATTTAATATTTATTTATACCAATAAATATTAAATAATAATAAATATAAAAAATTTAACAATTAATTACATTAAAAATGGACTATAATTTATATACTTAATATGGAGGGAGTATATTCCAATAAGTCTTTAAATTTTTATTTTAGTATACATTAGATTCAATTTAATAAAATTTAATAAAATTATAATATTATTTTAATATATATTGAATTTCTAAAATTTTTTATTATATAAACTTAATATATATTAAAAAATTAAAAATATTATACAATAATAGTTTAAGAATTTATTAGAAAAAAGAAAATAATAATAAGTTGAGGTACGTGGGATGCATTTTTCTTGGTTTACAAAAGTTTTCAACTTTTTATCCATTATATAAATAACTTATTCTTATGAAACGCATTGAACACCAAAATATTTGGAAATGCCGTTACTCTCTCTCTCCCTAGAAAATTTCCACCATCAAAACAAAAACTCTCATTCTTTCCTTCTCCAATGTCCAATCTCCTCCACATTCAAGTTCTAATGGTTACTCATTTCGCCAAAGCTCTCAGTTTCTGATTTTCAATGTCTTTTCATATCTTATCATCACTTCTTCTTACTGAATATGACTGCAATTCCCTCTTCTACTGCTTCTTCTTGCTCTTCTTCTTCGGCTTTCGTTGATTTCTCCCAAATTATTCTTCCTCAACTTTTTCCCTGTAAATCTTTCTACCGCAACTACCCTTCAAAATCTATCCCTTTCTCTAAGAGAAGGAGGAAGAAGTTTATCTACACCAATTTTGGCAATCCATGTTATTCTCCCAGAAAATTAGGTTTTCAAGCATGCTTTATCTCCAATAATGGCGATAATACTAATGCTAATTTGGATTTTATTAATTCAACCACTTTAGGTACAAGAAAACTCCTTTTGAAACGGATAGCTAGTGAATTGGAAAGCCAAGAAGAAGAGGTTCAGCAACAGTCCTCCTCATCAATACAGATGGGCTCCAATTTTACTGGATTTCGAGATGATCCTATGCTAGATAAGTTAAAGACTCAATTAGGAGTGATACACCCAATCCCATCACCTCCAATTAATAGAAACGTGATTGGATTATTTGTCTTCTTCTTCTTCGTCGGGGTGGTTTTTGATAAGCTATGGACATCCAGGAAGACGCGGAAAAAGGGTACTGGGCAAGGCCAGCGTGGCCCGTGGCCTCAAGTTCCCACTAGCTTCTCGCTGTTTTTGGAGAAGGATTTGCAGAGGAAGGAATCAGTAGAGTGGGTAAATATGGTGTTGGGGAAGTTGTGGAAGGTTTATAGAGGTGGGATTGAGAATTGGATTATTGGGTTGTTGCAGCCTGTCATTGATAATCTGCAGAAGCCTGATTACGTGGAGAGAGTTGAAATTAAGCAGTTCTCATTGGGTGATGAGCCATTGTCTGTCAGGAATGTTGAGCGTAGAACATCACGCCGTGCCAATGATTTGCAGTAAGTTTCCTTTTTTTTGCAATCCTTATCAGGTTTCAAAAAAATCCTGAGTTTAATTGTGGAATTCCTTTTCTGGGTGATTTCTCATGTTGAAATATTTGGTGTATCAATACAAAAAGAAACGTCATAATGAAGTGAAGGAGAAAAAAAAAAATGATGGTCCCTTGACAAATATGAAGTTCATATGAGACGCTCCACCTTTTCTTTTTTCCATTTCTTATTTCTTTCATAAGAAGAGGATAATACGCTACTTAATAGAAAAACTTCAACTCATTAAAAAACATTTGACTGATTCTATACACTTGATGATGTTAGGTATCAGATAGGCATTCGATATACTGGTGGTGCTCGTGCATTGCTAATGCTTTCTCTTAAATTTGGCATTATCCCCATCGTCGTTCCAGTTGGTATTCGAGATTTTGACATAGATGGTGAACTGTGGGTCAAAGTTCGGTTGATACCTGCTGAACCTTGGGTTGGAGCTGTTTCATGGGCTTTTGTGTCCCTTCCAAAAATAAAATTTGAACTTTCACCATTCCGCTTGTTCAACTTGATGGGTAAGTCATGGTTTGATTTCCGGAGCTTTTTAATTTGAATAATTTACTTATATTTCAGCAAATAATTGCATGGTGATAGACCTAATTTTCCAGTTGCTCCTTGTGCTAATTACTTTGCAAATTTTCTGTTGGCTATGAGATCTAAGAATCCATCTAGTTTCTCCAAAAACCATTATAAACAAAGTTGACTATGAACCAAACTTGCTATTAATCGTTCCATATATGAAAATGCTAATGGTCTGTCGGGAGAATTTTTTTTTCTCATATTGTGCGATAATTATCCTCTAGCACTTCTACAGTTTCCGCAATGCTGTTTTGAAGCAGGTGTTGGCATGTAAAAGACTAGAGGTTATTCTGCTTGAAATCTGTCATGTTTGCTCAAGATGCATGCAAGTCTTGCTTCTTGTAGGAGACTTCATTCACTGATTTCTCAAATGAAATTATTTATTTGATAAATCAGTCGGTTCTTTTTTCAATAAATTTATCATATGGTTTGTAAAATGAATACGTTTTGAAGATTGAGACATTTTAAATGATAAAAGCTGTCTTATATGTTTTATTCTTTGTATATTGATAATTAAGTCAGTTGACTTAGAAGATTCTAATATTTGTTTCTCCTTTCTACATGCTTGCTTGCATCGGGCTGCACCAGCAATTCCTGTTCTATCAATGTAAGTGGATTTTTGTTTCCAAGCCCCTAAAAATTGAATTTGAGTCTGCTATTTTATCTTATCTAGGTTAGGATGTTAAATTCTTTTTGTTTCAATGATGTGATTGATCAGGGGAAGGAGTCTTTATGCAAGTTTATTTGTTTATATTTTCCAAATTCCATGTTGGCTTGAACTTTCAATGATTTCTTCAACTATTAGAAATATTATGTTCTTGGTCATTGTTAGTTTTAATTTTTATTTTGATGCTTCTCTTCCTTGCTCATATGGATAACAATTGTCTGATTTAATATTTAAATTGTTACTTGGCTGTCATAAGGATGGATTTTATTTTTTCTTTTG
The DNA here is from genome assembly GCA_037975025.1 of Excoecaria agallocha. Classification (NCBI taxonomy): domain Eukaryota; kingdom Viridiplantae; phylum Streptophyta; class Magnoliopsida; order Malpighiales; family Euphorbiaceae; genus Excoecaria; species Excoecaria agallocha. The sequence continues at coordinate 72,456,361 of CM075809.1, read as the reverse complement.
CTTTGAATTATTTATCTTAAGACCCTGCATTTGCTGTGTGCTTACTTTCCTTGTAATTATCTTTACTGTGCATTACCTTTGCCTGTTGTTTTATGCATCCTTAAATCAGGGGACGGAAAGATTGGTTATCATAACATGATACACTGTTGCAAAATTTGTGCAAACATGGGAACAAGCATTGTGCATACATAATGGGCAGAAATGCACATGCATAGTATCTATCTATGAAGAAGTGTTTTTCGAGTTAAGGCCTGCATGGTTTATGCTGTCTTTAGCTACTTAACTAGAACTGTGCATTGTACATGGTGGTATGTATAGAATATGCATCTATCTTATGAATTTAAAATTAGGTATGATTAAACCATGTAGATCTTAACTCATAATATACAACTTGGATAAATGGATTAACTTTATTCATTTCATATCCAGTTTATTATTTCTTGAAACTTTGGATAATATTGGTATAGGCAAAAATGAAAACCCACTTCTTCACTTGTATAATACGCATCTGGACTTTCTGTCCGTGCTCCAGGCATATGGTTCTTTTATTTCTCTCCTTTTGCCAAATTCGAAATAAAGATTTTTGAGAATACAAATTTACTAACTCTCTTATCTTAGAAATTCTAAGAATGTACAAGCTATTTATAGAGAAAAAAAAAGAAGTCCTGCTTCTATTTCAATAAGGAAAGATAAAAACTAACTAGGAAATGTAAAGATAATCTCTAACTAGAAATATAAAATAGAATCCTAATCTAACTAGGAAGATAAATTTTAACAAAGAAAATCAAAGAATTCAAATCCTAATTTGGAAATCCAACACTCTCTTAAGTTGATGCATAGATATCACACATGTCCAACTTACAAAATAAAATGTTATAAGTCTTGTTGTTATGTACTTTAGTAAATACATCCATATAGTACAAAACTAAATGGCGCCGGTTGTTAAAATTTTTTAAGGCTCCTGCCATTATATACTCAGCACTGAACAAGTCTTATATCAAAACACTTATATTGAGTGTGAACATCAGCCTAGAGAAGGCTCAACACCCAAAAAGTCCAACAATGACATGAAAAGGCTGGCTAGAGTTGGAAATTACCGGTAAGACTGTAGGAAGAAGAACAGACAAAAGGTGATGACTAGAGTGGGCTTCATGTGCTAACATGCGCCGGTGTGTGAACAATAACACCGAATGCTTCAATTGTCACATGTAAGTCACCCGCTCAAAATAGGAAAGCTCTTGCTCAAAATAGGAAAGCTCCAATTTTGTTATTTTAGGGTTCTTAGACCACACCAAGAAAATTAGGAATTCTTGACTAAATTTTGCTGTTCTAAGATTTTGGTGGCATACCATGCCAAAAATATTAGAGATTTTTAACTAAATTTTGGTGTTCCAGGATTCTCAAACTATACCAGAAAAATTATGAATTTTTAACCAAAAAACAGATTTTATGGGACTGATTGATGTAATAAGAAGAAAAACTTAACTTCTTGGTACTTTTCTAAAATAGGTAGGGAGGGAGAAAATTCTACCTTCTTTAGAAGGAGAAAATTCAACTTCTATAAAAAGCAAGGTTTTGATACCATGAAGATTTTTAATAATAAAATATTTATTAACTCTCTCATTTTAAAAATTCTAAAAATGTATAAGCTATTTATAGTTAAAATAAAAAGAGTTCTAGTCCTATTTTAATAAGAAAAGATAAAAACTAACTATGAAATATAAACTCTAACTAGAAATATAAAATAGAATCCTATTCTAATTAGGAAATATAAATTTTAACAAGAAAGATCAAATGATTCCAATCCTAACTAGGAAATCCAAAACAAAAAAAAAAAAATGATTTCAAAATTAGACATTTGCAAATGGAACTGTGAAATGTGTTTGGTTGCTATCAACATATATCTGGTTGGTGCTGTTCTTGCTCTAGGTTCATTATTCTGTTTCTCCTCTTCAATGGGGATTGAAGTGGTCTGTCTTCATAGTCAATATCAAGGGACTCGCTTGTCTGTATCTTCATTATCCAGCGTGATAGATGTGGGGAACTTAACTGATACATCAGATGTGTTAGGCCTAGAAATGATACAGTCATGGGTCAATTAACCACTATTTACTCTTAAGCAACTAAAACTATAAACTAGTTAGCAAATAAGTCTATCTTTTGGCTACTATTGATGAATGAACATCTTTTGTTGGCTTGGAACCCTTTGTTTTTAAAACCAATCCATGATACATACTTTGAGTGTATGATTTCAGTTTCCTCTTTCAGGCCCTTGTTTTTATTTTTTTATTTCCTTTTTTATCTTTTGACTTCAGTAAAAATTTCCGTTGATGCTTCTTGGTTTGGGGTATCACAAATTTATAATCCTCTACTTGATTTTTTCTTGTCAATTTCCTCACCCTCATTTTTGGTTCAAATAAACACATCTAGTTGCATTTTTGTTTTATGAAAAAGTACAAATGCTCAGGCTTTATGTTATATTTAAATATCCAACACTCTGGGGGTGTTTAACTCTAATTAGAGTTCTGAGTACAGAAGTTTAGAGATAACTAAAAAACTAGCACAGATGTTTAGGCATTTAGGAATCCTTTGTTTGAGATTTTGTTTTAAATTCTTAGGTAAATCTATGCAATAAATCTAGTTTTTGCTCTATAAACAGATAAAAGTGGATCTTCATGTCTGTCATAATTTAAAATCTTGTGATGGGAATTTGCATATTATCATTGTTGATCATCAAATAGAAAGTATCAGAGTGGGAAATTTTACAATGAGGTGGTTGGTACATTTTTTCTAGTCTATTCTTTTTTGCCTCCTAGACAATTGAGTATTGTAGTTTCAAAGCTAATTTATCTATGCAATGCTAATGCTGTTTTTTTGTTTCTTTAATGTTTTAAGTATGTAACAAAGTGCAAACTGTAATTATTTTCCTTTCTTGCTTCGTTCTATCTGCATATAAACCTTTGGGGATTCTTATTCTGACCCACCATTTTTTATTGTTTATTTCTTTTCTTTTCTTTTTCTTTTTTGGTTGGGGGTAAAATTGTACTTTTGTATCAAACCACTTTTTACTTTTTGCAATTGCAATGCTCATTCAAAAACTGATTTGTTTTAGTTTTGAATTCAGCATTAAACATTCTATTTGTAATCATCAACACTGCTTTGCTTCTTCTAGGAATCTGTGTAAAGAAAGAGATGGTTTTCCATAATTGAACAAGTCTTTTTTTTTTTTTTTGATGGGTGACTACATTAATGCAAGATCCCATAAATGACATTTTCGTAATATTCACATCAGACATTATATAAAAATAACTTAAGGAGATTTTATTACCTTGTTTTCTTCCTTTTGATTTAATTCTTGTTACGTGAATAATTCTTCCTTTTGATTTAATTCTTGGTAAGTGAATAATTTTTAAATAAATGTACAAAGTCTATTATTTGGTCATCTAAATTTGATATTTTTATTATTTATTTCTGCTGTTACAAAGTCTGTTCTATGATTTTGAATTTTTGATGAACTCAAATAATTTACTGGATTTTATTAGGTTTTTGACAAAACTTCTTACTGAAGATTTGCCTCAACTATTTATTCGTCCAAAGAAGATTGTCTTAGATTTTCAGAAAGGAAAAGCAGTTGGGCCTGTTGCAAATGATTCCAGAACAGGAGAAATGCCAGTTGGGCCTGTTGCAAATGAGTTCAGATCAGGAGAAATGCAGGAAGGAAACAGTGATTTTGTTGGAGAGCTATCAGTTACTCTTGTAGATGCTCGGAAACTCTCCTATATCTTCTATGGTAGAAATTACTTCTCTGCCTGTCGCTCTCATTGAAGGCGTAATAGAGATGACTATGGTCTGTGAAATTATAGTGTGTGCATGTGTATACACGTATACATACTTACATTTGTACCTATACATATGCATATATATTAGTGGGAATCAGCACGAGCTGGTTTGGTTCAGATAGAAATTCATTTTTATTACTCAATTTATCTGTTGTTCCCAGTAACAAGCTTATCTTATTTTGGACAGGATAATTTGCGCTTAAGAGATTTTGCTGTATATATTGCAATATGCATCATGTCTTCCATCTGTTGTACTCATTGATTCCCTATTTTTGTCAGGTAAAACTGATCCATATGTTGTTTTGAGTCTGGGAGATCAAACTATACGCAGTAAAAAGAACAGTCAAACTACTGTTATTGGGCCTCCTGGTGAGCCAATCTGGAATCAGGTGAAGTGGCTTATTGTTCAAGTTCAGATAGTTGGTGCATGTATTTGCTAGGATTTCCCCCCTTCTCTCTTTCTAGAGCCATAGAGCTACATCAAATGGATGCTTTGTACACCCTGATGTAAGATTATTTTGATAGGCATTTTTTTTTTTTTTTACTTTTGCAGGATTTTCATATGCTTGTTGCAAACCCTAGGAAGCAAAAATTGCACATTCAAGTGAAAGATGCCCTTGGATTTACGGACTTGACAATTGGTGCAGCGGAGGTAAATACCTAATTTCTAGAACAATTCTAGACATTACAAAAGTTCTCTGTTATTGACAGGATCTTGGTTTCAGCATGCATATTATGTTCTTGCCTTGGATGTAAGTTGATCACTTTGACCTTTACTCTTTGCATTAGGTGTGGGCAAAGAAAACTTAAAAAATAATCCACTGATTTGGGACTCAATTATCTGATTAAATTGTTAATACACTCAATTAAGGGGAATTTAGCTTGGAGAAATGGACATTCACTCTGTTCGACATTGATTTTCTTAACTATTATATGCTGGTTGCTGGGATTGTTCCTGTCCTCAGTTCAATACATGGTGTTCATACACTCAATTAAGGCGAATGTAGCTTGTAGAAATGCACATTCACTCCTTTCGACATTGATTTTCTAAACTGTTATATGCTGGTTGCTGGGATTGTTCCCGTCCTCATTTCAGTTATTTGTGTGCATTTGCTTGTTATTTTATGCACAGATGGATGTCTCACTCTGGCATTCGTCTGCAATTAATATCTTCCATATTTTTTTTTTGCTGTTCTTGTCAGAGTAATTTCCAAAAAGTTCAATGACATCTCCAGGTTGATATAGGATCTCTGCAAGACACTGTGCCTACCGATAAGATTGTGGTTTTGCGAGGAGGTTGGGGACTGTTTAGGAAGGGGTCTTTTGGAGAGATACTACTTCGACTTACATATAAAGCATATGTTGAGGATGAAGATGATGACAAGGCTGCTGTGGAGTCTATGGATACAGATGCGTCAGATGATGAGTTATCTGATGCTGATGAATCAAATGCTACTTTTACGTCAATGCCAAGGGATGCATCAAATGACTCAGATAAAGAGTCATTTATGGATGTACTAGCTGCTTTAATTGTGAGTGAGGAATTCCAAGGGATTGTGGCATCTGAGACAGGAAGTAGAAAAATTTTGGATAACAACTCTGCTGCAGGGCCACTTGGTCTTAATGCCGAATCAGTGCCTTCAGATTCTGACAGCAGTTCCAAAAGTTCTGGAGGTATATATTAATTCTATATCTACGGTTGGTTCAACTATTCTTTTCGTTATGCACATTTCCATCTGTGAATTGCAGGATCGGTCCTGGTCTGGCTTGCTGTTTTGACAAGCATAGTGGTTGTAATAGCTGTGAATATGGGTGGCTCAAGTTTTTTCAACCCTTGATATAACATGGAAAAGATTGGAAATTGGTATTATAGCTCTTCTGGAAGAAAGTAATTCCTAAAATTTCTTTCTTTTTTGCTTCATTTTTTTATTCCTATATAATCAGCAATTGTGTTCATTTTACTTTTCACTAAAAAAAAAATATTTATGCTCATTGTTGGCTTTTGGGTACTTATCTAGAAACTTCTTGCTTGTAGAGGAAATACCTTCTGCAACTGCGGCCTGTTTGGTTCAGTTTGAAAAGGAAACAAGAAACTTAATGGGAGTGCCATGTTCTCATTCCCGGGGATTTGTAATGTAAGGGGAAATAGGATTCCCCAACATGAGGTGATCATCTATTCCGTCATTTGCCTGAGTCCATCACATTCGCATTTCTTGGCCACAATGGAAAAAATTAAAAAGTAGTAATACACAAATATTAACTAGGAAGCAGTAAAGTAGTAGTACTACCTAAAATACCAAAAGCGCATGGTTTTTCCTGCTCTGTTTTTCATAAATGCACACTCTACTTGCTTAAAAAGTTATCATATCATCTACATCTTTTGATTCCCCTTAAAATGTATTGATGAGCAAGTGATTTATTTAGAAGAAAGAAGCAAAGGACAATGCAGTGCATTTAAGAAATTAGAGTGGGAATAACAACAACCACAAAAATGTTAGGACTAATCCTAGCAATAGATTAATGGAGATTTCTGGGTAGAAATCCAGTGGAAAATGGGAAGAAATTGGATAGAAAAAGAGAAATAGAGTGAGACAAAAGGCAGATTTTGAGAGAGAGAGAGAGAGAGAAGAGGAGAAGAATGAATATTTAGAAACCTCTATTGCAATGATTGTGGTCCCAATGGGACATTACACTAATATAGGAAAAGGACAAAAATACAGCTGTAGGTGTGTAGGACAGCTGCTCTTGCAATCCTTGTTCACACCCAAATCTAAATAACAGAATATTGGAAATAGTACCATAACTAAAAAAAAACAGAATTAACTGACTTTCCTAAATGACATTTGTACCCTTTCAGCTGTACTTAACAAATACCCCCTTTGAGAAGCTACTTGTCCCCAAAAAGTGAAAAATTCTGGAAATTGTTGTTGGATGTAGTGAGCATCTTCCCAAGCGGAGTCAATGGAGGGAAGTCCTTGCCATTTGATGAGGACTTGTCGAATTTGGTTGCCTCCAACTAAAATGGTGCAGGAATTGAGGATTTTTTTTTCAGGGCAAATAGGGAATTCCCCATCAATTAGAGGTGGTAGGGTGGGTAGAGGGTTGATATTTTGGCCAAGTTTCTGTTTAAGCAAGGAAACATGGAAAACAAGGTGTATTTTTCAGGTTGCAGGGAGTTCTAGTTTGTAGGCAACGGATCCAATTTTGTCAAGGATAAAGTAAGGGTCGTAATACCTAGCTATGAGTTTGAGGGATTTTCTGACTGCTAGGGTAAATTGCCTGTAAGGTTGAGTGTTGAGGTACACCCAATCTTCCACTTGAAACTCTCTCTCGGATCTTGTTTGGTCAGCATACTGCTTCATCTTGTTTCTTGAAGCAGCTAGTTGTTCTTTAAGAAAAGAATTCATAGTTTCCTGTGTACATATATTCTTCCACTGCTGCTACTGAAGCAGGAAGGGAAGGGATAGTAGGCAAGGGTGGTGGTGAGCCATAGACAGCCTGATAGGGGCTCATTTTGATGGCTGAGTGGAAGCTGGTGTTGTACCAGTACTCAGCTAAAATGATCCACTTAAGCCATTTTGTAGGTTTATGGAATGTCATGCACCTTAAATACCCTTCCAAGCTTCTGTTTGGCCATTAGATTGGGGGCGGTAAGTAGTGGAGAACTGCAACTTATTGCCCAGTAACTTCATCAGTTCTTGCCAAAAGCCACCTGTAAAAATTTTATCCCTGTTGGACACAATGGACTGTGGTATTCCATGGAGCTTGAAGATGTTATCCAGGAATGCTTGGGCTACTGTGGCTGCATTAAAAGGATGGCTTAGGGGAATGAAGTGACCCATTTTAGAGAATCTGTCCACAACAACTAAGATTATGTCATACTCTGCTGACCTAGGCAGCTTCTTAATGAAGTCTAGGGAGATGTCAACCCAAGACTTGGTGGGTATGGGTATGGTGGGAATGGGTAGAGGTTGGAGTAATCCAGGAGCTGCAATTGACTTAGATTTACACCTTTGACATACATCACATTTAGATACCCATTCTACCATTTGCTTCTGCATTGCAGGTCAGTAAAAGGTCTGTTGTAACCTATGGAGTGTGCCTCTTATTCCAGAATGACCTCCAAATGGTGAGTCATGGCAGACAGTCAAGAGCTGCTGCCTAAGGGTGGTGTGGAACCAATATAAAGCTTGCCCTTATATCTCAACAGGCCCCCATGCAGTGTTTGGTTTGGTAGGCTAGAGGGAGAAATATTCAATTGTTGAATTAAATTCTGCACCTTATCATCATCAGTGTGGGACAGTAGGACCTCAATCCAACTAGGGGTGAGAACTGATATGGCTAGGAGATTTGATCGTGTCCCTTCAAATTGCCTAGAGAGGTCATCAACAACCTTCTTATCAATTCCCTTCTTGTGCACTATAGTGTAGTCAAGTACTAATAGCTTTGTAATTCCCTTCATTTGAATGTAGTTATGCAACTTTCACTCCAAGAGATGCTTGATGCTCTCATGGTTAGTCCGGACAGTAAAAAGCCCCTGTTCAACCATTTGGTCACCACATAATTGATGGCTAACAGCTCCCTTTCATATGCTGAAAGCTGTTGGGCTTTTGGACCAAGAGGTTTGGATAAATAAGCAGTAAGTCTGTTCTAGTGTAAGAGCACAACACCAAATCCTGTACTGCTGGCATCACATTCTAAGGTGAATGGCTGCTGAAAATCAGGTAGGGCTAGCACTGGAGCTTGGAACATTAACCTCTTGAGGTGATCAAAGGCCTCCTGGGCTGCTGTACTCCACTGGGAGCTATCCTTTTTTTGACAAGTCAGTGGTTGGCTTACTGACTTGTCCATACCCCTTAATGAACCTCTTATAATAGCCGGTGAGGCCCAAAAATACTCGTAGTCTCTTCAGATTTGGTGGAATGGGCGATTGACCATTGCTACAATCTTACTAGTGTCAGTAGCAACCCTTGCCCTAGAAATAATGTGGCCCAAATAGGTTACTTGTGGTTGCCCAATCTCACACTTGGACTTCTTGGCATAGAGTTGGTGTGCTCTTAGAAGTTCCAGCACAGTTTGGAGGTGGTTCACATGCTGCTCCACAGTAGAACTGTAAACTAGAATATCATAAAAAAATACTAGAACAAATTTCCTCAAGTAAGGTTTAAAGATAATGTTCATAAGGGACTGGAATGTGACAGGAGCATTGATGAGCCCAAAGGACATAACAAAAAATTTATAGTGGCCAGGATGGGTCTTGAAGGTAGTTTTGGGGGTGTCTGGGTCACTCATCCTGATTTGGTAATATTCCTACCCTGAGATTCAGCTTAGTAAACATTGTCGTCCCATGCAATTCATCCATTAGGTCCTCCACCAATGGAATAGGGAATTTATCCTTCACTATCTCTTTATTTAATTCCCTGTAATCAATACAAAACCTCCATATGTCATCTTTTTTCTTAACCAAAAGTACGGGAGAGGCAAATGGGCTTGAACTTGGCTTTATTATAGAGTTGGCTTGCATTTCATCAACCAATTTTTTTTATCTCATTCTTTTGGTGGTGAGAATATCTATAGGGGCTGATGTTGATAGTCTGAGTGTTAGGCTTTAGGGGAATTGAGTGTTCATGGGGTCTTTTTGGTGGTAAAGTAGTGGGTAGACCGAACACATCTTGGTAATGGGTGAGAAGTTGTTGTATAGGTGATGGTATGGGGAAGGCAGAGGGCATAGGTTATGCTGGAATAGTCTAGGTGGTAGTAATGTAAAAAAATTTGGAATTAAAGCCTTGCCATCCATTCTGCAGGAGTTTGTTGATAGCCTTAGTAGATAACATTCCCAAGGAGGCCTGTTCATTGAATCCTTTCAGAACTAGGGGTTTCCCAATCTTGTTTATAGTGAGGGTAGGTTTAGCAAAGTCAAATATCACTGGATTATAGCCATTCATCCAGTCCACCCCTAAGATTAGGTCATAATCACCTAATTCAAAGACCTAGAAACTGAATTGGAATTGGTAGCCCTGCATTTGCCAAGTGAAGTGGTTGCATTTGTCCTGTACTGGAATCCTCCTACCATCTGCTACAGTAACTATAATAGGAGATACTTTGGTGATAGGAAACTTTAAACTCTTAACCAGCCTAGAGTCCACAAAGTTGTGGGTACTCCCACTATCTATCAACATCATGATGGCCTTCCCTTGCATTTGCCTCTTGAGTTTAAGAGTGTTGTCACTCAACCACCCATCCACAACATGCAAGGAGAGTTGAATTTGCTCCAACTGCTCTTCACCTTCCAATTCTGGTAGTTCTTCAACTTCTTGCCTTTCTTCCTCCTCTGTCTCCACTTTTTCAGAAGCTTGTCGTGCTAATAACTTCTCACTATACTTGTGCCCAGGAAAGTATCTATCACCACATTTATAACAACTACCGTAGTTCTTTCTAGTATTGTGATTTAGGTTACTACCTTGAGGTTGTATGTTTGGGGGGGTTGGTGGTTCGAGGACTGTATTGGCTGAATGTTGGGGAAGTGTTACTGTAAGGTTTGTTGTGGGTAAGTGGTTTAGGGATTGACTTGTTTCTGGTGGCTTCAAGGTATTTTTCTTGCAGTTTGGCTTGAGCAATGGCAGTGTATAAATTCCCAAGATTGAACATTCTTACCGCACTTTTAATCTCTTCCTTCAGTCCACCCACAAAGCTATTGACATAATAAGGGTTAGTGTGCTGAGAGTATGCCTTCTCCATTTTTAGTTTCAGTTCTTCAAACCTGTCTTGGTAGGCCTCCAAAGTGGAGATTTGCTTGAGTTTCTAGAACTCTTCCACAACATCTAGATCTCCGACCTGTAACCTGGAATACAAAGCTTCAGCAAAGCCTTCCCAAGTCACCCCTTCTAGGTTTCTTCCTCAATTCGAGAACCAAGCCTTAGCCTTTCCAGTCAGGAAGAGGCTAGCTAATTCTACTTGCCTATTACCTTGCACTTCATAGATCTGGAAGTATTTTTTGCATTTTACTAATCCAGAATCTAGCATCACCCCCTTCAAACATGGGTAAGTCACATTTGGTTAGAAGTTTATTGAAATAAGTCCTTCCCAATCCTCCTACCTCTCCGATCCGATGGCACTTAGATCAGATGAGAGACACTAAGGCTATTAATCACAATCTCAAACCACAAGTAATCAATCAAAGAGAGAAAAACAGATTATATTGATGAATAACTCTCAAATACAGCAGTAAGTCCTCTGCTTTAAGACTGAGAATTCATTACAGTCAATATAACGAAAACAAAGAAAAACTAGCACACAATGGCAAGGGCACAAAACCCTTAACCCCCAAAGCAGCAAGGCTCAGCCCTCTCCTCTGCTCCTTCTTCTTCCAATAACAGCAACAGCATCCTCTTTCTCATGATCCCAAGAGTATTTATAATTACTCTCTTCCTCCTCTTTTTCCTCTTCATGCGTAACCACCTGCCTCCAACTCAACAGCCTCTTTGTCCCTGGTGGGCTTGCTGTTCCTTCTTGTGTACACCCTCCATATTTTGGGCCTTGGGGCCTGGCCATCATTTCTTGAATCAACATCTTCATCACTCTCCTACTTCCCTATCTACTGGTCTAGATAGGATGCCTCTCCCTAAATGGGAAATGTCTAAACTGGAAGTTGGTATTTGGGTTTCCTTACCTCTAGCGCTACTGCTAGTAGGTGAGGAATGATTTAAAGGGGAAGCAGAAGTGGTGTGGGCAGGTGGGTTATCTTGAATGAGTTGGGCCAAATAAGCTATAGACCTCTGGTTCTCAAGTCTGAGCTCTTCATACTGAACCTGATTCTTCTTCTGCTCAGCTCTAAGATTACTCTGTTCCTGCTCATTTCTTGGAGTTTGGAATTTAGAGATCCAAACATAGCTCCTTGTTCCTCCAGTTTTAAGCTGAAGGACCTTAGGTACTCTTCCATGTCCTCTATTACTACTGCAGTCTCCTCAGCTGTTCCTTCTTTAGTCTTCTTGACAGTAGTGTTTTTGCTCATATTCCCACTGGTTTGTGGCTGCTCTGATATCCGTTGTTAGGACTAATTCTAACAATAGATTAATGGAGATTTCTGGGTAGAAATCCAGTAGAGAATGGGAAGAAATTGGAGAGAAAAAGAGAAATAGAGTGAGACAAAAGGCAGATTTTGAGAGAGAAAAAGAGAAGAGGAGAAGGAATATTTAGAAGCCTCTATTGCAATGATTGTGGTCCCAATGGGACGTTACACTAATATAGGAAAAGGACAAATACAGCTGTAAGTGCGTTGGACAACTATTCACGCAATCCTTGATCACACCCAAATCTAAATAACAAAATACTGGAAATAGTACCATAACTAACACAAAAGAATTAACTATCCCCCAATAACAAAATTAACTGACTTCCCTAAATGACATTTTTACTGTTTCGGCTGTACTTGACAAAAAGCTCTCTGGAAACCATTGTTAGTTATTTTATAATTATTTACCAGTGGTGCAACTTCCTCATATTGATATAGATAGTATCATTGAAAACTATTTGCAAATTTAGTACTAAACAAGGCAAATAATGTGAAGATACGGTTACCTTGACCGTCTGCTCAATTTCTTAGTAAGAGAATCTTTAATGGTTAGAGAGTAGGAAGCAGGCAACGGTTTCAAATGTGGTAATATAAAGAGAGCACCGGTTTTGTTTTCCATTGGCTATGGATGCATGTAGGTTGAGTGTCTGGAAACTTAAATTCTTGTTAAATAAATAGTTTTTGAACTCATTTTTCACCCAAAGCAAGATATCATCCTAAAATTAGGTTTTGCATTTCGTATCTGTGGTATGTTTGAGATTGAATGATTTATAATTCACTAAAAAATTAATTTGCAACATGTGTCTATAGGGCCGATGGCTAATTTGACTAGGCTTGAATTTATTATAACTCCATAGTGAACTGCTGAAGTCACTTGAGCAGACATTTTCACGGTTTGCCATGCTACAATTTAGTTTGGTAGGGGCTTAGCACACACCTTTTAACTCTTCACGGTGCTTTTTACTATTTGACTAGTGCTTTTTAAAGCAAATAAGATCTGATGGTTAAAAAGTTAAAAGCACCATAAAGTAAAACAAACACCATCTGATGGTCAATGTTAAAAGCACCATAACTGGGAAATAGGCTAGCCAAGCCTACAATTGGTTGGTTCAAGGTTATGTGATGGTTTTTCTATAAAGAGTTGAAGATTGTTGCCATCTTTATCTTTATCTTACTTGAAATTTGCTTTATGTCATGGCAGGTTTTGCAGCTATATCCTTCTCACATGATATCCATGTTTTACATTTATATATATAAATTGGTTCAGAAGAGGAAGAATTCTTTCAGCTGCAGGAAATTTTAGCTTTGAATTTTCTTTTTGTATCTATTGTTTTTGGCTGATTATCAATTTTTGTTAATATTATCTAAATTTTGGTAGATTGTTAATTGTAATTAGTATATCCATTACTATTATCTGTATAAATTTGAATCCGAAAATTTATTATACCCCATAAAATATTTCTTTGTGATTGTGCGCCTTATATTGATTTATTATATAGATGAAATATGCGATAATAATATTTTTTGGTCGTTTTATGCCACCATTATCCCAAATTCTGTCAAATGGTGTCAGCATGTTTTTTGAAATAGATAAAATATGCCTATATATATATATATATATATATATATATATGAATGAATAAGTTTGAGATACATTTATGACTCACGAGACACTAAATTAATTTTGATATAAATGAGTATATATCGTAACAAAAAATAATATATACGAAATTAGTTTCATTTTAAGGATTTTCCTAATTAGGAAATATATTTTTATTAGCGGAAATTAATATAGGCAGTTGTCTAATTTAAATTAGATAACCGACGTATTAATGATTGATATTATTTCTTGTACTAAATATTATAATTATCAATTTAATTCATCCTAATTAAGGTAATTAATATTACCTTAATTGGAGTTCTATATAACGGCTAAAATTCTTCCTTTGGAAAGAGTTGGAAAATTCTCAATACCAAAATTATGCTGAATTGTTTTCACACATTTTCTCTCGTTTGGCACGAGCGTTTTGATCCTGAGGTTTATATGACGTGGGTGAAAATCAGACCGGTAACCCAAAAAGGTGGACGATTTCGATATTTGTGATTCCGCCCTTCGAGAGGTATTCATGATTACTTTTCGTATTTTATCGTTATATGTCATGATATTTTCTTTCATTGGTATCAAAGATATATATTTTTTTTGCGTTTTTTTATTTGTGGATATGTTTTTTTTTTGTGAAAATTTAGACATATTTATAGGCTTTTTAGCAAGCATATTGAATCAGTTCTATATGTATATTTTTTTTAAATTCTAGTATGTATATTTTTTTTATATTTTTGGACACTGAAAAATATTATAATTATTTAAAAATTCATAATTAAAATTTTAAGTGAAAATTTTTTATTTTTGACCATACCATTGGACTTAAAGATCTCGAAAACCCACCCCTAGAAAAATCCAGCGGCCTGAAACCATTGGGAAGGCGGCACGTGTATTGCACATAACACCAGTGTGCAGGGTGTGTCCCAAAGGGCGCATCCTCAGCATGTGCCAGATCCACGCGCTGAGTGAAACATCACTCAGACATGTGGACCAATAGAAGGGCGACACGTGGCCTTTTTTGGTGAAGTGCCATGTGTCAGTTGACACCACATGGACCAACCAAAAGTTGACACGTGGCAGACTGTGGCACTGCCATGTGGCAAGGGGATCTACAGACTGTGATCATGCCACATGTCTGACTGTCAATTCAATTAATGTCCATCTCCTATTGGGGAGATGCTTTGTTAACGATCACATATGTTCTAAACTGTTTGCCCTCTAAGTCTGTTGCTTTTACTCCTTATGAGTTGTGGACTGATCGACAATCTGACCCGAGTTGTTTATGCCCTTCGGGTTGTGTTGCTTATGCCATGATATCTTAAATAAATTTAGTAAATTAGGATCAAGAGGTAAAAAAGAGTATCTTTGTGCGATATTTTGATGTATCAAAAGGATATGTATTTATGGGTGAGCAAACAAATGTACTAGTAATAGAATTTGAATCATGAGATGTCATATTTTGAAAAATGAGTTTCTGAAGTTGGACAAAGTAAGTCTAGACTTTACTTTTTATAAAATTCAAGAAGACGAACTACCCAGATCTCTCCATCCGAGTGGGAGAAAAATTAAAGAAGAAGGTCAAGACTTTTTTCTCAACGGTCTGAATGTTCGAGATTCATCATTCCGTGGGAGGAAAAACATGCCTAACTCCAATGGAAGTATAGATATTCAAGATCCTTATTTGAGTGGAAGCGTAGATCTCAATCCTAGTGAGAGCATTCTGAACTATGATGAATATATGAGACATGTTTATTAAGATTTGGAACTACAAAAATCTAAAAGAAAAAGTGTTCCACTCCGAAGATTTGAGATTGAAGGTGTAAATGAGGCTTTTTTTTACACCATAAGATGATAAGCCTAAAAATGTAAAAAGGTTCTCTCATGACCAGCTAAAGATAAATGAATTAAAGCAATGGAAGAATAAATGGCTTCCATGAGATCGAACCATATTTGGGAACTGGTTGATCTACCTGAAGGATGCAAACCAATTAGGAATAAGTAGATTCTTAAAATAAAGTGAAAAGTTGATGGCAGTACTGAATGATACAAGGCTCGACTAGTCGCTAAGGGGTTTACACAATATGAAGGAATTGACTATGAGCAAAATTTTTCACCTGTTGTTAGATTTACGTCGATAAGGTTGATTCTAGCCTTGGTGGCTAGTTTGGATCTAGAACTACATCAAATGGATGTAAAGACTACATTCCTCAATGGAGGATTAAAAGAAAAAATTTATATGGAGCAGCCTATAGATTTTATCAAGGAAGGCAGCGGACATAAGGTTTACTGATTGATGAGATCAATCTATAGCTTAAAGTATTTTTTGAGATAATGGTATTTGAGATTTCATGAAACAATCATGTCGAATGAGTTCAACATGATTGATGAAGATCATTGTATTTACTCCAAGAGCTCGAGAAATAAGTTTGTCATTTTAACGTTGTATGTAGATGGTATACTTATAGCAGAAAATGATAAAAATTAAGTAAATCTAATCAAAGATTGGTTATCATCCAACTTTGAGATGAAAGATATGGGTCAATCAGATTATATCCTTGGAGTTAAGATTTCAAGGGATTGCTCAAGAAGACTATTGTCACTGTCTCATGAGACATACATTAACAAAGTTCTTGAACAATTTAATATGCAAAATTATAAGCCCATAGACAATCCCATTGCTAAGAATCAGTCTCTTAGCAAAAGCATGTATCCTAAGATAAAAGAACAAATAGAACATATGAAGAACGTTTTATATGCCAGTGTAATCGAAAGTCTGATATATGCAATATTGTGTACCAGACATGATATATGTTATGCTGAGGGCATGGTGAGTAGATATCAATCTAATCCAGGTTTGGGAATCAAAAAGTCAAGATTCATTTCCTAATATTTTGTTAGGTGATGACTCTATTACACCTATTTCTTTGATCCCACATTAGATGTCTTCATAGGTTGACTATCAACAATAATTTAGGCCTAACCCCTTTTTATTGTGAAGTAGTCAATTTATGAATTATAGTGAGCCTTATCCGGTCTCGGACCTTGAAGTGAGCCTTCAAGAACCAAACCAAAATAGAGTGGGCTATGGCATGCATCACAGTGATGACTCTACTAGGGACATAGAGACCTTGCTCTTAAAAGTATCTTTGTTGAATTTTATTTATAATTGGGTTTTTTTTTGTTAATCCCATCTCTCTTTGAAATTGCATTCATACTAGAGCCTTAGAATTAAGTTAGACATCCCTTTTTAGCTCCAATGCTATTCTGAAACACACAATACGTTTGTTCAATATAAGGAGGTATCAAGGAGAACCATCAGCCCAAGTCTAATACCAATTCGTACATAAAATAGTGACCAATCGGTCGTTATGCTCGTGATAACGTAGATCTATTTGCAGAGATCATGCTTGGGTAGCTCTAATGTCAAGACCTAACATAGGCCCTAGGAAATCCATAGGTGTTATTATGATAATAAGATCCATTTATGCTTAGAGGACTAATTGTTTTTTATATAAAATGGTAAAATAGTCATTTTACATTTTGTATAATTGGAAAAAAGTAGGATTTAATGGATAATTTCATTACAAGAATGGAAGTTGGGGTGAATATGTAAAATAAGAGAGTGAAGGGATTTAAAATGAAATTGTCTTGTGGCTCATAGATGAGGTCATAATCCACTGAAGAATCTCATAAAAATCTGGTATAAAAAGGAAAAATGGGGACTTGAGGCCGGCATTCCAAAGAAAAAAAAAAGAAAAAAACACTTTATCTCTCTCTCTAGAATCTATCATTGTCTTCCTCTTCTCTTTAAATCCGGTTTCTTCACCCCAAAGAGTACCTTTAAATAACTTCTATTATACTTATGAAGAAAGTGTAATGAAGAATGTCTTCAAGAAGAGAAGTAAGCAAGGATAGGGAAAAAGAAATAGAAAGAAGAGAATTGAATAAGGTTTGTAAAGTTACATGTGTAACGCCCCTAAATTTGCATTTTTTATGTATGGCATGTTGTAGAGCATGATTAATTATCCTAGGATAGATTTCGGAGTGATCAGGATTGAATATGAAAGAAAATTTGAAAAGGAGTGTAAGATTAAATGTGCCCGAGCCAAGGAAATTCGAATATGGGTGACCCGATAAGTAGTGTGAGCTAAAGATAGATTATGAAAGTACATGTTAAACGGAGTCTAGTGATATAATTTGAGAATAAATTGAGGTCAAATAGACCTCCATTAGGGCAAACAAAGAAATTTCACGGATTCATGTAGGTTTGACTAAAACATTGACCACACATTTGGAAACCCTAAAGACCTCCAATGGAATTCATATTTCACACACATGTTATAAATAGTAAAAATACACCCGGAGAACTAAAAAACAGCAATTCCAATAATTCTGGAATTTCAGGTTTCGGATTAGCTACATAGGTCGTTGAAGCTAGAAGTATACCTAAAAGATGTCGGAATGAGCTAAAATTTTTATCATATGTTACTGAGTATATAGGGACACCCAAGATAAAATTTTAATGCAATCTGGCCTTGGGAACAAAAATTCATATTTCGGGGTGCAAAATCGAGATTGGGTCATTTGAAGGGTCAAATTCAGGAATTTGACCCTAATATAACACATGGGTTACTAATATGGATCCATGATCATGTGTGAGTGAGTTTAGATTAGTAGGGTAAGCTGAAGTGCATGAATGAGTGACAAGTTGCCAAATTTAAACCTTTAGATTCAATAGTAAATGAGTGAATCTTGGCCTTTCCTTTTGCATATAAGTAGGCCATCAGATAGAGATTATAGACATCTAGAAGTCTCTTAAAAATTATGGCAAATTCCCTCTTCTTTCCCCCAAAAATCCGAACCCCCTTTTTGTGTACTCTCTATTCCATTTTTTTCCATTCCAAGCTTTCTCTCTCTAAAATCCCAACCCCTAATTACAACCTAATACTCAAAATTCCATCCTTTTTCACTTATAAAAGGATTGCCATCAAGGGGAAATCAAAAAACTAGTGATTTAAGGTAAGAACAATTTAGGGTAATTTATTAGTTTTATGAGTTTTAGGTTGAAATTGAAGGGAAAATTGCATGAGCATGTGGGAATGGTTAGGGAATCATAGTAGTAACTTTAATTTATTCAAAATCATAACCTAACTTTATGATTTTCTCTCTCTTCAATTTGGCCCTAAGAAGAAAAACAAGAGGAAGAGAAGAGGAAGGAAGGAAAGGAAAAGGATAAAGAAGAATAGGTATTTTTTCAAGCTCAATTAAGGTTAGTGGATGTGTACTACAAATAATTTCACCATTTTTAGTTAAAATTCCCTAATTTTCCTATTATGTAATTATGTTAAATTGCATAAAATGATGAAATAACTTAATATGACTTGATATAATAGTAAATTAAGTTATTAGAAACATGATTAGTGATGAAATTAACATTGAAGCAAGTGAAACATCGGTGGCCGAATGGAATATCATAGGTGATCTTAATGTGTTTTAATGTTTAATTGAGTAATTAGTGACAATTAAGTAAAATAAGGCATAAGGAAAATGAATGTATTGATTAAAATGAAAAAAATGAGAATGTAAACCTATTTATGTAATAGTTACATAATTAACAACGTTAATGAAACTTGGGAATTATTATGTAAATTTAGCATATATCACTATATTATAGCATAAAATGAGTATAAAACTTAATATGATATAAATTTGGTAGAGGAAATAAATTATAGATGTAATTATGGTAAGTGGTCGAATGATGACATGTAGAAAATGAGATGTTTTTATTGGAATTTTATGGTATTAAATGCATATACGAGAATTTGATACTTGAAAAGCTTATTTTAACACATACGGGAGCATAATGTAACTATTACAATGCCATTAATATGAATAACAATGGAAAATATAATATATAATGAGATTTGATGTCGCCCTTAGTGTTCAGTGGGTTAACCAAAACTTTAACATAGTATGGCTAGCCATAGGGCACTTACCCCGCAGTATTACTGTTACTGTTATTGTCACTGTACTGAATTTACTGTTTAGCCGGCTCATTATAATACTGTATTGGAGCATGGTATTGTACCCTAGCTATACGATCTGTCCAGCATACTGGATTTACTAATCCAATTATCTAGTTCGTGGTGTTTCACTATTGATAACTAGGGACAAAAATTATAATTTCACATGTAAACTGAGTAAAAAGGAGTAATTACAGTAATAAAAATGTCATTTGTGTGAATAAACATGAGAACGAACGAAAAATACTGTTAAAAGAGTTAATAAGGGAATAAATATAATTAAACGATTAATCGGGGGTAAAACGATCAAATAATATGAAAAATATGATTAAAAGGGGTAAAATAGTCATTTTGATAAAAAAAGGTAAAACCGTGAATAAAATATAGTTCGAGGACTAAAATATAATTTGTCACCCCAAGGAAAACTGTTAGGGACTAAAATGTAATTTAGATAATTAAAGTAAAATAAAAGTCAAGAAAAGTCAATCGGATCGAAATTGAGATCAAATTGGTTAAATTAAAGAAAAGTCAACCTAAAGTCAAAATTAGCAAAAATTTGGGAAAAGTCAACCTTTAGGGGTATGATTGTAATTTTTCACTTAAACTAGGGAATTAATGAAATTAAATAAGAAAAATAATTTTTGAGATAATTAAAAGAAAATTTTGACGAAAAGGGAATAAATTTAAAATTTATTAATCTATAGAGATTTAATTGAATTAATAATAATTAGTTAACTTAGATAATAAAATAATTTGAGTGAAATTTTATGTAAATGCATTCACCACTAAACGACTATATTACTTAACATGTAGTTTATTGTGACTATGCGCAGGGACAGAAATAACAGGTTTGGCAAAGGAGACTAAGCCGTGGCATGTACCTAGAAGAAGTTATTTTGATTTTGGGTTGTATAAATATGTATAAACTATGAGATCAATTATGAGAGTTTGTCTGTAATGGCATGTAATAATAATGCTTTGTGAACTTGTGATTTTGTGTGAATGAAGGGTATATGGATTGTACATGTATGGTTGTGTAATATGTGATGAAAGGAAATTATAGAAGTGCTGTGTTGTTGATTGGAGTTTTGAAGTTGGAGGAATTATATTTGGGAGTGTAAATTGAATTTTTTTTTTACAGATTTGGGTAGCATGAATATTAAGCTGTCATGCTGTCGGATTTTCATTTGATTGAGAAATAAATTAATTGCATTAGAAATAATAATGAAATAATATGGACTTAGAAATTGTATGGAGGGCGTTACATTAAATGGTATCAAAGCATGGTTTATGCGATCCTAAGATCAGAGTCAATATATGTGAAACTGACCGGGGAAGAATGAACGAGTATATAATATGAACGAGTCAATATGCCACGTTATTGTGATATAAATGTTGGAATTTAAATCTTATATGTCCCTTGTGCATTTCAGTGTTGGCTATGGCTTTCGGCTCTAGGTAGATTGCTGAGTTAGCAAGTGATGCTGAGAGTGAGGCTTCTGTGAGTCCAGAAATACAATAATCAATACCGAGTACCAGATCACAACAGCCCTCCCAGCACACTCCTACACTAGTGCCTCAGGCACCTTCGCCTCCTGCACCGACTGATCTTATGCGGATGATGACAGATTTTTTTCAGAGATTTCAGCCTCAGTAGCAGGCACCACCTCATGCACCTAGAAGATCTATTTTGGAGCGATTGAGGAGATTGGGTGCAGTGGATTTTTATGGCCAGGAGCCGATCACAGCCCCAGAAGCAAAAGAATGGCTTATTAAGATTGAAAAATTTTTGAGATCACCCACAGCTTGCTAGAAGAAAAGCTTGAGGGAGCAGTAGCACGATTTCAAGGACCTGCTTATATATGGTGGGACACAGTCAGACGTCATATCCCACCTGAGCAGGTTACCTAGGAGTATTTTTATCCACAATTTCGGGATAAATATATGGGTATAGAATACCTAAGATCTATGCAGGAGGCTTTTTGACGATTACACCAGGATAATCGGACGGTCCAAAAGTATGATTGGGAGTTTGAGAGGCTAAGGATTATCGATTCCCTCTAGAAAAGATGTGCCAGCTTTTTAAAAGGGGCCTCCATAATAACTTAAGAAATATTCTGGCTATCTGAGAGTACACAAATAGAAAGGAGTTGGTCGATGCAGCTATTAAAATGGAGAATATTCAGCAAGAAGTAGATTTCAGCAGAAAAGAAGGCCGGCTTCAGGGGCATCAGGCATTGGATCCATTAAAAGAGCCAGGGGTTCTACTATAGCTCCCCCATAGGATTCTTCAGCTACACTAGCAACCAGTCAACGTACCACTACACGAGTACCCTCTTCTGAAGCATCAGTGGGTAATGCTTATTGGGGTTAGGGTTCTGCCAGGTATGAGGTACCGATCTGTGAGCACTGTGGGAGATGACATCCAAGCGACTGTTGGAGGTTGACAAGGGCATGGTTGAGGTATGCATCTCAAGATCAAGTGGTGAAGAACTATCCCAGAGCATCGACACAGGCCACTATATTAGTTACACAGACTCTTATTGGCAGGCAGGGTGCTCCTCTAGCTCGAGGTAGAGGTGGAGGCGGACCCAGTGGGGCTGCATCCGCCCAAGGTAGTATCCCAACTCCATTAGCTCCAGACAGGACATCATTAGCCAGGATTTATGCAGTTAGAGCCCGGGAGCACCAGGATGCACAAGACATGATTTTAGGTATATTTTACCTGTTTGATGATGTTGTTTGTGCACTGATAGATCCTGGGTCCACACATTCTTATATGAGCACCAGAATTGCACAGGGGAAGGGATTAGAAAAAGTACAGTTAGATCAGGATATTCTGGTGAGTAATCCCTTGGGTCACAGTGTGGTTGTGAACAAGGTATATAGGGATTTACCTATCCAGATACAACAGGTTACCTTCCCTGCAAATTTGATTGATCTTCCATTCCATGAGTTTGATGTTATCTCGGGGATGGATTGGCTTCATAAATACTAGGTGATTGTTGATTGTCGCTTGAAAAGGATCACCTTGAGAACTTCAAAAGATCAATAGATTGTGGTTGTAGGGGAACAACCTGACTTTCTATCCAATGTTATTTCAGCCACTGCAGCACACTGGTGTATTAGAAAAGGGTGTGCAGCTTATTTGGCTTTTGTCACTGAAACAAAAGTAGAGAAGCTGAGAGTTAGCGATGTGCCCACAGTTAAAGACTTTCCTGATGATTTACTAGGATTACCTTCAGCAAGGGAAGTTGAATTCAACATTGATGTGTTACCGGGTATAACACCAATTGCTATGGCTCCTTACCATATGGCACCAGCAGAATTGAAAGAATTGAAGATTCAGTTGCAGGAACTATTAGAAAAGAGCTTCATCCGTTCAAGTGTTTCCCCTTGGGGAGCCCTAGTGCTATTTGTGAAGAAGAAAGATAGATCTCTCAGATTATGCATCGATTACAGGCAGCTAAATAAGGTCACCATCAAGAACAAATATCCACTACCCAGGATTGATGATTTATTTGATCAATTAAAGGGCACCAACAGGTTCTCAAATATTGACTTGAGGTCAAGCTACTATCAACTTGGAGTGAAAAAAGCAGACATTTCAAAGATTGCCTTTAGTACCAGGTATAGGCATTATAGATTTATGGTTATGCCCTTTGGCCTCACTAATGCACCGACTGCTTTCATGGACTTGATGAATCGTATCTTCCATCCTTATCTGGATCAATTTGTGGCGGTGCTTATTGATGAGATCCTGGTATATTCTAAGACACTAGAGGAACATGATCAACATCTAAGAATTGTATTGCATACTCTGAGAGACAAGCAACTATATGCTAAATTCAGCAAATGTGAGTTTTGGCTGAATGAAGTTTCTTTCCTTGGTCACGTGGTTTCAGTTGAAGGCATCAAAGTATATCCCAAGAAGATTGAAGCTATTCTTGATTGGAAGCCACCTAAAAATGTTCTAGAAGTTCGAAGCTTCCTTGGATTAGCTGGGTATTACAGGTGATATGTGAAGGAATTTTCGATGATAGCCTCCTAACTTACCAAGTTACTACAAAAGAATGCCAAATTTGAGTGGATAGAGAAATGTCAGCATAGCTTTGAGAGGCTGAAGAGTATGTTGACTGAGGCTCCTGTTCTTATTCAACCCATTTCAGGTAAACCTTATGTTATTTACAGTGATGACTCCAGGAACGGGTTAGGGTGTGTGCTTATGCAGGAAGGAAAGGTAGTGGCATATGCTTCCATACAGTTAAAACCATATGAAAAAAACTATCCTACCCACGATCTGGAGTTGGCAACCATTGTGTTTGTAACACCCTTACTATAACCAATACTGTACCAACTAGCTAAAAGCCGAATTTTTTTTCTTACTAATCAAATTCTTTTAGCTTACTATCTTTTTCTTTCAACTTTCTAATCAACACTCAATCATTTTAAGACGGGTCGCTAATGACCTATAACTGTCTAATTTACTATTTACTTAATAAAATTTCGACAATATAATGGTTATTTATTCAACTAACCCTTCTGAAAATTCAGACAATACGTAGCCTCTTAGAGGCACAACAATATACAATTATCATATACATACATTCACTTTTCATCCTCATTCATAAGAACATTTGCATACACATCATCCTAAGCCCCTTAAACCTCAATCTTTCATACACGTTATAAGCCATCAAATGGTACAAACCGAAAACTTTAATTCTTACATACATATTTACAAATACATATATTCATGGGTCTTATATATATATACATGCCATCAAAATATCTTTTCCTAATTATTTAAAGAAGTCTTTCAACGTGTACTCTTGCTCTCTCTCAACTGTACCTGCACGCAGTAATTTCTACGTTCTGAGCATTAAACATGCCCAATTGTGACTAATAATCATAGCATTTCCTATAACTTATATTCATTACCTAAGCAAGGCATACTTATTAATAGTTTAAGTTTTAAAACAATTATACAAAGATTGCTCGCTTACTCTTAAAAGCACAATTTTAATCTTATTTACAATGTTACCCATTTGACGCTTACTCTTTGTTTAAGTTTTCAATTTAATCTCAAACTTTCGTTTTCTTTTAATTTTTCCCTTTTTACTTCCTATTTATCAAATTGCTCTTATTATGCTTATTTTTCACTTTTAAGCTATTAATTGGTGTACAATATACCAATTAGCACTTGTTTTACCACTTTTATACAAAATTATATTTTAGTCCCCGTATGCTATAAAACTTCATTTTTGGACTATTTAGGCACTAAATTACCATTTTACCCCTTATAGGCAATTCTTAATTATTTTTACTCATTATTTGTACTTTTTGAAAAAATTACCGTTTTGCCCCTAAACTTTTTATTTTCTTTTAATTAGGTCCCTTTTTACCTTTAATTGCTACATTTCACTTTCTTTTAACATTTTTAACATTTTTCTTTTAATATGCCCCTAGTACAATCTCGGCAGAAACTCTTAGACCGGATACACGGGACGTGGACCCTACCGAACGTCAACAGATAGAGAAATGACCCCTAAGAGATCAATTCTCACATAACAGATATCAGAAACAGACAATGCTATGGAGATCAGTGATCCTATCCATAGCAAAGAAAGTCGTCATGACTTACACCGCGGTACATATGTCCCTATGGCTAGTTGATTATATCCTAAGCTAGCTTTTACTGTCTGACTATTTCTAAGGGCACCATTATACTAAATTTTATTTCAATTTAATTATCTTTTTGACAATGTCAATAACTTTTCATTACAGAAAGTTTGTCAATTAACTTTTTCTCTTACTTTATACATAATGTAAATTAATTTACATTAATTTACCATATATTACTTAGTTATTGAATTATTTCTTAATAATTCAATATTTTTACTTAAATATATTCACTTTCTCTTTTCAAAAACATTCTAATAATCCATATAAATTCTACAAAAATTCATATGTGCTTAAATTCACCATTTCTATTATTTTTCACTCATTTTATGAATTATTTCACAATAATTCATCATATACACTATATGCATACACATATACTTAAATATTCTTAAATAAATTTCATAAATTCTTTAAAAATTTATGGACCTCATTTATCATATTTAGGTTTATTTTGGACTATTACTTATCAAAATTATGCAAAAATTCACTTATTTATCCCTTAGGAAAAATTCAGCCACCTTAGGTTTATTACCTTAGAAATTCTTTCAATTTAATTTAAGCATTCCTATTGCATTATTTAAGGTCTAATTGCATTAATCTAACCTTAATTGTAATTATTTAGCAATATAACATAATTTTTCTAATTTACATAAAGGAAATTAATTGAAAATAATAGGAAATGGAAGGATTATTTAGCCACTAACCTTTTCTTCTTGCTTAGCCTTGCCTAGATTTCCTTTCCTTTACTCTTAGCTTTGGCAAGTTGATTTTCTTCTCTTTCACCTACCATTGCCGAATATACAAGCTTGTCAAACCTTTTTTTTTTACCTCAAATGCTTAAATTGATCACAAAACTGAATTCTAAGCATCCTAAACTATTAAAAAATACTTTAAAATCAAATTAAATTAATTGATTCTCAAGATTTACCTTAGAACCCTAATCTTTCCAACCTTGATTCCTTTGCTCAAATCAAAGGTTAGAGGTCTGTATATCAATCTAGAGGGATGGAATTAGGTTTTTTTGTGTTGGAATCAAGTGAGAATTTGGAGTGAAAATTGAAGAAATTAGAGAGAGGAAGAAAGGGAGAGTGTTTCAGCCACAAGCGAGAGAGGAACAGAGCTAGGAAAAAATTTGAGATTATCTCAAACATTTCAGCTTATATATCCCTCCCTTTTGGGCCAAGGTTTGGGCCTAATAAGTGGGCATAACCCAAATA
Source organism: Excoecaria agallocha (assembly GCA_037975025.1). NCBI lineage: Eukaryota > Viridiplantae > Streptophyta > Magnoliopsida > Malpighiales > Euphorbiaceae > Excoecaria > Excoecaria agallocha. Next base: position 72,429,923 of record CM075809.1, on the reverse strand, counting down.
ATTTAAATGGCCCATTTTGGTCCATTTAAGGCCATATTTAAATTTTCTCACTTCCCAACTTCAAATTACTCCAAAAATAATTCCATCACTCTTATCACATCAAAAAGGTTGTATGCAAATTTTTGACTCAATCGGAGTCCGTTACCGATCCGATTCAATCTTATCAGTCCGATTTGATAACTGCCGGTGTCACAAAAAAATTCAATTTTCATTATGCAAAATTTGGCAATTTTCGGAGTTCGTTTGCTATTTTTAAAAATTCATGTAAATTTAAGTCAAATTTCCTATAATGAAAATTGACTCGATAGCTTTTTCGTTTTTTTCACTTTTGGAGGCCTATTTGACCTCGATTTCACTTCAAATTTCAATCTTGGACTCACCATGACCAATATTTTTCGATGGTCCAATAAAATACTTTTCACTTCCGATTGCACTTTTTAGCCCAAGAAATACTATTTATCATCGAAAATTATTGTCCATGGCTGATCCGGTATTGAGGCTATTATAGTGTTTGCTTTGAAAATATGGAGACATTACCTATATGGGGAGAAATGTTATATCTATACTGATCATAAAAGCTTGAAATATCTGCCTACGCAGAAAGAACTTAATCTACGACAGAGGCAATGGTTGGAACTCATCAAAGACTATGACTGCTTGATTGACTACCATCCTGACAAAGCAAATATGGTAACTTATACACTCAGCAGGAAATATTTAATGGCACTATGAGCTGTGAAGGTAAAATTAAATATGACACAAGATGGAGCATTTGTAGCTGAAATGCAATTAAAACTAGATTGGCTTAAACAGGCGAAGGTTGCTTAGAGGCAAGATGATAGGTTAGCCTCTATTATCTGTCATGCTCAGGTGCAAGCAGGTAAAAGTATTGAATTTTCTTAGAGTTGTGATGATTATTTGTATTACAAAGGCAGAATATGTGTACCCAACGATGCAGAATTGAAGAACATCCTGATAGAAGCTCATAATAACCCTTATGCTATGCATCCTGGTAGTAATAAAATGTATCAAGAACTGAAGAAATCCTATCAGTGGTCGGGAATGAAGAAGGAAATAGCCGACTTTGTGATAAAATGTTTAATCTATCAACAAGTTAAGGCCGAGCATCAAGTGCTTTCAGGGTTATTGCATCCTATCACTATACCAGAATGGAAATAGGAGCAGATTACTATGGATTTTGTGTCTGGTTTACCACTTACTAGAAGATAGCATGACTCCATCTGGGTAATTGTGGACAGGATGACTAAGTCAGCTCACTTTCTTCTAGTGAGATCGGATTTCTCTTTATCCAGATTTGCAGAAATTTATGTTAATGATATTTTAAGGCTCTACGGTGTTCCAATATCCATAATTTCTGATAGAGACCCACGGTTCACTTTCAGATTATGGCAAGAACTCCAAGAAGAACTGGGAACCCACTTGGATTACAGTACAACTTTTTATCCACAAACAAATGGCCAATCCGAGCAGGCGATACAAATATTAGAGGATATGCTATGGTGTTGTGTGTTAGAATTTGGAGGTAGTTGGGAGAGATACCTTCCATTAGCTGAGTTTGTTTACAACAACAATTACCAGTCTAGCATTAAAATGGCGCCATATGAAGGACTGTACGAGAGGAAATGCATGACACCTTTATGCTGGATAGAATTGGGTGAAAGCAAGCTAGTGGGATCCGACTTAAGCAAAGAAATAAAGGAAAAGGTAAAGCTGATCAGAGATAATTTAAAGTCAGCCACAAATCTACATAAATCATATGCAGACTTGAAAATAAAAGATATAAAATTCAATGTGGGAGACAAAGTATTTCTAAAGGTTTCGCCATGGAGGAAGGTTCTCAGGTTTGGCAAAAAGGGTAAGCTTAGTCTTAGATTCATCGAGCCTTATGAAATAACATAGCATGTCAGACCAGCGGCATACAGGTTAAAGCTACCTTCAGAATTGGAAAGGATCCATGACGTATTTCATGTTTCTATGCTAAGGAGATATCGTTCGGATCCTTCTCATGTCATTACATCGGAGGAAATACAATTGAAACCTAATTTGTCCTATGATGAAGAACCAGTGAAGATTTTAGCATGAAAAATCAAGCAGTTGCGAAACGAGCAGATTCATTTAGTTAAAGTGCTTCGGACATGCCACAATGTAGAGGAAGCTACCTAGGAGCCTAAAAAGACAATGAGACAACAATATCCCTACCTATTCGATCTAGGTAAATTTTGAGGATGAAATTTTTATTTAGAAGGGGAGTACTATAACACCCCCAAATTTGCATTTGTCATGTATGACGTGTTGTAGAGCATGATTAATTACCCTAGGAAAGATTTTGGAGTGATCGGGGTTGAATAGGACAGAAAATTTGAAAAGGAGTAAGATTTAATGTGCCCGAGCCAAGGAAATCCGAGGATGGGTGACTAGACGGGCAGTGTGAGCTAAAGATAGATTATGAAATCACATGTTAAACGGAGTCTAGTGGTACAATTTGAGAAGAAATTGAAGTCAAATAGGCCTTAATTAGGGCAAACAAAGAAAAATTTCACAGGTCGGTGTAGGTTTGACCAAAACTTTGAACACACATTTGGGGATCCCAAATACCTCCAATGGACTTCATAATTTACACACAGGTTATAAATAGTATAAATACACCTGGGGAACTGAAAAATAGCAATTTCGAAATTTTAGGTTTCGGATCAGCTGCAAAGGCCGTCAAAGCTAAAAGTATACCTAAATGATGTCGGAATGAGCTAAAATTTTTACCACATGTTCTTGAACATATACAAACATCCGGGGAAACATTTGAAGTCAATATAACCTTGGGAACAAAAATTCATATTTCGGGGTGTAAAATCGAGATCGGGTCATTTGGACGGTCAAATCCTAGAATTTGACCCTAAGAAGGCACATGGGTTATTAATATGGAGCCATGATCATGTGTGAGTGAACTTAGATCAGTAGGGTGAGCCCAAGTGCATGAATGGGTGACAAGTGGCCAAATTTAAAACATTTAGATTCAATAGTAAATGAGTGAATCTTGGCCCTTCCTTTTGCATATAAATAGGCCATCAGACAGAGATTAGGGACATCTGGAATTCTCTCAAAAATTACAGCAAATTCCTTCTTCTTTCCCCAAAAATTTGAACTCTCTCTTTGTGTACTCTTTCTTCCATTTTTCTCCATTCCAAGCTTTCTCTCTCTAAAATCCCAATCCCTAATTACAACTTAATACTCAGAATTTCATCCTCTTTCACTCAAATATATATATATATATATATATATTATTACAATGAACCAAATAGATAATAAGTATATTAAATTATTAAGTGACATCTTTAAAATTTAAAATACTAATTTTTTCAAATAAATAAATAATGGAAATTTAAAATATATATATATTAAAATTTTATTATTTATTTATTTGGAAAAAATAGTATTTTAAATTCTAAAGATGTCACTTAATAATTTAATATACTTATTATCTATTTGAATTTATTGTAATTAAATATAATTATACTCATATATGCAAGGTTAATGTTTGTTTGCTTCATTAGTACTCCATCCAAACAAGAAAGTTTTTCATGATATGATTGTATTTTTATGTTTCTAACATATGATATTCAAAAATCCATAATTAATTTCTTGTAATAATAAAATTAAAATTATGTTTTGTAATTTATTATTAGGATATTTGTGACATATATTAATGTTTGATGAATATTTTTTTAAAATTTTTACACAATAATATTTATAAAATTATAATAATCGATAATATTTTAAAAATAGAAAAAAAACCTGATTGAACCGATCGAACCACGAATCCTAGCCTCGTTGGTTCTTTATGTAACACCCGATAGCCGGATATTGGTCCGAATTAAATTCTAAAGATGTCACTTAATAATTTAATATACTTATTATCTATTTGGATTTATTGTAATTAAATATAATTATACTCATATATGCAAGGTTAATGTTTGTTTGCTTCATTAGTACTCCATCCAAACAAGAAATTTTTTCATGATATGATTGTATTTTTATGTTTCTAACATATGATATTCAAAAATCCATAATTAATTACTTGTAATAATAAAATTGAAATTATGTTTTGTAATTTATTATTAGGATATTTGTGAGATATATTAATGTTTGATGAATATTTTTTTAAAATTTTTATACAATAGTATTTATAAAATTATAATAATCGATAATATTTTAAAAATAGAAAAAAAACTTGATTGAACCGATCGAACCACGAATTTCAGCCTTGTCGGTTCTTTATGTAACACCCGATAGCTGGACATTGGTCCGAATACTGGTGTCACACTAGATTGCGGTAGTCCATAAATTATTATTAAATTATCCATCTGTAACATTCATTATTTTAACCATTAAGTTATGGGTCCCACATTCTAAAATATCTTATTAATTAATCTATAAAAATTCGGACAGCATAATGGCTGAAACCCAATTCTGCCTTCCTACAAAAGCTACAAAATACTCTCAAAATATTCACAAACATCCAACCCAACCTCCGTAATCTAAATAAATACTCCACAAGATCAGCCAAACACAGAACAATAGTCATTTCCAAAATTTTACATATAACCATACATATATACAGTACAATTCTTGTGCTTAACCCATCTACTTAATTTACATTACATAACAGATATATAAAAGTCCAAAACTATATACAGTCCCCAACACTAGCCATGTTGTCCTACAAGGCAACATCCATGTGTACATGCTAACAAAACCACAAAAATGCTGGATCCTTCTAACATTGATTCCCTTCCAGCACTAACTCAGTTTCTGTCTCCTGCGTGCAATGCAAAATCACACGATAAGTACAAAAGTACTTAGTGGTGAACATAAACTTAAAACCACAAAATTTCACTACAATTCAATCACATATTCTTCATAATTGTATTTCATTATCTGTTTTTTTTTCATCGGTTAATTTTATTATAATACAAATTTTTTCGATTAAATTCTGAATTTCACATTTATTGATAAAATTACTATTTTACCCTTGCTTGAGAAATTCGTTCTCAATTATAGCTTTTTAAGTTTTATTCTCAAATTTTATCACTTTAAATTTGAATTTTTCACTATAGAATTTTCACTTTATTCCCTAAAGTTTTAAATATGCACTTCTGTCCTAATTTCTTTGTTTAACGATTCTTTTAAGCTTTTACCCTTATTCTTCAGTGCATTTTTGTCCAAACTGTAATTTATTCTCGCTTTTCAAGTTTTACATTTTTACTTATACAACATCTTTTTATGCTTTAGTCAATACAATATTTTAATTCGCTTGCCCTTAGTATGGCATGGAAATGTATCACTAATTAGGATGAGCGAAACTACCAACCCTATAGGTTCCAGTACTTCGGTAGTATCAATTACACATATATTATTTTTTTCCTTTCTTTTTCTTTTTTATTTTCCCCAAACACTCCAATATAGACGTGGAACCATATCAAGGTTACCACTATACAAGTCGCCATGACTTGCTACCGCGATTATAGAAATGTCCCTATGGCTAGCCATATACATCCTAATTTCTGATTTCACACATAATACTAAGGGCAAAATACAATTACAATTTAATACAATTTACAATAATGCATCATTATCGATTCATGGTAATAATTAGTCTACATTATTAAAAACAGTCTCAGTATTTCAAATATACTAGTTTTTCAATTAAAATCATACAATTCAATTACAATTATTTTATTTATTTATTACTTTCTTTTTTAATACATACTCCTTACATGTCATATAAATTAATTATATTCTATTTTACATTTATTTCGATTTATATCTCAAAATTTCATAAATTTTCTTAAGGTCCATATTCGGTTACCTTATTTCAATTTCCTTATAAATTATATTTTCTACACAATTTAATCACAATAAACATAAAACCATATATTTTTCATTTATTTCAATTTAATCCGGAAAATTTCATTTTAGTCCCTAATTTTTTTAAAGTGACCGAATTTTCCCTAAAATTAAACTTGTCTAAATTTTAATTAAATACCATAATTTCACTAATTTATCTTCTAATTGCACAATTCTAAGTCCAATTTTATAATTAATTTGTAATTAATAATTAACCTAATTTTTTTTTCTAATTATATATACAACATATATATTGTGAAATTAAAGGGTTTAAAATTATTCACTTACCAAATCACTTAACAACTTTGTCTTTCCCTTTATTTTTGGTTGGTTTGCTTCCCTCTCCTTACTCTTCTATTGGCAGCAAATTCATGGCCAAAATCACCATAGATTAAGCCAATTTTTTGCTCAAATAATACACACAATACTATAATCAACACTTAATTACTCTAATTATCAAATAAAACTAAATTTTTCCCAACTCACCAATTTATCCACTTGAAGAATTAGACTTTATTCACCTTCTTTCACCACCCATAGCAATGAAAGGTGAAGGGAAGCAAGATGAAACAATTTATTTGAGATTATAGTTAGGAAATCTTAGGAATTAAGCTTAGAAAACAAAGAAAATGAAGGACAAGAAGAAAGGAAGGGAAGGCACGGCAAAATGGAAAAGAAATGGTCTTTAACCGGCCAAAACAAAGAGATAAAAATCTCTTAAGCCACATTTAATGATACACCCACTTTAGGTCAAAAGAAATTAAGTCCTAAGTGGGTACAACGCCACATGTCACCATTTAATTGTCCAATACACTTTTAGTTGTCAATTTTTGATAAAAATTACATCAAAAATTTTTAAAAATGTTAATTAGGCCAAGCTTAAAATTTCAGATCAATCCGAGGTCTTTTCGATGTCAAACTAGCTCCGAATGTAAATTTTAATCAGTCCAAAAGCTAAATTTTCAAAGTCTTCAAAAAATTCATTTTGTTATTCCAAAAATTCATATACATAATTTCTAGTCAATTGGTGCAATCGAAATAATTTTATGAAGTCCAGGAAATATTTTTAGGCCAGTCAACTATATCGTTCCAGTTATTTATTTTATTTTTCCCTTTTGGAGACCTACTTGAACTCAATTTTAGCCTAAATTATAACAACAAATTTGTTATGAATAATACTTTCCAATGGTGAAGAAAAAATTTTATGGGCCAGATGGGCCCTGGGTGGCACTATTCACCTCGGGAAGTACTATTCACATGATCGGCGATTCTTGGGGTGTTACACTTTATCCGGTCTGGTTTTAATAACATTGGTTTTAACAAGGTGGCTTGAGGTTAATTGATATTTGAAGTTAAGAAGATTCATAGGATTTTTTGATATATTTTTCTAGAATTAAGTTTATGGAGTTATGGATTGCATACAAGTTGAATTTCTGGATTGAGCTGAAGAATATCGTATTTTAAGTATGAACTCCTCAGTTGAGGGGGATTATCCCTCCACCAAGGAGATTTGTTCTGCTTGGTAGGAGTGAATCCCTTGGTTGAGGGGAATTCTACCGAGGTGAACACTCCCTCCATCGAGGAGAAACATTCTGTTTGGCAAGATTAAGTTCCTCAACTGAGGGTAATTCTCCCTCTATTGAGGTGATGATATTTTTCTCTAAACAACTTCTTGTTAATTACACAAAACATAGTTTACATGACTCATTGACATTGAAATGTTTTAGGGAATAATTAAGTGACTTTAGAGTAATTTCACAATGAAAAATTAAACATAAAATCTTCTATAAATACATGAAAAATGTTAGAACCACATTGTTTAACCATCAATGAACCCAAATAATATGTTCATTGATAGGCATAGGAATAGATATGATTTTGATTTTTTTTCTAAAAATAGTATAAGTATGCATGAATGCATATATCAATATGTTATTGTATAATTGTATATAATTACAATATTTTTATATTTATAGGTATTTGTACAATTACAAGAAATTGTGTATCTATATACATATAAGTATATATAGATATTAATATAGTAATAGTATGTATGAATGGGCGTTAATCTTGGAAAGGGAATGATGTGTATAAGTGAATAAACTTTATTGGTTATACTATTTTGATTATTTATATACTTAACATGCTAACTTTCTATGGTCATGTAACGATATGTTATAAACATAAAGGTGCATAAGATTTATGCATAGTGAATGGTATAAATATGCACTTATGAAATGATAGTGTACATATATGATTACTTTCATATAATTATAGTTCTTATGAAATATCATACAAGGATGATAGTTAAATGTGTAAAGATGAAAATATAATCATAGTTAACATGTGTTTTTGAATTATAGTAAATGCTTAAAAGAAAAGTGAGATACATATAAGTTTGTAAATATCATTTAAATTAGGAAGTTCAAGATGGCATGATGATAAGTATTATTATCCTATACATATGATGGGTTACTTGCTTTTGTATTGATTATGAGTTACATTGATTACAAGTGATCAATATGCTAAAGAAGATGAACTTCCTGCTTGGGGCTTGTAATGGCCTTAACACCAGGTTAGTCGGGAATAATATTTCCTAATGGTGAACAATGCTTTCGGACTGAAAAATATCCTCGTAGGTAAAAAAATATTTTACTTGACTATCAGAAAATATTGATAATGGATAGTTCGGGATTGAAATTTGAAGTGATTCTGAGGTCAAATAGGCCTGTAAAAGTCAAAAATACAAAAAACAGAGCAGTTCGATTTTATGTTAATTAGTTTGATAATAGTTTGATTGAGCCATTAAAAATAGTAAATAAAATCTAAAAATTTCTAAAAATTGCATACATGCCTAAAATGATTTGCAGATTATTTTGGTAGAACAAAGTAAAATTTTCGATAACACCGATATTGATTGAATCGGACTGATTTAATTGAATTGAATTGAAAACGAATTCTATTTGGGCTGAAATTTTGTGTACAACCTATTTTTGATGTGATAATAATGATAAAATCATTTTTAGAGTAATTTGAATTTAGAAAGTGAGAGAATTGTAGGAAAATGATAAAATGGAATTGATTTTGGGTTATTGGGCCTTAATTAGTGGATTTTAGAAAAAAAGAACAAAAAAATAAAATTTTGATGGGTTCTATAACCGACCATGGTAGGTGCACAAGGTGAAGGCCAATCTTTTAAAGCCAAAGGGAAATAAAATGAGGTCTGGGCAAGCATAGGGCAAGGGAAAAAGGTTAGTGGCTTCAAATATATCTATTACCCATTATTTAACATGATTTTTTATTAGGCAACATAGGGAAAAATTAGTAAATGTATGAATACTTGAAATTGACATTAGAATAGTGCAATTGGACCTCAAATAAGCCTATTAGATTGCATAAATTGAATTAAAAAATTTGTATGATATGAGTCTTCATGAGGCCGAAATCTTCCTTAGGGAAAATTAGTGTGTATTTTGATGTTTTTAAGCCTTAAAATGATTACAAACATAAAATAACATATCCATGAATTTTTATAGAATTTATGTAAATTAATTGAATATTTTTGTTAAGAATTTTGGTTATGTATAAGGTAAAAATTTTGAATTAATGTGAATTAATTCATAATTAATGATAAAATAATGAATTATAAAGAAATAATTCACAAACTGTATAAAAGAATTGAATATTTTGAATTACTATATTTTTTAGATTGAAAAATAACTGAAATTGCAAAAAATCTAATAAATGTTTTGAAAGTAAGTGAAACTGTGCCCTTAGCAATAGTCATGCAGTCAAAATCTAGCTCAAGATATAATTGGCTAGCCATAGGGATACCTATACCGTGGTGCAAGTCATGGCGACTTGTTTTGCTGTGGTAGGATCATTGATCTCTATAGTATTTATCTGTTTTGTTATCTATTCTATGAGAAATGATCCTTTAGGATTATTTCTCAATCTGTATGTGGTCCTATGGGATCCAAATCCCCGTACATCCGATGTAAGGATTTTTGCTGGGATTTTACTAAGGGCATCAATGTGAAAATAAGCTAAAAAGGTATAAAGGATAAGTAAAAGTGAAGTTAAAATTGAAAAATGACCTAATTGAAAGAAATTAAAAGTTTAGGGGTAAAACTATAATTTCCTCAAAAGTGGTGCTTAATTAGTAAAAGTAATGAAGAAATGTTTATAAAGGGTAAAATGGTAATTTAATATCCAAGAAGTCCAAAAATGAAGTTTTGTAAAGTTCAGGGACTAAAATGTAATTTTATGTAAAAATGATAAAGTAAAGGTCAATTAATTATTTTATATGCCAAAAGTCAAATTGAAAGTAAAAATACTGAAAATAATTGCAATTTTGTAATTAAATTGCAAAAAGGGCATTTTTGTAATTAATTAAAAAACTAAGGACTTAAGTGAAAAGTTTACCAAAACTTTAATGTTAAAGTGAAAAACTACAAAAAATAAAAAAGACTGCTTTTTAATAGGAAAGATGGAAATTTTGCACTTTTGGTGAAATTATGCTTGTTTTGAAAAATATTGTGATTTTTAGTCACCATGGGCATTTTTAATGCTCATCACATAGGATTTACTGCGTGCAGGTTTTGAATGTGATCAGGAGCAATCGTACATAGGGGATGGAGAATTTGAAAGACTGAAGCTATATTTTTGTTTTAGTATGTATATTACTGTAAATATTTAAAGTTTAAAAATGAATTTGTAATAGTAAGTTGATTGTGTGTGTGTGTGTGTGTATATATATATATGGATTTAACTGTTAGTGGATATTTTATGTATAGTTGAGATGTGATGGACAATGTATGAATGAGATGGTTATTTTGGTTATAAAATATTGTGCCCCTGAGGGGCTGTGGCTATTGTCAATTTTTCAGGGGATAGTCCAGTATATAGCCATCATATTGCTGAATTTTTGCAAAATAAATAGCAAAATTTGACAGTTATAGGTCATCGTTAAGATGGATTTTGAATATGATTGTTGGATAAGCACTATTGGTTAATGAATAAATAAAGGTTAAGATTATGAATTTTAAGTTAAGAAGGAAAAAAATTCAAGTCAAACGCTTAAATCTGAAAAACTATTATAGTCAAGGTGTTATATTTTGTGGTATCGGAGCAATGATTTAACCGGTTCTAAGATCGGAGTGGGAATAAGTGAATGATTTATCTGTATATAAATGCCAATTGTTAGTAAAAAAGGTGTTTATGGAATCTAATGTGTACTCGCTTCTTTCTGTTTTATAGTGAAAAGATATCTTCCGATCATGACAGACAGGTTGGGGATGGAGAGAGTGAGGCATCGATAGGCACTGAACAGCAGAAGGCCCCATAGAAGCAGGCTTCATCTCCAGCAGTGCCACCTCCGCCCCCATAGCTAGACTTTCTTAATCTCATGGCCGATCATATTCAGCAGTAACTGCAGATAGGTCAAGCTCAATCCTCTTAAGTAGCTGCACAAGTTTAGCCAGCTCCATCTAAAAGAAGGTTATGGAGTAGTTAAAAAGACTTGGGAATGAGGACTTTTTAGGGCAAGACCCTCTAAAACCAACACAGGCATAAGATTGGCTATTCAAGATAAAAAGATTATTTAAAATCACAAATAGCACTACAGAAGAAAAGCTTGAGGGTATAGTTGCATTGTTACAGGGATTAGCCTTCATTTGGTAGGATGTTATCAGGAGGCATACCCTTGTGGATCAGTTGAGTTGCGAATTTTTTGTGTCTCAGTTTGAGCTAAAGTATAAAGTGACGATGCATGATGCCTTTTGGAGGTTTAAGTAGGGTAACAAGTCAGTGGCCGAGTCAGTGTCTACCTAGATGATAGCCAATCCACAGATGTAAAGCTACATCAAAGATTTGAGAGAGGACTGCATACAGAGCTCAGATAGATTATTGGGACCCAGCAATACCCTAATTTATGAGCTATGGTTGAGGCAGCGATAAAGTTAGAGGCTATTCAAGCAGAGCAGGCTGACAGACAGTCTCGATTCCAGTAAAAGAGAAAGTAAGGATAGTCTAGTAGTAAAGGAGCACAAAGTAAAAATTAAAAGGGATCTCCAGCACCTCAGGGCCATCCTCTAACTCCAGCAGATTGAGGGCAGGGCAATGCACCACGTGGTAGAGCTGCAGCTGCTTTAATAGCCAATACACCTTAGGATAGAGACAGTAGGATAGTTGTAGCCCGTGACCATTATGGTAAGATTCATCCTAAGGAGTGCAGATATCTAACTGGAGCATGCTTCAGGTGTGGGTCCAGAGACCATCAGATCAAAGACTGTCTAGTGGTACACACTGCTTCAGGCACTTCTCCAACATCAGGTGCTAGGTCCTTTGCATCGAGAGGTCATGGTAGGGGAGCTGGCCCTATACTTCAGCTTATAGGCTAGCTGGGTAAGCATCTCAAGAATAAAGGTAAGCTGTAGGCCAGACTTATGCTGTCAGAGCCAGAGAGGAGGAGGATGCTCCAGATGAGATAGTAGGTAAATTCCTCATGTTATCTGCTTTAGTTTATGCTTTTATTGATCATGGTTTTACACATTCCTACATTAGCACTGAGCTAGCTCGGGATAAAGGGATGAAAGAGGCATGCTTGGACTAGGATATCTTGGTGAGTAATCCTCTGGGGCATAGTGTGGTAGTGAGTAAAGTTTATAAATAGTATCTTATTAGTGCCCAAGGTCATATTTTCCTTGCAAATCTGATTGAGTTGCCCTTTTATGAGTTCGATGTGATTCTGGGGATGGATTAATTGTTCACCCATCAAGCGACTGTTGACTACAAAAGGAAGAGAATCACTTTAAATCTTGAAGAAGGTCGAGACATCACAGTGTTAGGTGTGAGAATCAATTTCTTATTTGATGAGATATTTGCGACTGCTGCCAAAAGATTAATTAGAAAAGGGTGCATAGCTTACATGTGTTATGTAGTGAAGGCAAAGTGAGACAATCCAAAGGTGTCAGAAGTGCCTACTGTCAGAGAGTTTCTTGATGTTTTCCCTGAGGAGTTATCAGGCTTACCTCCTGACAGGGAAGTGGAATTCTCTATTGATGTTGCTCCAGGTACTACTCCTATCTCTATTGCTTCTTATAGAATGGCACCTGCTGAGTTGAAGGAACCAAAGATTCAGCTACAAGAATTGCTTGACAAGAGATTTATTAAATCCAGTATTTCTCCTTGGGGAGCACCAATCCCATTTGTCAAAAAGAAAGATAGGACACTCAGGTTGTGTATCGTCTATATACAGCTGAACAAAGTAACCATAAAGAACAAATACCTCCTTCCTCACATTGAAGACTTGTTTGATCAGCTGAAGGGAGTGAGTGTATTCTCAAAGATTGACCTGAGATCTGGCTACTATCAGATGGGTGTGAAAGACATTGATGTGCCCCAAGATTGCTTTTCGTAGTAGGTATGGCCATTATGAGTTATTGGTAATGCCATTTGGGCCTACAAATGCACCGGCAGCCTTCATGGACTTAATGAACTGGATCTTCCATCTTTATTTTGATCAGTTTGTAGTGATCTTTATCGATGACATTCTGGTATATTCTAAGACACCAGAGGAGCATGATAAGTACCTAAGGATTGTTCTATAGACTTTAAGGGAAAAGCAACTGTATGCCAAGTTTAGCAAATGTAACTTCTGGCTGAATAAAGTATCCTTTTTGGGTCATGTGATTTCTGCAGAGGGTATTAAAGTGGATCCTTCAAAGATTGATGCGATTTTTCAATGGAAGCCACCTAAAAATGTTACTAAAGTGAGGAGTTTTCTGGGTTTAGCCGGGTATTATAGGAGATTCATAAAGGGCTTCTTCACTATTGCAGTTCCTTTGACTTGACTACTACAGAAGCATACTAAGTTTGTGTGGACTGACAGATGCTAAGAATATTTTGAGAAGCTTAAAATTATACTGACAGAAGCTCATATTCTTACATAACCCAAGGTAGGCAAGGACTTTATGATCTATAGTGGTGCCTCTAGAAATGGTTTAGGCTGTGTTTTGATACACGAAGGCAAGGTGATTGCTTATGCCTCCCGATAGCTCAAGACTCATGAGAAGAACTATCCTACTCATGATTTGGACCTAGCAACCATTGTTTTTGCACTAAAGATTTAGAGACATTACTTGTATAGAGAAAGATACTATATTTATACAGATCACAAGAGCTTGAATTATTTGCTTACTCGGAGAGAGCTCATACTCAGATAGAGATACAGGTTGGAGTTGACTAAAGACTATAATTGCTTTATTGACTACCATCCTGGAAAAGAAAATGTAGTAGCTGATGCACTTAGCAGAAAGTTCATGTTAGTTAATATAATTATGTTCAAATGAATGTATATAAGTGTTTGATAAGTATTATTGATTGATATTAGTATTTATAGCTCTTCAGGCTATGAATGTCAGTTTGAGTTTGGCTTAAGATGGATCGTTATTAGCTAAAATGCAAGTGAAGCCTGAGTTTATGCATCGGGTAAAAGTAGCCTAGAAAGAAGATGATTGACATATGACTATCATGAATAAGTTGAAAGACAATAGTGAAAGTGATTACTCCTTGAACAGTGATGGAAGCCTTTACTACAAGAAAAGATTCTATATACCAGATCATGAAGAATTGAAGAAAAACATCCTTACCAAAGTGCACCATAGCAATTATGCCATGCATCCTAGAGGTAACAAGATGTACCTAAACTTAAGAGCTTACTATTGGTGGCTAGGTATGAAGTAGGATGTGACAGAGTTTGTGGGTAAATGTCTGAAATGTCAGCAAGTGAAGGCTGAGCACCAGGTTCCTTCAGGATTGCTTTATTCTCTTATAATACTAGAGTGGAAATGGGATAGGGTAACTATAAATTTTGTAATAGGATTACCTGCCATGTAAATGAAGCATGATGCCATATGGGTGATCATTGATAAACTCACCAAATCTACTCATTTCTTGTCAGTGTGGATGGATTATCCTTTGATCAAGCTGGCAGAAATCTACATTAATGAGATCGTGAGATTGCATAGAGTGCCATCATCCATCATTTCTGACAGGGATCCCAAGTTTACTTCCCATTTCAGGAAAGGTCTACAAGAAGCTATGGGTACAAGGCTCCATTTCAACATAGTATTTCACCCCCAAACAGATGGCTAGTCAAGGTGGGTGATTCAGATTTTGGCAGATATGCTTCGATGTTGTGTGTTAGAGTTTGATAGCAGTTGGGAGAAGTACTTATCTCTTACATAATTTGCCTACAACAACAGCTACCGGTCCAGCATAAAAATGACTCCTTTTGAGGCTTTGTATAGAAGAAAGTGTAGAACTCCCTTGTGTTGGATAGAACTAAACGAAAAAAAACTGGTAGGATTTTACTTGATCCATGATTCAAAAAAAAAGTTTGGATCAATAAAGGTAGATTAAAAGAAGCCATGGATCACCAGAAATCCTATGTAGATCTGAAAAGAAAATATATAGAGTTCCAAATTGGAGACATAGTTTTCCTGAAGGTATCTCCATGGAAGAAAGTTCTGAGATTTGAAAAGAAAGGCAAGCTAAGTTTGAGGTTCATTGGCCCTTATGAGATACTTCAGCAAGTGGGTCCCATAGTATATCGATTAAAACTGCCATCATAGTTGGAAAAGATGCACGATGTGTTCCACGTGTCCATGCTCCTTAGGTACAAATTTGATTTTAGCCATGTGATCACACCAGAAGAAATTCAAGTATAGGTTGACATGATTTATGAAGCAAGACCGATGAAGATCCTAGCTAGGGAGGTCAGACAGCTCAAGAATAAGCAGGTTCCACTAGTGAAGGTCTTATGGCACCATCACAATGTGTTGGAGGATACGTGGGAATCAAAAGTGGCAATGAGACAACAATATCCTCTGCTCTTCTAATCAGTAAATTTAGAGGATGAAATTTATTTTGTAGGGGAAAATTGTAATGGCCTCAACATCGGATTAGCTGGGAATAGTATTTTCTAATAGTGAATAGTGCTTTAAGACTAAAAAATATATCCGGAGGTGAAAATATTTTACTTGACTATCAAAAGCTATTGGTTACAGGTAGTCCGGGGTTGAAATTTAAAGTGATTTTGAGATCAAATAGGCCTTCAAAAGTCAAAACTACAAAAAACAAAGCGATTCAATTTTAGGTTAATTAATTTGACCAAAGTTTGACCGATCAGCTAAAAATAGCAAATGAAGTCTAAATATTACCAAAATTGCATACATGCCTAAAATGATGTGTAGATTATTTTCTTAGCAAAAAGTAATTTTTCGGTAATACTGATATTAGTTGAATCGGATCGATTTAATTAAATCGAATCGAAAATGGACTCTTTTTGGGCTAAAATTTTATGTACAATCCATTTTTAATGTGATAACAATAATGGAATCATTTTTGGAGTAATTTAGATATGAAAAGTGAGAGAATTGTAGAAAAATGGCAAAATGGGCTTAGTTTTAGGTTATTGGGCCTTAATTAGTGGATTTGGGTTGGAACAAAGCCTAACCCACTAAGGCCACTATAAAAGAGAAAGAAAGCAGTTTTTTTGGCTTGCCACCTCATCTTCATCAGCTTCTTTCTTCCTCCACCAAATTGAAACCACCATTGCCACATTTTTTTCTTTTTTCTTCAAGCTTTCTCTCATTTTCTCTCTTAATCCAAGCATAAGAAATATTATTTTGCCTCTTTAATTACTTAATCAAGCTTTTATCTTGTAATTAGAGGAAGTTAAGCTAAGAAAATCAAGTAAGAAAGTTAAGGTGTCAAATTGAGGTATGAGAAATTTAAGAGATTAAAATTATTTAAGGGTGCTTATTAATATTTTTGGGTGCCTAGATTTCATTTATAATGTTTATTTTAGCAAAAGAGAACAAAAAAAATAAGGTTTTGATGGGTTCTATAACTGACCATGGTAGGTACACAAGGTGAAGGCCAATCTTCTAAAGCCAAGGGTAAGAAAAGGAGGTCTAGTCAAGCATAAGGCAAGGGAAAAAGGTTAGTGGCTGCAAATCCATCTATTTTCCATTATTTAGCTTGATTTTCCTTTAGGCAACTTAGGAAAAAATTAGTAAATGTATGAATACTTTAAATTGACATTAGAATAGTGCAATTGGATTTTGAATAAACCTATTGGAATGTATAAATTGAATTAAAAAATTTTGTATGACATGAGTCTTCATGAGGCCAAAATCCTCCTTAGGGAAAATTAGTGTGTATTTTGATGTTTTTAAGCATTAAAATGATTATAAACATGAAATAACATGTCCATGAATTTTTATAGAATTTATGTAAATTAATTGAATATTTTTGTTAAGAATTTTGGTTATGTATAAGGTAAAAATGTTGAATTAATGTGAATTAATTCATAATTAATGAAAAAATGGTGAATTATAAAGAAATAATTCACAAACTATATAAAAGAATTGAATACTCTGAATGACTGTATTTTCTGGATTGAAAAATAATTAAAATTAAAAAAAATCTGATAAATATTTTGAAACTAAGTGAAATTATGCCCTTAGCAATAGTCAGACAGTTAAAATCTAGCTCAGAATATAATTGACTAGCCATAGGGATATCTATACTGCTGTGCAAGTCATTGCGACTTACTTTGCTATGATAGGATCATTGATCTCCATAGTATTTGTCTGTTCTATTATCTATTCTATAAGAAATGGTCATTTGGGATCATTTCTCAGTCTGTATGTAGTCCTATAAGATCCACGTCCTGTATATCCGGTTTGAGAATTTTTATTGGGATTATACTAAGGGCATCAATATGAAAATAAGCTAGAAAGATATAAAGGATAAGTAAAAGTGAAGTTAAAAGTGAAAAAAAACCTAATTGAAAGAAATTAAAAGCTAAGGGGTAAAACTGTAATTTTCCCGAAAGTGGTGTTTAATGAGTAAAAGTAATGAAGAAATGTTTATGAAGGGTAAAATAATAATTTAATGTCTAAGAAGTCCAAAAAAGAAGTTTTGTAAAGTTCAGGGACTAAAACATAATTTTATGTAAAAAGGATAGAGTAAAGCCCAATTAATTATTTTACATGCCAAAATTTAAATTGAAAGTAAAAATAATGAAAATAATGGCAAATTTGTAATTAAATTACAAAAAGGGCATTTTTGTAATTAATTAAAAAACTAACGACTTAAGTGAAAAGTTTACCAAAACTTTAATGTTAAAGTGAACAACTGAAAAAAATAGAAAAGAATGCTTTTTAATAAGAAAGATGGAAATTTTGCACTTTTGATGCAATTATGTTTGTTTATGAAAATATTATGATTTTTAGTCACCACTAGGCATATTTAATGCTCAAAATGTGGGATTTACTACGTGCAGATTTTGAATGTGATAAGGAGCAATAGTACACAGGGGATGGAGAATTTGAAGAACCGAAGGTATATTTTTATCTTGGCGTGTATGTTACTGTAAATATTTGAAGTTTAAAAATGGTTTTGTAATAGTATGTTGATTGTATATATGTATATGGATTTGACTGCTAGTGAATATTTTATGTATAGTTGAGATGTGATGGATAATGCATGGATGAGATGGTTATTTTGGTTATAAACTGTTGTGCCCCTGAGGGGCTGTGCCTATTGTCTGTTTTTCAGGGGGCTAGTCCAGTATATAGGTGTCATATTATCGAATTTTTGCAAAATGAATAGTGAAATTTGACAGTTATAGGTGTAACACCCGATAGCCGGACATTGATTCGAATATCGGTGTCACTTTAC
Source organism: Excoecaria agallocha (assembly GCA_037975025.1). Taxonomy (NCBI): domain Eukaryota; kingdom Viridiplantae; phylum Streptophyta; class Magnoliopsida; order Malpighiales; family Euphorbiaceae; genus Excoecaria; species Excoecaria agallocha. Next base: position 72,411,248 of record CM075809.1, on the reverse strand, counting down.
ATTACGGTAGTCCATAATTTATTATTAAATTATCCATCAGTAGCATTCAATATTTTAATCATTAAGTCGTGGGTCCCACATTTTAAAATATCTTATTAAATAATCTATAAAAATTCGAGCAGCATAACGGCTGAAACCCAAATTCTGCCTTCCTACAATAGTCACAAAACACTCCCAAAAGGTTCACAATATCCAACCCAACCTCCACAATCTAAATATATACTCCACAAGATCAGCCAAGTACAGAACGACAGTCATTTCCAATAAGTTTTACATATAACCATACATACATACAGTACATAACATATGTATAAGTCCAAAACTATATACAGTCCAAAAACTAGCCATGTTGTCCTACAAGGCAACATCTATATGTACAGTCTTCACAAAACCACCAAAAATGTTGGATCCTTCTAACACTGATTCCTTCCAGCACGAACTTAGTCTCTGTCTCCTGCGTGCAGTACAAAACCACACGCTAAGTACAAAAGTACTTAGTGGTGAACATAAACTTGAAACCCCAGAATTTCACTACAGTTCATTCACGTATTCTTCATAGTTGTATTTCATTATAAGACAAACATTTTTCGATTAATTTCTAAATGTCACTTTTATTGACAAAATTATTATTTTACCCTTACTTGAGAAATTCATTCTCAATTATAGTTTTTCAAGTTTTATTCTCAAATTCTATCACTTTAACTTGAATTTTTCACTATAGGGATAAATTTTTACTTTAGTCCCTAAAGTTTCAAATATGCACTTTTGTCCTACTTTCTTTGTTTATCAGTTCTTTTAGACTTTTACTCTTATTTTTCAGTATGCTTTTGTCCTAACAGTAGTTTATTCTTGCTTTTCAAGTTTCACATTTTTACCCATACAATATCTTTAGTCAATACAATATTTTAATACTATTGCTCATACAGTATCTTTTTATGCTTTAGTCAATACAGTATTTTAATTGTCTTGCCAGTACAATATCTTTTTATGCTTTAGTCAATACAGTATTTTAATTGTCTTGCCCCTAGTATAGCATGGAAATATATCACTAATTAGGATGAGCGGAACTACGGACCCTATAGGTCCCAGTACTCCGGTAGTATCAATTACACACATATTATATATTTTTTTTTCTTTCTTTCTTTTTCATTTTCCCCAAACACTCCAATATAGACGTGGAACCATATCAAGGTTACCACTATGCAAGTCGCCATGACTTGCTACCGCGGTTACAGAAATGTCCCTATGGCTAGCCATGTACATCCTAATTTCTGATTTCACACATAATACTAAGGGCAAAATACAATTACAATTTAACACAATTTACAATAATGCATCATTAACGATTCATGATAATAATTAGTTTTCATTATTGAAAACAGTCTCAGTATTTCGAATATACCAGTTTTTCAATTAAAATAATACAATTCAATTACCATTATTTTATTTATTTAATTTATTTATTATTTTCTTTTTCAATACATGCTCCTTACATGTCATATAAATTAATTATATTCTATTTTGCATTTATTCCAATTTATATCTCAAAATTTCACAATTTTTCTTAAGGTCCCTATTCGGTTACCTTATTCCAATTTCCTTCTAAATTATATTTTCTACTCAAATTAATCACACTAAACATAAAATCATCTATTTTTCATTTATTTCAATTTAATCCGGAAAATTTCATTTTAGTCCCTAAATTTTTTTTAACCGAAATTTTTCCTAAAAATTTAACTTGTCTAAATTTTAATTAAATACCATAATTTCACTAATTTATCTTCTAATTGCACAATTCTAAGTCCAATTTCATAATTAATTCGTAATTAATAATTAACCTAAATTTTCTCTAATTATATATACAACATATATATTGTGAAATTAAAGGGTTTAAAATTATTCACTTACAAAATCACTCAATAACCTTTTTGGTTGGTTTGCTTCCCTCTCCTTGCTCTTCAATTGGCAGCAATTCCATGGCCAAAATCACCATAGATTAAGTCAAATTTTTGCTCAAATAATACTCACAATACTATAATTAACACTTAATTACTCTAATTATCAAATAAAACTAAATTTTTCCCAACTCACCAATTTAATCACTTGAAGAATTAGACTTTATTCACCTTCTTTTACAGCCCAAAGCAACCAAAGGTGAAGGGAAGCAAGATTAGATAAATTAAATTTTAGATGAAGGTTGAGAAATTTGTAAGTTTAAATTAGAAAACAAAGAAATAAAGGAGGAGAAGAAGAAGAAGATGAACCACGGCAAAAGGGGAAAAGGAATGGCCTTTTGGTCGTCCAACACAAGAGATAAAAATCTCTTAATTCCAATTAATTAATTACCTACTTTAGGACAAAAATAATAAAGTCCTAAGTGGGTCCAATGACACATGTCACCATTTAATTGATCAATACACTTTTAGTTATCAATTTTTGATAAAAATTATACCAAAAATTTTTAAAAATATTAATTAGGCCATGCTTAAAATTTTGGGTCAATCCGAGGTCGTTTCGATATCAAACTAGCCCCGAATGTAAATTTTAATCAGTCCGAAAGCTGAATTTTCAAAGTCTTCAAAAAATTCATTTTATCATTCCAAAAATTCATATACATAATTTCTAGTCAATTGGTGTAATCGGAATAATTTTATGAAGTCCAGGGAATATTTTTAAGCCAGTCAAAGTTCCTAGTCAACTATATCGATCCAGTTAATTATTTATTTTTTCCTTTTTGGAGACCTATTTGACCTCAATTTTAGCCCAAATTATAACACCAGATTCGTTATAAATAATACTTTCCAATGGTGAAGAAAAAATTTTATGGGCCCGGTGGGCCTCGGGCGACACTATTCACCTCGGGAAGTACTATTCACGTGATCGGAAATTCTTGGGGTGTTACAATAGGTCATCATTAAGGTGGAATTTTAATATGATTGTTGGATAAACACTATTGGTTAATGACTAAATAAGGGTTAAGATTATGAATTTTAAGTTAAAAAGGAATAAAAAAGAAAAAATTTCTAGTCAAACGCTTAAATCTGAAAGACTGTTACAGTAAGGGTGTTACAGGGTTGGTTTGGGTCAGAATTCTCATGGGCTGCAAACTACTATCACTACCAAGGGTCAAAAGGATAGAAAAGGGTTATGTTTCACTGGTCTTGGTGAGAAGAGCAAAGGAAGGAAAGCGACGAAGGAAATTCCTCATATTTCCCAGAGCTTTATGCCAGCTTCAGGGATATACCTTATTGTGGAGAGAATGAACCCCAACTAATAGGAGGTGAAGTTGCATCAGGATTTGAGCTGTTCAATGACATCTTTAACTGGGAACAAAGGATCATCAAGCCAATTGATTCTACATCATTCAGTTTGGGATAAAGAAGTGCATGAGGAGATCATAACAAAGAAACTGCTTGATGTGCATCTGAAGGGCAAAGAAAGATTGAGGCTGAAGATCCACCCAAGACAAACCTAGAAGCTAGAGAGACATCTGATGCTGCCATGATTGAAGAAGATACTTTCCTTGATATTTTTTGTGTTCCAAAACCTTTTAATGAGAACAATGATTCCCTTTTTTTTATATTAATAAGATGAACAATTTTGCTTACTTGTATGATATTTTTTCTATACATTAACTCAACAAATATATGTTAATTTAATCTCGAAATGAAAGAAAACCCAAATGAATTTTTTTTAGCATCAGATATAACTCCTGAAGAGAGAGAAAAATTTGAAAAAATATGAAAAAGTCTTTTCCTAGACCTATGGGACATATCGAAAATAAATCAAGAGATCACTGAACATGACATCCTAACTTATCCAGGATATAATCTAGTTAAGAAAAAGCTTAGGAGACTTAGACCTACATGGGCTGAAAAGGTTAAAAATGAGGTCTTAAAGCAAATAGAGGCCAAGTTTCTAGTGGAGGTTCAATACCCTACATGGTTATCGAATGTATTTTCTATAGCAAAGAAGGATGGAAGAGTTACAGTCTGTGTAGACTATAGCGATTTGAATAAAGCTTGCCCAAAGGATGACTTCCCTTTTCCTCGCATAGATGTCTTGGTAGATAGTTTAGTCGCCTTTGCCATATATAGCTTTGTGCATGGGTATGTTGGTTACAATAAGATTTTGAACAAGATCGTAGATCAAATTAAGATAGCCTTTATCACCAAATGGGGTACTCACACCTACCGGGTCTTGCCTTTTGTATTTAAGAATGCAGCTGCCACCTATCAGAGGATGGCAACTAGGATACTAGATGACTTAATCCATAAAAAATAGAGGTGTATGCGAATGATGTGATGATTAAGTCAGCTACCCAAGAGGATCACTTTGAGGCATTAGAGAAATTCTTTTAGAGGATTGATAAGTATAATCTTCACCTCAACCCAAAGAAGTGCATATTTGGGATTACTTTAGGTAAACTCTTAGGACATGCAGTGAGCTAAAAAGGTATAGAGATAGATCCTGACAAAGTAAAGGCCATCAAGAAGATGCCTGTGCCTCAGAAGAAAAAAGAGGTTAGAGGATTTCTGGGCAAGATTCAGTATATAAGCAAGTTTATAGCCAAGTTAACTTCGATTTACAAAAACAATATTTAAGCTGCTTAGAAAGGATCATCCAGTGATTTGGAATGAATATTGTCAAAATGCATTCGATACCATCATGGAATACCTCATGTACCCACCAGTATTGAGATCGCCATAGTCAGTCAAACCTTTGATCTTGTATTTAACCATAGAGGATAGTTCAGTGGAAGCAATGATGGCTCAAGAAGATGACTTTGGAATTGCGTACATAGTTCACTACCTCAGCAAGAAATTTCTTCCATATGAGGCTAAGTATATGGAGGTTGAGAAAATTTATCTCGGGATCAGTTAGGCTTTGAAGAAACAAAGGCATTACTTTCATTCCTATAGAGCACAAGCAGCAGCTAAGCAAAATTCTCTAAGGTACATACAAGAAGTACCCTTACTTCTAGGGAAGACAGGTAGATGGTTAATTCTTCAACAGGAGTTCAGCATAGAATACATCACTAGGAAATCTATCAAAGGAAGAGCTATAGCAAAATTCCTAGTTGATCAGTCGTTGGAGGGAGAAGAGATAACCCATGAGTTTCCTAATAAGGATAATGCAGCTATAATGATTCAGGGTTGGCAAATGTACTTTGACAAAGCTGTGAATAACAAAGGATCTGGAGTGAGAGTAATCCTAGTAACCTTAGATGGAGAGAAAATGCCTTTAGCCAAGAAACTGAGGTACAAGGCAACAAATAACAAAGCGGAGCATGAAGTCTGCATTTTTCAGGTTGGAAGCCTTGCTATCCATGGGGGAAAATCTATAAAAGTATTTGAAGATTCATCTTTAGTAGTCTATCAAATGAGGGGTGAATGGTCAGTAAAGGAGGAATGGTTATTGCCCTATCTCAAATGTCTAAGAGCTTTAAGTAGTTAGTTTAAGGTTTACACTTTCAGACATATGCCTAGAGAAGAGAACCAACTAGCAGATGCCTTGGCCACGTATTGATGTGGGATAACATGAGGGGAGTGAGCATGAAGCCGATATTGATCTTGAGTTTCGATAAGCCATACTTTGAAACTGAAAAGATCATGGACATCGAGGTGGATGATGGGAAACCTCGATACTATGACATTTAGAATCACTTGGAAAGGTTAGTATTTTCAGAGGAATCCACTAAAAATGACCAATGAATGATTCGTAAGCTATCAATTTTTTTCATTACTGTAGTTGGAGTGCTTTACAAGAGATAGCTTGATGGTATCCAATTGAAGTGTTTGAATGAGAAGAAGGTTAAAAAAAGTCATGGAAGAGGTATATGTGGGGGTATGTGGAGGTCACATGAATAGATTAGTTTTTTCAAAGAAGATCATACATAAAGGGTTCTTCTGGATTACGATGGACACTAATTGTTCAAAATATGTTAGAAAATGATAGTTTGAGCTGTGCAATCTTACATCGCCTTGGTCATTCATGGCATAGGGCATCGATATTATAGGTATGATTTATTCACCAACCTCGAATGGACAAAGATTCATTATAGTTGCTATTGATTACTTCACAAAGTGGGTAAAAGCTTAGTCGTTTAAGAATGTAGATGCTAAGAATATGGCCAAATTCATTGAAAAGAATCTGACATGCAGATATGGTTTGCCTCACCATATAGTATCAGATAACGGATTAAAAAGAATCAGAAAAAGAAGAGAACAAAAGCCCTATGGGTTAAAAACTAAAAAAAAAATGGCAACCTTGCTAAAATTAGGTGTTCATCAGGGTGAAAATCGAAAAAGGCATCCTAAGTAAAAATTAGAGGCTGAAAGAAAATAATCAATTAATAAAACCCAAGAGTGTTGATTGATAATAGGAGTTATGGTATTTTTAAAATTAATTTTTGAGATTAAGTAATATGTGTCACTAAGATAATGTCAAATAATGATCATATGTACTGAAATCAGAAAGAAGTTTCTCATATGTATGCAAAAACATTATTAATATATCCAAAAATAATCCATTTTCTTTGCATGTGTTCAAAATTTAGAAAGTTCTAATGAAAACAAAAACATATTGTATAATAATATCTAATCTAGTCTATATGTATCATATTACTCTCTCCATCTAGATGCCTAAAGTGAAAAGTCATTTTGTCAATCATCAAACTCATGATCTACTACTTGTATGGGGTAGAGGTGGTGAAGTCACAAGCACTAATCTCAAGAATAACAGTCCTTACTAGAATCCTAGCCCAGATCCTCCAGTAGTAGCCAGATATAAAAAGAGTGAAGAGTGGACCATTATAAAAACCCAATGGGTACCTGAACATATCCTGACGGTCATTGTACTGATAAGCATAGTGAGCAATGATATAGATGTAGCTCGATGTAACCCACACAATGGGATACATTCGAAAGGTCCATCCTAAACTACAGAAGAAATGGCCAACCAATTACCCCTGAATATGATGTCACCTTTTGGATTGAATAGAACCTGCATTGCCTATGTTTGAGAATAAAATATCTCGTAAGATTAGTGCCTGTAGTCCTAACCCAAAGAGGGGGCTCTGATAATAGCTTCATCTTCTCATGTAACCGTGTTGGTTTCATCTCAAGCAAAAATAAGGCAAGAAAATACGTGAAAATCCAAAAGGATGCATTTTTCAACAAAAAAAAACTAGTGTAAAAATCCATAAGGGGTGCACTATCTTCTAAACCATGACATACTTGGAGGAACACGGGGCTACTAGTGAGGCAAGCAAGAGGGTTAATACGAACTGCATCCAGGCTAAAGATCGTCTCTACCAAAACCAGGGAAAAAGGGTTATGCCCATGCTGTCCACGACACTGAACAACCCATAATCTCTATTTGGTCATCTTAATATATTAGCAAGCATTTGGCAAAACCACAGAGCAATATCACACTAGAATGGAATGTAGGCACAATCAGTGGTTCTAATGAAAAAGTCCTCCCTGGAGGTACTAAGCCTCTAGCCTCAAAGGGAAGAATGCCTAAGGCACGAGTTACCTCTCTATGATAGTCAAGGACAACAGAGGGCAGACATGGTTGAGTATCGGGTGCAAACCTCACACAAACAATTCCAGCGAATTCCCCAGGCAAAGGACATAGTTCTTGATATGTAAACCTAAAGACATGGAACTTTGGGTCCTAATACCCTATGGTAGCGAGAATCAGGTTCCTATCAAATTATAACCTCCTAAAAAAATCTCAATTAGATCCAAGAGTGGGTCTTTCCAAGTTCTCATGTCATCTAATAACCGATGCAATTTTGTAATAGCCAGGGTTGACATGACAATCTAAATATAGAAATAACAAGGGAAAATAAACAACCGAAGAGGAAATGACCAAAAGAAAAAGGAAAGGAAAAAAGGAAGGAAAAATATCGAGAAAGGAAGGAAGTTTCTTGGAAAATAGGAGCTCAAAAGGAATAAAGACCAAGAAAAATTTAAACTATTTAAAGAAAAGGCGTGACAGATGCCCATCTATCACCCCTGGATTGCCATAATGAGTCTTTTCCATATTTCCCTTGCATATTTTTGTATCCCTCCTTGTTTCATTTTGCAGAAAGCTCAAAGAGGCCCACTATGAATATGCAATCTTCCAAAAGGTTCCAAAATTGAAAATCTCAAAAATTCAGGAAGTATCTAATTTTTCAGGAAGTATGTTGAAAAAATATATATGTATAAATATATAATGGTGTATATATGTGTGTAAAATAAATAGGAATAAAAAAATGAAATGTATGACAATAATATGGCCAAATAAAAAAAGAAAATAAAAAATAAAAAAATTGGGAAAAGGTGCGACATATGCCCCTCTTACTTGTTGCTCGAAAATTTGAGAAAGGGGGCCTTTTCTTCTTCTTTTTCTTTTTCCTTTTTCTCCCTCTTTAACCACAATTAATGTTCCCCTTCGAGTTTCTCTCAATTTTTCTTGCTTTTCTCTCTCATTTTTTGCTTGTTTTACATGCCGTTTGTATGGAAATTCATTGTGAATTGATACACATCTCAAATTAGCACTTATTTTGCCTTTCATTGTGTTTTTATTTACCCTTTCCCACCACTTCCAATAAGCATTTCTTTATCATTTTTCTCATCATTCTTGTTGTTTTCATTCTGAATTTTTTATGAGAATGTTATTATGATTAATTTACATTTTTTCATTTAGTTTACATGATTTCTTGTTCATAAAATACCTTATAGTTATGCACTATAGTTTTTGTTATTACCTATAGGAATTTAATTAGACTTAAGCCTATGAATCCTGTTATTTCATGACACTGTAGTTTCTTTAATTAACAAAGCAAACCTTAAATAATATGAATGTAACTAGCATGAGATTAATTTAGTTTACTATGTTTTAAATTTAACTTAATGGGCCCAATGTGATAATGGTAGAATAATTTTTGATTCGTACATTAGTCTTATGAACACATTATAATTAATGAACGTATTACTAATAACGCATCAATGAAGATTAACTGGAGATTAATTTTAGGTTAAACGGTTGTAATAAAAAGATGAAATGATGGCCCTTTTACCTTCACATTGATGTAAAATAATTTAAAATGATTTGCTTGCAGGTCCTTGATGGCTTGTGGTGTTGTTAAAATGCTTTTATTATAAAAAAGGGCAGGCATATTCTTAGCCGAAATGCTATCGAAATTTTGTTAGAATTTTGTATGTGTAATTTGCCTCGATTGCCATGTATGTTTGCTGGATTATCTACTAGCGAGCTTAGGTTGTTGCAAATTATGTTGTGGCACTTAGCACACATTTTTGTGTAGGTTGGCTTGCATCGATTTAAGCCTGCATGCTATCAAAATTTCACCAAAATTTTCAATAAATTAATTTTAGTTTACTTGGAACCTAAGTTAACTTCATGAAAACTAACACTTAGCCTTTTACAGGATGCTACATATAGATGCTCAGGCTACACCTGCTCCACCCATATAAGAGTGGATGACTCCCCGATAGGTATCAAGCTTTGACTCAAGTGCAGTTCTGGTCTAATTGGTTCATGTCCAAATAGATCCTCTAGACCTTGAGGATGATTGAAAAGGTTAATGGACTACTAACCGCTATAGGATGGATAACATTTCTCATGCTTGCCTACCAAACATACCCAAATTTGACCTGAAAGTTCTTAGCCACTCTCCAGCATAGGGGATACTAGAGGTCAGACACTAAGGATGGGGTGATCCAATTCAAAGTTAGGGGTACTCAATACAGCATCACACGCTGATGCTTTATGAAGGTGATGAGACTTCTGGGGGGACCAATTTTCTTGACCTCAGAGAGGGGTGTAGACTGAGAGCACCGGGTGGTTATCAGGCTTCCTGAGGTCATGTACCAATCGAACACAGCAAAATCATGATGCCAGCTACACGGGCTCTAAGGTACATTTAGCAAGTTCTGGTTATATCCTATGTTGCCCACACCGGTAGTCCTAGGTCGCTTAATGCAATCAATATCACTTGTTTATGGGCCATACGTAGAGGCCAAAGGGTAGACATCTCCCATGACATCATCGCCACCTTGCTCAGAGTTGCTACCCAATCGACAATGTAGATATGTATTGGAGGAGTAGTGACCCGACTGTTATTAGATCTGAGGGGTAGATGTGTCACACCCTACTCGTAACAGTCTTTTCTTATGCGGACTAAACCGAAACCGTAAGTTTTTTTTCCTGAACACTTTAATCCACTCGGACAACTTATAGAATAATTACAGAATCGAATAACAGTCTTATGAACAATCATTAATCACCAAATCAAGACTTATTGTAATTCATACATTCGAGGCAAATAAACATATAACCAAAATATCATTCAAACCTTTACCTTAATAGTCTAAGTATATACATGCCAAAGGCTTACACTCACTAACTATCACAAAAGTCTTCTCTTCCGATCTGGACCTTCAATGTACTGTGCTCCCGAACACATCAGAACCTGCACGCAGTAAACACTACGTGCTGAGCATTAAATATGCCCAGTGGTGACTACTAATCCAAGAATTTCCCAAGAATAAGCATAATTTCGTAATTTAAGCTTCTATTATCTTTACTTCATTAAGCATTTCATTTTATTTCAGTTATCATTATTCATGTTTTTAATTCGTATTTTGATATCCATTTTTCTTTTGTTTCAAAACTTTTTACTGTACTTACAGTATCTTTTTAGGTAGATCAATATCAGATTTACCATTTATCTTTACGTTAATCTTTACTATAACTTTTACTTTTTATCAATACTTCCATTTTATCCTTTAGCCGTAGCAATTAAATTATCATTTCATTTAGCGATATGTATTGGTACTCGTGTCTTTACTAGTACCAAAATAAATTATTTACATTCTTGTTTTAAGGTTCAATTATTCAGTTTGAACTCTCATTGTACTTCTTGCTATTTATTCTTTTATTTTTGTTTCGACTCTTAACCAATAAATACATTACTAATTAATAGCTTTTGAGCTTTATTGCAAAGTGATATAAGTATTTCGGGACACTTTGCAGTATTTTCTTTCCTTCATTCTTATACATATTACTTTCGTTCAAATATTAATTAAGACATAAGTCTTTTACTTCTTTTCTCATCGGTCAATCATATGTCTTTCTATTGTTTTACTTTTTAAATAACCTTTCTTTCAGAAAGACATTTCATAAGCATTAAATTCACTTCATGTCACAATCATTACTTTTAACTTTAACTATGAAATTAATATTGTTTTTCAAATTTGTCACTTTTCACAATAGTGATTGGTACGAGAAATACCAATTAATCAAATTTATCCTTTTCACGAAAAACATAATACATTCTGAATTCTTATAAAACCTTTCTTTTCTTTTTTCTTACTAATTACACTTTACAGAAATCTTTACAGATTTATCTTAACTTTGCATTTTCTTTCAAACGAATCGTTTTCGTTATAACTTTTCATATATTCAATTCAATTAAGCAATACTTATTTATTCATTTCAATGTGCCCCTAATGCAATATAACAGGTTTCCCACAATGGATATACGAGACTGGACCCAAAGGTCCCACGTAGCAGATAGAGAAATGATCTCGAAAGATCAAGTCTCACATAACAGATACAGATACAGATACAGATACACTTTCACTTTTACTTTCACTGAAGCTATGGAGATCAAAGATCCCGCCCATAGCTAAGCAAGTCGTCATGACTTGCACCGCAGTACAGAAGTGTCCCTATGGCTAGCCAATTATATCCAAAATAAGAAGCTAATACCTGTCTATCGCTAAGGGCAAACACACTCAATCACATTTGTAATTACTTTAAACATTTAAAGATTCTTAATTTCTTTCTTTTATTTGTTTCTATACCTTATTCTGATCAATTGCACTCTTTTGTGCCTTTGACTATTCAATAGCTTTTTATTCATTTTTTCTTTTCTGATCACTTTTGTGAATTATCCTTCGATAATTCACTCAGATACTTAATCTTTTCAATTTTTTGTACAGATCATAAATTATGAATTATAGCATTATAATTCACACTTTTCCTTTTTATTATTTATTTTTTTTCATATAATTCTTTGTGAATTATTCTCTAATCATTCAATAGTTGACTTTTTTTTTCTTTTATTGTTCAGACTTTTTAATCATTCGGTATGCCAACTGTATTTCGTCGGCGAAACATTTTTATAATCATTAATTCTTTTAATACTTTTTGTCGACTAATTTATTTTGATAAATCAGTCACGTCTTTATTTTTCTACTTTTAGGCATTTAGGAACTTTAAGTATATCAACTATTATCTTATGCCTCGAACAAGCATAATTTAACTTTTTCTATCGATTTATTCATTTCAAATGCGTAATTACGATTTTTCCATTATAATTATTTATTTTCATTTTTATTATATAATTTCTTCTATTATTCATCTTTTAATCTTTAATTTTACCATTTTCGGGTAAAATTACATTTTAGTCCTTAAACCACAGAAATTCTATCTTTCGAAACCGTTATGCTTCCAAAATTACTATGTTACCCTTACTAAGTAATTCTTACTTATTTTTACGCATTAATCACTTACTTTGGCAAAATTACCATTTTGCCCCTAAAACTTTCATTTACCTTCATTTAAATCCTTTTTCTATTCAAAACTCATTTTATCTTTCTTTTATTTACGTATTAATTTATTTTCATCATTTTCGATTATTTATGAATTATTTACCAATAATTCATGATTCTTATTATTTTCATGACCCAATAATTAATCCGAAAAATCCGTCGGTTGACTTTTTATTTTTAGTCATTGTCATTAATTAAATTTCACATTAATTCCTCATTTTTGTCATTTTTATACAATTATACATTAAAACTTCAATTGTTTTCATTGTACATATTCATATAAAAATTCCAATAAAATCTCAATAAATTCAATAAATTCCAACAAAATTTATTTATGCATTATTTATTGGTTATTGTCATTTTTCATCAAACTAATCATTTAATTCACAATAAATCACAATTTTCATTCAATACATACACTATATAAAATCTTAAAAATTTCCAAATAAATTTCAAATATTCTTTAAAAATTAATAGACATCAATTATCAAGTCTATTATTATTTTAAGCTAACATACATTAATTTCATGCATTTTTCTCATCATTTTCTTCACCCTAGTAATTCGGCCATCAACCATTTTCTACCTTAAAAATTTTCTTTCTTCCATTAATGCCTTCATCTCATTTCCTCTCATGGTGAATTTCATTTATCCTAACATAATTGCATTAATTAACAATTTTTCATATTTTTACCTTAATTACATAATTAAGGAAAATTCATATTAATAGGGAAATCAAAGGATTTGGTAGTCACTTACCTTTTTCCATGCCTTAGCTTCCTTAAACTTCACATTTCTTCACTTGACACCAAGAAAAACTCCATCCATCCACAAATTCCTCCTTGGCCGAATTCTTTAGCCTTCCTAACCTCAATTTCTTGTTCTCAAATTTAAAATCCAAGCTCATAATTAGCTTAAACACCTCAAAAACTATAAGAACACATAAAAAAACTAATTAAAATCACTCAAATTTTCAAGTTCCCTCTTACCTCTTTTCCTTTCTTCACTTGATTTCTTGCCTTCCTTTGCTCAAGCCACTTGATTGAGGCTATTAGGGTGAACTAGAGAGGTGAAGCTTTAATTTTTGTGTTGGAAACTAAGAGTAATTTGAAGTGAAATAAGAACAAACCAAAGGAAGAAGAAAAAAGAAGGTATTTCGGCCAACCAAAGAGGAAGAGAAGAGACCCACGAAAATCTGGAATTTTCTGTAACTTTCTTCTCTTAAATACTCCTTGAGTGGGCTTAATTGTAGGCCTAATTTATGGGCTTGGCCCAATTATCCTTTTAAGTCCATTTTAGATTATTAAAGGTCAAAACCAAAATCTCTATCTTCCTTACTTCAAATCACTTCAAAAATAATTCCATAAATTTTATCACATCAAAAATAGGTAGGGTACAAATTTTTGGCTCAATCGGAGTCCGTTATCGGTCCGATTCAAACTTATCGGTCCGATTCGACAACTGTCGGTGTCACCGAAAAATTCAATTCTTATCACCAAAATATTCTACATAAAAATTCATGTAGGCACGCAAAATCTGGCAATATTTGGAGATCGTTTGCTATTTTTAATTATTTAAGTAAAATCAAGTCCCCTTGTCTACCGGGAAAATTGACTCGATACCTTTTTCGTGTTTTTGACTTTCGGAGGCTTATTTGACCTCAAATTCACTTCAAATTTCAACCACGTACTCACCATGACTATTCCTTTCAAATAGTCTAATAAAATATTTTCGACTTTCGGTTATTCTTTCGGGCCCGGAAAATACTATTCACTGCCGGAAAGTACTATTCACGACTGACCCAGTGTTGAGGCCATTACAATTCTCCCCTACTAAAAGAAATTTCGTCCTCGAAATCTACTTATATCATAGAGTAGAGGATACCATATAATAATACCAAACTTCTCTTACATTCAATAGTTCCAACCGATCTTTACTAAAGGAACCCATTTACAATTAAAACTAATCAGCCTTTATCAGTTTCTCTTTTTCCTAAGCAGATCATCCTGAATGTAGATCCATTTCATATCTTAAATCAGATCAGGACTTGCTGACCTTGTTTATACTCCATTGAGTCTAACAAGCGGGAGTTAACGTTCTCTTTTTAATATTATCTTAACAAAAGTCAAATCTTACTATAGATAATCATTTTGCACAGTCTCATATACTTTACCATATTCCTTCTTTCAATATCTGAATTAGCCCCTCGGACTCGTCATTAGCCAGGGTGAATCACTAGGCCAATACTAAGATTAGCACTAGTCTTCCCCTTGAACACTTAACAAATCCAATGACAGATTCTTTCATTACATTATTCCACTTCTAAACAAATACCGTTACAAGTCAGAGCAATTCTCCAATGAGTCTAATGTTCTGTGTCCATATATCGACACATTTAATATTTACTTACATCTGTCACATTCCACTTCCAATATGGCTTCCAGAATTAAACTTTTAATCCTAGCACACCTGATCACTTACAGGATGTCAGACATTACTATTTCAATGAACTTGAGTAGGAATCTTTCGATTTACTCACCATAACTACTACATAAACTTTTCCTTTCAGAATTACTATCCTCACCTGCTGTACAAAATCAGTTTCACTTATTTTCCAGTTAAACACTCCCATCTGGAGTCAAACTTAAACTGGCCCTCATAGCCCGAAAACCAAAAACATTATCATTAACCATTTACACCTATCATTTCCATCGATTCACCAACAAGGTCAGTATACTGGTAAATTTAATCGACATGACCAATATCGCACAATAGCCACGTCAAAGTTGAAATACCATCTTATTTCTTATCTTATTCTTAGGCTGTCCCTACGCTCATCATATTTCCTGTCAGTTCCATCCTATCAAGTGGGGCCTATACATATAATATAATGCATATCAGATGCTGTCAAACAATATGAAATGCCATGCAATGAATGTATGATTTCATGTATGCAGATAGAATACTGTCAAGTATCCTCATATAATGCAGATATCATAGTCCATCCCAGAACTATGAGAAATACAATCAAATCCCCACTCCTATAAGGAATCACTGACAGATATATAGAGCATCTTAAACAACCTTAACTTATGATAATTTACTCACTAACATTCTTAAACCAAAACAATCCAATTAAGCATCTCCTTATCCTATACAATTTATCCATACTCACAATACAATTCCTTTCTATTTCAAACACACTGTTCATCCTGTGCTTCTTTTAACTGTTCTCATCCATATAGATACTTACACTCTCACATTTTCACTTAATGTCAGTCAACTTTTCTTTTCCTGCTTTGACTCTCATGACGTCTCAAGCAGCAATACTTTCATTCTCATTCACTATCATTCTTATCATGCAAAATCAATCCTTTCATACTTGACAACCTCAGTCAAATGTCAACTCTTTCACTTTAATACAGATGGGGAACAAATACCCTTCAGAATATTCAACACTTATCCACTTACAATTGGCATGTATATACAGACAAACCTATAACTTATCCTTATCCCACTCCGATCTTAGAACCGCCTAAACCTTTGCTCTGATACCATAAAATGTCACACCCTACTCGTAACAGTCTTTTCTGATGCGGACTAAACCGAAACCGTAAGTTTTTTTTTTCCTGAACACTTTAATCCACTCGGACAACTTATACAGTAATTACAGAATCGAATAACAGTCTTATGAACAATCATTAATCACCAAATCAAGACTTATTGTAATTCATACATTCGAGGCAAATAAACATATAACCAAAATATCATTCAAACCTTTACCTTAATAGTCTAAGTATATACATGCCAAAGGCTTACACTCACTAACTATCACAAAAGTCTTCTCTTCCGATCTGGACCTTCAATGTACTGTGCTCCCGAACACATCAGAACCTGCACGCAGTAAACACTACGTGCTGAGCATTAAATATGCCCAGTGGTGACTACTAATCCAAGAATTTCCCAAGAATAAGCATAATTTCGTAATTTAAGCTTCTATTATCTTTACTTCATTAAGCATTTCATTTTATTTCAGTTATCATTATTCATGTTTTTAATTCGTATTTTGATATCCATTTTTCTTTTGTTTCAAAACTTTTTACTGTACTTACAGTATCTTTTTAGGTAGATCAATATCAGATTTTCCATTTATCTTTACATTAATCTTTACTATAACTTTTACTTTTTATCAATACTTCCATTTTATCCTTTAGCCGTAGCAATTAAATTATCATTTAATTTAGCGATATGTATTGGTACTCGTGTCTTTACTAGTACCAAAATAAATTATTTACATTCCTGTTTTAAGGTTCAATTATTCAGTTTGAACTCTCATTGTACTTCTTGCTATTTATTCTTTTATTTTTGTTTCGACTCTTAACCAATAAATACATTACTAATTAATAGCTTTTGAGCTTTATTGCAAAGTGATATAAGTATTTCGGGACACTTTGCAGTATTTTCTTTCCTTCATTCTTATACATATTACTTTCGTTCAAATATTAATTAAGACATAAGTCTTTTACTTCTT
Source organism: Excoecaria agallocha (assembly GCA_037975025.1). NCBI lineage: Eukaryota > Viridiplantae > Streptophyta > Magnoliopsida > Malpighiales > Euphorbiaceae > Excoecaria > Excoecaria agallocha. Next base: position 72,394,086 of record CM075809.1, on the reverse strand, counting down.
TCTCGTCGGTCAATCATATGTCGTTCTATTGTTTTACTTTTTAAATAACCTTTCTTTCAGAAAGACATTTCATAAGCATTAAATTCACTTCATGTCACAATCATTACTTTTAACTTTAACTATGAAATTAATATTGTTTTTCAAATTTGTCACTTTTCACAATAGTGATTGGTACGAGAAATACCAATTAATCAAATTTATCCTTTTCACGAAAAACATAATACATTCTGAATTCTTATAAAACCTTTCTTTTCTTTTTTCTTACTAATTACACTTTACAGAAATCTTTACAGATTTATCTTAATTTTGCATTTTCTTTCAAACGAATCGTTTTCGTTATAACTTTTCATATATTCAATTCAATTAAGCAATACTTATTTATTCATTTCAATGTGCCCCTAATGCAATATAACAGGTTTCCCACAATGGATATACGAGACTGGACCCAAAGGTCCCACATAGCAGATAGAGAAATGATCTCGAAAGATCAAGTCTCACATAACAGATACAGATACAGATACACTTTCACTTTTACTTTCACTGAAGCTATGGAGATCAAAGATCCCGCCCATAGCTAAGCAAGTCGTCATGACTTGCACCGCGGTACAGAAGTGTCCCTATGGCTAGCCAATTATATCCAAAATAAGAAGCTAATACCTGTCTATCGCTAAGGGCAAACACACTCAATCACATTTGTAATTACTTTAAACATTTAAAGATTCTTAATTTCTTTCTTTTATTTGTTTCTATACCTTATTCTAATCAATTGCACTCTTTTGTGCCTTTGACTATTCAATAGCTTTTTATTCACTTTTTCTTTTCTGATCACTTTTGTGAATTATCCTTCGATAATTCACTCAGATACTTAATCTTTTCAATTTTTTGTACAGATCATAAATTATGAATTATAGCATTATAATTCACACTTTTCCTTTTTATTATTTATTTTTTCTATATAATTCTTTGTGAATTATTCTCTAATCATTCAATAGTTGACTTTTTTTTTCTTTTATTGTTCAGACTTTTTAATCATTCGGTATGCCAACTGTATTTCGTCAGCGAAACATTTTTATAATCATTAATTCTTTTAATATTTTTTGTCGACTAATTTATTTTGATAAATCAGTCACGTCTTTATTTTTCTACTTTTAGGCATTTAGGAACTTTAAGTATATCAACTATTATCTTATGCCTCGAACAAGCATAATTTAACTTTTTCTATCGATTTATTCATTTCAAATAAGTAATTATGATTTTGCCATTATAATTATTTATTTTCATTTTTATTATATAATTTCCTCTATTATTCATCTTTTAATCTTTAATTTTACCATTTTCGGGTAAAATTACATTTTAGTCCTTAAACCACAGAAATTCTATCTTTCGAAACCGTTATGCTTCCGAAATTACTATTTTACCCTTACTAAGTAATTCTTACTTATTTTTACGCATTAATCACTTACTTTGGCAAAATTACCATTTTGCCCCTAAAACTTTCATTTACCTTCATTTAAATCCTTTTTCTATTCAAAACTCATTTTATCTTTCTTTTATTTACGTATTAATTTATTTTCATCATTTCCGATTATTTATGAATTATTTACCAATAATTCATGATTGTTATTATTTTCATGACCCAATAATTAATTCGAAAAATCCGTCGGTTGACTTTTTATTTTTAGTCATTGTCATTAATTAAATTTCACATTAATTCCTCATTTTTGTCATTTTTATACAATTATACATTAAAACTTCAATTGTTTTCATTGTACATATTCATATAAAAATTCCAATAAAATCTCAATAAATTCAATAAATTCCAACAAAATTTATTTATGCATTATTTATTGGTTATTGTCATTTTTCATCAAACTAATCATTTAATTCACAATAAATCACAATTTTCATTCAATACATACACTATATAAAATCTTAAAAATTCCCAAATAAATTTCAAATATTCTCTAAAAATTAATAGACATCAATTATCAAGTCTATTATTATTTTAAGCTAACATACATTAATTTCATGCATTTTTCTCATCATTTTCTTCACCCTAGTAATTCGGCCATCAACCATTTTCTACCTTAAAAATTTTCTTTCTTCCATTAATGCCTTCATCTCATTTCCTCTCATGGTGAATTTCATTTATCCTAACATAATTGCATTAATTAACAATTTTTCATATTTTTACCTTAATTACATAATTAAGAAAAATTCATATTAATAGGGAAATCAAAGGATTTGGTAGTCACTTACCTTTTTCCATGCCTTAGCTTCCTTAAACTTCACATTTCTTCACTTGACACCAAGAAAAACTCAATCCATCCACAAATTCCTCCTTGGCCGAATTCTTTAGCCTTCCTAACCTCAATTTCTTGTTCTCAAATTTAAAATCCAAGCTCATAATTAGCTTAAACACCTCAAAAACTATAAGAACACATAAAAAAAACTAATTAAAATCACTCAAATTTTCAAGTTCCCTCTTACCTCTTTTCCTTTCTTCACTTGATTTCTTGCCTTCCTTTGATCAAGCCACTTGATTGAGGCTATTAGGGTGAACTAGAGAGGTGAAGCTTTAATTTTTGTGTTGGAAACTAAGAGTAATTTGAAGTGAAATAAGAACAAACCAAAGGAAGAAGAAAAAAGAAGGTATTTCGGCCAACCAAAGAGGAAGAGAAGAGACCCACGAAAATCTGGAATTTTCTGTAACTTTCTTCTCTTAAATACTCCTTGAGTGGGCTTAATTGTAGGCCTAATTTATGGGCTTGGCCCAATTATCCTTTTAAGTCAATTTTAGATTATTAAAGGTCCAAATCAAAATCTCTATCTTCCTCACTTCAAAAATAATTCCATAAATTTTATCACATCAAAAATAGGTAGGGTACAAATTTTTGGCTCAATCGGAGTCCGTTATCGGTCTGATTCAAACTTATCGATCCGATTCGACAACTGTCGGTGTCACCGAAAAATTCAATTCTTATCACCAAAATATTCTACATAAAAATTCATGTAGGCACGCAAAATCTGGCAATATTTGGAGATCATTTGCTATTTTTAATTATTTAAGTAAAATCAAGTCCCCTTCTCTACCGGGAAAATTGACTCGCTACCTTTTTCGTGTTTTTGACTTTCGGAGGCCTATTTGACCTCAAATTCACTTCAAATTTCAACCACGGACTCACCATGACTATTCCTTTCAAATAGTCTAATAAAATATTTTCGACTTTCGGGTGTTCTTTTGGCCCCGGAAAATACTATTCACTGCCGGAAAGTACTATTCACGACTGACCCGGTGTTGAGGCCATTACAAGATGAGAAGACATTCAATCGACCACTCTAAAAGGACATTTTTGTTGACATGCAGACTACTATCACTATGAGGAAGGTTGAGGCGATATATAAAAGAAAGGGCTAGTATAGGTTGTTTACTATTCTTGAGACCAGAAAGAGATATGGCTTAAATCCCATGGTGCTAGAGCCATCTGTAAAGGGGTGGATCAGTACCAACCATAGCTGCTTTAGCCTTCTCAGCAGCCTCAACCACCACAAACACCTCCAATGCTGCCAGCTCAGCATAATGACCAGCAGTAAGAGCCTTAGAAGGTAGGTGTGGACTCCGATTACAAGATGGACATATATTTAAACCTTGATAAGCTTTTTGGTGGGTCACCTCAACCACCAGTGCATTCACAATCACCAATCAAAAACCAACAGTCTCCATCTAGGAGGTTGGGTAGATATTCACCTTACGGCCACTCGAAGGCCTCCATGTCCACTACTTCCTCTCCATTAGGACATCATGGGGAATCCATATCCACTACACTATCGCCACTGCAGCCGACATCAATGCCTTGCCTAGTGATATCATAGAAAGGTTATCTGCTATGAAGGAGACTATTAGGAAATAGGATCAAACCTTATAGTCAGTGCTAACTTTGGTGCAGTCCTTACAGACCGACATATAGGGTATTAGAGCTAATCTAGTCACTATGAGATAAAGATTTGATACATCTCTATAGGTAGTCAATGAATCTCTTACCCAAATTAGACAACAAATAGATTGTATTAAGATAAAGATCCCCAGAGGGAGGTAGGCTATGATTGAGATAGATAACCAACTTAGGAGATATATCAGGGACCTGAGGAATGACCTGATGAGATATATAGAGCAACATTCTATAGCAATCTTAGGGGTAGGCTAGAGTTCAAAGTACTTGACTGAGGTGATAGCATAAATTTTGTAGCCACTATCCGTTGTACTGCCCGAGTTTGAGTTCAAATTCAAGCAGCAGCAGGAGCAGCCATTGGCACCACCTATATCTCCTAGGCCTTTAACTTTTCATCCTCCATTAAGACCAGCTTGCTGTAGAGGACCAGGGTTGTCTCATTAGTTTCATTATTTTGTATTCAGGGAGTTTTAAAACTTTTGGACATTTTGATTTATACAAAATTATGACATGTATTTAATTTATGCATTTTCCTTATGTTTTGTATATTTTCATTTATGATTATTATACCTAGATACAATAGAAAGATATCATAAAATTGGTGACAAAATGTATGATTAAGGTGGCAACATGATAATTGAAAGATAAGATGATAGAATGAATGATAAATCAACAGAAAAATGAGAGAATTAAAAAATAAAAAAGAGAACAAAAAAGAGAGACAAAATCAAATTCAATGGACAAGGCACTGATATCACACCTTTTTCATAGGTACTTAAAAACCTTATCAAAAAGGTATAAATCCTATAGATCATTGAATCTAAAGAAGGTGTACATCCTGGTTACAAGATAGAATGGAATAACACCCATATTAAACTGGATCAAAATGATAAAGTATTTGTGAATGGAAATAGAAAGGAACATGTGGTAATCCTTCACCCATGGTTAGAGTTCCAAAGTATCCACCAAACTATAAAAAGTCACTTAAACAAGTTGAAATCAAAAGAAATGCACAACAAACAGAAGTGAGAACATTTTATAATTTTTGAAGGATTTAAGAGAGATGTGTTAGTGTAAGCCCTAGCCCTAATGGATTGTTATAAAAAACTTTAGTTAATAAATAAGGCATTTGTTTTATCTATTGTATTCCTGTGCATATCAATTGATAGAACTATCCAAGAATATAGTTTCAGTTTGAGTTATCATGTGTGAGGCACATGGTTGTAAGACCTTGAAACAAATGAGACTTCATTCTAAAAATCCCTAGTCAGTCATTGTTATGGGAATAACAAATGAATTAAGACTAGTATGCTCTCTCTGATAAGATGAGTTCTGTCTTACGGATCATAAAGATAAGAGTGTCAATCAGAGATCATAGATACATGTTTAGAACATGGTATCTGGATTCGATCCATTCATGAGAACACTATATGGTACAAGTCATAAGTGTTTCTCATATGTAAATTTTGTATCAGAGTTCTTAGACCTAAAATCTCTATGAAACTCTTTATGAATTACTGCGTACTTTGACATACACCTAATGTGCTCGTAACAGAGTGACAAGTATGGGTATGCTTGGGTATGCATTGATTCATGTTAGAGAGCATGAGAGAAGTGAAGGGATTACTCCTATCAATAAGAGAGAAAATATCATCGGCCACTTGATCAGTGAACTGAGAAGTGTATGGCCATACCGAGATGAAATAATGAGTAATCATTATTTATCTGAGAGTTCAGTGTCACTGGAATATCAAGAAAGGAATTAGTATATATAAGGATGACTAGTTTCATGGCTTATATTAATTCTGATATTTAAGGGTAAGGGATTATGCAAAATTGCATTAGGTCACTAAATGCCATTTGCATTTTCATTTAATTTGGAATGCTATAATATCTTGCTAGAGAATATATATAGCCTTTGAATTAATTCATTAATTCATTGCCAATATTAAATGGACCTATAGGATAGTACACAAAGCATTGGACTTAAAATATTTAAATAAAGTATTGGGCATTAATTTGGGCTTTTAATTAAAGTCAAATTAATGTATGTAATGGGTATTAAAATTGCTAAATGGACCTTGGTCCATTAGAGAGAGAGATTCAGCCCACAAGGTTTAATTTCAATTAATTAATTATCTTGTATTAATTAAGTTAATTGAGTATTAAAGCCTAAAAGAATTTGAATCAAATTAAAACACTTAAATAAGAGATAAAGTGACCGAAATTCTAAGATAAAAATCAATGAGAATTTTGGCACATGCTTATTTCCTAAATTAAGTGATTTGTTTTGATTAAATGTCTTATGTTTATTTTGAATTAATTTGAATTTAAAATTTAAAAGAGTTTGAGTTAATGTATGTCACTTAATTAGGAAGTGATGGAGGCTGAATTTACTAGCTAAATTCGGAATTAAGACTTACCTAAATAAGAGAGACATATAAATGAACTAATGAAAAAACCCTAGGCGTGAATTGCTCTCTCTCACACTCTTGGCCGAATTTCACAAGGGGAAAGGATTCTTCCTTGTTCTCTTGTGTTCTTGGGCAGAAATAGCAACCAAAAGGAAGTACAAGATCAAATCTTGTAGCTTCAATCCATTACCATTGCCAATTATTTACACATAGAGCTAGCACTCTCAATTTTAAGCCTTCCTTGCAATTTTGTGTGTGAACATAGAAAGAAGTGGCGTAGAGGTTGTTCCTTTAGCATTGTTGGTGAAGATCTAAGGTGAATAAATCCTTCTTAGTTGCTGGTCATTATTAAAATCAAATCTTGAAGTGCATCTAAAGTTGTAAGTTTCAAAACCCTAAAATTGCATGTTTTCGATTCTTGTTATGGAATTGTGTGGTATGTATGATCAATTTTATTGTTTTTCCGCTACATGATTATCATGTACATACCATGTCATATTCCATCAAGATGGTTAAGAGTCATCCCTACCTCTATTAGAAAAAGGAATTATTGAACCAACTGAACTTTTCACCAGTACTGATCTACATGGCTTAAGCCAAGATCATAGTATAAAACTGAAGCATACTGAAAGACCTATAGTTTAGAAGGTTGTTTTGACTTCCAATGATGATGGAAAGAATTATGATGTAGTGTCTGCAAGATAAACCTATAATTTAGAAGGTTTTTTTGACTTTCAATTATGAGAAAAAGAATTATATTGTAATGTCTCCAAGGTAGACCTACGCATACAGAGCAAGCTTTCAAGCACATGCTATCGGTGACTTCTCACAAATGCATATTTGCTAGAAATTCTCCAATAAGAATATTGTTTTAAAGGGGGTAGACATGCTTACAAACGACATCAACCACCATAACTGTAAGGTTAGGTATGCACACAGGCTGCACCAACCATTCAATAGTCACATTTGATTCTGCATGTCGATAAGCCGGTGCTAACCAAATATAACAATCCAATCTGATTCTACATGTTGATAAATTGGCACTAATCAGATATAATCAAATCATCTTGATTCAGTATGCCAATAAATTGGCACTAATTAGACAGTCAACCAAGGGTTAACACATCGATAAACTGATGGTAGCTATCCAACCAAAGGTTAACGCATCGACAAACTGATGGTAACTATCCAACTAAAGGTTAACACATCGACAAGCTGACGATAACTACCTAACCAATAAACTTACTCCCTCGAATGGTATGTGTTTTAAGACAACTAACCAGAGATTTGTTGCCTCAAGTATGCATATTTTTCCTTCACTTTAAATTTTGGCTCACTTTGGCACTAATGCACCAGTTTCGAAAAAATTAGCTATAATTGTAGATACCGTACCCGAGGAAACTTAGATCAAGGTTACTGTTGATGAAGAAACAATATATTTCCAATAAAGAACATGAATCTCGAAGCTCCAACCTTAATTTTGCAAATTTTGTCATGTAAACTTTGTGGTTTTCTAAGTGTTTTTGAAGATTTTAATAAAAGAGCATCAAAAACCTTGAATTTAGCCTTTAACCATGATAGACGATCATCTGTCATATGATGGATGATCGTTTATGGCCACTTCCCTTCTAGTAAGATCAGATTAAAGGCATTTTTGTAATTTTTGGGAAATCATGTAAGGGATGCTTTTCTATCATGATGGATGCTCGTCTGTGGGTGCATTTCCAAAATGTTTATGTTTTCCAATTTTCAAATTCTAATATAAGGATGATTTGAATATTTTCCTAAATTTCAATCCTTCCATATCTAGAGAGTTAGAGTTGGGGTGATTCTCTAACTCTTCTACATGTATAAAAGACCAAAAACTAAGGTTTTCATATAGGAGATTCAGATTTTGAAAGAAGAAATGAAAGAACAAAGTTCTTGGAGAGAGAAAAATCAATTTTCTTCTCTTAGGAACAAGGAGTCCAGAATTCTTTTAACCAAAAATAAAACACAAAACTCTTTGTTTCTAAAATATAAGAACTAAGGATTAGAACAGAGATCTACATTTCAAAACTTATAGAATCATAATATCCTGAGGTAATATTCTAGGTTCTCTCTATCTCTCTCTCTAATTTTTTCTCATAATCATATGAATGGGTATGCTATTTAATGATGTGTTAATACAAGCTTTTGTGTTATTTATTTGAATCTACATGTTAATAAAGATGTCATGATGATCTGACCTTGCTAATATGTTAGAATAATATATGGAAGCCTAATTTCACCCATGGATGCATAATTTGCATCTTGTTTTGTAGTTTTGTTTCACATAATGTTTGCTGCTACTATTTAGCCGAAATGCGATTTAAGATAGTACTTGAATCTGGCATGTTTTAGGATTCTAGAATCATGTATCTAGGGTTTATTTAAGGGTTTTATAGATTTTGACATAAAAATTAGATTTTTATATCTGTCCTTCGAGTGATAGATAGGAGGAAAGCATAATAGATGCATGTCTGTCAATGCAGCAGACTAGATCGATGCTTTCTTCTCATCCTATCCCTTCTCTAGTTAAGGCCATCTATCACCTCCCAGGGGCATTCATGGATGGATTTTTGCTTGTTTGAAATGTTCTTTTATCCCTTTTTATGTTCGTTTGTGTCCTTTCTTAATTTTTGTTTCCTGAGTCATTTTACACCTTTATTTGGATTTTTTTTACCTCTACATGCATGCTTTTGCTTATTAGTGTGGTTCTTCTATATATTATCTTAATTTTTTTATGATTATTTTCCCTTAAAATGCTATATGATTGGTTTTTCTTATGTTTTTGTGTGAGCAATTGGTTTAATATACATTTGAATCTCCTTTGAGGGGTGGTCATGCTTTGGGAATTGTGTTCCCAATTGGTTTACCTTCTCCTTTTATTTTACTCCATATGGCATTTAGGTTTCGCTTTCTTTATGTTTCGCATTATTAATTAATTTTTGGTATTTTGTTAATTTTGATTGTATTTATTTTTAGGGATGTAATAGGTAGTAATAAAATCATGCTTTTGCACGTTAAATGAAAAATTCACTTAAAATTAATTTTTTACTAATTAATTTGGATTTATCTTAATAAAATGGTCCAATGTCCAATTTCCAACCCAAAAAACACACAAAAAGAAAAATAGTTTTTTTTATGAAATATGCATGAGGGGACCGATGTTCCTAATTCACATAAATATTCTGATTTATGTATGTCATTTTATTTTTATAGTTAGACGATTTGCTTCTATAATAACTTAAGTAGTTGAATTATTTATTTATTTATCGCTATGTTTACCATTTATTTAATTGGTTGATATGTTTATTTAAATTTATGCAATACATCGTGTGAGAAGTGAGGTAGTGGATCAATGTTCAAAACTCGATTATAAAACAGCACTTAATTGAGGTGCTAAGTAAGAGTGATGTCCCGAACACTATTCTCTATTTAGGCATCAAAAGGTTGAGATTCATTTTCCAATATTTTGTTTGGTGGCGACTCCATAACACCTACCTCTTTAAGGCTATATTAAATGCCTTCATAGGTTGACTATTAATAATAATTTGGGCTTAACCTATTTTTTTTTATGAAGTAGCCAATTTATGAGTTATAGTGAACCTCATTCGATCTTAGACCCTAAAAATGGGCCTTCGAAAACCAAATAGGAATCGAGTGTGCTCTAGCGCGCATCACATGCTACAAGATAAAATAATGGCTAATTTTTATCTACTTTTCCCGTTTTGCCCTCTAATGGTCATAAATGGGTATTTTCAATTTCTAACAAATAGAACTGAATTTTTAGGTATAAATATATGTTGTTACACCTTTTAGAAGGTTCGAGAATTGTTAGAAAGAATTTCTTTCTCTTGAGAGTAAAGCTTTATATTTTTCATTCTCACTTTTCACATCTTTGGCGGTTCATTTTTTACATATCATCCTAAATTTGATTATAGCTTCTATTGTAATTTTTTATGAGGAAGTTATATTGTGAAAAATTGTCAATTTGGGTTGGTTAAAACCTTAGGAAATCTTTTAGTAAGTGATTTACATCTTTTAATTTGAAAAAATATTATAGATAGATATAGATATCTAAGATTGTATATTGGCTTTGACTCTTTCCCTTAAAAGAGTTAAGAGTGGGGACAAAAGCTCAAAAGTAATTCTTGAGGAGTGAATGTAGGCAAAGAGGCTGAATCACTACAAAATCTATCTGTTTGCTTTTTCGCACCCTTCTCTACAATTTTGTTTTAATATTCTAGAAGTGGTGTTTTTCAAAATTGTATTAAAATGATTTTTGAAATATTCATAAAAAAATTTAACACACACGTTTTCAGAATTGTATTTGTGTATTGCATTTCTATACTTAGTGTTAGAATTCTGCATATACATACATTTCTGTTCCATTAAAAATGACAAAAAAACTAAGACATCCAATTCACCCCCCTTTTATGTGTCTTTGGCACCTACATTTAGTATCAAAGTGGTTCTTGTTTTCATAAGGATTAACATCCTTTAGTGATACTAGAGATTATTGATTCTCTAATTGCTACTCAATTAAAAGAAGGACATTTCATCCATCACCCTTCAATGTTCATCGAAGAAAACTATCCTTTCTAAAAGATTGTCATGAGGCATTTTATTCAATCCTAGGATATGGATTGTTGGAATATTATTAAAGATGGATATGAGCATCCACAAAAAAAATCTATTGAGGAAGGTGCTTCTAATTCTGCTACTGTTCCAAAGACCAGAAAATAGTTTGTTGATGCTGGTAAAAGAAAAGTGCAACTGAATTCTAAAGCTATGAGTATTCTATTATACTCATTACATACAAACAATAGAGTTTCTAAATGTGATACAACAAAAGAAATTTGAGACAAGCTATAAGTTATATTAAAGGTACACATCAAGTCAAAGATACTAGACTTTATATTCTCATGGTAGATTTTGAATCATTCAAAATGAAACCAGAAAAGTTAATTTCTGAGGTAGTCAATAGGTATGTAAGACTAACTAATGAAATTAAAGCTCTTGGTAAAAAACTTGATGAACATAATAAAATTGCTAAGCTTTTAAGAGGTCATACTCCTAGATGGGAAGCAAAAGCTTCAATTATATTAGATAAAGATCTTAGTACTCTTAATTTTTATTATATTTGGTGATCCCTTATTTCTCATGACCTTTACATTAAGTCTCAAGATGCGAAAAAAGAAAAAAGATAAAAAATTGAAAGTTATTACTCTCAAAGCAGAATTTGGAAGTGATGATTCTATAGGTGATGATGAGATGGCATTGATCACTAAGAAGTTCAAAAACTTGTATACAAAAGGAAAGAAGTACTATAAAAAAATAGCGGTAGAAATTTTCTCATCAAAAGCTAGAAAATTTATCAAAATCTATTAATGTGGTTTGCTATGAGTGCAATAAAGCTGGTCACATCAAATCCAAATGTCCAAATTTGAAAAGAAAGGAGAAAAATTCAAAAAGAAAGCTATGAAATCTACATTGAGTGATAGTGAAGATTCAAGCACAAGTGAGCTAGAATCTGTACATTCCGATGATGTTGGTCTGATGACAATTTCTGATCATGAAGAGCAAAATTCTCATTCTGGTGAAGAATAAAATGTTGTTACTGATAAAGGTTATGTTATAACGACTCAAAAAAGTAATTCTGATTCAAAAGAAAGTGGTGATATATATGAAACAATGCTTGAATGTTTTGAGAATTTGAATCATGAATATCATATGCTTAAAAAGATGTATATAAAAATGAAAAAGAAATTTGATGCATTAAATCTGGAACATGAAAATGCTAAGCAAACAAAATTTAATTTGAGAAAATTTATATCTTTATAAGAAAAATGCAATTTGAAAGGAAAATAGATTTGTGTATGTAATGGAAATGTTGTTGAAAATTTGAATGCAAAATCTATTCATGAAATACATGCAAGTACATCTAAGATTTATCATAGAAATTACACCCAGAAAAGATTAAAAATTTTCCATCTTATAATAAAATGGTAATTAGCTCTTCTACTATAAGCTTTTATTGCTATAGAAAATAACATATATCAAAATTCTATTATTATAAGAAAAATATTGATTCTACCAAACAAAAATGGGCGGTTAAGAATTCTACAAGTTTTTTTAACTAACCATGAAGGACCCAAGAAAGATTGGGTTCCTAATAAACACTTAAATTCATTGCAGATTTGCCTAAAAGTGCCAAGATAGAAAAGTGGTGTATGGATAGTGGTTGCTCTAAGCATATGATATGGCACAAAACTAAGATTTCTAAGCTGAAAAAATCTAAAGGTGTTTCTATCAGTTTTGGTGATAACTGAAAAGTGAAAATTATTGGTATTGGATCTATTGGTTCAAATCCAGTTATTAGAGATATCTATCTTGTTGAAGTTCTAAAATGCAATTTATTAAACACTAGTTAACTTTATGATAATAAGAGAAGAGTGAGGACCATTGTAGAGTTGAAGATATTAAAATGGGAAAATCTATTTTAAAAGGGCAAATACCTTGAAATATCTATTTAGTTAGCCTAAAAGATATTCAGAACAATGAGGCTAAATGTTTAATTTCTAAGGAAGATCTAAGTATTTTATGGCATTAAAAATTGGGACATGCTAGTTCCATGTATTAAAAAAGCTATTCAGAAAATATTTAGTAAATGGAATGCTAAAAATAAAAATTGATAAAGATCATATGTGCAAAACGTGTCAACTTGGGAAGTAAACCAGAATGCCTATAAATCTAATAATGGGATTTCTACCCAGAAAATTTTAGAGCTTCTTCAAATTGATTTATTTGGACTAATAAGTCCTTCAAGTATTGGTGGAAAATCAAATGTGTTAAATGTGGTAGATGATTATACTAAATTCACTTAGGTAATGTTTCTTGCTCATGAGGATGAGGCAATTGATGTTTTTAAGAAGTTGAATAAGAAGATTAAAAATGAGAAAGGATACAAGATCACAAGAATAAGGAGTGATCATGGTGGAGAATTTGAAAATAAGAAATTTGAAATATACTGTAACAATTCTGGAATCAGTCACACCTTTTCTACTCCAAGAACACCCTAGTAGAATAGTGTTGTAGAAAGGTAGAACATAACTCTTCAAGAAATGGCCAGAGCAATTCTAAAAGAGAATAATCTACTTAAGTATTTTTGGGTTGAGATAATCAACACTGAATGCTACATTCTGAGCAAAATTTTAATCAGATCGGTGTTAAAAAAGACTCCATATGAGCTATGGAAGAGAAAACCCAACACTAATTATTTTCAACCTTTTAGTTGTAAGTGCTTTATTATTAATGATAAGAATAACTTATCTAAATTTACTTCAAAATCTGATGAAGGTATATTCATAGGTTATACTTTAAATTTTAAAGCATATAAAGTATTTAATTGAAGAACACTTAAAGTGGAAGAATCGAAAAATATCAAATTTGATTTTACTAATGTAAATTATAGAGAAAGGAGTTCTTCTAATAATGAAATAAGGTTTGAGAAAAAAGATGATAAAATTTCAAAAGAATGATGAAATAGAAAAGTCACCAGATTAGCAATCAAATTCGGATGATAGAATTCTAGAACAACATGAAGATACAAAAAATGAGCCAGAAATTCAAACAAAAAATGTACTAGAAATTTAAACAGAATAACAATCTGAGTAACCAACAAAATTGCCTAAAGATTGGAGATTTTACAAATATCACCCTAAAGATAATCTATTAACCGATCCTTCTGAAAGAATGATGACAAGAAGAGCCATGTGTGAATATTGTGGCAATGTGGCCTTTATCTCTCAATTTTAATGTAAAAAATATATTGATGCTAAAATTGATGAAAATTAGATTATTGCTATGCAAAAAGAGTTAAATCAGTTTAAAAGAAATAAAGTTTGAAATTTGGTACCTAAATCCTTAAATTGTTTTATCATTGGGACAAAATGGATGTTTAGAAATAAGTTGGATGAGCAAGGTAATGTCATAAGAAATAATGCTAGATTAGTGGCTTGAGGCTATAATCAAGAAGGTATAGATTTTGATGTAACTTTTGCACTTGTAACTATATTAGAAGCTATTAGAATTTTGTGTGCATTTGCACATTCCAAAAATTTTAGATTATATCAAATGGATGTTAAAAGTACTTTTCTGAATGGTTTTCTAAATGAGGAACTATATGTTAAACAACCTCTAAGTTTTGAAAATTTTGAATATCCAGATTTTGTTTACAAACTTTAAAAGGTTTTATATGGTTTGAAATAAGCTCTAAGAGCTTTGTATGAAATATTAAGTTGTTTTCTACTTGTTTATGATTTAATAGAGGAAAAGTAGACACTACACTTTATATTAAGCATAAATCATCTCATATTCTAATTGTTCAAATATATGTTAATGATATAGTTTATGGTTCTGCAAACATTTCCTTATGTGAAGAATTTAAAGTTATCATGAAAAAGGAATTCAAAATGAGCATGATGGGTGAGTTAACATTCTTTTTGGATCTCTAAATCAAGCAATGTGTATATGTTATCTTCATAAGTCAAGTGAGGCATACGAAAGTATTGCTAAAAATGTTCAAGATATCTGATGCAAAACCTACTAGTTCCTATATAAGCTCATCTATTAAGTTAAAAAAAAGATGAAAAAGGCAGAAATGTTGAAGAAAAATTATATAGATGTATGATCGGGTCATTGCTTTATTTAATAGTAAGTAGACCATATATTTATTTCAATGTATGTCTATGTGCTCATTTTCAATTAGCTCCAAAAGAATCTCACTGGTCTGTAGTTAAAAGAATTTTGAGATATCTATAAGGAACTCAAGAATTGGGGCTGTGGTATCTAAAGAACACATCTTTCAATCTTATTGGATATTCTAATGATGATTATTCTTGTTGCAAATTTTACAAAATAGTACTTTCGGTGCCTGTCATTTTCTATGAAATTCTCTTATTACTTGGTCAAGAAAAAAATTTTTTTTGTGCCTTATCTACATCGGAAGTATAATAGAAAGAAGTGGTCGATGTGTTGCTCAAATTCCATGGATTAGACAATAAATAAAGGATTATGGGATATAATTTGATAATGTTCCAATATTATGTGATAATACAAGTGTTATAAATCTTACCAATAACCCTATTATGCACTCAAGGACAAAGCATATCGAAATTCGATATCACTTTATTAAAGATCATGTATAAAGAGGAGATATTTTGCTAAAATTCATTCCCATGTAATAACCAATAGCGGATATCTTCACCAAACCTCTTAAGGAAGATATATTATATCAATTAAGAAGAAAGCAAGGCATGGATACATCAAAAAATTGATTTTCTATTTAGGTACTTTTTTTTTTAAATTTTGTTAAGAAAAACTGCATGTTAGTTCAGAAATCTATGTGTGAATATTTATGCTGAAATTCTATGTGCAACATATTTTTTTATCTCTCTACTGTTATGAATTTATTGATATGATGGGTTGAGTGTTCCACTTTACAAAGCATGTGTGCATTGTCTTTTTTACCCCTAATTACTATTTATGTATATTTTAAAAATTATAGGGTAAAATATGCCATTTTGTGCTTTCACAATTTTCCACCTCTTGGTTTTTGCAAAAATGCAATTTCCAATGCAGCTTTTACAAAGTTCAAGACAAACCATTTTCAATAATTAATTCTTTCTTATTTATCTGTAATTAAATTTCAAAAGTCTAGATTTTTACTCCTTAAAAAATCATGTTAAAATCATGTTTCATTTTAAAAATCTAATTTTTTTGAAAAATGTAAATCTTTAATTATTCATAAAAATCTCATTTTTCTTGGAAAATTTTGCTTTTCATTGTATATTTTTTTAACTCTTAAAAATTTCTATCTTACTTTTTTAAAATCCTTAAAAATCAAGTTTTTATACTTTATCCCTCTTTGTATCTTCTTCATCCTCCAAACCTCAAGCCGCTGCCACCATGGGAAGAATCAAATCGTTGGTATCACCTACGTCGTAACCATCTGGTCAATCCACTCTTCAACAAGTTTCGAAACCTAAACACCCAAAATCGCAAACCCAACATCAAAACCCAAATCCGAACCTTCAAAACCCATGGTTTCCTAACCATTCACACCAAATCGAAAAATCCAATAGTGAAAAACTTAAATCTTTAGATTACCCATCCTTGTTGCCCTTAAATCTTTTATTTGGGATGATCTCGTTCGGTTGATTACTGATACAACCAAATATGCCAAAAATCAAGGATGGAAAAGGTTTTTCTCTTTCACTCATTTTTTTTGTCAGCTTTTAGATAATTAACTTTGGATATTTTTGGACAGTTATCTTTTATTCTTGGATATTTTTTTGTGTGGCCTAAATTATTTTGGTTAGACATTCTGGATGATATTTTTGGATTTTTGTTTAATATATCTATTTGGATTTATTAAAATTTCTCGTGCACATTATGTTGTCTCTCCCTTTTGTGATTGATGATAAAAAGGGAGAGAAAGGTGGAGAAAAATGGATAAATGATTGATGATATTGCAATGGTTATTTTGTTATATATTTTTGTTGGAATTCTGGAACTACTTATATTGAATTCTAGAAATTCCTTTGTTGATGAAAAATTGATTATTCGCTTGATTTGCTGGAAATTTGATTTTTTGATGCCTTAATACAGTTTGTTTCATAATCGATACATGACTTTTTTAAAAATATCTCTTGTAATTAATCAAGTTATATTTTTTACAAAAGTCATTGGCATACTTATACTTTAAATATTTTGATAAAATCTAAGGTTTTGCAGGAGATTTATACTTTACATATTTTATTTCTCTGTAAATATCCCATGCATATATTCAAAGGGAGCTTTATAGACTAACCTATATAGACTTCTACGTGGACTTTATTAAGATTTTGCCATCATTAAAAAGGAGGAGATTGTTAGCATAAGATCACATCCTAATTTTGATGATAATTAAATCTTAAATAAAATTTATTATGAATTTTATTTTAAGCAATATTCTAAAGGAATTTCTATATACTTTCTGATGCAAGAATCAAAGAATAAGGATTAAAATATATCAAGCATGGACACAAGAAATCAAAGTTAAAGAATGCCTAAGTATGTAGGAAAATAGGATATCAAAATTATAAAATCAAATTGAGGCAAAATTTTCTATTCATACATGCATATTATAAGTTTTAAATTGCATAAAAAATGTTTTAAAGTCAAAAAATGATCCTTTGGTCAAAACTAGTTTCTTCAAAAAATGTTTCATCAAAATTTGTTTTATTAGAAAATGGTCCTTTAGAAAATAAATTTCTAACAATATCAATTTCTAGAAAAAAAAAATTGGATTTTGCTACATGATAAAATAATGACTAGTAATGGCTAGTTTTTGTTTATTTTTCTTATTTTTCCCTTCAACTATAATAAATAGCTATTTTCAATTTCTAATAACTAAAACTGAGTTCTTAGGTGTATATACTTATTGTTACACTTATTAGAAGGTTAGATAATTGTTGGAAATAATTTCTATCTCTTAATCTTTAGCACTTCATTCTTTACATATCATTCTCAATTTGATTATAGCTTCTATTGTAATTATTTGTGAGAAAAATATATTGTGAAAGATTATCAATTTGGGTTAGCTAAAACCTTAGAAAAAATTCTAGTAACTGTTTTACATTTTTTACTTTGAAAAAAGATTATAAGTAGATATACATATCTAGGATTGTATATTAGCTTTGACTCTTATCCTTAAAAGAGTTAAGAGTGAAGAGAAAAGTTCAAGATTGATTCTTGAGGAATGAATGTAAGCAAAGAGGCCAAACCACTATAAATTATGTGTGTTTGCTTTTTTGTTCCCTTCTCTACAATTCTGTTTTAAAATTTTGAAAGTTGTGTTTTTCAAAATTGTATTAAAATGATTTTTAAAATATTCATAACAAATTTTACATACACATTTTTAGAATTGTATTTGTGATTTAAAACTAAAAAAGTGCTTGCAAAAATTTGGCAGATTTGTGTATTGCATTTCTATACTTAGTGTTATAATTCTTCATATGCATACATTTCTATTCCATTAGAGAAAAGCCAAAAAATTTTGCTATGCCCAATTCATCTCCCTTTCTGTGTGTCTTTGGGACCTACAACATGTAGCAGCATAATAGCATCTTGATGAAAATAAATGTATGTTGGATGTAAAGTTGATAATCCATGTTGAAATGAAGTTTTTTTTTTGCCAAATCATGGAGATAAGTAATAAAAATTACTATTTAATGATTATGGTGTTGGATGCCAAGCTTTAGTACCATTACATAATGTATAAAGCATGACTAGAATGGAAAATTATGACATTTAGAATGAAATATGATGATGAAATAAATTGCCCTTAGTACGAGTGGTTAAACTAAAAGCAGGGAATATAGTTGGCTAGCCATAGAAAATTAGCATAGTATCATTCAATTAGAAAAATATTTGTTTAGGTCAAAGCATTGGCCACCCCAAGTGGTCAATTTAATAGATTTTAGTTTGTTGGATTTCTCATCTTACATATCTGGTTCAAGGACTTTCGCTGGTATTACTAGGGCAAACTAGTAAATTAATTAATAAAACTAATAAAATAGTGGCATAATGGTAAATAAAGGAAGAAAAGGATCAAATTTGGGATTTTGTATAAAAATTGGCAAAAATAAGTAATAAATGATAATTATAAAAGAAAAAGTTGATTTTAAGGATTAAACTGCAAAAACATAGAATTTAGTGGCTAACCAATAAAATAGGCATTAAAAATGAGTAAAATTGCAATTATGTGGAAAAATGGATAAATTAGGGATTAAAATGGAATTTTGACATAAAAGTATGAACAATAAAGATATAATGGTAAATTGGCAAAGATAATACCTAAATGAGGGCAAAATGGTAAATAGTGGGGTAAGAAGTAAATAGTGAGTTGGAGTAATATAAAAAATAATAAATAATAAATAAAATAATAGTGAATAATAATATGTTATGTATTAGATATTTGAAGTATTTTAGTTAAGTTTCCACCATTAAATGATACATTGCTTAGCGTGTAGTTTTTTTACTACGCATATCGAGCAAGTACAGAGGGGGTAAAGCCAGAGAAGAAGGAGGAAGAGGTTTACAGATTATGAAATGTATGTATCAAATTTTGGGGAAACTTGTGTAATTCTAATGGATATAATATTTTGGCATGTGGATATTAATCTTTATACGTGCAAATGTAAATTTGTTATGTATATTAAAATTTTGTATGAATGTAAAGTATGGTGAATTGTGGTATTGATGAGTTATAGTGATGGAAGTAAGTTGATTATTATGGATTGTTGGGAATTTGTGATGTGATTGAGTTATTGGGAGTGCGAATTGTGAAAATTTACAGGTGGGCTAGTTGTTATAGGAGCCATTATGCTGCTAAAATTTTACCAAATGAATAGTAATTTGCGATAAAGTATATATATTAGAAGTACATGTGCAAATTTATTTAGCAATGTTTGGATATTATTATGGAAAAGATTGAAATTAAACAGTTAATTCATATATTATCATGTAGACCATATAATTGATACTACCGACGAATAAGGCACATCGGTACTCGAACCAATGTTTAGGTTCAAGGTATCACATTTTGTGTTATCAAAGTAAGGTTAAAGCAATTCTAAGATCGGAGTTTGCATTAGTTGAATGAATTGTGTGTGTGTGTGTGTGTGTATAAACATGCCATACATGAATTATTATACATGAGGTAATCTTGGGAATTAATCAATACATGTCCATCATTTTATAGTTTAAAGAATTGCATCCAGTTCTAAAAGGGGTGTAGGCAGAGAGGAGGTAGCAAAAAGTAGTTATTAAGAGTGATTTTTGGCATTTGAGATATGGGACCAAAATGGTTACAAAGTATGAGAAAGAGTTTGAGTGACTTTCTGCATAAATGATAGATTATCACTTGACTCGATATATTTTGCTAGTTGTTCAAGCAGGGTCTCCACAATGAGATTACACAAGCTCTGGCAACTCAGGTGTATACAAACATACAATCCCTAGTAACTGTAGCCACTAGGGTGTAAACCATTCAGATGAATGAAGCAAGCAGGTTGGCCAAAGTACAGTAAAAAAGGAGACCACCATCATAACAAGAAGTCCAGAGGTCCTCCAACCTAGACTCAGGTTCCTTCACAAGCACCAGCCTAGAGTCAAAAGTCCATAGCTCAAGTTGGTGCACCTACAGCCTCCATTGCGAGTACACCATAGGGTGATAGTAAATGTAATAATCCAAAGTGTGATCATTGTGGAAGGAGACATCCTAAAGAGTGTTGAAAGTTGACCGAGGCATGTCTCAAATGTGGGTCCAAAGACCACCATCTGAAGAATTATCCTAGAGCACAGCCTGTTGCATCTGATACTGCTTGATAAGGAAGAAGAGGTAAGAGTGGATCTATGGTTACATTAAATCCCAGGGGTCAGTATAGGTGTCACAAGGGGTAAAGGGGTGACCAGTACCTCATACATATGCAATTAGAGCTAAAGAAGATCAAGATGCACACGATGTTATAGTTGGTAAATTTCTATTACTTGGTGAATCTATTTATGCTTTAATTGACCCAGGATCCACACACTCGTGTATTAATACATTAGTAGCACATGGGAAGGGGTTGAACATATCAAAATTAGATCAAAATATCTTTGTGAGCAATCCTTTAGGGTATAGTATAGTAGTAAACAAAGTTTATAAGAATTGCCCAATCCAAATCCAACAATCTACCTTCCTAGCACACCTGATTGAACTTCCTTTCGATGAGTTTGACATAACTTTAGGTATGGATTGGTTGTATGCACATCGAGTGAAGGTTGATTGTCGCTTTAAGTGGGTCACTTACCCGAAAAGGGCAAGAAATTGTGGTTGTGGGTGAGAGATCAAATTTTCTCTCCAATGTCAATTCTGCCACTATAGTAAAAAAAACTAATTAAGAAGGGTTATAAAGCTTACTTGGCTTATGTATTTGATGCTAGGAAGAAAGATCCCCAAGTTAGTGATATTCCCAACATTTACAACTTCCCTTATGTGTTCCCTAATAAGTTTTCAAGGTTGCCACCTAATAAAGAGGCCGAGTTTTCCATTGATGTTGCTTCAGGCACATCACCCATTTCCATTGATCCTTATGGAAAGACACCAATAGAATTAAAAAGAACTCAAAATACAATTGCAAAAGTTGTTAAATAAGAGCATCATCGACCCTAGTGCATCGCCATAGGGAGCACTAGTGTTATTTGTGAAAAAAAAGGATAACTCACTTTGATTATAAATTGATTATCGATAATTAAACCAAGTAACCATAAAGAATATACCACTTCCTAGAATTGATGACCTATTTGATCAAGTAAAAGGAATAGGTATGTTTTCTAAGATAGACTTGAGATCGGGTTAGCACGAGCTCAGGGTGAGAAAAGTTTATGTACCGAAGACAACTTTTCATATTGTTTATAAACACTACGAGTTCTTAGTTATGCAATTTGGACTTACAAATCTATCAGCAACATTTATGGATTTGATGAATAAAATCTTCCATCTGTATCTAGACCAGTTCATAGTAGTATTCATTGATGACATCTTGGTTTACTTTAAGACTCTAGTAAATCATGAGAGGCATCTCCGAATTGCTCTTTAGACTTTGAAAGATAAGTAATTATATGCCAAACTCAGCAAATGTGAATATTGGCTAAAATAAGTTACTTTTCTTATCCATGTGGTTTCGATAGAAGGAAGGTATAAAAATGGAGCCAAAGAAAATTGAAGTTGTCCTTGAATGGAAAATTCCTAAGAATATTATAGAAATTAGGAGTTTCCTTGAATTAGTTGGGTATTATAAAAAATTTGTCACATGGTATTCTTTGATTGTAGGCCCACTTACAAAGCTACTACAGAAGAGTGCTAGATTTGAATTGAATGAAAAATGCCAGGAGAGTTTTGAGAAGCTTAAGGATATGTTGATAGAAGCTCCTATTCTTACACAGCTGACTTTAGAAAAGATTTTGTGATATACAGTGATGCATCTAGGAATGGACTAGGTTGTGTACTTATGCAAAAGGGTAAGGTAGTGGCCTATGCATCTCGGCGGCTTAAAATCCATGAGAAAAACTATCCTACCCAGGACTTGGAGTTAGTAGCCATCGTATTTGCACTAAAAATTTAGAGGCATTACTTGTATGAGAAAAAATGCTACATTTATACCGATCATAAAAGCTTGAAGTACTTGCCTACTCAAAAAGAGCTAAACCCGAGACAGAGATGCTGGCTTGAACTTATGAAAGACTATGATTGTCTTATTGATTACCATCCCAGCAAAACAAATGTATTAATTGATGAACTCAACAAGAAACATATGGCAGGTAATAATTCGCCCTTAAGTACCTTATATATGAATATATGTGTAAAGTAGTAACCATGTAATCTTATTTACCTAGCATTAAGTGTAACACCTGATAATTGAATATTGGTCCAAGTACTGGTGCCATATTACTTTGCAGTGATCCATAAATCATTATTAAATTATCCATCTTTATAACATCAAATTACGTAACCATTAATTCGTGGGTCCCATATTTTTCATATATTATTATTAAATTTATAGAAATATGGATAGTATAATGGCATAATCCAAATTCTACCTTCTTGTAAATGCTA
The DNA here is from genome assembly GCA_037975025.1 of Excoecaria agallocha. Lineage (NCBI taxonomy): Eukaryota > Viridiplantae > Streptophyta > Magnoliopsida > Malpighiales > Euphorbiaceae > Excoecaria > Excoecaria agallocha. The sequence goes on along the minus strand of CM075809.1, from coordinate 72,370,993 downwards.
CAAAACACTCCCAAATAATCACACGCATCTAATCTAACCTCCGAAAATATAGAAAAAAACTCCACAAGATCAGTCATTACAGTACAATAGTCACTACCATAATTGTATATGTATATACATACAGTATAAATTCTTTATTTAATCTCATTAAAACTCCTTTTACAATGTAAAATATATACAAATTCAGTCCATCTCAAAAAAATATATACAATTATGAAAACTATTCATGTTTATCATACTCCGTATCATACCTATATACATGCCAACCAAAGAAAAACATAAAATGCTAGATTTCTCTTCCACTTATTTCTCTCCAGCTCAAGCTTAATCTCTATGCCCTGCGTGCAGCACAAAACCACACGCTAAGTACTAAAGTACTTAGTGGTTAATATAAAACCTTAAATCCCAGAATTTCATCTACGGTTTGTTTCAGACAATATTCATAATTATATTTCATTATTTATTTTTCATCATTTAATTCTATTATAATCACTTTTTACACTAATTTTTCAATTAAATTTTAAATGTTATCGACAAAAGTATTGTTTTACCCGTACTTGGAAAATTCAATCTCAATTCTGAATTTTCAATTTTTATTCTCAAATTTTTATCATTTTTCATTTTTGTTCCACACTATAGGGTTAAATTTTCACTTTAATCCCTAAAGTTTCAAAATTGCACTTTTGCCCTAACTTTATTTATTTTCCAGTTCTTTTATACTTTTTGTCTTACATTTTAGTATTTTACACCTTTGCCCCTAGTATATCATGAAAATATATTATTGAATAAGATGAGAGAAATGACGGACCACGTGGGTCCCAGTACTCCAGTACTATCAATTACACACATATTATTTTTCTTTTTTTCCCCTCAAACACTCCAAGATAGTCCTGGAACCATATCAAGATTACCATTATGCAAGTCATCATGACTTGTTACTGCGATTATAGTAATGTCCCTATGGCTAGCCATATGCATCCTAATTCTTGATTTTACATCTAATACTAAGGGTAAACCAAAATTACAATATAATACAGTTTATATAGATGCATCATTACCAATTCATGGTATTACAATAATAATCAATATGCATTATCATAATCAGTCTGTATCAGAATCAGTATGTATCAGAATTAGTATGTATCAGAATCAATTTGTATCAGAATCAATCTCATTATTTGACAAATACCAATTATCATACAATTTCTTTAACTAAGGCTATCATCCCATACACAAATACTCACTCAATAAGTCCTTTCTTACTATTACAATTTCATTTATTTCTTCCCTATCTTTAATATGTTTATGGTTTAGTCCTTTAATTTTTAATAAATTATAGTCATACCCTTTATCTTCACTTTATTTATAAAAATTCCATTAGATTAATCATTTAACTCCTTTGATTCACTATTTATACGTAAAATTACCATTTAGTCTCTATATTAGCTAAATTACCTTTTTGTCCTTCATCTTTCCTGTTTCATCCATTTATGTCATTTTTTTATTCTTTTTATCAATATGCACCTAGTACAACCTAGTAAAAATTCATAGACTGGATACATGAAATGTAAATCCTATAGGCCCACTTTAATGAATAGCATATACAGTTCAGTTCAGTAATATGAGAGATATTGAATAATAAACAGTAAAAGTAGATTGTCCTTAGCCTACTATATAGGGTCATTTTGATTCAGACTGCGACATAACATCCCTATTTGGTTACATTATGCCAATTTTCCTTTTAAATTGTAATTTTACTCAATTTAATTACAATGATCATATAACTACATATTTTTCAATTATGTTAATTTAATTCGTAAAATTTTATTTTGGTCCCTAATTTTCCAATGGTGGCCAAATTTTTTCCCTAAATTAGGTATGTCTAAAGTTTAATTAAATATCATAATTCAATTAATTCAACCTCTAATTTCACAATTCTAAGCTCAATTTGACATTTAATCTATAAATAACTTAACTTTCCTAATTATATATACAACATATATAAAATTAAAGGGTTTAGAGTGATTCACTTACAAAATCTCACTCTAAATCACTCAATAATCTTAACTTTGCCCTTGTCTTTGATTGGTTGGCTTCCCTCACCTTTATTCTCTGTTTGGCAGAATTTTGATGTTTAAAATTCACCATGAATTAAGTAAAATTTAGTCCAAATAATTCATACCAACTTAAAATCAACACTAAATTAACTAAATTATCAAGAAAATTTCAAATTTTCCTAAACTTATCAAAATACCCACTTGATAAAATGGGTTATTTTCATCTTCTTTCACCATTTTAGGCAACCAAAGATGGAAGAAAAGCAATTTGTGGTAATTCGGATGAAGTTATGTGTAGAAATCCTAAGGATTAAAGCTTGAAAAGTTAAAGAAAATGATGGAAGAAGAAAAAGAGAAGACCACGGCAGTAAGGAAAAGAAGAATTGGCCAATTCAACAAACAAAAGTTTAATTTTACATTTACTATGGCTCACCCACTTAAAGATAAAATAATTAATTAAGTCTTACCGGATTAAAATATCATTTGTCAACATTTAACTGGCCAAAATACTTTTAGTTGTCAATTTTTAATAAAAATTAGGTTAAAAATTCCTAAAAATATTAATTAGATCATGTTTAAAATTTTGGATCAATCCGTTATCATTTCAATATAAAATTTGGTCTCAATATACTTTTTATCAGTCCGAAAGCTGAATTTCCAAAATTCTCAAAAAATTTAATTTACCCTTTTAAAAATTCATATACATGATTTCTAATTATTTGGTGCAATTGAAATAATTTTATAAAGTCCGTAAAATATTTTCAAGCCATTCAAAATTTTTGGTTAACTCTATCGGTCTAGTTATTTATTTTATTTTCCACTTTTTAAAGCCTGTTGGATCTCAATTTCAGTCCAAATTATACAACTAGACTCATCATAAATAGTACTTTCCAATGGTAAAAAAATTTATGGTTCCGATGGGTCCTAAAAAGTACTATTCACGAGATCGACAATTCATGGGACATGACATTTCTCCCTTAATAAAAATTTTATCCTAAAAATTTACCTAGTGAAAACTACTATTGATACTACTGTTATATAGTCTCCTCTGGATTCTAAGTTATTTCCTCGATATTATGATGAGTCCAAAGTATTTTAACTAGTGATATCTTCTTATTCCTAAACTGTTTTACTTCTTCGTTAAGATTTCTCATCGGTTTCTCATCATATGATAAATTTGTTTTCAACTAGATATCCCATGTTGTGATCATGTGCGATCGATCTAATATATATCTTTTAAGCATAGATATGTGACACATCATGAATTTTTTATAGTTTCGCTGGCAGATCTATAAGCAACTAGTCCTACTCTCTCCAAAATCTCATAAGGACCTATAAACCTGGAACTCAACTTCCCATTTCCTACCAAATCTCACAATTTTTCTCCAGGGGATACTATCAAGAATACCTTCTCACCCACTTGATACTCACTATCATTCCTTTTCAAATCAACGTAGGACTTTTATGTATTAGTTGCTGCTTTTAAATTGTCTTTAATCAATCGAAACTTATTTTCAGTTTCTTTAATCAGATCAGGTCCAACTAGCTTATTCTTGAGCTATATAATTTTTTATAATTTTTTTCTTATTTGTACATTTATTTAAAAAGTATTTATCAATTAATGTAACAAATATTTTATTAATATCTAATGTAATAAATATTGATTTTTAATATTTTCTCAAGAGTATAAAAACTTCCTTAATGTTTTTCATCAGGGTACTATAATGCCCTTAATATCTTCCTCAAAGTACTAAAATGCTTCCAAAGTTTTTCTCAAAGTGCTAAAATACCCATGATTATATTTGGATTAAAAATACACGTGGCACTAATGTGACATATTTTTTCACGTTTCAATGCCAGTCAATGTTGTTAACTCAAAGTTGATTCTAGCTTAATGGATGAACATTTTAGTACCAATTTTAGAAAATCAGAAGCATTTTTGTTCTAAAAAAAACTTTAAAGGCATTTTAGACCCTTTAAAACAACATGAAGAGCATTTTAGTACCTTTTTCCAGCTTTTTATTACCAAATCTCTTTCTTTTCCAACACAACCACGTTCATGGAAATTATCTAGTATAGTAATTTATACTCTATTATAAAATACAATTGTCAAGTGAATTCCAAACAAATAAAAATACATGTACTTGAAACCATAGTTTTTAAAACACATAAAATGCAACTGTGATATTATTGAAATTTATAGACTAAAGATAAAAAATAATCCGAAATATAAATTTAATATATTTTATGTTGCAAGTTTTATAATAAAAATTTTTTGGATACTAATAGCTTAAAAAATATTTATATTAGCATAATAATCATGTTTAAAAAAATATAATTCAAATATAATAAGTTATAAATTATAGTTCACATGATATTAACATTAACATATTTGCTTTAATAATTTTTTAGGTAAACCCATCTCTAGCTCCCTTAACTTGTCCATAAAATTTATTTAAACACATAAAATTTTAACTCTATCAGATAAACACTTAAACTTACCTTTTATACGAGTAATAAACACAAAAATTGATGTGGAAAAACATGTATAGTACATGGTATGAGCAACATATTAATTGATGTTATGACTCGAATCGAACCTGACTTTTTCTCAATTACCTGAAAACTCTAAAATTATTACCCCAAGTCCCAATTTACTTCTTCAATTGTTAAATATTTCTACTCTTCCCTCCCTCCTCTATTCTTTTCTCACCTAGACACCATAACTGAAGTTTCTTTAGTCGGTCACTGATCCTAGCTATCTCACCTCAATGCCCTTTCATATGACTTTTTCTCAATTACCTGAAAACTTTCTCTTCATTTGATTAGAATCCCAATGGTAGTGTTAGCATCCTCTCCGAATTAGGGATCACTTCTGCTCTGGCATCAATCTCAAAGCACTCAATATGTTGAGAGATAAGACTTTCATCCCTAGAGGTAACTCCAACGAGTGGCTCCGACGAGAAATCAAGCTCTTACAGGACACGATAATAGGGATTTGGGTCAAAAAGCAAAGGCTGCCAGATCTGCCACTATCAAGAGATCTCAAAATGCTATAGAGATTGCTAGTGATCATAGGGTTTTTATATGTAATGGAATTGGCTATGACTGCTTGGAAGTTCTCTGGTCAAGAGGCAAAGGATTTAAATCTCGTTTCTTGGTTATTTGGGTTTAAAGAGGAATTGGATAAAAAGGTTATGTCTGTTGCTAAGGGTAAGTTACTAAAGTTGTTTTGCTATTACATTTCTAATAATTTTGTTATTTGTTGGCTTTTTCTTGCTCAAAGATTATAACTTTACCACAAAATAGGAAATTTACATATGATGTTATTTGTTATATACTCTTGTGAGATAGGTGCTTTGGCTGCACGAATATGAAATTTACTAAATTTTGTTGTACAGTAGAGATTGGAACATATGTAATTTACTAAATTTTACTACAGAAAAAAGATTGAAACATAGGGAATTTAATAAATTTTAATGGCTCAACAGGGCAGACATCCATATGGCTTACCGTTTTATATTATATTATCAGTCATTTGTTAATTTCTGCTTTTTCTATTTCCTAAAAAATATTTAATATTTATTTGCCTTTTTTTGTCTAGGCTTCTTTCAATTTTATAGAGATTTTTGGTTTTAGGTTGCATTATGTTGCATTCTCTTATTGTTGTTTGTTTAAGTTGAAATTTTTATGGTTCTTTTGATAAAAGTGTGGATTGAAAATCAATTTTTGTTTAAATGGGTTGTTTGAAATTATGAGCACTTTGTTGAATCTAGCACATAGTAGTTCAGAATATGTTAGTTGAAGATGGTTACTGCTATTCTTAGTAAAAAAAATTCATTAATAAAAGTTAGCAACATAAAATGATGGATTTATCCATCGATAAATTAAAAAAAAAAACATATAACGCGTGTCATCGTATTATTTTTTTATTTACCATGTTAGAGCATTTGTAATTCACGCGCACTTGCGATTTCTTTTCACCACAATTTTGTATTTAAAAATATTAAAACTTGACAGTTTGAGTGTTTATTCAGTCATTCTCATAGTTTAGGTGTCAAAAATAACTGAGTGGAACCATCGAGCATATAGCTGAAATGGTAAGAATCTCTGCTAGTTTAACCAGTGATCTCAAGTTCAAATTCTAGGAATACAGCTATGTTAAATACTTTGTGGTAAAGATTTATCATCCTTGTAGCCCTTTCTGATTCGAGTGGGGATTAATCTGAATGTGGTATGGCTTATAAGTGCCTCCTGTCTGTATGGATCCGATTAGGACACCTTATGGTCTAACAAAATAAAAGGGAATAAGGTGAATTTTTACCATGATACTATTTAAAAGAAAGTACTTTTGCTTCTAAACTTTTTTTTAGCCCATTTTGCACATGAAGTCAATTTTTAGTGTGTTTTTACCCTTACCATATACGGAAAGCTAATGTGGCTAACGGCATTAACATCAACCAATCACGTTCTGATACGTCAACTTCCTCTCTTCTAATCATTGGCACAGTCAGCAAAAATTTTGAATTTAAAATTGATGAGATGGCATTACACGTGGCATGTTGAAAATATTAAAAAATATATAAATTGTTTGGTTTACTAGAAAATGAAATTAAAAGGAAAAAATATGTATTTCTCAAGAAAATGCAAGAAGATGAAAAAACATGAACACGATCACCATAACCAAAAATTGAAGTTTCTTTAATTACCTATTTACAACTCTTATTTTCATTTACGTTACAATTAATATTGATCACTTTCAAAACAATCAAAGCCTACCTGTAAGCACAATTGAACCTAAAAATTTCTCATAAACATTATTCTATAAATTGAAATAAGAGGCAAGCGTTTATCGATTTCTCATAGCGATTTCTCTCAGCAGGAGTACAGATCTCAGAGGTGCACATGAGGCGATGCTCATTCTTCCAATAGATATCTGCAAATAATACCAAAATCGAAACCTTAAATCATTAGAATATCCCAAAGTAGATTTCACAAAGGCCTATTGACAACTTAAATTTCTTAGATTCATTCAATAATTGAAAAACAAATGGAAACAAAACGAAATCAAGAAGTAGAACGGAGAAAAACCAAGGAGCTGGAAGTCGGTGAAAGGAACAATGAAGAGAACAAGCTGAAGAATGAGAGAGACGAGAGAAACCAATCGATATTTGACAAGGCCACCAAGTAACTGAGAATCACCTATTGCAATGCCATTTTTGTTTAAATCTAAAAGCTCAGTAGTTAGTATTAAGGAAATCACTCTGGCTTTGCACATAATTCAAGGCTTTGTTCATATCTTGATTTTAGTTAATTTTAACTTCATTTCAAGTCCTATTTTTTGTTCGCTTGTTGAGAAAAATAGGGTCAATGAAAATTATATTTTCTCATAAACCAAACATAATTTCTTTTTCTTTTTTAATTTTTTAATATTTTCAGCATACCACCTCATCAATTTTAAATTCAAAATTTTTATTAACTGGACCGATAATTAGAAGAGAGAGTAATGACGTGTCGAAACTTGATTGACCAACGTTAATGTTGTTAATCATGTGTCAAGTTTGTTATTTTGAGAAGCATTTTTACACTTTAAATCTTAATCCAAGATAAATTTGCATCAAAAAACTAAATTCATGGGCAAAATGGGTTAAAAAATAAGGGTAAAATTATCCTCTTTTAAATAATACAGAGGTAAAAATTCATCTTATCCCAAAAAAATTAAATTTAGTAGATAAATTTAAGGGGTTGGAGATAGATTTACCCTAATTTATTTTTTACCATTTTTATCATATTTATTTTTTAAAATCAACTAAAAATATTTAACATAAAAAAATATTTTATATAGAAAATAATAAAAACAATGAAAATTAAATGGAAAATTTTAAAAGATGCAAAATTGTACTTAAAAAAACAGATAATATTGTTAAATCGGTTTTAAAATTGTAACTATCAAAATAAACAAAACCAGAGAAAACAAATCTTTATTCATGGTTTTACCAACAGTATGAATGATTTTTTGTGGTATTAAAGAATTTTTTTCATGTACCGTACTAGGATGCTAATGGTTCAAGGTATATTGGAAGTAGGGATGCTCATGGGGTAAGAAATCCCCGATCCTAACAGGGCGAGGAATTTTTCGAATTTTTCTCCCGTTGGGATGGGAAAAAAATATTCCCGATGTGTATTTCAGGATGAGGACGGAAAATGAAATATCCACCTCGCGAAAATCTCCGTCCTGAAAAAAAAATTTAATTTTAAAATATAATATTTTATAAATAATTAAAATTAAAATATAACTTAATTTTATAATTATTAAGTTTTAAATTATAATTAATTTTAAATTTATCAATGGATAAAATTTATATTTACTTAAATTATAATTAATTTTAAATTTTTTATTTATTAAATTTATATTTTAATTTTAATTATTTATAAAATATTATATTTTAAAATTAAAAATATATATATTTTTTCGTAGAGCGGGAATAGAAAATTCCTGCCACCAGCGGGGCAATGAGTAGGGGTGCAATCCCCAACATGTGAGCATCCCTAATTGGAAGTTAAGTACAAGGTATTTAATTTGGATTTACCGGGTCTGTATATAACTATTTTGATAACCATGCTTGAAACACGCCTAAAGGAAGAACGAAGGTATGAACACAATATGGCATAATGCCAGTGGGCAAGAAAGAAATGAGGCCATAAACTGTCTAAAACATTATAATAGCAAACATGATGTCCAATAAATCATCCGAACTTTAAACTAATCCCCTTAAAAATCCAAAACAGCCGATTAAGCAGACGCTAAGCATTAACCTAGCAAAATTAAAGTCGAGAAAAGCTCACTGTCAAAGTCTCAAAATGCGCGAACAAGCAACAAAGAAAGAAATCCCCCCAAGTCAATTCCTAGCTTGCTTCATAATCAGTCGACCTCGGCATATGCAGTCTCAAGTTGGGCTCGCTCAGCTTCTTGCACCTCCTTCTCAGTTTTCCTTCCTTTCTTCGACTTGTAGTAAACACTCATGAAAGTTCCCACAGCTCCATATTTTCTTCGGCATTTCTCATATAGATCACCATCAAACATTCTCCAGAAATTCTTCTCATTCAGCTCGGAAACTGCATATTGTGGTTGGAAGCCATGGTTCTCAATTAACCAGTTCTCCATGCTGCGAACTGCTTCAGCACCATCAAACACCTCTCCTCTCAAGACAGGTCCCGGTGAATAATACACTCCAACATCTGTATACATTTGAGCATAGGGCGTGTCACCCTGTCTGCGTGCATGCTCAAATCCTGGCTCAGGATACACCATAGTTTTGACTGGCAGCTTGAACAATCTGTGTGGACAGAGCCAAATCGGGTATACCTAGAAACAGTCACATCATTATACAGTTAAACACATGAAGCGGATTCCAAAAGCATGTCAAGGTATAATACAGATACTAAATACATTAGCCAACATGTTAATGCCAGCCGCAAAATAAGCATAATGGTAAATTCCCCACCTAAACCCTCAACTATGCCAGAATGACTTTCCTTTAAACTAATTTTATATGGGTAAACACTCAATGTTAGACACAATATTTATGTTATTAAATCTGTAAAACAATATTATTAAGAAACTAATGAAAAAGAAGAAAAGAAAGGGGTTACCTCCATCTCACGGTCAACCCACTCTAGGGCATCCCCAACCTTATAAAGAGGAACAAGCATATCCTGAATGACATGCATCTCATGGTAGTAGTTTCTGATTGCTTCACCTTGGGTAGCTTTGAGCAGAGAAACCTTAGGAGGCATTAACCAGCCAAAGAGAAACCTGAACCACCATTGATCTCCAAAGGGAAGTATAAGCTTTCCTTCCCAATACAAACACCTTGTGTGCCTGTGGTAATATTCTCTTGTTGGGATGTATTCGACAAACTCTCCTTTCTTAAGAGCTGTTTGTGCATGCTGGTAGAACCAAGGTTTAAACCACCAACCAACACTGTTGATGACATTGCCCTCCTTCTTGGCTTCTTCTTTAGAGGCATATCTCCCTGTCATCATTACACCCTCTGAAGGAGAATAAATCATCCCCTCTACAAAGTCTGGAACCTTTTCTGGGTTATCCTGGTCAAGATCTCTGGGTGCAAAAGAGTCTATATATGCCTGCGCCTGTTCTTTTAGATTTCCCACTACAGGTTTGTAAGTAAGCTTCATATATTCTTTAATAGGTATAAGCTTGATCTCAGCAGATACAAGGAGCCCAAGTGTCCCTTGAGACCAAGGGATGGCATAGAAAAGATCAGAATATTCATTGTCTTTGGTAGCTCTAACTACTTGACCATCTGACAGAACAATCTCGTAGGCTACAACAGTATCAGAGAACAAGCCGTAAATATGAGAACTTCCTTCAATACCATAACCATTGATGAGACCGCCTACAGTAAGATCATCAAGCTCCGCAATCACTGCAAGGGCAAGATTCATTGGGACTGTTTCCCTACTGATCTGTCCCATGTTGACAAGTGGCTCGACTCTTGCAATCATTCTTTCTTTATCAATTTCAAGAATATGACGGAAAGCTGATAAATCAACTTCAAAGTGCCGAGCCCTTTTATAGTCAACATTCCTCATTCCAACAGCAATCCAGGGTTTTCGAGCTGTGCACACAAGACCATCCTTTGATGGGTTTCTCTCCTTAAGGCGTTTCACAACTTTCTTAACATTTTCATCATGTTCCTTCTGGCGTTGCTTGTAGGACTTCATCGAGGATTTAAGATCCCCAAGATAGGTGAGAAAGTAAATTGAAAAGGAGATTGGCAGAACAACAAAAATAACCAAAATCCATCGGAACTGAACCAAATAATCCACCAACACTCTTTTCCTCTTTGGGCGCAGGGGGGCCTCAAGATCTGACATTGTGCTAGGGCGGATATGACCTTAGACTGCATAAAAAGTAAGAAAATGCTTAAGTTTAGCAGTCAGAACTTATCCAGAATAAAAGAATAGAGTTAGCACCAAAAAATAAAAAATACATGGTTAAGTCTGCAATCAGCTTAATTATAGTATTGTTCCCAAAGACACAAATTGAGGAACCCAGCATTGTAAGGATCTTAACAGCATTTAAATATTAAGCACCATATACTTGCCCAATATTTATGACAACATTACTCAGTTCAAATAATGAAGATTCCAGCAGTCATACAAAGAGATACTTGTAATGTTCATGGGCAGACAAAGGCACAAACCGAAACCACATGGAGATCACAAATAGTTTTACCAGCTCCGGGCAACAAAAAGCAGGGGAAGATATTAGCACTCAGTTATTAAGGGAACATGCAGGCACGAAAAGCAAGCCATATATGAACTAATTTAATAAAACCTTTTATACTTCCATGCAAGAATAAAAAGGCTTGAAACATGACTCCATGCCCAACAAGCAGGTGGGAAGCAAAATACTTTTAGTAGGGCAATAAGGAAGACACTCGAGTTTCAAGTGTCATGGTTAACACCAATGCACGAGTAGCTGATGAAAAAGAATATAAAAATTATCATGATGAAGACTATAGTATTATGATTTATCTCAAAGCATATTTTTCAGTCATAAAACACATATATATATTCTGCATTGTTGCCAAAAATATAATTATGTATTTGTCAGCCTCCACAGGACAGAAGATGCAGAATTTACACACACACACACACACAAAAGGGCAATTGGTAAGGAAAGAAATTACCTAAATCTACATGTAAGAGACCAAAAATAAGTTGAATGTCCAATTAAGCAAAACACAAACAGAACTATCAATGCATAGCTGAATTAATAAATTAACCACAATATGGTGAATGGTCATGGCTTAAAGGTAACAGTAGCAACTTGGCGTTGCACATATGCATAAAGATTTTCTGAAAACACACATATAATTTTATCAAATTCCTTGGACACAGTAGAATTCCACAAGGTGTAGATAAGAAATTTTTTGAACTAAGATATAATTCAGCACCCAAGGGAAATGAGAAGAAATGCAATCTTTAACTTTTTATGCTAAAAGCAATGACAATTACAGAGAAAATTTAAAGGTAACAATACAGTTAGCTAATATGATAAGTTTCTTACACAACTAATAATGTAACTTTACTTTAAAGCCCAAACCATAGAAAAAGGTATCAACTTTACTTTCATTAACTTTGCAGCAGTCCTATTAGTCAAAAAGGTATATATTGACAGATTTATGAAAACGAAAGAAGCTAAAAGAAGCAAAATAATAACAACGAGCAACTGATCTATCAAGTAACACAGACATTGCACATGTCCATTCCATACCAAAGTTTCCAGAAAGCAAATGGACTGTTAATTTGCCTATTTTTAAGCAAATAAAAAGCAAGTGAAACCAGAGAAAAACACTAATCCTGACTAGATTCATTGTACTAGACAAATTAAAAATCAGTTAAATGTCAGATCCACCACCATTGTGCTCAAGCTGCACATAATTCCCAGAAAACAAGTAATTCAAGCAAAATGAAGAAACAGTAAGGCATTTATAGCTTAATAAGTCAACAAGCAAATGCAAAACTGTCTAAGAAACAGACAAGAAAAACACAGATCAGATCGAATATTATCCAAACTTTTTTCTTCTCAAAGTGAAATACTAAATCTGTGGCCAAGAACACCAAGGAAACCACGTGAGAACTACACACTAGGAAACGAAAAACAAAAACACGTCTAATGCTCTCAGTAAAAATCCAGGAATTACAAATATTCTTCCATTTTCTCAGCAACCAAACAGAAAATTTCAAAAACATATTCCGGCGCCAGGCTTACAGTATAACACTTCAAGGTTAAGCAACAGGGAAAAAAAAAAGCCGGCACAGAGAAAAAGAGAAAAACCGAGTTCAGTCAGTAAAGAATAGAGATGGCGATTGGGTTGAGTCATTCTCATAGAGAAGCCAAACAGAATATAAAGAAAAACGGAAGAAAAACAAAATGAAATTTGGAGAAGCGAAAAACGCTAAGATTTCGAAAGATTTTAGTAGAGAGATTAAAGAGAAAACAACCTGTGGAGCAGATCGGAACCCAAAATTTAAGCTTTCAACTATCGAGCTCAGCTGCAGTGTCGAATATAAAGCGTAAGTTCAGTGAGAGTGTGATTATTTATTCATTCATGTAGTTCTCTGTTTGTTTATTTTCGTTTTTAATTTTTTTTTCCTCTTTAGAATATCAAATTTTAAATTCTAACTTAATTTTATCAATACATATTTAATTATTTTGACCGTTTGATCGAATCCAATACGGTGAATAATGTATCTCTAGAATTATTTTTATCTAATTGCAAAATTATATATTAAAAATTATTTTTTACAACTAAATTTTTAAAATAGTTAAAATAATACCAAACCTTTTTTACTCTTAAATTTTTTAAATAAAAATTTACTCTAGAATTTTTATTTTTAAAATTATTAAAATATATCTATTTTAAAAGTAGACCATAGTTGCATTGTGTGATTAGCTATGATATGAGGCATTTATTTAAGTTTTTTAAAATAAAAATTATTAAAAAATAAATTTTAATGATATATTTTTAACCATTTCAAGCAAAATATTTTAATCCTAAACTTATTAATGTTTTTTATATATAAATTCTGATGGCTGAATGGGAGATGACTTGGCTTAAAAATTTAGGAGATAATTGGATAGATAAGAAATACTAATATTTGTATTTAAATAAAATATAAAAAATATGTAAGTTTGCTATCAGATGGCTCCACCAACCCTTTTGATGGGTGCACATACATAATTTATAACTTTTTTTTATGGATTTGGAGCGAACACAAATTTCTATATATATATATGTGTAAGAAACGATGTAAGAGTTGAGTGATTACTAAGATAATAAAATTTAGGTAACTAATATTAATAATATTGTATTATACTTTTTTCTTATGGAGAGAAAGAAGAAAAGTGTAAATTTAAATGAGACTTGTCGATATATTAAAATCAATATTTACTATTGAAATATTTTACGAATTTCATACAAAATAAAAAAAAAGTATAAAAAGAAGTGTTATTTTTGTTAAGTAAATTGATTCATGCATTATTTAGTATCTTAATTTTTTTCATAATTCATTGCAAAAATATTTTCAATAAAATTAAAAGTGTATAGAAATAACTATATATAAAAGAAAGAAAATGTGTAGAAATAACAGTCTAATTTTTCTTTTGGTAAAAAAAAAAAAAAGAATGTATAGAAATAACAACTTGTTAGGATATAGATGTCAAATGACGAATAGAAATAAGTTGTTGTGAGGATTATAATAAGACAGATAAGAATGAGATAGATTGTCATTGCCAAACTAAATTAGAATTTTAAAAATTAAAATTGAATTTTGAAAAAACCACCGATTAAGGCAAAGGCCATTGATTCCTACTGTTAAAATTTCTATTAGTTTCTTCAAAATATTTAGCAATTATTAAATTGAAAAATAAAAAGTGATCGAAGATATCGAAAATAGTAGCTATTGAGATTTGCTGGGGATCACGTTGTAGCCATAGGGACTCAGATCACCACGTGACTTTCGATCAGGCTTTCCAAAAAACATGAATTTATTATTATTATTATTTTTTTTTGTCTTGTTGCTGGGCCATGTCTGCCGGTAACTGTTTTTCTATTAAGAAAATGCCGGTAACAATATTATTATTAGAAATTTCTGCATAAGTACCATAGAAAGGAACACTTCTATAATTGTCCCTCCTCATTTCCAATTTTTATAATTACCCTTTTTTAAAAAAATTTTTCTATTTTATAATGGGATATTTTTTAAAATAATGTATTTTTAAAAATTATTTACAAAATTAGAGTATGTCAAAAAATATTTATAAATTTTTTTATTTTATAATTCGACATTATCTTGCTATTAGCATTTTCTAAAAATAAAATATTTATTTAACTTTATTTTAAAAACTAATTATTTTATTCTCAAAGTTTTTATATTTAAAAAATGATAAAAATACTTATATTTAATTCAAATCTATATAAATTTCCATCTTTTAAACTAATCATTTGACTGACTTGATAATCCAAATCTAATGTAAATTAAGGATGCATTCAGAAATAATTTTACTTTTTGATTTTTTTTCTTAAAAATAAAATAAAAATATGTTTGACAAATTTATTTTCGTTTTCATTTCTATAAAGATTTAAAAAAATTTGACAATAAAAATAAAAATTAAAATCTTTAAAATGTGATTTTTATGATTTTATTTTTATCAATAATTTAATTACTTCATCCTTATTATCACCATCGCTATCACCACCACATGGCCATTATTATCACTGTCACTATCACCACATTACTGCTATTGCTACCGCTACCGTCACCGCCACCGCCACCACATCATCGCTGCCGCCATCGCCGCCACCATTGCAGCTGCCATCTTTGCCTTTACCATCATCATTACCACACTACTACTGCCACTACCATCACTGTCGCTACCATCTTTGCTGCTACCACCGTCACCACACTGCTAATGATACCACCACCACTACCACACCGTCGCCACCACCACAATTGCTACCGCTATCACCATCACTGTTACCGTTGTCACCATCATCGGTACCACCACCACCGTACTGCTATTTTCATTACTGTCGTGCCACTACCATTACTAGATTATCGTTGCTGCTACAGCTGTTGCTGCCACCATCATACTGCTGCTGCCATTGCCATCGCTGCTGCTACCGCTACTACCATATGATGATTTTTTTAATATAATAGATTTTAAATTTTATTAAATATTTATTATTTAATATTAATAATTAGAATATATATATATATGTATTAATAGATATTAAAATATTTTTTAAAAATCAAATAAAAAAATAAAAAAAATTTATAAATTTTAAAAAACAAGCCTTGCGTTCGGATGAAATAGTTAGGATTGTTTGGGTGAAATAGGATTGGAAATTTGACAAATTTCGGATTTGTACGGGATCAATTTAAAATCCCATGAATCCGACTGGACAGAAATATGAAATACAGCTAAATAAAGGACCATTTATAATTTCTCGTAAACATTCAAATCCCTAAAAGCCTAAATCGCTCTCCTTTCCTCCGCTTGTCGCCGCCGATCTCTGCCTGTTGCCGCTGACCTCCGCCTCTACGTCCACCGCTCCCCAATCGTCGGCATTTTCCACCGGTCGCCACTGCTGCCGTTCTCTGGGACCAATCGGTTAGATAGATCCACGTTTTTCGCATGAAAATGATAACAGTTTGGTTCGTCGAACTCTTATGATAACTTGAGAACACAAGGTATTCATTCAGTTTAAGAAAATAATACTCTAAGTTAGTAGAAAAAATTATTTCATAAAAAATATAGATTGTGGAAAATATATATGAGAGACTTTTTGCCTTATATACATTGCTCCTTTTATCTGTTATTACTAATCAGAGCTATAAATATCAGTAAGGGCTGTAATAGTTCAAGTATTAATCATGTAATACTTGTAACAGTTATTAATATTTGTATCCGTTGAATATCGTGAGCTAATCTCCTGTGAACGTTATGAATGATAACTATGTATGATAATTATGAATGGTAATTTTTAAAAGTACCAATCAGCTTATGATCGTTCTTATGTTGTTATTCTTGTGTTTTATAGAATTATTATTGATTGTTGGGGTTTTTAATGAAGAAAAAGGAGATGAGGTGAGAAGGAAGGAGAAGGGTAAGGAGGTAGAAAGCTAATTGGTAGATTTTCGTTTATCTTTGAAGCTTTGGAAGGCTTGTTTTGGTATCAAAGAGGTTAGGGGACCTCCCAATATATTTGTCCTAATTTTATTTTGATTATTTTTGAATTAAGAGTTATGCTTGGTATGTGATTTTGATAAATTAGTTTAGGGCTTTGTAAATTGATATGTATATGATGGTTTTAATGCAAATTAAATGATGAAATATAGTTGTGTGAGGTTGGACTATGGTGGCTGAATTTTATAGGGAAAGAATTAATGAATTTTACTCATTTAATTTGATATATATTACTTGAAATGAGATATATGTCAATTTATGAATGTGATTGAGATGGGAAATGGGTTTTTACTTGCCCAATTTGATGAATATTATTTGATATGGGATTGTTTGATGACTTATGCATATAGTTAAAATAAGAAATGGGTTTTTGCTTGTGTAAATTGATGAATAATTACTTGGAAATGAGATTTATGATGTTTTATAAGTGTAATTGAGACAAGTACATGTGTATGAAGTTTAACCTTGGTTTATGGAGGATGGAAAATCTTTTGTGTTGGAGTTTGATTTGGGTTTTGAGGTTGGGTATGAGATATTTTAAAAGTTTGTCAATAGGGGGATAGTGACTTGTATCAGGGAAATTTTGTCCGATTTACTATAATATGATAAGTAACAAGATAAGTTTTAAGAAAAGTAAAAGAAATTTTGTAATATGGGTTTTAGGTGCTCTATAGCATGGGACACTGCATCTCATATTTGGGTTGTTCGTTGGACCTGATAAGGGGTGTTATAATAAGGGTAGTTCAAAGTTATACTGGTTTGAGGTAAGGTAAAGCAATTTTTTGGGTATTCTGTTGCCATCTCTAGTGGGGTTTGCATTTGCATTTATTAATTAATCCGTTTTTAGAATATGATAGAGTGCTTGCAAAACTAAAATCTGAAACCAGAGAACTCTATGTTTTTATCTGTTTCTCCTTCAAAGTGCCATTTACAAAAGCAGAGTTTGATTGTTATAAATCTCCAGATATCTAAAACACGCTCCTTGTGAAGAGGCAATAAGGAGCTTTTGCTACTACTCATTGGGATCAACTGTTTGTCCCTTTCGTTTTTGGAGTACTTCTAGGTTTAAAAATCTTTCTTTCTAGGTCTAATCATTTTTTTTTGGTGGGTCAATGCATCTTGTTTGTTTTGCTTGTACTTGCTATGGCTAGATTTTCATACGATGTGTTATAAATATTAAAAAAAATTTTTTATTGAGGGGATTGTGTTAATGATGATATTTTGTTTGCTTTTCCTATTCAATATAGAAAAAAAAAATTAAAATCTATATATGTATCCTTCAATATTTACATAATCTGAACATTTCCTTCATACCTGACAAGTGAGGGATATTGTTAAAAATATTAACTCATTGCTGTGATGTAATTAACTTACAAATAAAATGAGTTATCTGCAAATTTTGAACTAAATATGATGTTAGTCTTTTCATTTTTTATTTTTCTGTCTTTGGAAAATTCTTATTGTCAAACTGATGCCAGTTGCTTGCAAATTGACAGTTGCCTATAATTTGCTTTTTTCTTAGTCAATTTTGAAGTTCTGAGGTGAGGTTTCATTATTTTGCTGCTTGCTAATGGGAAGTGTACCTGCACAAATTCCAACTAGCTTCGGGCATGAACTGAGGGCTTGTCTTCGATGCCGTCTTGTCAAAACATATGATCAGGTAAACTCCCTCTTCTTTTTATTTCTTTATTATCCAAATAAAAACTTTTTTAGAATAATGGATGCATCTCTCTTCTCTTTTTTTTTTTTTTTATCTTTTTTTTATAAATCCTCCCTTCTCATTTGCAGTTCAGAGAGTCAGGGTGTGAGAATTGCCCTTTCTTTAAGATGGATGAAGACCACGAACGTGTTGTAGATTGCACCACTCCTAACTTTAATGGGTACATATTTGTGTTATCTTTATATTTTGTTTCTTATTTTAATGGATTTTCACTTCTCTTCTCGTAGTTTAATATTCATGTAAATATTCAAATTCAGCAGTAAACAGATATGTTATTCATAAGCCTTCTTTCCCTCATGTCATAGTATGATTATATGGTTATTGCTACTATCTTCTAGGATTATTTCTGTCATGGATCCAAGTAGAAGCTGGGCTGCTCGCTGGTTGAGAATTGGTAATTTTAAGCAGTTTCAGTGCTTTGCCATTTTACTAATTTTTTTTTCCCTATTTTGTCACTTGGAAATGTGATTATGATTTATTTTCCTTAGTTACTGCTCTCCATTAGCGGCTGTACACATTATTGCATGAATTACTATTTTTCTCTCATTTTTGCACATCTGCATCCTATTTTTAAGGGCCATTGTACCATTACGTTAAGAGGATTTTAACGTACAAGTAATATTTTTGCCCTTTCATATAATATTTTTGATTGAAGGATTGCTGTGCGCAAGAGGCACTTCTCAGGTCCTTTAACATGTCAAGCCTTGATGCTATGGAATTGACACCCATGGCAGGAGAATTTAAGATTTATGCTCCATTTGTGATCCTATATGATTTAGGTTTACCATAGCAGATATGGACATTGATGGAATAAACTTTATATTGGCAGTTTGTTTGATAGGCTTGAACTGACCTCGAGACAATTCATAGGGACCTAAATTACAATACAATATAATTTATGCATTTTGCTTGCCCAGCATTGGTCAACTTTTAGGCCATGTTTGGAGAGACTGGTCATGGTGTGGTATGGTATTGTATTGTAATTATTATTAATATGTTTGGAAAGATGGTATTGAATGGAATGGCTTAATAAATTTTTGATAGGAGGAAAAGATCAAAAAAGTAAAATATAAAAATAAAATTGATAAAAGAGATATAAAATTAGGATTATATTAGAATATATGAGGGGAGTTATTAAAATTAAACAGGTGGTAAGAAAAAATATAGAAAATCATGCAAAACTGCCGATTCAGTAGTTTAAAAAATTGAGACAAGATTAAATCATGTGATAACCATGCCATACCATACCCATGAGATACCTATCTTCTCAAACAACCACTTCACTAATATCGAACCATAACATCCCTAACCATGATCCAAACAAGGGGTTAGTGTATTTAATTCCATCCTTTGGTTCAATTAATGATAACATAATTCATCCCCATATATTTATCTCAATTTGATGAAGAATATTAGGATCTAGTACCTCAGATAGGATTGAGCATGTATTTGCAGATAAATGCAAAAGCAAATATAATGCACAGAATCCTTGCAGTTGGAGAGGCATTTTTGACGCCATCATTAGGGTTGTCCTTTTACACTGAAATGTAATTGTCTCTTTTAGGTCTGTAATGTGTTCCATTATTTGGAGATTTTGATGTGTGTGGTTTTGTTAACTTAGAGCACTAATACTCGCACACTTTTTGTTGTTTGAATCTTTTACAGGAAGGTTTGTCCCAGGTTGTTACACTCTTGCTGTCTCAGAAGCTCTGCCAGAGGACCTGCAGGTTTGTACCTTCATGCGAAGTCTAACTATTGTGCTTCGTTTTAAGACTCTTCATTGTAATCCTATCTGCAATATGTCTATGCACATCGGTTACATGTGACATATTGAAGTTGATAGATCAAACTGTAAGCTCAATATACTTGTTGTTTGGGTCCAGAATTCGTGTTCTGGAAAAATATGGAATGTTGCTCATATGTTTTTCTGTTAACACTTGAACAATTATTAGTGGCATCTTTGCATTTTCTTTTGGAATTATGGTAACTTGAAAAATAGATGGAATCACAAATGTTGTGACATCATGTGAAACCCGCATGTTTGCACTATTTAATGCGCATTCTGATTGCTTCGTGTTTGATGGTTATTTTATTTGTGGCTTACAATTTCACCGACCTAAAATTTTATCAAATTATTAAATTCATCCATTTTTTATTAGCTTCTTTCATTAATTTTATTTTCATTATTTCTATCTTCAAGATCTTAAGTTTGTGTTAATACTCATAGGGCATGTTAATGCGGTTAAGAATAGAGTATGGACCCATAGAAAAGTGTTGATATCGTATATTTTTGAATCACAATGACGGCCACAAAAATGGTTTTGGCTGGTCTCAGCTGTGGTAACAACCAGAAAATGTTCTTAGAACATATTCAGAACACATAGCTCTTTAATTTTTCTTTATTTTCTTTTTTGGATTTATTTTGAGAGAAGTTTGAACAAGTTGTATCAAGGGTTTGCATTACATGGCAATTGGATATAGAATCTGTATTGATGGATTGGTCTTTGGATTTCATGGGACACTTTTAATATCCTGTTGGCTGGTAGGTTTTTCTATGGCTATTTTAATGGTGGCAGATAGGTACAATGATTTGTAATTGGCTACAATTGAGCAATCAAATGGATTTTGGTGGTTGCTTCTGTTACTCTTATCTACTAAAGTAAGATTAGAGCTTTGATTTGTTTGATGTTTGGTGCATCATCTGAATTGACTATTCTTTTGGGTAACTTGCAGAATTTATGTGAAGACGAACGCGTGCAGTACGTCCCACCGAAACGTGTATGAGTTTCCAGTTGAACATCTATAGCTTTGGGAGACCAGTATGTTTTCTGCATAGGCAATATACTGTTTTAAATTCCAACGTGAATTCTCTTCTTTTCTACCAACTGAACGCCTAAATAGAAGCTTATCAAATGTTGTTGGGGAGCTTGGAAGGATAGTTTTCATGGTATTAAGCTATTGTTCGTCAAGTTTTAAACTTCCAAACCAGCAAATGTTTGCAAGAAATGCACAAACCAACAAATGTTTGCAAGAAATGCACAAATGCCAATATATTATGAGCTTATTTTTCCAGTTCCTTATGAGCTTCGCTTTGGACCAAAGAAATTGTGCGTTTGAAATTATAGTAACAGCTGATAAATCAATGAATATAGTTTTTGGTTAATTTTATCCAAATTTTCATTTTAGCCAAACAGATTTATCCAACTTTAAAACTGTACTATGAGAACTTTATTATATCCAATACTATGAAAATATACGAATATGATTGAAAAATCACAAACTTAGATTAATTTGAGAATCCACTCAATTCAACTGGCGGCTCAAAATGATCTGGCTAATAACCTCTAATCGGAATGCATCAGCAGGAAGAAAAATGATTACTTTTCTCCATGCAGAACTGCATGTAATTCTAAGATTTGTATATTATTACAGTTAATACATGTAATGATTATTGTTGTTGGTGCCGTTGTCCCACTTGGTGGCCATGGTAATCATTTACATTTAGAGTTCTAATTTACCATTTTTTTTCTTCCATCTCAAAGACGTATTATTTAAAATTATATATATATATTGAATAAGAAATAATATATATACTACATTTTTTAATGTCATAAATAAAATTCGAAATAATTTTTTTTTAAATTGTAATTCTTATTTTGAATAAGAAATTATATATGTATACATACTCGGAATTTTCTCTCTAAACTAGGCCCATAAACTAGGCTGTGGGAGAATATGTATGTGTGTTTAAATAATAATAAGATCATTGTGTGTGTGCAGTTAGTGAACTGTTAGTTAGAACATAGAGGTAATTGTTTTAATAGAGGAGAGGTAAAGTGATCATTTCAAATTAAGCTATGTATGTGATTAATTATAGGGGTAAGCAAAAAATATCAAAAATATGGTTAACCATAAAACCGATTTGAAATCGAAAAGATTTTTACTATTAATTCATTCGATAGACTCGATTACAGTTTTTAATTTTTATATTTTTTGTTAATGGTTACAGTTTAAATTTTTAAGTACTGGTTAACTGTTGGTCCATGATTAACCGATATATATATATATATATATATATATATATATATATATATTATCATATATTGGTGTTCATAACATTAGTATCCAAAATTTTATTTGATTTAGAATCAAACATAGTAATATTCAATGAATATCAAATATATTTTATAATAGTAGCTATTAATTTATAAAACATGAAATTTTGCTAATAAATTATGTTTATTTCATAATTTTTGTTTTAAATTACTTTACACATTGGAAATTGAATTAAACTTTATCTAATTATTTTATATAATTTTATGTTATAAATTTTAATGGTCAACCAAACTAAAAATTCGAAATTGATGGACTGATTAACCGATGTAACAGACTGATTAATTGTTAGTAATTTTAAAAAAAATCAATATTAATGAACTGGTTAATTTTTTTACTTATGGAATGGTTAACCTGTCTATGCTCGCCCCTAATTAATTATGGGAATGATGCCAATCAAGAGATTCATTTGAAAAGAAAAAAAAGTTTAGGAGTAAAAACATGAAATTAAAGGTAAGAAGGGAGTTAAAGACAATTTTGAGAAGTCAATATGGGAGCCAATGGGAGCAAGACACTTATCCTTCCTAGATTCTTATTGAGAATTAAAGAAAGCTCAAGGGATTTAGGGAGAAGGTTGGCCGGCCACTTTAAAAGTTTAAGGTAGCCATTTTCTTCCATTTAACATCTAAAAAGTGGAACCCTATTTTTGAGAAGAAAGAGAATTTATAGGTTATTATTTTAGGGTAACAACTATCTCTTTTCTTCTTCTTCTTTATTTTTTGTAATTTGATAATCAATTAGGGAGAGTATATAAGTCCTTTATGCTATAACAATATGTGAATTTATTCCTTGTAGAAGGGTAAACTAGCAAAGGCAAAGAAAAGGAAGGAAGAGGAGCTTGAAGAAGGTGTATCCTATAAGAGGTATGGAAACTTTTCATGATTGTGTATATGGTGCTGGTGGCATGAAGGATGATTTATTTGATGCTAGAATAAGATATTAACATGGAAATTAAGCTCAAGGATGATTAAGAACCAGAATAGCCAAGTTGTTATGAAATCACTAAAATATGTCTTAGGGTTCAATTGACCAACTCGAACTATTTTAGTTATAACTCGAGCTACGGGGAACCCAAATTGAGTAATTTCAGTTGGAATAGAAACTAAACTCATAGACCTTGATTTTATATAGGAATTCAAAAATTGAATTCTCTTGTAAGATGATAAAAATCAAGTTTGAATTCTAACTGTGTCTGCTGCCCTATCATTAGGAGTAGTCTGCCTTTTTTGTGAATATCTGAAGATTTATAGGTATAGAGACACAGGGGAATAACTTTGTAGAAGGTCACTTTAGCTAAAAATATCATTTTTTTTGGTTTAAAAGAGCATACAAACTGAACCTGAAAATCTACCTTTAGAATTTCTAGGGCAGAATGGACCTCATGGTCAACACTAATTTGGTAACAACCATGAGCCAGTTCAGAAGCAAATGTGCACCTATCTCACGGTTAGTACATATCAAGTAATGATCGTAACCCTCCCCTGTTCTTTCCTAGACTTAATTTTTAGATCCTAAATTGTTACCAAAGCATTCCTAAACCTCCCTAAACACTTTTACAATATTTTAAACATAAAACTAAAGATGATTTGTGACATTAATCATGTGAGAAGTATATTGTATATGCATGTGTTCATAAATGAAATTATACAATTATGGTTATACAATTGTAATTGTGGCTATACAATGATAGTTAAAATTAAACTGTTGTAATTGCTTTAGACATTTGCATCCATTATTATGCAATATAATGAATCATACACAATGAAAGAAATAATACGTGAATTGATCAATGCTTGAACATAAAACTTGGTGGTGGATAGATATGCATACTTATAGGTTTACAAATGCAATTGCCATATTTTTGATCCCATTTAGGTCCACAGTATGTTCCCATTTGTGACCATAGTCTTGATCCTATTTAGGTCCAAAGGTTAAATACCTTTGGGTATTTATATGGTCGATACCTACTTATATCTACAGCACCCATTATCTACACCTACGTAACTTAGGCAGGCATTTATAGAAAAAATGAGTTATTAAAGAAATAATTAAATAGTGATGTATTACATATGATTACACTTGTATTGTAAGTAATGTAATAGAACATATTTTCCCCATTATTAACTTAGAAAGTTCTCTGATTAAAATAAATGTATCTTTGTATTGCTGTATATTGGCGTGATTAGAAATGACCACTGTGAGTGGTTGTTCACATATTGATTGTTTCCCACTAAGCTATTTAGCTTAGCATGGGTTTTATCCGTGTAATTACTCAAGTTCAAACTCTCCAGGGTTTGTAATGAATGAAACAATTATGAAGCACAATATAATAAGTAGCCATTTTTATTTAATTTTTATCTGATATGATGGTTTAACTAGAAAATATGCTAATTAATGAGATAATTATTCAAATTGACTATATCATAAGTAATCATATATAAGGTGGTATGTGTGATAGTAGTGAACAGGGGTATGATAATAGGAAACATTAGGGTAGTCATTACATCTTTGGTATTATAGCATAGGTTTAGGCGATTTTGGCTACTAGGAATTTAAGAACATGCATGCACAAAATGTTAATTATGTTGGCCTAATACGGGAAGCAGGAGAGGAAACTGTCGAAAGTAATTTGCCAGTGAGATCGAACCTTTTTAATCCAAAATTCTCAACCTCTACTCAAGGTGATGTACCTATGATTGTTATCTTTGGGGAAGCACTATTGAAACTTTCTCAGGATATAACCCAAATTCTACAGAGGATGATGACTTTTAAAGCTCATATTGCAGAAATTAGAAAACATGAAGCAGAGGAATTCTTTGGCACTACTTTAGAGGAATCAAAAAAGTAAAATTTTGGCTAGAAAGATTTTGGCATGTATTTGATGAGATCTAATGCCCAACTAGTCAGAAAATGACGTGTGCAGTGTCCTTACTTTAGGGATCGACATATGACTGGTGGAAGTTAGTATTAAAGCAACCCCAATCGCTTGACCCTTTCACTTGGGGATTTTTTTGAGGAGGATTTCAAGAAGATATATGTTATCGAAGACTGTAAAGAAGAAAAACTAAGACAATTTCTAAACTTTAAGAAGAGAAGCATGACTATAGCTGAGTATGAGAAGGAGTTCAGTAGTCTAAGTAAATATGTACCATAAATTGTGCTAACTAAAGCCTCCAAGTGTTGGAAATTCTAGGATGGCTTAAATGATCGTATTAGATAGCACTTGATCGGACCCACTTCATTACAGTCAGTGGACCACTATTTACTGGTACAAGTAGCTATTCAAGTGAAAAAGAGAGAAGTGGCCAAAAAAGAGATAGAGCAGGAAAAAGTTTGCTAGAGGTGGTACATTTATGGGAAAGGGACCTCAGGTTGTATAGAGAGATCAATCAACTGAATCTTTCAATAATCCTGCTGCTTGGGATGGATGATAGGGAATATTTATATCATCTAAATCGGTAAGAAGACATCAACGAGATAAGGCAGAGAATAACTGCTAGAGTGCACTTATTATTCCAGAAGGCATTGGGGTACCTGTAAGATGTTAACAGGTACTTGTTTTAGATATGGCAGTACTAATAATTTTATGGCCAACTACCCATTGAAACAAAAGCAAATGTCTACACAACAGAGTATCAGGAAAGATTCTAATGCACCCTCAATAAGCAGAGGGCATAGAAGAGGTCGAGGTAGAGTTAGTCAGTTTAGAGCCCAGTCCAGAAAAGCCTATAAGATCATCGATCGACCCTTTGCTCCTACACTTCCTGCCTAAGCATATGCAATGAAAGCTCATAAAGATATGGATGCCCCGAAAGTTATAGCGGGTATTTCTCACTTTTTAACATTGATGTGCATAAGCTTGTTGATCAGGATTCTACTCATTCTTATATTTGTATTGGGGAACTGGGTAAAAATATGAAAAATATGGATCGATTAGATTTTGATATATGCATGACTAGTCCCTTGGGCCACAGTGTTTATATGAATAAAATGTGTAGGAGCTACCCTATTATGATTCAAGGGAGAGAGTTTTCAGCTGATTTAATAGAATTACCATTATATGAATTCGATGTAATACTGGGCATGGATTGGTTAATTAAACACTAGGTAATAGTGAATTGTAAGGCAAATATGGTAGACCCTAAAGATACGAAAGGAAAGGAAATAACAGTCCAAGGTATTAGATCAGGGCCTTTAACTAGTGTCATATCGGTTATGCAAGCTAGTAATTTCCTTAGGTTGGGATGCAAAGCATATTTGGCTTTAGTGATTGATTAAAAAAGAGAAAGTAATTCTTCAATACATACTAGTGGTCAATGAATTTATTGATGTGTTTCTAGAGGAACTACTGGTCTTCCACCTAAAAGAGAAGTAGAGTTACCTATAGAAACTTTACCAGGAACTTCTCCCATCTCTAGGGCATCGTACAAAATGGTACCATCAAAACTGAAGGAGTTGAAAGTTCAATTACAAGAGCTAATAGATAAGGGCTTTATTAGGCCTAGTGTGTCCCCTTAGGGTACGCTGCCAAAGTTCATCAAAAAGAAAAATGCACCTTAAGGATGTGTATTGATTATAGGCATCTCAATAAGGTGACAGTGAAGAATAAATATCCTTTACCTCGAATTGAAGGTTTGTTTGTTCAATTAAAGGGTGCTGGGATATTTTCTAAGATCGACTTGCAATCGGGATATTACCAACTTCATGTGAAGGATGAAGACATCAAAAAAATTTCTTTTAGAACTAGGTATGGCCATTATGAATTTTTGGTCATGCCTTTTAGGTTAACTAATGCTCTAACTGCTTTCATGGATTTGATGAATAGGGTATTTAAACTCTATTTAGACCAATTTATACTAGTTTTTATTGATGATAAATTAGTCTACTCTTGCAATGAAGCATAACATGTAAACCATTTGGGAATCGTGTCATAGACTTTACGAGAAAAATAGTTATATGCTAAGCTGAGCAAATGTGATTTTTGGCTTAAGGAAGCTTCTTTTCTTGGACATATTGTATCATCAGAAGGCATTAGAATGAACCTTAAAAAGGTGGAAGCCATTGTTAATTGGAAACCACCCGAAAATTTACCAAAAGTGAGGAGTTTTCTAAGCCTGGTTGGATATTATAATCGCTTTGTGAAAGAATTTTCAGTCATCGATTGACCACTTACTAAGCTACTTCAGAAGGATGTCAAGTTTGAATGGATTGATAGATGTCAATTAAGCTTTAAGCAGTTAAAAAGATGCTAACAGAAGCCCTAGTTCTTACTCAACCGGCATCCGGTAAAGATTGTTCTATGTATAGTGATGCCTTTAGAAATAGATTGGGTGGTGTGTTGATACAAGACGGTAAGGTTGTGGCTTATGCATCAAGGCAATTAAAGCCTCATGAACAAAACTATCATCTACATGATCTTGAGCTAGGGACAATAGTATCTGCTTTGAAGATATGGCGGCACTACTTGTATGGAGAGAGATGCAAGATTTACATAGATCACAAAAGCCTCTAGTATCTGCTTACCTAAGAAAACCTCAATTTGAGACAACGTAGATGGTTAGAATTATTCAAAGACTATGGCTACATGGTTGATTATCACCTAAATAAAGCAAACATGGTGACGGATGCATTGAGCTAAAAAATGGTGGTATCATTACTATTGTACCGATATAAATGGAGATTTACACCAAATGAAGCATTGATAGCTCAACTAAAAGCATAACCCAATATAAAATAGACTATAATCGATGCCTAGAAAGATGATGAGAAATTACATCAGATAGTTCAATCAATACAATAAGGAGGCCCTTCGAAGTGCTCAATAAAATAAAATGGAGGCATGTATTATCAAAACAGACTATGTGTGTTGGATGATAAAGAGTTAAGGAAAATCTTACTACGAGAAGTGCATAACATGATTTTCATAATGCACCTTGAAGGTAACAAGATGTATTAAGACTTAAAGCAGTTTTACTGGTGGTCAGGAATGAAAAGAGACATGGTTGAGTATGTTTCTAAGTGCCTAACTTGCCAACAAGTGAAGGTGAAAAACCAATTCCCTTCAAGGTTATTGAATCGCATTCCAATTCTATAGTGGTAGTGGGAAAATATCACCATGAATTTTGTTACAGGGCTGTCCCTCACTCCAAGAAAGCATGATGCAGTATAGGTAATCGTAGATAGGCTAACCAAGATGGCTTATTTCATACCCATTTTATCGGACTACTCGCTAGATAAATTGGCTAAACTGTATGTAAATGAAATTTTTTGATTACATGGAATTTCAGTGTCGTTAATTTTTGATCGAGATTCGAGATTTACATCTAGATTTTAGAGGAGTTTATAGTAGGTCTTAGGTACAAAACTACACTATAGTACAACATTTCATCCACAAATAGATGGACAATCCGAAAGAGTTATTCAAGTGCTAGAGGATATGATGAAAGGATGCACCTTAGATTTTCCTGGAAGTCGGGATAGATACCTTGCCTTGATGGATTTTGCATACAACAATAGTTATCAAGCTAGCATTGGTATGGCACCTTACAAAGCTTTATATGGCAAGAATTTTAAAATTTCAATCTACTGGATTGAGTTAACTAAGAAAAGGTAATTGGTCCTGACATTGTTATAGAGATACCAAGGAAAAGGTACAAATTATCAAGCAAAGATTAAAAATTGCTAGTGACAGAAAAAAGGCATATGCAGACCTGAAGAGAAAGGATATTAAATATTAAGTGGGAGATAGGGTGTTTCTAAAGGTGTCATCGTGGAGGAAAATATTACGATTTGGGAAGAATGAAAGCTTAGTCCAAGGTTTATTGGCCTATATGAAGTTGTAGAATGAATTAGACCCATTACATATAGGTTGGTGCTCCTTTTAGAATTATCTAAATTACATGATGTCTTTCATGTTTTCATGCTTTGAAGGTACCGATCAGAAGAATCTCACATAGTGCCCCTATAGAAAATAAAAGTACAATTTGACTACTCCAATGATGAAGAACAAAAAGAAATCTTGGCTAGGGAGGTTAGACAACTATGAAATAAGTAAATTCCCTTATTTAAAGTACTATGACAACATTATGGCATGGAAGAGGCCACATGGGAACTTGAACCAATCATGAGAGTATAGAACCCATAACTATTCAAACTAGGTATGAATTTCGAGGACGAAATTCTTTTAATGGGGAGAGAAATGTGAAACCCTTAAACTAGGCCCTGAGAGAATATGTATGTGTGCTTAAATGATAATACAATCACTATGTGTGTGTACAGTTAGTGAACTGCTATTTGGGATAGAAAGGTAATTATTTTAATAGAGGAGGGATAAAGTGGTCATTTTCTAACAATTGTGAATTATGCTATGTTTTTAGTATTTTTTAAGTGTATAAATTAGTTACTTTGGTTTTAATTTAATTGATTTATGTTTAAATAGTTAATTTATGTATTTTTAGGTTTAATTGTATGTTTTGATATTTTTCAGGGCTTAATTAAAGAAAAAAGGAGTTAGTTTAAGAAATTAGAAGTTAAAGAGGCAAATTTGTAATTTTGGAAAGAAGGAACACTGAATCTCATGAGGGACATCAGCTCATCACTCGGCTGAGTGATGAAGACCACTTGGCTGAGTGAAGGAAACACTCTCCTGAGTGTGGAAATCACTCACCCATCACTCTCCTGAGTCTTCATGGAAAATAACAATTCAAAACTTTCTATTTCAACTCAAACTCAATTCGTCTCTGGATTAGGAAGTTCCAAGGCATAAAACTTCTTCTTTGGAGGCTATGAAAGCATGCTTAAGGCACCAAACTTAAAAAAAAAAAGCTAGAGAGAGATAGTTATTATTATGAATTTTCTTAGTTTATCTTTAGTTATTGTACAATAGTTTTAGCTTAGTTTTTAGCTTTGTTTTCTTATTTCTTAGTTTACAATTATCTTAAAGACTCGAGCTTTCTATTAAAGTCATAAAGAGCAAAGTTTGAAGCTTCATGAGTATTGTATCTCTTTATCTTAATTTTTATTTAATTTTCATCATGTTTGTAAGTAGTTTTCTTTCTTTTGCTAAGGGAAACTTGAACCCTTATACTTTTATTGTGATGACTTAGTTTGAGCTTTAATTCAATGTAAGTTTGATTATTTCTTAGTTTTGAGAAAAAAATTTATCTTTGATTGTATTAAGATTGATTATTAATTTATTTAATTAATAGTTAATGATTGATTTAAGTATGATCTATGATATGCATGTTTTTGGATTGGTTTATTAGTGTTGATGCATGATTATATTCTAATTTAGATGTAATCATATATTGGTAAAAGTGAGTTAATACTAAGAAAAGTTGAATTAAGAATAGGTTGGAGTTAAATTTACTTGAAAGAGGATTTAATGAATCTCTAGGAATTTAAAATTGGATTTTTATGCTAAGTGTTAGATTATTCCTAACAAGAAGGTTTAATACTTAGAATGATATTCTTATCTAAGATATCTGGTATTATTTATCTAGTTTTTCCATAATCATTTGTATTCTTTTGAATTAAGTCATTACAATAGAAGTTGAAGTGGATAATTGTAACACCCTACACTCATCCATAATTTTCATATATTTTATAGAATAATATTCAGTCATTCCTATATCATTCGCATACACATATACTAATATTCATAAAAATATTTATTTATATAATAATAACTGCAATTATTAAATGCTAGACACTAATTACAAATCAAACTACCTCAGTTTATGCGATCCCAACCGTCTTTATATACATGCCCTTCGATCTTTCTTCTTCACGTCCCCAAATTTTCTATTCTTGCGTGCAGTCACAAACCGCACGCTAAGTAATATTGTTGCCTAGTGGTGGATACAACTACACAAGATTTCATTCAAATAAATCGTATTTGAATTCATTTATTATCCGGTTGTATTTATTACCTTATTTAACTCATTAGATATATAGATATATTAATTAAACTGCCACTTTGTTCATAGTACTTATATACCCGTATATATATTTCTTTTTTTCCTTTTCATTTATGTCGTTATTTGATCTTTAACATTGTTACTGTTTCACGTTCCATATCTTTTTACACACATATTTCTAAATTTTTCACTAATTCTCATATTATTAACACAACTATTTTATTTATCTTCTTTTTATTACAATTTATTCCATTAACATAAATTCGTCTTATTGCATATTTTTAATTATGTAATTTAACTTCAGTATGCATATAAAATTCCTTTATTCACTTATTACATAATACTTCATTATATTGTCTTTCTCAATTTCCCATACTCAGTCATTCTTTGTTTTACCTTCCTTTCTCATTTTTACGTAGTCTTTAAATTTAATTAATTAATTAATTAGTTTTTTTATATGTCACTTAGACTTTGTATTTTGCTAAGTTATCAGTTAAATTTTTATTTTGATCAAACTGATCTTTTTGATAATTTCTGTCTTATATTTACTATTCACTCAAGTTTTTCTTTTTAATATTTCTTAGTATAAAATGTCTTTTCATTTTATTTCAATTCTCAAGAGTAACAAATTTATCCTTAAAATTTCTCAACTTTTGAATAAATTACAATTTATCTTATTTATACTAAATTTACTCAAAATTTTCTTTTGGCCCCTTTCTGTTCAACTCTAAATTTTAATTCCTATTAACTGATTTACCTTTAATTCCTTTATTTTATTTTATTTTATTCTTTACCTCACACTTAAATTTTCTTATCATTCTTTTATACCAAATAATTTACGAATTTGTTTTCTCGTTTAATTTTTATTTCATTAATTTTACTATTTCGCCCTTGAACTTGTAATTTATTCCAAATCTATGTTACTTAAATTCCAGCCCCTTTTCTTCGTTAAATTTCATATTTAATCTTTCTTTACTTACTTTTACATAATTTATACTTGAATGTCACAGTACAATCAAATCTCTATTTTTTGCTCCTTAATTTTGATTTTATTTATTCATCTTTTACTAAATTTCTTTTATACTTATTTTCCAAAATTAATTTCACTTATTTTTCCACTTTGATGAAAAAAATTCAATTTGCTCCTTAATATTTATTTTCATTTTATTTTACACTAATTAACTTTAGTTTTGAAAAAATAAGTTTTTTTCCTTTTCATTCAAATTAGATGGCAAATTTTCATTTTAGTCCCTAGTGTTTGACTTTTATCTTATTTTGATCAAATTGATCTCAACTTTGACCAATTTGATTTTCTTTGACTTTTAATTAAATTTAAGTGCATAAATTATATTTTTGATCCCGTAAAATTTTCTCAGAATGGTAAATTATAGTTTAGTCCCTAAACTTATATTTATTTATGATTTTACCCTTTTTTACCTATTCACTCAATTTAATTGCTTTATCCACTATAGCAATGACATATTTACGATTTTGCCTTGCTTTGTCATGTAATTATCTTTTAATCCTTTTCAGGTCTTTTAACTATATTTTTCATTTTAATGTTATTTTAATTTCATGTAACATTTTTTATTTGCATAGTTTACTTTTTGGTTCTTATTTCTTTACATAATTATGATTTTATCCTTGTTAACTAATTTGTTGTATTTTCCATTTGTTTTTTAAACCAATTAACTATACGATATTCATTTTACTTATTTTGCATTCCCAATTTCCATTTTCTTACGTAATTACCATTTTTTCCCGCTTAACTTGTTAACCTAATTTTCACTTTATTTACTGTTTATGAACATTTATGATTTCTTTAATATTATAATTACTCTTTTAATCTTGTTCACATATACAATTACCACTTTACCCCTGTGGTGGGAAACCACGAACCGGATAAGCGGATGCACACACTAATATATCGGAGTAAGCATACAACCAGCGTATGAGATCATCTCTTGTAATACCACATAATGAGCTGGTTAAGAAATAAAAAATTACATTTCACTGTACACTTTCAATCAAATCACATAAATACCGCGGGATAAATGCCCCTATAGCTAGCCATACTATCCTAGTTTTGGTCACCTGCTAAAACTAAAGGCATTATTAGTTATCATATACCATTATATTTTTCCACTATTATTTATTTTTATCATACCAAATTAATCACTTTATGCTTCATTTGCATTCATATAGGCTTGTTAATCATATATTCATCTCATATATGTTCAATTTCGTATAAATTCAATTAATTTAAGATATTCATCACATATACACTATTCGGCCAACACATTAAATCACACTTACAAAGTATTTTTCTTTCTTCAAATTCATACCATATGTAATTAACTATCCACTTTAAGCGGTAATATAACAAAATATGTCAAATTCACATAAAAAATTTCAATCTTCATTTCTTTTCACTATTATATGGCTATTACGTAGTTTGGTACTCTTCTCATTTTTCACTCTTATTAATATTATTGCATTTCTTATATTTTAATTTGCTTAATTATCATCAAATATTCACTTTAAAACTCAAATTTCATTAAGGTACCCTAAGGTACCAATTCGGCCACTATGATTCCTTTCATTTGTAATTTACATTCTTCACTCATTTAAGTTTCCAATGAGTTAATTTAACATTATATCGTGCTAGAGCAAATTATGTCACCATTTTATGCAATATGGCTTAGTTCCATAATATTATAGTTAAGAAAAACTCCACCAAAATAGTAAAATTAAATGTAAATTTTATCATAACATGCTTAATTACTATTTCAACATTAGAATTTCTTTTAATACTTTATTAGTTATCAAAATATCATATTAACTCCTTAACGATACTATTCGGCCACTAAAGAACATATCACTTTTTATTTATTTTCTTCACACTTTTAAGTTTCTCATAGCCTAATTCACTCTCATATCATATTGTAATAATTTATTTTACTAGTTTACTCAATTATGTATAATTACATAACATAAATTTCATACCAAAATTCATATTTTAAATGAAATAAGGTGTAGTTTGTATCCACTTACCTCTAATTAACTTGAATCAATTCCATTCTTCCTTTCTCTTTGCCTTTTCCTCCTTTAGTTTCCTTTTCCTCTTGTTTTCTTCTTTAGGCCGAAAATGGAGGAATAAAATTCATGAGTTTTTATCATGATTTAAGGCAAATAAAAACTACCACAGACTCTCCTAATTATGCTCTTTATGGTCATATAAATTTTCCTCACTAATTCCATCTAAAACTCATAAGATTTCACTTAACTTTTCTTACCTTATTTCTCAAATTCTTGACTTTCTTTTGGTGCAAAACATTTTATAGGCTAAAGAGGATGAAATTTTGATTATAAAAATTAAATTTGTGCTGGAGATTTAAAGAGGGAGAGAGCTTAGATAAGCACAAATGGAGAAAAAGGGAGAGAAATGGTGGTCTCAGGGTTTGGGTGAAGAAACAAAGGAAAAATCTATAATTTTTAAGTGGTTTCCAGCAATTTTACATTTTTCCACTTTTTCTTTTAGTGTGCAAAAGAAGAGGTTAAGATTCCTTCTTTTACCATTGAATCTAAAGGCTTTAAATTATGCCATGTGTCACTCAATCCACTACTTCCACATATCTTTTTAATGTAATATTGATTTTACTTGATAATTACTTCTTAATAGTGACTCCTATGTCCCCATATGTCCAAATTTCAGAACTTGGCCCCCTTTAATAACCCGATCTCAGTTTTACACCCTAAATATTGAAATTTCGTTCCTTATGTCAGAATGCCTTAGAATTTTTCCCCACATCTCAAAGTAAATTCAGGAATATATGATTAAAACTTCATTCCATTATGACATCATCTAAGTATGTTTTTGGCTTCAGTGACCTATGCAGCCGGTTTAGAACCTAAAATTTCAAAATTGCCAGAACACTTATTTTTTACCTCAAATAGTTTATTTAGGTTATTAATAATATACTTATACCATCGAAATAATTTTTTGGAGGTTGGTACACTCATTCATAGTCCGGTCAAACTTTTGATCAACCCTTTTTACGGTACCGAAAAAAAACTTTTCTATCTCATTTAAGGGTCGATCTAAGCTTATTTTCTTCTCAAATTATGCCATTAGACTCCGTTTAACATCTACTTTCATAAACTAATCTTAGGTAAAACTACGCATTAGATCACTTATCCTTGGATTTTCCTGGCTCGAACATGTTTAATCTTTATAGATTTTTTAATTTTCTTGTCTTATTCAACTTTGATTATTTCAAAATTTGTCCTAGGATAAATCTTCATGCTCTACATCATACAATACATTATAGATGAAATTTTTGGGATGTTACAATACTCCTCACTAAATAAAAATTCGTCCTTGAAATTTATCTAAGTGGCAAAACTATAATTACTACTGTTGTAATACCCCTATTGGTACCCTAAGAGAGATAGATGGTCATTTTGCTAGAGATAGAAGTTAATTAGGTGACTAATTAAGAAAAGTTGAAAAATTAGGGACTTGATTGAAAAAATAAAGTAAAAGAATTGTGGTAAAACTAGAAATAAAGAAAGATGAGAGATATATTTAAGAAACCAAAATACAAAGAAGGACCAAAGTGAACTTTGCCAAGATTTTTATTTAAAAACCAATGGAATTAAGGTAAATGGATGGGTAGGAAAGAAAGAGATAAAGAGGATTTCTTTTCCTCTTGTGGCCGGCCATTCTTGGCCTAAGGACATTTCTTTCTTTTCTTCTTTTTTTCTTTGTTTCTTCTTCTAGCCTACGGGTAAAAATTTATGTTCTAAGCAAGCAAAAAAATTTTAGATGGTAGAGAGAAGAGTTGGAGCAGCCTAGGATGAAGATCAAGAGAGAGAGAAAGGAAAGATAGCAAGAAGATAAGGAAGAAAGAGAGTTTGGTGGAGTCTTGAAGAGGTAAGGGAACTTAACCTTGCTTGTATGTGTTTATTATGATTTATGATATTTTATTATGGTTATGATGTGAGATTAGTAATATGTGATGTTATATTAAGTGAATGTTATGAAAAATGGAGGTTAGATTTGATTTAAAACTAAAATGGAAAGTTTTGTTGAAGATAGAAGAAAAACTGTTTTAGAGCTCATATGACCAGTCAGTATAAAATTATTGATAACTTGAGTTCCCGTGACTCAAATTAAGAAATTCTAGTTGGGTAAGAAACTATACTCATAGATATTAATTTCATATGAAGAACACAACCCCTGAATCGATTTTTATGATAGAGAAAAATAAGAGCCCATAAGAGGCATAAGCTTATCTACTATTTTCCTAAATCTTATAGCGTATCTTATACATAAATATATGATAATGTACAACAATAAACACATGAAATATGCAAGTAATATAAAGATAAAGTTATAGTAAGTGACACATGAAAGTATTTTACTTGATTATGATTGGATTATACTGATTATCTATCTGTACTTGTGATTGCGACATGATCATCAAAGAACATTGTTTTATTGTTTGATTGATCATATTATATGATGAACGGTATACTGTGGATTAACTGATACATGAGATATGGTTATTTGCCTGCATATAGAACTTGGTGATTAATAAATAGGCATGCATATAGGGTTACAGTTGCAGTTGCTATAGTCTGACTCTTATGAGTCCACAGTTGCCTCTGAATAAGACCGCAAGCTTGACCTGATTGGGTCCACAGATTCGATACCTTCGAGTATCCACAGATTTGATACCTTTGGGTATCCATAGATTTGATACCTTCGGGTATCCACCTCATCCGTTATACACCCATAGGACTTTAGTAGGCACTTCACAGTATGAAATGAATAATATACGTGTTATATTGATGAAGACTTGATTAGTTATTTGTGATTTAACCTTATATAGTATTGTCATAAGATGAAATATGATATGTGAATTTATATTGAAATCCTTGTATGCTGATTATAATGTTTTAATATTAATA
Source organism: Excoecaria agallocha (assembly GCA_037975025.1). Taxonomy (NCBI): domain Eukaryota; kingdom Viridiplantae; phylum Streptophyta; class Magnoliopsida; order Malpighiales; family Euphorbiaceae; genus Excoecaria; species Excoecaria agallocha. Next base: position 72,333,424 of record CM075809.1, on the reverse strand, counting down.
CTTGTTATTGTGTGCTTGAAAATAATCATTGTGAGTGGTTGTTCATACATGTTTTGTTTCCCCACTAAGCTTTATAGCTTAGCAAGGGTGTTTATCCGTGTAGGTTCAAGTTATGTTATTGCTTCAGGGATAAGGCCAACACCAGCTAGGAAGAGAAGTTAAGGTTTTTAAATTGTACTGTTTTATCTTTTGATTTGTGTAAAATCTATAAAAATAATGTAATGAACATGTTTTATAGTTATTAACTCAAATATAAAAGTAATATAACAAAGTATATGTTTATGTAACTTGTTCTAATGTATGAATTATATAGTTAAAGAGTAATTAATTAGATGACATAAAAACATATCGCTAGTATTATATGTATTGTTTATTAAAATATTAAGATAAGTAATAGTAATCCGGATAGACTAGTGTGGTCCTTACAACTGTCTTATGATTCCTCAAATTTCCAAATTATTTTCTCCATTTCATGACATGTTCAGAGCACTTTAATATAACATATGTCTGTTCTTTAATTGATTACTTCACATACCCAAGTTATCAATAATCTTCCATCTATTAACAGGTCTTTTATCTAATTATAGCAGAACTTTCTTTAACCTCTTGAACAAATTTTCATTGACTATATTACTCTTCTTAGTTCTAGTTCATTCCTACTTTTGTTGCTCAACTCTAATGTTTGACTTCTGCTTGCTTTGGTTTTTAGTATGATGAATTAATATCTGAATGTACAACCTATTTATAAACTTTATCAAAATATTTCCTTTATCTGGCATATCATTTAGTATACATATCCTCTTTTTCTAGTATACATGATCCTCTTTATTACGAGAAGGTCCACGTTTATTTTCCACTTATGATTAGTTCAATAGCTAATAGAAATCAAGCATCTCTTTTATCTTCATGTAGCCTTTACTCGACATAACTGACGAAATTTATACTGGGATTCAGCTATAACCTCTCGCTAGTATAACAAATTGCCACTGTCTATATTGAATGTAAGGCATGTAACTAAATGACTGTGTAATAACTACTCAAAATAATTTTTCGAAGTTCTGTATACTCAATCATAGTCCAGTCAAACTTTCGATCAACCCTTTTTAGTGTACCAAGGAAAAACTTCTCTATACTATTTAAGGGTTGATCTAAGCTTATTTTCTTCTTAAATTATATCATCGGACATGATTTAACATCTACTTTCATAAACTACTCTTAGGCAAAACTGGCTGTCGGGTCATCCTTCCTTGGATTTTCCTGATTCGAGCACGTTTAACCTTTACATGTTTTCCAATTTTTCTGTCTTATTCAACTCCGATTATTTCAACATTTATCGTAGGATAATTATTCATGCTCTACATCATACCATACATGACAGATGTAAAATTTAGGGCATTACAATAGTTCCTTTAGCAAAAGTATTTTAGTTATTGCTTTATTTTTAATTCATGTTAGTCTAATTTTAGTTTTTATTTTGCTTTATTGTTAGTTTAATTTAGTTCTTGCCTTTGAATAAAAAATTTGGGGAATAATCTTAGATTAATTTAATTCACACAGATATTTTACTTAGCAATCATATTCCCTTGGATACAAAATTTAAGGTCTTAATCTTATTTTTCTATATTACTAGCCGATCTAGTACACTTGCTAAACACCAATCAATTTCAAATTAAGCTATGTATTTGATTAATTATGGGAAAGATGCCAACCAAAGGACTTAATTGAAAAGGAAAAAAGAAATTTTAGGGGTAAAAACATGAAATTGGGGAAAAAAGGTGTTAAAGATAATTTTAAGAAGTCAATATGGGAGCAAGACACCTAGCTTCCTTAGATTCTTCTTGAGAATTAAAGAAAAATCAAGGGATTTAGGGAAAAGGTTGGCTGACCACTTCAAAGAGTTTAAGGCATCTATTTTCTCCCATTTAACCCCAAAATAACCCTTAAAAAGTGAAACCCCATTTTTTGAGAAGAAAGAGAATTTAAAGGTTATTATTTTAGCGTAACAACTCTTTATTTTCTTCTTTTTTATTTCTTGTAATTTGATAATAAATTAGAGAGAGTATGTGAGTCCTTTATGCTATAAAAATATGTGAATTTATTCCTTGTAGAAGGGAAAACCAGCAAAGGCAAATAAAAGGAAGGAGGAGGAGCTTGAAGAAGGTGTATTCTACAAGAGGTGTGGGAACTTTTCATGATTGTGATTGTGTATGTGTTGCTAGTGGCGTGAGGGATGATTTATTTAATTTTATAATAAGGTATTAACATGGAAATTAAGTTCAAGAATAATTAAGAACTGGAATAGCCAAGTTGTTTATGAAATCACTAAAATTAGTCTTAGGGTTCAACTGACCAACCTGGACTATTTTAGTTATAAATAGAGCTATATGAACCTAAATTGAGTAATTATAGTTGGAATAGAAACTAGACTTATAGAACGTGATTTTATTTGAAGAAGTTCAAAACTAAATCCTCTTGTAGAATGATGAAAATCAAGCTTGAATTCTGATTGTGTTTGCTACCCTATCATTAGAAGCAGTGTTCCTTATTCTATAATTATCTAAAGATTTATAGGTCTAAATAGAGTGATTTTTATTTTTTTAGTGACTAAAGACATAGAGGAATTACTTTGTAGAAGGTAATTTTAATTGAAAATGTCTTTTTCTTGGTTTAAAAGAGCATAAAAATTGAACTTGAAAATCTACCTTTAGAAGTTCTAGCGCAGAATGGACCACACGGTCAGCACGAATTTGGTAACAAACATGAGCCAGTCTGAAAGCAAATGTGAACCTATCTCATGGTTAATAAATATCAAGTAATGTCCACAATCCTCCTCTATTCCCTACTAGACTTAATTTTTAGGTCCCAAGTTGTTACCAAAGCATACCTAGACCTCACTAAACACTTTTATAACATTTTAAACATAAAACTATAAATGATTTATGACATTAATCATTTGAGAAACATATAGTATATGCATGTGTACATAAACGAAATTATACAATTATAGTTATACAATTGTAATTATGGCTATACAATGATAGTTAAAATTATACTATTGTAATTGCTTTGGACATTCACATCCGTTATTATGAAATATGATGAATCATACACAATGAAAGAAATAATATGTGATTTAATCAATGCCTGCATATAGAACTTGGTGGTGGATAGATAGGCATGCCTATAGGGTTACATATGCAGTTGCCATAGTTTTGATCTTGTTTGAGTCCACAGTATGTTCCCATTTAGGATTACAGTCCTGACCTTATTTGGATCCACAAGTTAAATACCTTCGGGTGTTCATATGATTCGATACCTACGAATATCCACCGTACTCATTGTCCACATCCACAGAACTTAGGCAAGCATTTACAGAAAGGAAATGAGTTATTAAAGAAATAATTAAATATTGATGTACTATATGTTAGAGAGTATGCCCTAGAGCCCATGTAATAGGGATGTTTTTCATATGTATAAATTTATATTCTTAATAAAAGGCATCAATCATTTATTAATGCTATGTTTAAATACATGAGTTTGTAAATCTTAAATTAATAAATGAAGTCCTAGATATTATAAACACAGTGCAAAGGCAATCATGAAAGTGTTCATGATATGAGATATCTATTGCATGCAAATGTGTTAATATCTAAATATCCCTAGTCATAGAATTAACAAGATAAGGATATTGTTAATTCGGATAGACTAGCACATGTTATGCTTCTTGAATGGTTCAAACAGTGGTTCTCATAATTGTGATTATGGAAGATAATCAAAGCTAACATGTGGATTCTTTTTAGAAGAACAAGTTCATTGGAAACCTGCAAAGAGAATTCTCACATGGATATTAAATCTATGTCAGTGAGGAATCTCTTCATAGCAGTTGTGCAAGTATCCTTAGACTTGAGATCACCAAAGTTATCTTAAGTAGCAAGTGGTATACTTTGACTCTATAATTGATTACTTCCAACTGGGAGTGAACATAGTTAGGAGATTAGGTATATCATGACCTAATTGAAGATAGTTGAGTGATTGACAAAGGATTCACCATCCCAGATTTAATAAGGGAAGTTATCTCATATGATTCTATAATTGCCTTGTTCAGAGAATCTCTGGCCAGAGTAATATGCCTAGATGGATAGAGATCCATAAAGGCCATTTTGGAAACAATGGTTAAATTAATATAACATACATAATTAGATTTATATGAGTTGACAGAAATCCATACTCAGAATCTAATTGAGATAACAGTGGTGAAAGGCGTAATTGCACGGTAACTGTTTCTATGGAAGGATATAGTCAAACCACTTGATGTTCCTGACATTTGGGTAGTCATGATGCCTAGCTAGAGGCTAATCATGACTTGTATAATGATGTATCAAGAATATCAATAGGGATTGATAAATTGATTTAAAGGAGTTTAAATCATGTGAGTTTTGAATAGAATTCACAATTACATATTATACTGCCAACATGGACAGGAACCCAATAGGTCACACACATATAGAGAAAAGGATAAAATGGCAAAATGACAAGGATAATAATATTTGATATTGTTATGAGGGTAGAGAAGTGAATAAGATAATAATTAATTAAAGAGTTTAATTAATTATGATCAAGTAAAATTATTTACGGAACTTTTGAGAAATGTTCTGTAAAATTGGACCTAATTGAAATAATATATTTTATGATTAATTATTATTGGACTATAAATGTTATAGGACTACTATAAGTATTATAGGACTGATATAATAATTAATAGGTCCATTGAAGGAATTATAAAGGGGCTAGAGGAATGAAGTTAGTGCAAAAGCCCTTTTGTAGAGGGTCACACGCCAACTCCCAAACAGAAGGCCTTAATGGCCTATTTCTTGGACCAAGTTAAATTATATATGTTACATAAATGTTGTGAAATCTACATATTTAATTTGGTTGGATTTGGAATCCATTTGGGTAATTAAATCCAATTAGTTGCACAAAGGGCCTAGTTTATGGGTTTTGTGCATAGTCTTTTATTAAAAGGTTTAAATTGGATTTAATTGAGCCAAAATAATTTTAAAGAATTCCAAAAGCCCAATTAATAATTCTCCAGCAATTTTAAAGAGCCCAATCTCATTATGAAGTTGGATTTTTAACCTAACTATAAAAAGCCAACTAATGAGGAATTAGGGTTAAGTGATATAACACTTAAGAAAGACTTCTTCTATTATTCTCTAAACCCTTGCTAGCTCTAGGTTTTTTTGGCCAGCACTTTTCTTCTACCAATTTGTTGGTTCATTCTATCAATCTCTAGTGTGGATTACTCATTGAAGGTGTTCGATTTTGGACACTGTGGTTTGCGACAACCCGGTACGAAGTAAAATCAACTGTTCAACAAAAATCAAAGGTGGTTTTTCTTATTCTCATCAATATGAATATTGTACATTCATGGAAAGATCAGTAACATTGGTTAAAAATTTTAAATTTCGCTTATGTATGAGATGCATGTAATCGATAAATCCCAACATGGTATTAGAGCCTCGGTTTTGCCATGAATATACAATTCTATATTTTTTCTGCGGAATAAGTTTTATTTTTGAGTTATTTATTTCATGAACTTTAAAATATCAGATTTAATTGTTCATGAACGAGAAATATTGATTTCTGGATATAAGTGTGGTCAAATATATATATCGAAAACAAAAACAATTTTTTTGAGAAAAGAATTCTGTGTTTTTGCGTGAGAAGCTTTTAGATTTAGGGGCTGTTCTAAATTAAATTTTTATAGATCCATTATAAGATCATTTAGATGATAATTTATGTGTTTAGTCGAAAAGTTCGATAAATTGGTGTTCTTCATGTGTTCTTGATATGTTCTTAGTATGTTCTTGTTTAGAACGATTTTTAATCTTATAAATCTGATATATCTGATATATTAAAGTGTTTTTAATTAATTGGATTAATTAAAATGGGCCTTAAATTAATTTGATTAATTTTAATTCATTAAAACCACTTAATGGGCGTAATTGTGTTTACGAACTTAATTTAAATTAGTAAATGACTTGGTGGACCCAAGGAACTGATTTAAATTAAACATTATAAACAATAATTAAGTTTATTAATGATTTTTATGGGCTGGAGTAGGCTTGCCTCATTCCAAAAGGCCCAAATGGTCCAATAGACACAAAACTAGTTTCTGTGTGAACACAATTAGGGTTTCATTTGGTGGGTTTCGGCCTACCCTTAATCCTAAGCCCAAAATTGATTATTTTAATTATTTAATATGATTAATTAATTAAATAATCAATTAATAATTAATTAATAATCAATTGAATTGATTATTATGGTAAGAACACATGCATGCAAAAAGGTTTCCTAAAATGAAAGTTTCCAAAATGGAAAAAGTTTCCTAATTTGATTACATTATTAAAATAACTCAAAAGATTATTTCAAGAGTTGAAACAAAGTTAGTAATCCATTTCTTTATGCATTAGAAATGTATATAAGGGTGTATGATTGGCATGATGGATAGTTATGGACAAGGCCCAATGTGATTGAGCATTATGCATGTTTTGGCCCAATGAGGACTTTCATGTCCCAGCCACATGTTTTTGGTTTGTATTTCTTTTCAAATTGTAATATGTAATTAGATTACTTAGATTATAATTAGAAATAGAGATGGAGACCACTGTCAAGGAGCAAGATGGGCCAGATGGAGATCCAACAAGCTTGAAGATAATGTAATTATTTTTCTTGTTTGAATCATGCATACTACCTAGGTGTGACCTTTTGATTTCCCTTTTGGCTCAGGGAAATCAATGTAGTGAAGTCCATAACTATACCATATTTGTATGCTTATATTTATGTGATAGATATAGGATGCATACCAATGTATGCCAACCATGTATGATGAGACTTAATTAACTGAAATCCTCAAACAAATACTAAGGTATATAAGCCTTCCATTAATTAAAGGAGAACCAGAGTTCTTTATAGTGTAAGTTGTTGATCAAAGTCAAGCTTACATTATATAAAATATGTTCAAATCTAATTAAATGGGTCATCTTAGCTAGCCCATTAGCTTGTTGACCAAAGGCAAGGCTAATGGTTCTAGAGGCAAGATTAGGGAATGCATATACGATATGCATGCATCAAGAGTTGATAACCTAATGATCCAATAGTTGTGTAGAGACACAATTGGTATAAAGATACCTACCTTTCAAGGATATAGAGTTTGGCTTGTTGACCAAAGTCAAGGTCAAATTACATATCAAGGATTGGATATTGGCCCACTAAGAAAACCATCGGGTTTTCTCAGATTATATAGTGAGGGCTATTAATTTGTAATAAAATAATGGGAGTAAATTGATTAATTGAAGACCTTATTAATGTATACATATATATATGAACATACTCTCATATCTTTTCTTTTTCACATCTAGGTCATCATCATGAGCACATCAAACATTAATATACGATCAATCTTGGATAACAAGCTGGTTGGCAGTAAATATTATGACTGGATCAGGCAAGTGAGAATTGTTCTCAGAGCTAAAAAGATCCATTATGTCTTGGATAAAGATCCACCACCATTTCCATCAGATGATGCCATTGATGAGATCAAAGGCATTTATCGAAAATACATGGAGGATAGTGAAGCGACAACATGTTTGATGCTGGGTGCTATGTCATCGGAGCTTCAGAAGCAACATGAGATGATGGATGCTAGAACCATCATTATGTATCTTGAGGAGCTTTATTCTTCTCAGGCTAGAACTGAGCAATATAAGATTGCTCGAGCTCTATTTAGCTGCAAAATGATGGAAGACACTTCAGTTGCTACTCATGCATTGAAGATGTATGGGTATATTGAGCATTTGAGTAGACTTGGCTATGTTATGGATAATGATCTATACATAGATTTAATCTTGTAGTCATTGGCTCCAATTTATGCAACTTTTGTGCTTAACTTCAACATGAACAAGATCCAAGTAACCATTCCTGAGTTAATCAACATGCTCAAAACAGCTGGTGGATCCTTTAAGAAGGATCCAAAAAATGTCATGGTTGTCACTTTTGCTAAAGGCAAGAAGCAGAATAAGAAGATAACCAAGGCACGACCAAAGAATGGTGGGATCTCCAAGAAGAAGGTTGCCAAGAAAGAGAATCCCAAAGGAACTTGCTTCCATTGTGAAAAGGATGGTCATTGGAAGCGTAACTGCAAGGCCTATCTAGATTCTCTCAAGGAGAAGAAGCAAGCTGATGCTTCAACTTCAGGTATTCATATGATTGAAATTAATACTTATTCTATTGCTTCAAAACAATCTTGGGTATTAGATACTGGATGTGGATCTCACTTATGTAATGATCTACAAGGGCTTAGAAGCTTTAGAAGAGTTGGAAAGGCAGAGATATGTTTGCAGTCAGCTACTGGATAGAACATCCCTACAACAGTTGTGGGGACTTACTATCTGCCTCTTCCTAAAGGATTAGTACTGAAATTAAATAATTATTATTATGTTCCAGCTTTGTCCAAAAGTATTATTTCTTTCAGTTGTTTGATGAACGATTATGATATTTCTTTAAAGGACAAATGTTGTTACAATTTTAAGAACAATATGTTTTATGCAAAAGCTATCATTGAGAATGGTATATTTGTTCTTGATTTAATTAAAGAAGTACATAATGTGGATACCAAGAGAATAAAACATGATAATCTAAATACCTCATACTTATGGCATTGTCGTTTAGGCCATATAAATGAGAAACACATGACCAAATTGCACAAGTCAGGTGATTTGGGATCATTTGATTATGAATCATTTGATACATGCGAATCTTGGTTATTGGGAAAAATGACAAAAGCTCCCTTTATTGGTAAAGCAGAACGAGCTAAAATGGTTTTGGACTTAATACATTCAGATGTATGTGGTCCAATGACTACACATGCCAGATGAGGTTACTCCTACTTCATTACTTTCATAGATAATTATTCCAGGTTTGGATACATCTATCTAATGACATATAAATCAGAAGCATTTGAAAAGTTCAAAGAATTCAGAAATGAAGTAGAGAAACAACTTGGAAAAAGTATTAAAACACTTAGATTAGATTGAGGTGGAGAATACTTAAGCCAAGAGTCTCAGGATTATCTTAGAGATAATGGGATTTTATCTCAATGGACTCCACCATATACACCACAACACAATGGTGTATCTAAAAGGAGAAATCGAACACTATTAGATATGGTTCGATCAATGATGAGCCGAGTGGACTTGCCTAAGTCCTTCTGGGGATATGCATTAGAAACTGCTGTTTATGTATTAAACAGAGTTCCTAGTAAATCGATTGATGTTACTCCATATGAGATGTGGAATAACAAGAAACCCACGCTTTCTCATATGAAAGTATGGGGTTATCCTGCTTATGTGAAGAGGATGCTGTCAGACAAACTGGATGTTAAGTCTGACAAATGTTTATTTGTGGGATATCCAAAAGAAACGTTTGGATATTATTTCTATCATCCCTTAGAACAAAAGGTGTTTGTTTCAAGGCATACTGTCTTCTTGGAAAGAGAATTTCTCCTATAAAAGGATAGTGGGAGTAAAATTGAACTTGGTGAAGTTCAAGACCCACAAATAGAAGATGATCAACCGATTGAACCCGAAACTGAATTTCATAATGATGAGATTGCAGTTGAACCTGATTATACACAAAATCCTAGAAGATCTACTACGATGCATTCTATCCCTGTGAGATATGGATTTCACATTGATTCGGATAGAGGCATAACTGTAGTAGAGGACAATGAGCCTACAAGCTATCAAGAAGTTTTGAATAGTTCAGAACGTGATTTATGGCTTAAGGCTATGCAGTCTGAAATGGACTCCATGTATGAGAATAAAGTATGGACTTTAACTCAACCACCTGAAGGGATAAAACCCATAGGGTGCAAATGGGTCTTCAAAAAGAAGACCGATATGGAAGGTAATATAGTTACCTATAAAGCTTACTTAGTAGCAAAAGGTTATCATTAAAAAGAAGGTATTGACTATGACGAAACTTTTTCTCTTGTAGCGATGCTTAAGTCTATAAGAATGCTTTTAGCCATTACAGCTCATTATGATTATGAGATTTGGCAAATGGATGTAAAGACAGCTTTCCTTAATGGAAATCTTACTGAGGATGTGTATATGACACAACTAGAAGGGTTCACATCAGGAAATGGCAAAAAGGTATGCAAGCTTTAAAGATCCATTTATGGATTGAAGCAAGCCTCTAGGAGCTAGAACATACGATTCAATGAGACAATCAAAGAGTTTGGTTTCTCACAGAATGAAGATGAACCTTGTGTGTATAAAAGGGTCAGTGGGAGTGCAATTGTCTTCCTAGTTCTATATCTGGATGACATATTGATCATGGGAAATGACATTTCTCTTCTGCAATCTGTTAAAATATGGTTATCCAAGCAATTCTCCATGAAAGACCTTGGAGAAGCATCCTATATTCTGGGAATAAGGATCTATAGAGATAGATCCAATAGGTTGCTTGGTCTTTCTCAGAGTACATATATAGATAAAGTATTAAAGAGGTTCAATATGGATCTCTCTAAGAATGGGTTTATACCTATGGTGCATGGAAAACACCTTTCTAAGTCTATGTGTCCGCAGACACTAGAGGATAGAGAGAGCATGAATAGAATACCATATGCATCTGCAATTGGTTCTATCATGTATGCTATGTTATGTACACGTCCAGATGTAGCATTTGCTTTGAGTGTCACAAGCAGATTCCAATCCAATTTTGGAGAGAAACACTGGACAGCTGTCAAGAATATCCTTAAGTACTTGAGAAGGACTAAGGATATATTCTTGGTATATGGAGAGGGGAGTTTGGAAGTAAATGGGTATACAGATGCCAGCTTTTAATCTGACAAAGATGATTGTAAATCACAGTCTGGTTATGTGTTCATAATGGGAGGAGGAGCAGTTAGTTGGAAACGTTCCAAACAAGAAACAACTGTTGATTCCACGACGAAAGCTGAGTACATTGCTGCTTCAAAAGCAGCCAAAGAAGTAGTCTGGATCAAAAAGTTCATAACTGAACTAGGAGTGGTGCCTAGCATTGTTGATCTGATTCCTTTATATTGTGACCACAATAAAGCCATTGCGCAAGCAAAGAAACCACGATCTCATAAGCGATCCAAGCATGTTCTCAGACGCTACCATCTCATAAGGGAAATAGTAGCTAAAAATGATGTGAAAATAGAAAGGGTCACTACAGATGATAATGTGGCAGATCCCCTCACTAAAGCACTTTCCCAGATGAAGCACGATCACCATATAAATAGCATGGGTCTGAGACATATGAGTGATTGGCTCTAGTGCAAGTGGGAGATTGTTAGAGAGTATGCCCTAGAGCCCATGTAATAGGGATGTTTTTCATATGTATAAATTTATATTCTTAATAAAAGGCATCATTCATTTATTAATGCTATGTTTAAATACATGAGTTTGTAAATCTTAAATTAATAAATGAAGTCCTAGATATTATAAACATAGTGCAAAGGCAATCATGAAAGTGTTCATGATATGAGATGCCTATTGCATGCAAATGTGTTAATATGTAAATATCCCTAGTCATAGAATATACAAGATAAGGATATTGTTAATTCGAACAAATTAGCATATGTTATGCTTCTTGAATGGTTCAAGCAGTGGTTCTCATAACTGTGATTATGGAAGATAATCAAAGCTAACATGTGGATTCTTGTTAGAAGAACAAGTTCATTGGAGACCTGCAAAGAGAATCCTCACATGGCTATTAAATCTATATTAGTGAGGAATCTCTTCATAGCGGTTGTACAAGTATCCTTAGACTTGAGATCACCAAAGTTATCTTAAATAGCAAGTGGTATACTTTGACTCCATAATTGATTACTTCCAACTGGGAGTGAACATAGTTAGGAGATTGGGTATATCATGACCTACTTGAAGATAGTTGAGTGATTGACAAAGGATTCACCATCCCAAATTTAATAAGGGAAGTTATCTCGCATGATTCTATAATTGCCTTGTTCAGAGAATCTCTGGCCAGAGTAATATGCCAAGATGGATAGAGATCCATGAAGAGCATTTTAGGAATAATGGTTAAATTAATAGAACATACATAATTAGATTTATATGAGTTGACAGAAATCCATACTCAGAATCTAATTGAGATAAGAGTGGTGAAAGGAGTAATTGCACGATAACTATTTTTATGGAAGGGTATAGTCAAACCACTTGACTTTCCTAACATTTGGGTAGTCATGATGCCTAGCTAGAGGCCAATCATGACTTGTATAATGATGTATCAAGAATATCAATAGGGATTGATAAAATGATTTAAAGGAGTTTAAATCATATGAGTTTTGAATAAAATTCACAATTACATATTATACTGCCAATATGGACAGAAACCCAATAGGTCACACACATATAGAGAAAAGGATAAAATGGTAAAATGACAAGGATAATAATATTTGATATTATTATGAGGGTAGAGAAGTGAATAAGGTAATAATTAATTAAATAGTTTAATTAATTATGATCAAGTAAAATTGTTCGCAGAACTTTTGAGAAATGTTCTGTAAAATTGGACCTAATTGAAATAATGTATTTCATGATTAATTGTTATGGACTATAAATGTTATAGGACTACTATAAGTGTTATAGGACTGATATAATAATTAATAGGTCCATTGGAGGAATTATAAAGGGGCCAGAGGAATGAAGTTGGTGCAAAAGCCCTTTTGTAGAGGGCCACACGCCAACTCCCAGACAGAAGGGCTTAATGGCCTATTTCTTGGACCAAGTTAAATTATATATGTTACATAAGTATTGTGGAGCCTACATATTTAATTTGGTTGGATTTGAAATCCATTTGGGTAATTAAATCTAATTAGTTGCACAAAGGGCCTAGTTTGTGGGTTTTGTGCATAGTCTTTTATGAAAAGGTTTAAATTGGATTTAATTGAGCCAAAATAATTATAAAGAATTCCAAAAGCCCAATTAATAATTCTCCAGCAATTTTAAAGAGCCCAATCTCATAATGAAGTTGGATTTTTAACCTAACTATAAAAAGCCAACTAATGAAGAATTAGGGTTAAGTGATATAACACTTAAGAAAGACTTCTTCTATTATTCTCTCTACCCTAGCCCCCCAAACCCTTGCTAGCTCTAGGTTTTTTTGGCCAGCACTTGTCTTCTACCAATTTTTTGGTTCATTCTATCAATCTCTAGTATGGATTACTCATTGGAGGTGTTCGATTTTGGACACTGTGGTTTGCGACAACCCGGTGCGAAGTAAAATCAACTGTTCAACAAAAATCAAAAGTGATTTTTCTTATTCTCATCAATATGAATATTGTACATTTATGGCAAGATTTGTAATATTGGTTAAAAATTTTAAATTTTCCTTATGTATGAGATGCATGTAACCGATAAATCCCAACATTATATATGATTACACTTGCATTGTAAGTAATGTAATAGACCATATTTTCCCTATAATTAACTCAAAAAATTCTCTAATGAAAATAAATGTATCATTGTATTGCTGCATATTGGTGTTCTTGGGATTGACCATTGTGAGTGGCTGTTCATATATTGATTGTTCCCTAATAAGCTGTTTAGCTTAGCAAGAGTTTTATCCATGTAGACACTCAATTTTATACTCTCCAGAGGCAAGAGCCCAAACTAGGATAAGTTAAAGTATGAAGATGCTTTTCTTTTTTCTTTTTGCCTTTGTATATTTCAATTTTGTACTAAAAAAAGTCATTTGTAATGAACGAAACAATTGTAAAGCACAATATAATAAGTAGTCCTTTTTATCTGATGTGATGGTTTGACTAGAAAATATGCTAATTAATGTGATAATTATGCAAATTGACTATACCATGAGTGATCATATACAGGGTGGTACATATGATAATAGTGAATAGGGGTATGATAACAAGAAACATTAGGGTAGTAATTACAAGCCATCTTTTTGAAGAGGAGAAATTTTCATTTCTATCATTTTTTTGAGAAAAAGAACAAATACTTAAAGTCTAACTGCTAAAAGAAGGGAGCTAGGAATCCTAATAGTATCGATCATCACGTTCAAGTGTGGATAACAGTAGAGGGTGTTTGTTTCTATTGACACTATATGAAAAAAGGCCTTTAGGGAAGGGAAATATGGTCCCTAAAAGTGCAAAACTGATCCTTAAAAGTCAATAGGGATGGGAAATCCTATTTTGCACCCATCCTTAAAGGCTTCGCTATTAATGAGCAATAAGGATGAGAAAAAACACCCGATCTTAAAAAGTTTTAAGGACCAAAATATTTTTGGTCCTTAAAGAATGTTAAGGACAAGGAATTTGGTTCCTAATAACCAGCCTCATTTGACAAATCAAACTTTTAAGGACTAAAAATCTGGTCCCTAAATGCTATTAAGGACTGGATTTTTTTATCCTTAATTGTCACTAATCGAACTTTTAAGGACCAGAATTTGATCCTTAAAAAGTATTAAACACCAAATTTTTGGTCCTTAAAAGTAACCTCACGTGATTACTATAACTTTTAAGGACTAAGAATCCAGTCCCTAAAAAGTATTAAGAACCTAATTTTTTTGTCCTTAATTTGCATCCTCACATAACTAATTAAATTTTTAAGGATTGAAAATCCTATAAATTCAATCATACACAATTCATATATATAATAGATACAAATATAAATAATAATTTAAATTTCATAGATATAATTTATAATAAATTAATTAAAAATATAGAGTTAACATCCAAAAAAACATTAACATCCAAAAAAACCAACATATTATTTATACAACTTCTTTCCTAAAAATTAATCCCTAGCAAAATAAAATAACCTAAATCTTTACAATTTCCTAATGAATTGGTATCAACATTTATATGAAGTCTTCAAACTTTCATTGTCAATAATAACAAGGTGCAACTTCTATTTCACTTCAAATCAATGGCCTTCCCTGATTGGCACATACGAATTACCTGAAAAATGAAAGAATCCCAATCAATGGAATATAATATAAAGAAATAAAAGATGACCAATTTCTTTATAAATCATGTCACTCTCACAATTAATAATAAAACCAGTATAACATTCAATGATGAGAATGAAACCAGTAATATACCCCATAAAATGATTTCAAATTAAAGCTAAAACCAAAATAAATATTAATGTGATACCATGAACAAAAAAGAACACAAAGCTGCAAACTTATCCATTAGTTCTTTATGCTACCAAACCAAACCAAACCAAACCAAACCAAACCAAACCAAACCAAACCAAACCAAACCAAACCAAACCAAACCAAGTTTAGCTCTGTAGAAAGGTGAAGCCATTTTAAAATGAAAAAAGAAGTGACAAATTATTAATTAGTCTCTTTCATTATTTGTTGAATGCATGATGCATTTATACCTGATTTTGTAATTACTAAATACTAGCTAACTTCCAAACTACCACCTAACAAGCATGGTCATCAATTCAATAGAATTCTAAGTATGAAGATGTCCATCTAGATATAGAGATAATGAAAAGCCGCATACTACAAAATGTAGATATGAATACTTGCAACAAGTCTAGGTTAGTACACCAAACGAAGGTTTTCACCAAGAAATCTCAAAGCATGTGGATTAAATATAGGTCATGTCTTGCTGCACTAGATATATTACAAAACTTTTCAAAGATGGGAAAGGAGATGGAAAAGTTCATCACATGGTAGAACTCAGTTCTCTAGCCAATTCGCATATTCTTCGTATCAACAACAGTCAGCAACTTTAAAAAAGATTAAATTTTAAAATGCTATCCACTTCATAAGCAAATTGTAATGACCTAAGGCTTGCCTTTTTAGTCCAATATAAAGAAAGTGATCGGCAATAAACATTAAAAAAATTGGCAAGCCTAAAAGAATGCTAACTATGACCTTGTTAATTGAAATCAAAATTCCTCCAACTTTCTCACATTTGGGACATTGCAGAAAAAACAATACAACATTCAAAACTACAATTGTGAGAGTGGTCTTGTGTGACATTGACAAGTGTAGAAACTTTCAAGAATGACTTAGATAGTATGCACTCAAGGAATGTAGGTCATGTCTTGCTGCAAACATATTTTATTTTACAAATATAAAATATTTAGATTTTTGCAAGTTATACTGCACATGTTATGCATGATAAGCAAAACTAAAATCAGTCAAAATCAAACTACATCAAAGCTCAAAGGAGTATCAAAGAGGAAAACATATTTGAAACTAAATTATGCAAATGCTTACCACTTGCTTAAAAGCACCAATATATTTGTTTAGAAGCTTAGACCCTTTCATTGATATGAATCGAAGTGAACAAGCAGTAGTGTCAACACCAATAATATGAGTCTTGCCACAACCAAAAAGACCATATAAGAGAACATTTGAGCGCAACCTTAAAGGAGCTTGGGGAAAAATATTTGGGAACTTCGAAGGCAAATCAATGCTCTAAAAAAATGGCACACCACAAATAATTTAATAAAAAAGGTATTTTCATTGCACTTAAACATTTGAAGTAAACCAAACGGTATAATATAAGAGAAAAAAGTTAACCGAGAAAATGCGTGAGGCCTTCGACACCAATTGGATTGCTCAAAGAGCCAAAACTGACATCCACATAAGTGGTACACTAAAAATGGATTATAACTAGAATTTAATAAGTGTTTATCATTTGAAACTTGAACTGTAGCTCAAATCAATATGCTTTAATAACAAACCAGTTGGAGTTGGTTTTATATCACTTTTTGTACTGTACCCAATTTAAGGGTAAAACTTTAGAAACTTTTAACACTTGAATAACTTCCTAAAATAACACAAAGTGAAGAAGATTAATTTATCTTCTTTTTTTTGAACAGTTTGTTAAAAGACCAAAAATGTACTTCCTAAGTGTGAGGTGTATTATAGGAAAACAATTGCATTAATCCTATACTTACTATAACACCCAATATCCGAACATCAATATGCCATGATTGGTAATATTGCATGATCAATTATTTTATTTAAATAAATTAATAGATTGTTACTTTTTATGCATTTAATTTCTAATTTAGTGTTGGTGTCGAAATGTTACTATTCATTTGATAAAATTTGGATAGCATGACGGCTTTAAAATTATGCTTGTCCACCTGCAAAGTATCAAAATTACATTTTCAATATTCAACCTCTAACTTTAATACTGCAGGCAATAACACAACCACTTATAAAGTTCATCATGTAAATCAACCAACACAATTATTTAACAATACTATCATTCACACACAACTATCATTACAGGTAACCATATGTTTATTATTAAGTTTCCATCCTTTACATACTAATTAATACATTACATGTTCCAATACAACTAGCATGGGATACACTAAATCTTCTTCTTGAATATCATGTACATGCCATATTTGTCTTTACCGCCATCAATTACTTTCAATTACTTATCCCCTATACGAAGTCAAAAAAACCATGCACTAAGTAATATTGTTGCCTAGTGGTGGAGACATTGCACAAAATAATATTCAACTAACATCCATTTTATTCTTAATTACCCAATATTACATTTTATATTAGAATTTCTCCCTTAATTCTTTACATTACCATTTGGTCCCTTATCATTATTTGTTTTTACCTTTTTCTAATTTATTTCCCAACTTTTAATGAAAATTACATTTTAGTCCCTAAACTTCCATTTTATCACATAATTCACTAATTATAATGCTAATTTATCTTCTTACCTTTTTATATCTTTATTTCATTTTCACACCTTAATTTTTGTTTGTCCTTAAAATTTCCTTATGTAGTGGTAAATTATCATTTAGTCCCTGCTGAATTTATTTTCTTACATTTTTATCCTTTTTATCATTTTACCCCTCTTAACTTTATTTTTAACTTTAATTTACATTTATGCCTCTATTTTCTTGCTTAATTATATAATTTCCCCTACCAATCACTTATCCATATTTTCCATAACATTTACCCTTTATTTGCACATTTATCATTCTTTTTCTACTTTATTACTTTTTTAGTCCTCATTTTCTTACTTAATTACATATTTTCCCTAGTAATAGTCAGCAGAAACCCTCAAACTGGATATACTGGATGAGGATTCTAATGGACCAAAATAAGTTAGAGTGACCATATAGAGTGATCTATGCCTCTAGAATATGCTGAAGGATTACATGGAGTGATCGACACCTCAATTAACAATCTAATATGCATATCACAAATGGGTAGACCGATGGTAATCTACAGTCCAAATTTAACTCATTATTCTACCATGGTATATGTCCCTATGACTAGCCATTATATCCTAAAATTCCAGTTTAATCACCATGTACTAAGGGAAAATGGATTATTTATCTTATATTATAATTTCACACAATCTCACAAAAATTCTACATTATGTAACATATCCACCTTGAATATTCCACATCTATTTTGTTCATGGTTCATCTATTCATGGTATACATATATAATATCATCAAAATATAATTAAAACATGCCATTTCCACTATCATACCATTCAACCATCATAACATTTCAATCATGCAATAGGCTTTTTCATGCATTCTCATTCCTTTGATGTTCATTTAGTTATTTTAAGCTTTCATATGGTGATAAACATATAAATTCAACTAGTATACAAGTATACATCATTATGTATCATTTGATCAATATTATGTTCAAACATTAATTATTTTTTTTTATCATTTTTACTAAGTTTATTTATTATTCTAATGTTCATTCTATGCCAAATATTCAATTAAACCATAAAATATAATTTTGTGTACTTACGTATACCATTCAGCCACTTAGGGATTCATTATGTATTAACTTACTTTTTCACTAATTATCATTTATTTCATGTTAGTTAATTAATTTACTAATATAGCTTAAGTTATTTAATCATTTCACTTAAGTTTCTATTGTTACATAATACAAAATCATACAATTTTCAAAGGAAACTCAATGAAATCAAGTGTAGTTTGTATCCAATGACCTCAAAGGTGTTTGAATTCATTTAATCCTTCTTTTCCTTGCCTTTTCTCCCTTGCTCTTTTCTCCCTTTTTGAATTTCACCTTATGGCCGAATTATACAAGGAAGAATTCATGAGTTTTTATCTTCAATTTTGACACATATACGTAAAATTAATTATTCTAAAATTCTCTACATTTTTCTATCAAAATACCTTAAATTTATTTGGCAATTTTTCACAACTTGGTATCCTTGACTTTTTTCTACCAAAAATCTATCTAACTTGTCTAAGGTAGAAAATAAGGTGAGAAGAAGATTTTATATGAAATTTGGGTAGGAATTTGTGAGGTGAAAGCTTATAATTATGGTTAATTATAGTGGAAAGAAAATAAAAGAGGAAGAAGATAAAGAGCAAGGAAAATTTCTCTAGAGAAATTTGCCTCCTTCAACCTTTATATATCCCCCCCCAACAATATAAGGGTCAAACTAACTTATTAAAGGTGTGGTCCAAAATGATTCACTTGTCACTTTCTTATTGGCTATATGCTCTAATTGTTAACTCATCTCTAAAATTAGTCTAAAAATATGCAAAAATATTATTTAAAGTGTGTTTAAAAGTTTAGGTCATTCAAAGTTCATTTCGATACATTTTAGAGACTGAAGGCAAAATTATCGGTTCGAAATCCTAATTTTTCAAAGTTGTCCAAATATTTATTTTTCATTTTCAAAAATTTTTTTAGACAATTCTAATGGTTTTTTTTAGATTGGTAAAATATTTTCTATTTGGTCAAATTTTCGGTCAACCCTATAACAGTCTAGGTATTTTTTTCTTTGTATCTTTTGGGGACTTATTTGACCTCAATTTTACCTTAAATTATATTTTCTTAGACTTTTTATGGATTTTACTTTCCAATGGTGAAGAGAAATTTCTATGGATCTCGGTAGCCTCAGGCGGTACTGTTCATCTTGGTGTTTCTTGAGTTACTATTCATAGGTCAAAAAGTACTATTTATGAAATCAAAATTATTAAGGAATTAAATTTCTTCACTACTAATTAAAATTTCATCCTTAAAATTTACCTAAAGTGAATAATTAGGGATATTGCTATATCATAGTCTTCTTTGATTCCTAGGTTACCTCTTTGATATTATGACGAATCTAGAGAACTTTAACTAATGAAACCTGATTGTTCCTCAATTGTTATACTTATTTGATAATAACTCTTATGGGTTCTTCATTATATGATAAATTCATTCGGATTTGAACTTCCTTTGGTGTGATGATATGTGATGGATCGAATCTGTATCGCCTAAGAATTAACATGTGGAATACATAATAAATTCTTTTTAACTCCAGTGGTAGCTTTAACTTGTAGGCAATGGTCCCAAACTGTTGCAATACCTCATATGGGCCTATGAATCTAGGGCTAAGCTTACCTTTTTTTATCAAATCTTAGGATCTTCTATGGAGAAACTTTTAAGATTATTTGGCCACCCATATTGAATTTTATATCTTTCCTTTTAGGATCGACATAAGATTTTTTTTATCTATCTACTGCTACTTTCAGGTTCTCCTTAGTTTGTCTCACTTTCTCATTTGTTTCTCTGATTAAGTCCAATCCCACTAACTTGCTTTCATTGAGCTTTCTAATATAATGCTTCATATGGTGGTATCTTTTTGCTTGCTTGATAATTATTGTTATAGGAAAATTCAGCTAGTGGAAAATGCCTTTTCCAGTTGCTACCAAACTCTAGGACATAACTTTTTAACATATCTTCAAGCATCTGTATAACTATTTTTAATGTCCCATATATTTGTGGTTGGAAAGTAATACTATGGTGAACTTTAGTACCCAGTTATTCTTGTAACTTCTTCCAAAACCTTACAATAAAATGGGAATCTATATTAGATATGACAGAAGAAGGAACTCTATGAAGTGACAATCTCATTGATGTATATTTCTGCTAACTTGACTAATGAATAATTAGCTCTCATAGATAGGAAGTGAGTAGACTTTGTCAATCTATTAATAATTACGCAGATGGAGTTAAGCTGTCTCCTAGTAAGAGGTAACCCAATAACAAAGTCCATGGTAATCCTATCCCATTTCCACTCTGGTATTGCAATGGGTTGTAACAATTTAAAGGGAACTTGATGTTTTGCTTTTACTTACTAACAAATTACTCACTTGGTAACAAAACTAACTATGTCTTGCTTCATACCAGACCACCAATAATGAGTTTTCAGATCTTGATACATCTTAGTGCTACCCGAATGCATGGCATATTTGCTATTATGAGATTCTGACATGATATGATTCTTCAATTCTACATCATCAAGTATATAAATTCTCCCTTTATAGTACAAATTGTCATCACCAGCCATGGAGTAACTGTCATAGTTTCCTTTATAATTTTGATTAATAATTGAAGCTAATTGCTCATCTTGTTTTTGAACAGCTTTCACTTGCTGTAAAAAGATTAGGCTTAGCTTTCATTTTAGCTACAATTGCTCCATTTTGGGCCACAGCTAACCTAACATTTATAATCCTTAAGGCTATTTAAATATCATAACAATATTATTCCTTTATGTCTATAATAATATAAAGAAGGGAATTTGTTATTGGAGTCAATTTATTAAATGTCATAAGTTTCTTACTAAGTGTATCAGCTACTACATTGGCCTTGCCTGATTGATAATCGATGAGGCAATCATAAACTTTGATAAGTTCTAGCCATCACCTCTGTCTCAAATTAAGCTCTTTTTGAGTAGACAGGTATTTCAGGCATTTATGATCTATGTAAATGTAAAATTTTTCAACATATAGATAATGCCTCTATATTTTTAATGTGAACACAATAGCTATGAGCTCCAAATCATAGGTGGTGTAGTTCCTTTCAAAAGTTTTCAACTATTGTGAGGCATAAGCAATCATATTTCCTTCCTGCATAAGTACACAATTTAAGCCATTTCAGGATGCATCATTGTAAATTACAAAATCCTTTCCTAGTTTTGGTTGTGTTAAAATTGGTGCTTATATCAACATCTTTTTAATGAATTAACATGAAATAAATGATTATTAGTGGAAAAGTAAGTCAATATATAATGAATTCCTAAGTGATCGAATGGTATACATAATTATACACGGTGATATTTTATGGTTTAATTGAATATTTGGCATGGAATGAACATTAGAATAATAAATGAACTTAGTAGGAGTCATAAAATAACAATTAATGTTTGAACATAATGTTGATCAAATGGTACATAGTGATGTATACTTGTATACTAGTTGAATTTATATGTATATCACCATATGGAAGCTTAAAATAACTAAATGAACATCAAAGGAGTGAGAATGTATGAAAAATATTATTGTATGGTTGAAATGTAATAATGGTTGAATGGTATGTGTAGACATCGTGACCCGAGGCAGCCTAAATCAAGATTACCTGATGATGAGAAAATAGAATATTGCTGACAATGAGGTTCAGATCTCAAAGCACCAATCATAATTTTTTTTCACTTTTTTCAAATATTTTTCAAAAATCTCCAAATGTTTTAGCAAAGTGTGCATAAAAGTTTAATTCTAGATAGTTAGTGGTTATAGACGGTCGTCTGTCACTTGAGGGCCATAATTTATGGGTCATTCTCTCCTGTGCAGTCTAAACCAATGGTTTTTTTTTTCTAATTTTAGGGTTTAGTGATAAGGGACACCCATCCCTCACTTAAAATCCAAATTTTGTTACAAATTTCCCATGATTTTTTGAGTTTTAAAAAGTGGAGCATGATCTCCAAAGATAAGGCTAGGATTTAGCGAGATTTTTCTCCAATTTTGAAAGGATTAGAGTTAGGATTTCAACTCAAATTCTTTCCAAGGTATTTAAAACTTAAATATAAGGTTTTGGAAAAGGGAAAATCATTTTTTGAGAGAGCCAACATTAGAGGAGAATAATTGTTTCTTTTTCTCTCTACAAAATTGTGCTCTAGCAAGCTTTTCTCATAAACAATTAAAAAAATTTCATAATTATCTTTGAGATCAAGAAATGTTAATCGGAGTAAGCGATTTGGACTATAATTGCTATAGAGTTAGAATATCTCTCGAGGGTAATATTCTATGCCCTTTTTTTACTTTATATCTCTAGATCTTTTTGACATGATCATTGAATTCTTTAATGCATGTTTATGTGTCTTAATTGCTTCATTTGAATGATATGTATGTTTAATGTAAGTGTGTTTCCTTTCTGAATCATTTAAATTGCAAGAGGCATGCTAGGTCCTTTGAGATTCCTCCATCGTCAAAATATGTAAAGATTGTTCTTTATGTTTTAAATTCTATACCATTGTGATTTTAATGTAGTTAATGCATGATTATTGGTTTTTGATATGATTTAACATGTTTTATAGTCCATATATTGCATATGTGGAGTTAGATGTCACTTTATCATATTTTTCTACAATTTTGTTCATTTTCTTGCATTTTTGGTTCTATCCAGAAATAACAGAGGGGAAGAAAGGCTGAGCCACATCATCCCTTATTCCTGGGATCAAAAGTTTTATCCTTTCTCCTTATCCGTCCCTCACTACCCTTTTTAGCCATCCTTTGTATGCATTGACCGTCCTTGGGCATCCTCTTGAGCATTATCTTTACATATTTTAGGTCTTTTGCATCATGTATTTGTTTAATAGAATATTTGTGCATATTTTTCATAATTTCACTCATTTACAATATATTTTTATATGTTTGAAATTATTTTGCATGTGTAAATATTTTAGGGTCATTTTAATTCTTATACAATAATTTCTTTTCTTTTATGGTGATTTTTTTTAGTAGATTGGTGCATTTATGTCGGACAATTTGTGGCTCTTTTTGTATAAGAAATCATATTCCCCTAACTGGTATCTATTTGTCGGGGATGTCAATCGCCCTACTTTATTCATTTATTATGATTTTGCTTTTATTTTATAGTTATTTAGTATTTATTATTTATTTTTGATGTATTATTTCTTTTTGGGGTTGTAACAGTTAGCTTAAAAAAAGATTTTTCAAGTACACTGAAATAAAAAGACACTAAAAATGTTTTCTATCTAATAAATTGGGTTTTTAACATAAAAGATGTACTAATGTCCAAAATTTTACCCCAAAGATCACAATGAAAGTGTTTTGTAAATTTGTATGAGGGAACCAATGTTCACAACTCTAATTAACTCCCTATTTAATGTATGTACATGCATTGATTTTATTCTATATCATTCTTGGGATGATTTTCTTATGTAATAATTTAAGTAGAATTTTATTTATTATTTTCTTTACTTGATGGGAAGTTTACTTATTTCTATCGTAAATGAATCATGTGAGAGAGGATTAATCCTAAAGTTAAATTATAAATCGACACCTAACTAAAGTTCCTAATAAGAGGGATATTTGGAACACCAGTCTCTGATCGGGCATCAAAATAAGGTTAAGAATCAATTTTCAATGTTTTATTAGATGACGGCTCTATGATATTTGCCTCTTTGAACCTACTTGTAGATGCTTTTCATGGGTTGACTATCATCAATAAATTGGATTTAACTCTTTTTATTATGAAGCAGTCTGTTTATGATGAATGTAAGCCTCCTCCAATCTCAGGCCCTAAAAAGGGGCCTATAAAAGTGAATCCAAAAGTAAGGGATGGCTTTGGCATGCATCACAGTGGCGGCTCCACTAGGAACTCAAAGAGACCTTACTTCGAAAAACTATTTTGGTTAAGTTGTTTATAATTCGGTTTCATTATTAAGACTCTCCTTTCTAAAATTGCATTCATTATAAAGCCTTAGAATTAAGCTAGGCATCCTTTTCAACCCTAGTGCCATCATGAAGCATGCCCTACATTCAATCAATGTAGGCATATGTTAATGAGATCCATCAAGCTAAGTCTAGTACCAAATGGTATATAAAATGGTGATCCATCATTCTTTATGCTCGTGATGAGCTAGACCTATTGGCACAAACCATGCTTGGGTAGACCTAAAGTTTAATCACTTTTGACTCAAGCCTATGTAATGAAAATAACATCTTTCCCTAGGTTGTATAACCATAATAACTTTTGCTTGCTATATGGACCTTTATGTATTGGCCAAACTCAAACAAATTAGGATGGTACTAGTCAAAGGCTACCATGCCCCGGTGGGCCCAACCTGATTTGTATGAGTTCATCAAAATATATATTGGTCCAAACCCATATGCCTGCATTTTCAATTAAAGAGGTTATACTGCTGATTTCTTACTGTACACCATACATATCCATTGGATACCTTACTGATCCATGAGCTAAGCCCACCTAGGAAAGAGAACACATGGCCTTCTATGTGGAAGTAATAAGGTTAAAAGGTTATTTTATACTTATATGTGATTGTAACTGATCCCTAATGAAATCATGCATTGCATTCATGCATCATGTATATACCATGTTCATACATCATTAATCATGCATCATTCCAAAGGTCGGACGGGCACTTGGTTTGAAGATCCGTACCTAGACTACCAAGATTAGGTTTAGGTTCAAAGTTGGGTTTAGAGATTAGTTTCAAGTGGGATTCAAGTCAATTGTCGAGGAACGGTCAGGAAATTAGCTCAAAAATGGAAAATAAAGGGTTGAATGAAATTGGAAGAGGGAATGAGATAGGGAGAATAACTGATGATACCACTACCAGATTTCCATTCTTAAGAGAAAGAATAAATGTCACCTTAGTTGGTACTTCAGTAATGAGGGATGACTTAGATCGAAGACTAGATAGGCATTTGCAGGACTTTAAGGTAAAAATGTTAGCCATGATTGGTGGGATGATGGCATCTATAACACCCAATGCTAAGACTGAGCCTGTGGCACCGGCTTGTGAGATCGTAGAGCCAACTTATATTGGGAACATTGCCATGGCTGATGCTATTATGCTTTAAGACCCACCTAAAAGGGAGAGAAGGTATGACCCTGAAGACGATTTTATAAAGGAGGATGAAGAATATGCCCCTTTAGTAGTGAACATAAGAGCAAGAGGTCCTAGTACTGAGGATCCAGCTTTTAAGAAGATAGAGGAAAAGATTGAGGCAATGTCTAGGCTATTATCCACTGGTAGGGGGATGAACCCTAAAGATAAAGATCTAGATGGGTATAAGCCACTGCCCAAAAGGTTTAAGATGCCTGAATTGCCAAGGTTTGATGGCATTTTAGACACTTCAACTCACATCAAATAATGGACACTGATTATGAAAGGAACCACTTTATCAAAAAAGCAAAAGGTAGAGTATTTTTGCTTAAATCTAACTACACCTGTAATAGACTGGTATCACATGTTAGATAGGTAGAAAAAAGAAGATTGGAACCTACTTACTGAGGAGTTCCTCAAACAATATGTTTGTAGCATAAAGATGGAGGTCACCCTGAAGGACCTTGAATTACTCCAGTAGAAACATGATGAATCTTTCCATGAGTATCTCACTAGGTGGAGGAATAGGGTAATGGAGATGAAGAGAAAGCCTAACATAGTTGATCATATCAGGTTGTTCATCAGGAATATGAGTTCATACTTAAGGGATGGTTTGAAGATGAAGGATTGGGAATCAGTGGAGAGTATTTGGCCAGAAGGGCAAGCAGTGAGAATGCAAAGAGGAACTTCAGTAGCAATAAGCATATATGGAATAGTAGTGGGTAGCATAGAGCTGGAAAGACTGCAGAAGTATCTATTACAGAGGTTGGTCAAAGGTGTTATTCTAACTTAGGGAAATCATTGTCTTTGGTTATAAATAGGTTTGTTAAGGAAAGGAAGCTCCAACCTCTATCGCCAAGGCCTAAAAAGAGTCAAAGAATTCCTTATCATAGGGAAGACTGGTATTGTACATACCATTAACACACTAGGCATTCGATTGATTATTGTCAAAATTTAAGGAATAAATTCCAAGATCTAATTGATAATAAGTAGATTTCAGATCCAAAAAAGAGGGATAAGGAAAAAAAGAATGGCTACACCACTGTACCTCCACCAGTGTACATGATAAGGTTAATTCTACCTAAATGGTATGTGATAAAGGATTTATATGGAATGAGTACCTATCCATTACTCGCTCTACTCCAAAAGTAATAGAGCCAGTTAAGGGAAATCGACTAGTTTCCATGATTGACTATTGGGATACTCCCACAGAGAGTGAGGATGAGGGAACTATGGTACCCATTGATATCTAGAGTTTCAATAGTGAATGTAAGGAAAATAATATAAAGAAAGAGGAAAAAAGGGTAAAGGCGGTTACAAGGAGTAGACGAGTGGCCTTTGAGGTCGAAAGGCAACCGACTACTGCAACAGCACCAATAGAGAAATAAGTTAAAGACAATGAGATAATTAAATAGCTAAAGAAGACATAGACTGAAATAAGTATTTGGGGTTTGTTAAGGAAGTCTCTTTCATATAGATAAAAGTTGGTGGAAGCCTTTAGTGAAGCTGCCATTGCCACTACTATATTGCCCTCTGAGTTACTAGGAGAAAATGTGGTATACTCTAATGCTGACTTACCCATACAGGGAAGGAATCAAAATTGACCCCTATACATCAAAACTCAAGTTAATGAAAAATATACAACTTATGTGATGGTAGACGATGGATCTTTTATCAATGTATGCCCCTCAGTGGTAATCCTAACTTTTGGACTAAATGAGGGCATGTTGAGTAAATTTGATTTGACCATTTCTGTCTATGACAATTCTAAAAGGCAAGCTGCTAAAACTTTTAAGGTGGTAGTAAAGATAGGCCCAATTGAGATTGAAGCTGAGTTTGTAG
Organism: Excoecaria agallocha; assembly: GCA_037975025.1. Classification (NCBI taxonomy): domain Eukaryota; kingdom Viridiplantae; phylum Streptophyta; class Magnoliopsida; order Malpighiales; family Euphorbiaceae; genus Excoecaria; species Excoecaria agallocha. The sequence goes on along the minus strand of CM075809.1, from coordinate 72,305,589 downwards.
TGTTGCCCATTTTAGCTAATTTCTCTATGCTGTTAGGAAGGCCTTAGTTTCATAAGCTAGGAGGAGTGTCAACCACATTGCATCAGATGATTAAGATTTCCCACAAAGGTCAGGTGGTCACTATTAAGGCTGTAAGGGAGAGTCAGGTATCTATGCTTGAGATAGCAAAGCAACCATTTATATTTGACATTAACTTAACAACCACATGTTCATTCAATATCGAAACAAAAGAAAATCCTAAAGAAATTTTATAGCATCAGATATAACTCCTGAAAAGAGAAAAATTCGAGAGAATATTAAGAAAATATGAAAAAGTCTTTGCTGGACCTATGAAGATATGCCAGGAATAGATGGAAAAGTTGCTGAACATGCCATTCCAACATACCCAGGGTGTAAATCAGTTAAGTAAAAACTTAGAAGGCTTAGGCTAGAATGGGTTGAGAAAATCAAGGAGGAAGTTAGAAAGCAAATAGAGGCTAAGTTCTTAGTAGAAGTTTAATACCTCAAGTGGTTAGAAAATGTGGTCCTGTAGTGATGAAGGATGGAAGAGTCGGGATCTGTATAGATTATAGGAATCTAAATAAGGCTTACGACAAGGATGATTTTCCCTTATATCAAATAGATGTTTCAGTTGATAGTGCAGATATTTGTGCCATATAAAATTTTATGGATAGGTATGCCAGGTATAACTAGATTTTAAATAAAATAATGGATAGGATTATAAATGTATTCATAACTGAGTGGGGGACATATACTTACCGAGTCATGCCTTTTGGTCTTAAGAATGTAGGTTCTACTTATCAGAGGATGGTAAGTAAGATACTAGATTATCTGATTCACAAAGAAGTAGACGTATATGTAGATGACATGATGATTAAGTTGGTCACCAGTGAAGTTCATTTTGAAGCACTAGAGAAGTTATTTCGGAGGATCAACAAGTACAATCTACACCTCAATCCTACGAAGAATATTTTTGGGGTTACTTTTGGCAAACTTTTGGGTCATATACTAAGTCATAGAGTTATAGAAGTAGATCCTAATAAAGTAAGAACTATAAGAGAAATGACTGTACCGTAGAAGGAAAAAGAAGTAAGTGGATTATTCGGTAAGATTCAGTACATTAGTAGGCTCATAGCTAAGTTGACATCAATTTGTGAGCCAATATTTAAGTTGCTCAGGAATGGCCAGCCTGTGGTTTTGAATAAAGACTGTTAAAATGTGTTTGATACTATTAGGGAATATATGCTACACCAATCAGTGTTGAGACAACCTCAAGTAGGTAAACACTTTATCTTGTACTTAGCAGTAGAAGACAGTTCAGTAGAAGCTATGATGGCATAAGAAGATGATTTCATTATTGAATTTACGATATATTACATCAGTAAGAAGTTTCTCCCCATGAGGAAAAGTATATAGAGGTTGAGAATATCTATTTGGCAATCTATTTAGCGATCATATAGGCATCAAGAAAGTTGAGATACTATTTCCATTCCTAAAGAGTACAACCTATAGCCAAAGATAATCCTTTTAGATATTTACAAAAAAACACCTTCATTACTAGTGTTGGGAATTATCGGTTACATGCATCACATACATAAGTAGAATTTAAAATTTTTAACCAATAGATCTAATCTTACAATGAATTTACAACATAAATATTAATGAGAATATGAAAAATTACCTTTGATTTTTGTTGAACAATTGATTTTCTTTCTCACCGGGTTGTTGCCAACCACAGTGTCCAAAGTTGAACACCTCCAATGAGTAATTCACACTAGAGAAGGAATAAATGAACCAAGAATGGTGAAACCACAAGGCTGGCCGAATTCCCCTTGATGCTAGCAAGGGGGTGGTGGCTAGGGTTTTTTTTTAAGAGAAAAATTCTTTTCTCTTAATTGTTCACTTAACCCTAAAATCCCTATCACTTGGATTTTTATAGTTAGGTTATAAATCTAGCCTCATAATGGGATTGGGCTCTTTAAAATTGCTGGAGAAATATTAAATGGGCTTTTGGAATTAGTAATAATTTATTTGGGCTCAATTAAATCCAATTTAAGTCCTTTCACAAAAGACTATGTACAAAACCCATAAACTAGGCTCTTTATGCATACACTTGGATTTAATCACCCAAATGAATTCCAAATCCATCCAAATTAAATATGTAGGGTCCATAACACTTATGAAATATATTTAATTTATTTTTGTCCAAGAATTATGCCTCTAAGGACTTCTATCAGGGTTTGGCATGTAACCTTTCCTCTGAAGGGTTTCTGTGCCAAAACCAATTATTTGGGCCTCTTTAATTTCTCCAATGGATCTATTAATTATTATATCAGCCCTATAACACTTATAGTCCAATAATAATTAATTATGAAATATAATATTTCAATTAGGTCCATTTTACAGAACATTTCTAAAAATTTTTGCAAACAATTTTACTTGATCATAATTAATTAAACTCTTTAATTAATTATTCTCTTATTCATCTCTCTTATCCCATAATAATATCAAATATTATTATCCTTGTCATTTTATCATTTTATCTTTTACTCTATATGTGTGTGATCTATTGGGTTCCTGTCCATATTGGCAGTATAATATGTAATTATGAGTTCTATTCAAAACTCACATGATTTAAACTTCTTTAAATCATTTTATCAATCTCTATTGATATTTATGATACACTATTATAAAAATCATGAGCGGCCTCTAGCTAGGCATTATGACTACCCAAATGTCAGGAAAGTCAAGTGGTTTGACTATACCCTTCCATAGAAACAGTTACCGTGCAATTACTCCTTTCACCACTCTTATCTCAATTAGATTCTGAGTATGGATTTTTGTCAAATCATATAAATCTAATTATGTATGTTCTATTAATTTAATAATTGTTCCCAAAATGCCCTTTATGGATCCCTATCCATCTTGGCATATTACTCTGGCCAGAGATTTTCTGAATAAGGCAATTATAGAATCATGTGAGATAACTTCCCTTAATAAATCTGGGATGGTGAATCCTTTATTGATCACTCAACTAACTTCAAGTAGGTCATGATATACCCAACCTCCTAACTATGTTCATCCCCAGTTGGAAGTAATCAATTATGGAGTCAAAGTATACCACTTGCTACTTAAGATAACTTTAGTGATCTCAAGTCTAAGGATACTTACACAACCGCTATGAAGAGATTCCTCACTGACATAAATTTGATATCTATGTGAGGATTCCATTTGCAGGTCTCTAATGAACTTGTTCTTCTAATAAGCATCCATATGTTAGCTTTGATTATCTTTTATAATCATAGTTATGAGAACCACTGCTTGAACCATTCAAGAAGCATAACATGTGTTAGTCTGTCCAAATTAACAATGTCCTATCTTATTAATTCTATAACTAGGGATATTTAGATATTATCACATTTGCATGCAATAGACATCTCATATCATGAACACTTTCATGATTGCCTTTTGTACTGTGTTTATAATAGCAAGGACTTCATTTATTAATTTAAGATTTACAAACTCATGTATTTAAACATAGAATAAATAAATGATGCCTTTTATTAAGAATATGAATTCATACATATGAAATACATCTCTTTTACATGGGCTCTAGGGCATACTTTCTAACAATCTCCCACTTGCACTAGAGCCAATCACTCATATGTCTTAGACCCATGTTATTTATATGGTGATCGTGCTTAATATGAGAAAGTGTTTTAGTGAGGGGATCCGCTACATTATTATCTGTGGGGACCCTTTCTATTTTCACATCATTTCTAGCTACTATTTCCCTTATGAGATGGTAGCATCTAAGAACATGCTTGGATCATCGATGAGATCGTGGTTCCTTTGCTTGTGCAATGACTCCATTGTTGTCACAATATAAAGGAATCAAATCATTACACAAATGAGATCCACATCCGGTATCTAATACCCAAGATTATTTTAAAGCAATAGAATAAGTATTAATTTCAATCATATGAATACCTAAAGTAGAAGCATCAACTTGCTTCTTCTCCTTGAGAGAATCTAGATAGGCCTTGTAGTTATGCTTCCAATGACCATCTTTTCCACAATGGAAGCAAGTTCCTTTGGGATTCTCTTTATTGGCAACCTTTTTCTTAGAAACCCCACCATTCTTTAGCTGTGCCTTGGTCATCATCATCATAATCATCATCTTCTTCTTCTTTTTCTTCTTCTTCTGCTTCTTGCCTTTAGCAGAAGTGACAACCATGACACTTTTTGAATCCTTCTTGAAGGATCCATCAGTGGTTTTGAGCATGTTGATTAAATCAGGAATGGTCACTTGGATCTTATTCATGTTGAAGTTAAGCACAAAAGATGCATAACTTGGAGCCAATGAATACAAGATTAAATCTATGTATAGATTATTATCCATTACATAGCCAATTCTACCCAAATGCTCAATATACCTATACATCTTTAATGCATGAGTAGCAGTCGAAGTGCCTTCCACCATTTTGTAGCTAAATAGAGCTCGAACAATCTCATATTGCTTAGTTCTAGCCTAAGAAGAATAAAGCTCCTCTAGATGCAAAATGATGGTTCTAGCATCCATCATCTCATGTTGCTTCTGAAGCTTTGAGGACATAGCACCCAACATCAGACATGCTGCTGTTTCACTATCCTTCATGTAGTTTTGAAAAGTGCCATTGATCTCATCAATGGCATCATCTGATGGAAGTGGTGGTGGATCTTTATCCAAGACATAATGTATTTTTTTAGCTCTGAGAACAATTCTTACTTGTCTGATCTAGTCAGACTAGTTGCTGCCAACTAGCTTGTTATCCAAGATTGATCGTATGTTAATGTTCGGTGTGCTCATGATGATGACCTAGATGTGAAAAGAAAATATATGAGAGTATGTTCATATATATATATGCATTAATTAGGTCTTTAATTAATCCATTTACTCCTATTATTTTATTGCGAATTAATAGCCCTCACTATATAATTCGAGAAAATCTGATGGTTTTCTTAGTGGGCCAATATCCAATCATTGATATGTAATTTGACCTTGACTGTAGTCAATAAGCCAAACTCCATACCCTTGAAAGGTAGGTATCTCTATACCAATTGTGTCTCTATACAACTATTGGATCATTAGGTTATCAACTCTTGATACATGCATATCATATATGCATTCCCTAATCTTGCCTCTAGAACCATTAGCCTTGACTGTGGTCAACAAGCTAATGGGCTAGCTAAGATGACCCATTTAATTAGATTTGAACATATTCGATAGAATGCGAGCTTGACTGTGGTCAACAACCCACACTATAAAGAACTCTGGTTCTCCTCCAATTAATGGAAGGCTTATATACCTTAGTATTTGTTTGAGGGATTTTAGTTAATTAAGTCTCATCATACATGGTTGGCATGTATTGGTATGCATCCTATATATATCACATAAATATAAGCATACAAATATGATATAGTTATGGACTTTACTACATTGATTTGCTCAAGCCAAAAGGGAAATCAAATGGTCATACCTAGGTAATATGCATGATTCAAACAAGTAAAATAATTACATTATCTTCAATCTTGTTAGATCTCCATCCAACCCATCTTGCTCCTTGATAGTGGTCTCCATCTCTATCTCTAATTCTAATCTAAGTAATCTAATTATATATTACAATTTGAAAAAGAAATACAAAACAAAAATAAGTGGTTGGGATATGAAAGTCCTCATTGGGCCAAAATATGCATTATGCTCAATCACATTAGGCCTTGTCCATAACTATCCATCATGCCAATCATACACCCTTATATGCATTTCTAATGCATAAAGTAAAACCATATAATGGAATACAAACTATGTTTTAACTCTTGAAACTTACTTTTGAGTTATTTTAATTATGTGATCAAATTAGGAAACTTTTTCCATTTTGGAAACTTTTATTTTAGGAAACCTTTTTGCATGCATGTGTTCTTTCCTTAATTATCAATTCAATTGATTATTAATTAATTATCAATTAATTATTTAATTAATTAATCATATTAAATAATTAAAAAATTAATTTTGGGCTTAAAACAAAGGGTAGGCCGAAATTCACAAGTTTAGACCCTAAAATGTGTTCATACACAAACTAGTTTTGTGTCTATTGGACCATTTAGGCCTTTTGTAATGAGGCAAGCGCACTCCAGCCCTTAAAAACCATTAATAAATTTAATTATAGGTTATAATATTTAATTTAAATTAGCTCCTTGGGCCCATCAAGTCATTCACTAATTTAAATCAAGTCCATGAATATAATTAAGCCCATTAAGTAGTTTTAATGAATTAAAATTAATCCAATTAATTCAAGACCCATTTTAATTAATCAAATTAATTAAAAACACATTAATATATCAGATATATTAGATTTATAAAATTAAAAATTGTTCTAAATATGAATCCATCAAGAACACACGAAGAACACCAATTTATTGAACTTTTCGACAAAACTAGTTTTCATGCAAAACTTGTTCGATTTAAATTTTTTTTGATCCTATGACTTAATATCACATATTAAACACATAAATTATCATCAAAATAATTTTAGAGTGGATCAATGAAAATTTAATTTAGAACAGCCCCTAAAACTTTTATTGAAAAATAAAACCCTACATGCTAAAATATTGATACTTTTCTTCAAAAGATTTGTTTTTATTTTTCATCTTATATATTTGATCACATACATCCAAAAATCAATATTTCTAATTCATGAACAATCAAATTTGATATTTTAAAGTTTATGAAATAAATAACTCAAAAATAAAAACTATTTCGCAAAATATAGAATTGTAGATTCATGGCAAAATCGTGGCTCTGATACCATGTTGGGAATTATCAATTACTTGCATCACATACAGAAGCAAAATTTAAAATTTTTAACCAATAGATCTGATCTTGCCTTGAATTTACAATATAAATATTAATGAGAATATGAAAAAACACCTTTAATTTTTGTTGAATAGTTGATTTTCCTTCTCACCGGGTTGTCGCAAACCATAGTATCCAAAGTTGAACACCTCCAATGAGTAATCCACACTAGAGAAGGAATAAATGAACCAAGAATGGAGAAACCACATGGCTGGCCAAATTCTCTTTGATGCTAGCAAGGGGGTCGCGGCTAGGGTTTTTTTTGAGATAGAGAAATTCTTTTCTCTTAATTGTTTACTTAATCCTAAATTCCCTATCACTTGGATTTTTATAGTTAGGTTAAGAATCCAACTTCATAATGGGATTGGGCTCTTTAAAATTGCTGGAAAAATATTGAATGGGCTTCTAGAATTATTAATAATTTATTTGGGCTCAATTAAATCCAATTTAAGTTCTTTCACAAAAGATTACACACAAAACTCATAAACTAGGCTCTTTATGCATACACTTGGATTTAATCACACAAATGAATTTCAAATCCATCCAAATTAACTATGTAGGCTTTATAACACTTATGAAATATATTTAATTTATTTTGGTCCAATAATTAGGCCTCTAAGGCCTTCTATCAGGATTTGACATGTAACCCTTCCTCTAGAGGGTTTTTGCACCAAAACCAATTATTTGGGCCTCTTTAATTTTTCCAATGGATCTATTAATTATTATATCAGTCCTATAACACTTATAGTCCAATAATAATTAATTATGAAATATAATATTTCAATTAGGTCCATTTTACATAATATTTCTAAAAAGTTCCGCGAAAAATTTTACTTGATCATAATTAATTAAACTCTTTAATTAATTATTCTCTTATTCATCTCTCTTATCCCATAATAATATCAAATATTATTATCCTTGTCATTTTATCATTTTATCCTTTACTCTATATGTGTGAAACCTATTGAGTTTCTGTCTATATTGGTAGTATAATATGTAATTATGAGTTCTATTCAAAACTTACATGATTTAAACTTCTTTAAATCATTTTATCAATCCATATTGATATTTGTGATACATTATTATACAAATCATGAGCGGCCTCTAGCTAGGCATCATGACTATCCAAATGTCAGGAAAGTCAAGTGGTTTGACTATACCCTTCCATAGAAACAATTACTATGCAATTACTCCTTTCACCACTCGTATCTCAATTAGATTCAGAGTATGGATTTCTGTTAACTCATATAAATCTAATTATGTATGTTCTATCAATTTAACCATTGTTTCCAAAATGCACTTCATGGATCCCTATCCATCTTAGCATATTACTCTGGCTAGAGATTCTCTGAACAAGGCAATTATAGAATCATGCGAGATAACTTTCCTTAATAAATCTGGGATGGTGAATCCTTTATTGATCACTCAACTAACTTCAAGTAGGTCATGATATACCCAATCTCCTAACTATGTTCACCCCCAATTGGAAGTAATCAGTTATGGAGTCAAAGTATACCACTTGCTACTTAAGATAACTTAGGTGATCTCAAGTCTAAGGATACTTGAACAACTGCTATGAAGAGATTCCTCACTGACATAGATTTAATATCCATGTGAGGATTCTTTTTTTGCAGGTCTCCAATGAAATTTTTCTTCTAACAAACATCTACATGTTAGCTTTGATTATCTTCTTTAATCACAGTTATGAGAACCACTACTTGAACCTTTTAAAAAGCATAACATGTGCTAGTCTGTCTGAATTAACAATGTCCTATCTTGTTAATTCTATGACTAGGGATATTTAGATATTATCACATTTGCATGCAATAGATATCTCATATCATGAACACTTTCATGATTGCCTTTGCATTGTGTTTATAATATCAAGGACTTCATTTATTAATTTAAGATTTATAAACTCATGTATATAAACATAGCATTAATAAATGAATGATGTCTTTTATTAAGAATATAAATTCATACATATGAAATACATCCCTTTTACATGGGCTCTAGGGCATACTCTCTAACAATCTCCCACTTACACTAGAGCCAATCACTCATATGTCTTAGATCCATGTTATTTATATGATGATCGTGCTTAATCTGGGAAAGTGCTTTAATGAGGGGATCTACCACATTATTGTCTATGGGGACCCTTTCTATTTTCACATCATTTCTAGCTACTATTTTCCTTATGAGATGGTAGCATCTGAGAACATGCTTGGATCGTTAATGAGACCATGGTTCCTTTGCTTGCGCAAAGGCTCCATTGTTGTCATAATATAAAGGAATTGGATCAATAATGCTAGGCACCACTCCTAGTTCAGATATGAACTTTTTAATCCAGATTGATTCTTTGGCTACTTCTGAAGTAGCAATGTACTTAGCTTCTGTCATGGAATCAGCAGTTATTTCTTGTTGGAACTCTTCCAGCTAACTGCCCCTCCTCTATTATAAACACAAAACCAAATTGTGATTTACAATCATCTCTATCAGATTGGAAGCTGGCATCCATATATCTAGTTACTTCCAAACTACCTTCCTCATATACCAAGAATATATCCTTAGCCCTTCTCAATTACTTAAAGATATTCTTGACAGTTGCCTAGTGTTCCTCTCCAAAATTGGATTGGAATCTGCTTGTGACACTCAAAGCAAATGCTAAATCTGGACATGTACATAACATAACATACATGATAGAACCAATTGCAGATGCATATGGTATTCTATTCATGCTCTCTTTATCCTCTAGTGTCTGCAGACATATAGACTTAGAAAGGTTTTTACATACACCATGGGTATAAACCCTTTCTTAGAGAGATCCATATTGAACCTCTTCAATACTTAATCTATATATGTACTTTGAGAAAGACCTAGAAACCTATTGGATCTATCTCTATAGATCCTTATTCCCAAAATATAGGATGCTTCTCCAAGGTCTTACATGGAGAATTGTTTGGATAACCATATTTTAACAGATTGGAAAAGAGAAATATCGTTTCCCATGATTAATATGTCATCCACATATAGTACTAGGAAGAGTGGTCAGTGAAAGAAGAGTGTTTATTGCCTTATTTCAGACACCTAATGGTTTTAAGCAGTTAGTTTGAAGTTTGTGCTTTTAGCTATTTACCTAGGGAAAAGAACCAATTGGCAGATTCTTTGGCTATCTTGGTGTCCATGTGAGATAATCTAGTAGGAATAGTCATAAAACCTATATTAATTTCGAGTTCTAATAAGACATACTTTGAGAGGGATCAAATCATGGATATCGAGGTCGATGATGGAAAGACTTAGTATTATGATATCTAGAGTTATCTAGAAAAATTGGTATTCCCCGAAGAAGCAACTCAGAAGGACCAAAATTTGATTCATAAGTTATCCTTCTAGTTTATTATCGTATAAGGGTTCTCTATAAAAGAAAACCCAATGGGGTACAGTTGAGATGTTTGGATGAAAGAGACCTAGTATTTAAACAAATGAGGCCAGGTGTTCCAAATATTCAAGGTAATATCAAGCATATATAGGAAGGCCCTTTTATGATTAAAAAGTTGTTGTCCAAGGGTACTGCCATTTTATCAAATAGCGATGGTAATAAATTTAGAGAATCTATGAATATTGACAAACTGAAGAGGTTCCATGGCTAAAGACTAAAAAAAAGAAAAAGAAGAGAATAAATGCCTCATGGCTCAAAAATAAAAAACAATGGCAGCCTTGCTTAAATTAGGCACCTCATCACGGTGAAAACTGAAAAAAGGCACTTTGGGAAAAAATTGGAGGCCAAGAGAAAATAGTCAATCAAGAAAACTTGAGAGGGCTGATTGATAACAAGAGTAATGAGGCATGTAAAATTTCATTCTTAAGATTGAATAATATATGTTAATCTTGTTAACACCAAATAATGATCATGTGAACCAAAATTAATAGGAAATGTCATGCACATAGCCATTCATGTAACAAAAATAGCATATTATTTCTTTACATGTTCAAAGTTAAAAAGTCCATTAGAAATAAAAGGCATAGTCTATAGTAGTGTCTGATATAATTTATTTATACCACTTCTCTCTCATTAGGATCTTTGATAGCCTAAAGCCTATTATCAATAGTCGGATGGGTAAACCATCACCTATAAGCATCAAAAGTGGTAAAGTCACTAGCAGCAGCAATAGGAACGATATTCCTCATAAGAAGTCTGGTCCACACCTTCTGGTGATACTCTAACATAAAGGCATAACTAAAAGGACCACTTCAAAAGCCCAATGGTCACCCGACGATATCCTGCCTACCTCTAAACTGGTGAGCATTACAATAGTGATATAAAAGGTAGTGCAATGAAGTCCACACAAAGGGACGTATCCAAAATCCCCATCCATGACTATAAAAGAGATAGGTAGCCAGGCACTTCTAAAAATAATGTCGGCATCTTTCAAATGACTCAGCCAATCAACTGCTTCTTAAATCGACTAAAAACCTTAAAGTAAGCAACGGAGTGTGATATGGCACATGGGATAAGGATCTGTAGCTCTGAAAGTAACTGTAACTTCTCACGAAGCCATACCTAAAGTAAAAAATAACAGCCATCGGCATGAGTTGGGTTCATCTTAGGCAAAAATAAGGTAAGGAGATATATGAAAATCTTAAAAGGCATGTATTTCAATGAAAAAAGTTAGTGTGAAAACCCATGAGGGGTGTACTACCTTAAAAATTAAGGATATATTTGGAAAAGCAATGGGTTTTCAGTTAAAAGAGAGTTAGGGTCGCGATGGACTGTTTCTAGATCTGAGAGAGTCTCTACTAAGATCACAGAGAATGGGTTATATCCTCGAAATATGCCACCCACTTTGCTAAACAACTTATAGTTCCCAGTCATGGGATTCTCATTGCGTACTAGCAAGCATCTGGTAAAGCAAAAAAGTAGCACCATGCTAGTGTGAAAAGTGGGTACATTATCGAAATCCATGAGAACATTGACCAGCTGCTCTAGAGGGAATGTCCTGTTGAAGGGAACTAGACCTCGAGCCTCAGAAGCTAAAACACCAAGAGTATGAACTACCTCTCTAGGTTACCTAGTAAAAGCAGATGGTAGATAAGGCCGGACATCATACCTGAACCTCACACTAACCATAGCAACAAACTCCTTCAGTAGAGGATAAAGCTCCTGGTCAGTAAACCTGAAAACATGAAACCTTGGATCCTAAAATCGAGCTGCAACAAGTAAAAGGTTCCTATCCAGGGAAATTTTCCTCAAGAATCTCCACCATAATAAGAGGCTACTCGAGAATCCTTTCATGTTCTTAAATCATCTAACAACCGATGTAACTTTGCAAGTCCAATTGTCATGATTATAAAAATTTTTGTAAGTAGTCTAGGTTTGACAAGAAGAAATAATATGAACATCTGAAAGAAAAATAGATAAAAAAGGAAAAGAAAAAAAAAAGAAAAGAAAAAGGAATACCTGAAAGAAGCTTCTAGGAAGGTGAAAAGTCAAAAGCACAAATCCAAAGAAATGAGCACTATTTATAGAAAAGTGATGAGGGATGGCCATCCCTCATTACCGAGTGAGCCACGGGTTGCCTGTTTTTCACCTTTAGAAGGCCAAAAGTTACATTTGATTGTCCTATGCATTGCACATACATATCACTGCATTTGTATTTATTTATATTCTTTCAGAAAATTTAAAAAGACCAAATGACCTGAATATTCAAATCCAAAGGTTTGGGAATATGAGAAGTCATCTACCTTGAACAATGCTTAAATTTCAGGGTATTTTAGATTTTTTTTGATAAAACTGTATATTGGAAGATAATTAAAGCCTATAAATAATGTAAAAATAATAATAACCCATAAAAAAGTGTTCATAACATTGTAAATTAATTTTAGATGGATAGAAAGTGAGAAATCTATGAAAATGGTCAAACAATCAATGAAAATGGAGTTCAAATGTGAAAAATAGGAGAAAATCAAAATTCAGGGGTATTTTAGTCATTTTGACCTGAGGGATGGGATAACATGTCCATCCCATATGTCGCTCAGCGAAGGATGGACTGGCCATCACTCACTTGATTTCGACAATATAAAGTTTTTTTTCTATAGTTTTCAGCCAAACTTCCATTCTTTCTGATTTTAAAGCTTTTTTTTTTCCAATTTTTTTAAGTGTTTCTCTCTCATCGATCGTCCATTTTTGACCCGTTCATGCCAGCAGTCTCCTGGGAACGAGGTGCTCTTTGGGGAGCATCCTTTTTTACTACTTCTTCCTTTTTTCTTTTTATCTTCTACAAGTAAGTAACATTTAATTATTTTTATTATTTATTCTTCTTTTATTTCTTAATTCCTTAGTTAAAGCAAAAACTAGGCTAGAAAACTTTAGTTTTAGGTATGATAGGCCCTAGCACTTATCATTAGATCAACATGTATTGATATGCTTGTTCTTTTAATTTGAAAATAATTGATGCCTTGTAGTTTAAGTAACATAGCACAAATATCAAACTTTCTTTGCATGACATTATAAGATAATTAAAATACCTTATGAATAAGCACGTGAATTTGTAGCATTATATTTTTTAGGCAGAAATGTAGATAACCTTTGAATTTTAAATGCACTTCTTATATATGTTTTCAAGTTTCTAATTGTTTAGTGGCCTTAGGGCCTGTGGCTTACCGTTTGCCTTTAAATGTGTTTGTCATACAGGGGGTAGTCACATTCCTAGTCGGATTGCAGCCAAAATTTTGTTGAAATTCCTCAAAATGCATGAATATAGTATTGTGGGCACATAGGGCTTAAGGGTTTGCATGTCTTTTAAATATTGCTTTGGGAAATCTCATTCCTCACCAGAATGCAGCCTAAATTGTAGTTAATTTCTTGTAAAATGTGTAAGGCATTTACATTTTGTTTGTTGTGCATGATTGTTAGGAGTTTATATGCATTTCTTATAAATTATTTGTCAGCATTTTATTTTTAATTTAATCCTATCACTTTAACTTACTTGAAATTATAGTCAAACATGAACTAACATATAACATTTTTATAGGATTTCTCGCAGGACAGTACGACCACAACCTTCCCAACCAGTGCTAAATTATATAACGGATGCACAGGCTATGAGGTATTAAGCTCTTGGGTAGGTTCAGTATAGAGCCATTAGGTTTATGTCTAGATAGTTTTTGGTGGAGTTCGGGCTCATTAAGGAGGTCAATAGGCTATTAGCCAATGTGAGTTGGACTGATTTCTTTGCCTCAGCCTTCAAAACGTACCCAGATGTGACCCATGAGGTGCTAGCCACCATAGAGTATGGAGGGTATTAGTGGTTAAACACTAGAGATGGGCTAATTAGATTCAAAGCCTTAAGGATGCCCTTTAGCATCACTAGGCATAGGTTCACAGAGGTCATAGCCCTTTTGAGTGGACCATACACTATTGTACCACCCAGGCTAATGGATAGGGATAGATGGAGGGCTATAACCCTACCAATAGTAGTATACAATTTAGACAGGGGTAAATAGCACAATGTTGGCTCTTTAGATCTATAGATACATGCAGAGAGTTCTGTCAACCTCTTACCTGGGGTGTACTGGGAGCCCAGGTAATGTCAACTTAGCAGACATCACCAGTTTATAGGGGATGCAGGAGTACCACCCTATAGACATCACACACGAGATCATCTAGATGCTGACCAAGGTAAGTACTGCACCAGGGGCTCAGGTATGTGTAGGGGGAGTCATCACCAGACCACTCACATTCCATTGGTTAGAGGATGAGTGCTTTGGGGATCTAATTCAGGAGAGCATATATATAGACTTATAGGTGGCTATCACCATGACTATGGTGGTATCAATAGATGGACGAGAGGGCCATTATAGGTTACTCACAGTGCCAAAGACACGAAAGGAGCTTGGCCTTAATTATATAATCCCATATGCAGTAGATCAGGTTAATGGATAGGGTTAGGAGGTAGATGAGGCACCAGCAGAGCCTCAGGCACCCTTAAAGTAGCCACTTTAATGGGATGGTTAGTCATAAGAGGCAGAGGAGCCCTAAAAGGAAGGGATGGACTTCGATTATGCATTTGACATATAGATTGATATATAAGACCTTCTAGGTGGTTCGCCATAAACTCTAGCATGCCCCATATCCCTAATGAGACATCAGGTTGCCTTTTATGAGGTTGTCTCTATATAGACATCCTGAAGCATCATCATCTTCAGCTCTTTTACCTTATGGACACCAGAAGGTATCTAGCTCGACTGCACCTCCACCATTTGTTTTACCATCTCCTGTACATGCACCAGTAACTACTCTCTCAAATGATATCTCCAGGAGATTGGCAGCTATAGAAGAGATTTAGAGGATAATTCTCATAATAGTCCAGTCTCTCAAGGCCTTACCAGTAGTTGTCTAGACTTTATAGATAGAGGTTTAGAGCTTTAGGAAAGATATACAGGTTACAGGGTGCAGATTTGATGAGTCTCTATAGGTAGTTGATGACTCCATCACCCAGCTTAGAGATTAGAGCATGTGCATCGAGATTGCAATTTCAAGAGCTAGACAAGCTATGATTGAGATTAATGAGGAGTTAAGAAGGTATATCAGGCACCTACGAGAATACCTGATAAGATACCTAGAGAATCACTCTAGGGTAATTCGAAGGGTAGGCCATGGGTCAGAAACACTGGCAGAGGTCATTGCATAGATTCTATAGCCCTTGACTTTGGCACTGCTATGTTTCAGGTTAATTTGTGTTTGAATAGGTATAAAAGTAGCCACCTCTAGCACCACAGGCCATGGCACATGCCTGATCACCTAGACTACTAGCTCTTAGATCACCATTAGGGCCAACATACCATAGAGTGCCTAGATTAGGGTACTTGTAAGAGAACATGCACTTATATTCTCCAAAATATAAGGGCCTTAGGAACAAGAAAACATAAGTGAAAAACTTTCAAACCAAAAGCCAAAATCCATATATGACAAAATTGCCCTAATGGAATATTACTTCAAGAAGGGACAATACGTCTACCAAAAGAATCAACCAATGCAAAGGTCATTTCGATTCTGCATGCCCCGAGTGCTAATAAGATGAATCTAAACAAATCTTATTTTGCATGTCTTAAGCACTAATTAGATTTAATCCACTCCAATCGATTTTGTATATCCCAGATGCTAATCTATTCCATCAATTCATCTTGATTATGCATGCCCTAGGCATCAATTAGATGCATCTAAGTATTCATGATTCTGCATGGCCTAAGCGCTAATTAGGTAAAATTTATTATCGAGTTTTGATTTTGCATGCCCCAAGCACTAATTGGACAAGTGAAGACTCACCGTCTTCAATGAATTTGGTCTCAAGTCTTGATTTGGCATGCCGTAGGTGCTAATCAAGTGAAACCTTTATTCTCATTTCTATATACCCCAGCATTAATTGGAAAACTGGAGACTTGCCGCCTTAAATGGATTTGATCTCAAACTTTGATTCTATATGCCCAGGCACTAATCAAGGACTTCAAGCAATAGATAAACCAAGAGATTCACTACCTCAGGTTTGCATCTTTTCCTTCCACTCCAAATTTTTACTCACTTTGGCACTAGTGCACCAACTTCCTAAAATTTAAGAAACTACAGACATCGTGACTTGAGGCTGTTTAGATCGGGGTTACCCTAAGATGAAAAAATAGAATATTACTAACAAAAAGTTTCAAATCTCAAAGCTCTAATTACAAATTTTTTCACCTTTTTTTTCAAAATTCTCCAAGTTTTTTAGCAAATTATGCAGAAAAGTCTGGTTCTGAATAGTCAATGGTGATAAATGGCAGCCTGTTACCTGAAGGGCACTTGTTTGTGGGTCCCTCTCTCTTATATAGTCTAAACCAGGGTTTTTTTTGTAATTTTAAGGTTTAGTGATGAGGGATGCCCATCCGTCATCGAGGGGCTCCCATCCCTCATCAAGGGACATCCATCTCTCACTTAAAATCTAGATTTTCTCACAATTTTCCTATGATTTTCAAAGTTTTCAAAAGAAAAGGGTAATCTCCAAAGATAAGACCATGATGAGGGAAATCATTCTTTGAGAGAGCCACCATTAGAGAAGAAGAATCATTTCTTTTTCTCTTTAAAATATTATACTCCAGCAACTTTTTCTCATACACACTTAAAATAAATTTCATAGTTATCTTTTAGATCAAGAAATGCTAATTGGAGTGAGAGATCTATACTATAATCACCACAGAATCAGAATTTCCCGTGAGGTAATATTCTAGGCCCTTTTTCCACTTTCTCTTTTTAGATCTTTTTGACACGATCATTGAATTCTTTAATGCATGTTTATGTGTCTTAATTGCTTCATTTGAATGATATGTATGTTTAATGTAAGTGTGTTTCATTTTTGAATCATTTAATTGCTAGAGGCATGCTAGATCCTTTAAGATTTCTCCATTATTAAATTTTGTACCTTTGTGATTTTAATGTAGTTAATGCATGATTATTGGTTTTTGGCATGATTTAACATGTTTTATAGTCCAAATATTGTATGTGTGGATTTAGATGTCACTTTAGCATATTTTTTGCAATTTTGGTTGTTTTTCGCATTTTTGGTTCTGTCTAGTGTTGATGGATGGAAAAAAGGGTTATGCCATGGTCATCCCTCATTTTAGGGATGGGACTTCTCTATCCCTTCTCCCTGTCCATCCCTTACTTCCCCTTCTAGCCGTCCTTTACACGCATTGACCATCCTTGGGCATCTTTTTTGGCATTTCCTTCATATATTTTAGGTCTTTTGCATCATGTATTTGTATAATACAATATTTATGCATATTCACCATAATTTCACTTCTGTACAATATATTTTTATGTGTCTAAAATTATTTTGAATGTGTAAATATTTTATGGTTATTTTTAATTCTTATACACTAATTTTTTTGCTTTTGTCGTATTTTTTATGAGTAAATTGATGCATTTATTTTAGAGGATTTATGGCATTTTTTGCATGGGAAATCATGTCCCCCTAACTGGTTTCTATTACTCGATGATGTCAATTGCCCTCCTTTGTTTTTTTTATTATGGTTTTGCTTATTTATTGATTTTGCTTTTATTTTATAGTTATTTATTATTTTTTTCAAATGTAATATTTCTTTTTTGGGTTGTAATAGTTAGCTTAAAAAAGAATTTTTCAAGCATGTTGAAATAAAAAGACACTAAAAATATTTTCTATCTAATAAATTAGATTTTTAACATAAAAGATGGACCAATGTCCAAATATTTACCCTAAAGATCATAATGAAAGTGTTTTATAAATTTGCATGAGGGAAGCACTGTTTCCAAATCTAATTAACTCCTCGTTTTATATATGTACATGTGTCAATTTTATTTTGTATTATTCTTAGGATGATTTGCTTATGTAATAATTTAATTAGGATTTTATTTACTATTTTTTTACTTGATGGGATGTTTACTTATTTTTATCACAAATGCATCATGTGCAAGAGAAGAAAGGATTAATCCTAAAGCTTAATTATAAATCGACATCTAACCAAAGTGTCTAATAAGAGGGATATCCCGAATACCAGTATCTAATCAGGCATTAAAATGAGGTTGAGAATCAATTCCTAATGTTCTATTGGATGGCAGCACTATGACACCTCCCTCTTTCAGCCCATTTATAGATGCCTTTAATGGGTTGACTGTTAGCAATAAATTGAACTTATCATTTTTATTATGAAGTGGCTAATTTATGATGAAAGTGAGCTTCCTCCGATCTCGGGCCCTAAAAATAGGCCTCCGAGAGAGAACTTGAAAGTGAGCGGTGGCTCCAGTACGCATCGCAATATGCATGGTGGAAATGGCATGTTTTAATTATATTTTATTAATATCATATATGTATACCATGAACAGATGAGATATAAATGAAACGGACGTGGAATATTCAAAAAGTATATGTTACACAATCTATAATTTGTACAATATTGTGTGAAAGTATAATATAAGATAAATAATTCATTTGCCCTTAGTACACAATGACTAAACCGGAATTTTAGGATATAGTGGCTAGCCATAGGGACATATATCACGATAGAATAATGAGTTGAATTTGGAATGTAGACCACTACTGATCTATCCCTTTGTGATGTGCATATTAGACCGTCAGTTGAGGAGTTGATCACTTTATATGATCCCTCAGCATATTTTAGAGGCATAGAACACTCCAAATGGTCACTCCAGCTTATTTTAGACCATGAAAGTCCTCATTCCGTATATCTAATTTGAGGGTTTCCACTAGTTATTACTAGGAGCAAATATATAATTAAGAAAATTAAGTAAAAAAGAATGACAAATATGCAAATAAAGGGTAAATATTATAAAAAAAATTAATAATTATTGGTAGGGGTAATTATGTAATTAAGCAAGAAAATAAGGGTATAAATATAAACTAATGCTAAAATATAGTTATGAGGGGTAAAATGATAAAAAAACATGAAAATGTAAGTAAATAAAGTCAATAGGGACTAAACGATAATTTACTACTATATAAGGAAATTTAAGGACTAAAACGTAACTGAGGGTGAAAATAAAATAAAAGATATAAAGGGTAAAGAGATAAATTAGCATTATAATTAGTGAATTATGTGATAAAATGGAAGTTTAGGGACTAAAATATAATTTTCACTAAAAGTTGGGAAATAAGAGAGAAAGAGCTAAAAATAACTAATGATAAGGGATCAAATGGTAATTTAAAGAATTAAGGGAGAAATTCTAAGATAAAATGTAATATTAGGTAATTAAGAATAAAATGGACATTAGTTGATTATTATTTTTATGCAATGAAATTTTGTGTAGTGTATCCACCACTAGGAAACAACATTGCTTAGTGCATAGTTTTGTTTGACTATGCGTAGGTGACATGTAATCGAAGGTAATTGATGGCAGTTAAGACAACTATGGCATGTACATGATATTTAAGAAGTGGATATAGTGTATCCCACTATAGTTGCATTGGAACATGTAATGTATTAATTAGTATGTAAAGGATGTAAAATTAATAGTAGACATATGGTTTTGTGTAATGATAATTGTGTGTCAATGATAGTATTATGATATAATTATGTTGGTTGATTTACGTGATGAACTTTAGAAGTGCTCGTATTGTTGCCTGAAGTATTGAAGTTGGAGGTTGAATATTGGGAGTGTAATTTTGATACTTTCCAGGTGGGTAGGCATGACTTTATAGTTGTCATACTGCCTAAATTTTTACCAAATAAATCGTAAAATTTTGACACCAACACTAAATTGAAAATTAGGTGCCTATAAAGTAACAATTACATGTGGTTTAAATAGGTTAAAATGATGGACAATCTATTAACTCATTTAAAAAAAATTAATTGATCCTACAATATTACCAATCATGGCACATCGATGTTTGGATCTATGTTCGGGCATTAGGTATTTTATGGTATCAAAGCAGATTTAGGTGATTCTAAGATCATAGTATATGCATAAGTATGATGGGTGATTGAATTAGTACATATACATGCCATATAAGGAATAAGATGAATTTGCGATTAATCTTTACCTATCCCTTAGATATTTTTAGTGGTAGATATGGCTTTTAATTCTAGATTAGCTATTGAGATGGTGAGCGATGTTGAGAGTGGGCCATCGGCCAGTGCCAGAGGCAATGATGTTAGCAGCTAGCCTAGCTAGCACACGACACCACTAGTGATACAGACACCTCCTCTTACTGCACCACCAGATTTCATACGGCTGAAGGCAGACTTATTACATCAGAGATGTGAGGCCCTAATAAATGCCTTAGAAGAATATGTACATGTTTAAGTGATATTAGAGTTAACACATGCATGGACAGTTAACAATTGTAAGATGGGCTCTAGAGGGAATCACTTTAAAAGAAAGGGGCAATATGGTAATTTCACTTTAAGGCATGCATATGCATAATTAGCAAGAGGCATGATGTAGGAATTAAATTGAAAAAAAAGGAAATGTGTTGGGGTGGAAATGAGAAATTAAAAAGAGTGAGGGAGCAAGATGTAATTCACCTAGAACCCACAGGTGGACCTATAAGATGTAGCCACCTAGCTCTTTCTAGAAATCTCATGAAAATGGAAGAAAGACAATAAATAAAAGGGGAGAGATGGTCAGCCACATTAGGGGACCAAATACAACCAATCTTTCCACAAAACTAGCAATTTACACCACTAAACAGCACCCTGATTTCAGCTATATAGTTAGAGAGGAGAGAGAATTTAGGGTTTAAACATTGCTAAGGTAATAATCCTCTCTCTTTTACCTCTCTTTGTCACATATGTTAGGGACTAAAATTGATGGAGCAAATATATGTTTATATATGTGATTTGTTGCTTGTAGAAGGAGAGGCCAGCAAAAAGAAAGAAAAGGAAGAGGAGAGGGGTTGAAGAGGTAATTTTGGTTACTTAAAAAGGTATGGGAAGTTTCAATATTTTTGCATATGCTTGCCAATGTGAAATGGTTAGAAATGGTATATTAGATATGTAAATAAGATAAAAACATGATTGTGATGTTTGATTGTACATAGGAGATGAAATATGGAAAGTATTATTGAAATAGGAAAATTCTATCCTACGGTTCACTTGACCTAGCAGAATTTGTTTGCTTATAAGTTGTGTTTTAGGGCTTAAAATTGTGTAATACTATTTGAAGTGTAAACTATACTTATATAACTAAATTTCTTGTGAAGAAGTCAAAGAATGATTCTACCACTATAATTGTCAAAATCTAGCTTAAAATCTGATAATGTCTACTGCCCTATCACTAGAAGCAGGCTGAATTTTTTTTTATGAATATCTTAAGATTTAGAAATTAAAATGGAGTGATTTTTAATGATTTGGAGACTATTAACATAGGGGAACAAATTTTTATAAGACCACTTTGCCCAAAAATTTCATTTTCTATGCCAAAAATCCCTCACAATTTAAGGCGAAAAGGCTACCAGTTAAGAAACAAAAACCCAAAATTAATTCTGTTGGACCACCCAAAGAACCTGATGGGACCTAACCTTGGTCCCGTTGTATCACTCCCCATTTTAGACCAAACTTGATTTTTAGACTTCGAATCACTACTAAAACTTACCCAAACTCCCTTGGACACTTTTAGAGCATTTTAAAAAATAAATAGGTGTAATGTGTGTCATGAAATATATGTAAAACATAATAAAATATTGAAATATAGTTATAAAATAAACTTAAACATAAGGAAGCATAAGCATATGAGTTAGTTTAGGCCATCACTAAGCCCATATATCAACTTTATGTACATAAAGCCGATGTAACTATGATATAAGAGTATAAATGGAGGCATACATACTTGAACATGCATAAATACATGTGAGCACATATATTTTAAAATGTTATAATAAAATGATGCATATGTCTATAAATGTTTGCAATCACAGGAATATACATTGATATCAAAGCTACACTATTGTGATTATTTATGGATATTTGTATATGCACAAATATACATTATAATGAGTTGAACATGATGAATGAAATGATGTGAAAGATGATTCATGCTTGCATATAGAACTTGGTTGTAAATAGGTAGACATGCCTATATGGTAGAGTTGCAGTTGCCATAATTTTAACCCCATTTGGGTCCATAGTTTATCCCCATTTGGGACCACAATTTTCCCTTTATGGGTCCATATGTCCGATACCTGTAGGTATCCATAGGATTAAATACCTATGGTTATTCATATGATTGATACCTTTGGGTATCCACCGCACCTGATATCCATATGCACAGAATTTAGGCAGGCAATCATAAGAAATGATAAAGAGATAAATTGTATGATAATCAATGACATATTATATGATTGAACTCGTAATGTAATGTTGTCATGGCATTATTCTTTCCTTTAATTTTTAAAATTGCCTTTGTAGTTAATGGAAACATATTATTATTCTATCTTATTTATGCTTGTGTACTTAGGAATGACCACTGTGAATGGTTGTTAAATGTTAACTATTCCCTATTAAGCTTTATAGCATAGCACAGATGTTTATCCGTATAGGTACTCAAGCTAAGACTTTTCCAAAGGGATTTGATCTACAGCAGGAAGGCTAACACCAGATGTAGGAAGAGTTGAAAGTGTGAAGTTTGTATTTTTGCTTTTATCTTTGTATTAGAGAAAAGTATATAGGGAAAGAACATAAGCAGGCCATGGAAAATGCTTTTTAGTGACTTTGACATGGTAATAAATTGGTACAAGAATATGAATGAGAATTTGAAAGACTCGGTGCTTAAATGAAGGACTATCATTTGACTCAAGAAAAGCTATGTCAATTATCTGAACAAAGCCTCCACAATAAGATTAGGGAGACATTAGCAACATATGAATACACTGATATGAGTTCCTTGGTTCAAGTAGCTACCTGAATTGAGACAGTTTAGGCTTATGACCCAAGAGACAGGCCAGGTTTCAACAAAAAAGGAGACCATTATTAGCTAGTACTCCTAGTGGATCTAGTAAAATGCCTAAGAGTTTCATCACCCCTTCACAAATTCCTATAGCCACTCTAGCCCAGAGTCATAAATCAACAGTTTGAGGTAGTCTACCAATGGCTTCTATTGCTAGCACACCCATGAGGCACTGGCAGGTTTGATAATCCTAAATGTGATCATTGTGGATGTAGGCACCCAAGAAAATGTTGGAGATTGACAAAAGCTTGCTTTAGATGCAGATTAAAAGACCATTAGCAGAAAGATTATCCTTAAGCATAAACAACATCAACAGCTACTCCTGTAGATAGGTCTAGTCATGTACTACCTAAAAATTGAGGCAGAGGTTGGCTTATATATACTACACTAGCTAAAAGGGATTGCTCATATGCCTTTAATAGTAGAGGGGCAACCACCTACTTGTATATACGTAGCAAGAGGTAGGGAGGATCATGATGCTCTCGATGTTATAGTAGTTAAATTTCTTCTTTTTAATACCCCTGTTTGTGCTTTAATTGATCTCAAATCTATTTATTATTATATTAGCACAAAAATTTCACATAGGAAGGGTTTAGTTGGATCACAATTAGATAAATACATACTAGTAAGCAATTCTTTGGGGAACAGTCTAGTAGTAAACAAAGTTTATAAAGATTACCCTATTCAAATACAATAATCCATCTTTCCTGCAAATTTAATCAAACTTCCATTCTACAAATTTGATGTGATCTTGGGAATGGATTGGTTACATAAACATTGAGTGATGGTTGACTGTCAATTATAAAGAATCATGTTGAAGGCTACTAATGGATATGAAATCACTAATGTAGGTGAGAGATCTGATTATTTGTCAAATGTCATCTCGTCCATTGTAACATACAAATGTGTGAGGAAAGGGTGTGAAGCCTATTTAGCCTTTATGATAGAAGCTAAGAAAGAGAAGCCCAAAATTAGTGATTTTCTCATTGCTTATGACTTTTTTAATGTCTTCCCTGATGAGTTACCAGGATTGCCACCGAAAAGGGCAGTTGAATTCACCATAGATGTTGCACCAACCATTGCTCCTATTTCCATAGCCCCATACCAAATGGCACCCATGGAGTTGAAAAAACTCAAGAACCAACTACAGAAGCTACTTAATAAAGGATTCATCTACCCTAGTGTATCACTTTGGAATGCACCAAAGTTGTTTCTGAAGAAAAAGGATGGATCTCTATAACTTTACATTAACTATAAGTAGCTAAAAAACGTCACTATAAAGAACAAATACCCATTTCCCAAAATTGATGACTTATTTTATCAGTTGAAAGGTGCAGGTATTTTTTCCAAGATTGATTTGAGATCTAGTTATCATCAACTTTGAGTAAGAAAATGTGATGTATCGAAGAGAACTTTTTGCACCAGATATAGGTACTATGAGTTCCTAGTCATGTTGTTTAGTCTCACCAATGCACTAGCGACATTTATGGATTTAATGAATCACATCTTTCACCCATATTTGGACTAGTTCATGGTAGTATTTATTGATGACATTTTGGTGTATTCCAAGACTTTAGAGGAGCATGATAAAAATTTATAGATTGTACTACATACATTAAAAGATAAATAGTTATATGCAAAATTTAATAAATGTGAACTTTAGCTTAAAAAAGTCACTTTCTTTGGTCATATGGTATCCATAGAAGGAATCAAGGTTGATCCTAAAAAAATTAAAGCCATCCTAGAATGAAAAACATTTAAAAATGCTACAGAAGTTAGAAGCTTCCTTGGCTTAGCTAGATATTACAGATGGTTTGTTAAAGGATTTTCATTAATAGTTGCACACTTACCAAATTGTTACACTTACAAATAATACAACTAACTAAATAAGTTTTACAATTTATGTATAAATTGATAGCTAACAAATTAAGGTTTATCCTTCTCCAATTGTTTCTCTACAGTGTTCAAAGAATAAAACAAAAGGAAAAGGGGCAAATTTGCCACCCAAGTTTATCAGGTGGTTTAAAAATGCCATCTAAGTATTTTTTCTACAAAAAATGCCATTATTTTTATATAATTGGTTCAATTTTACCACTCCAATCCTAGTCAGCAAAAAAATGAGTTAGCAATAATTTAATTGACATATTAGCAAAAAAAATATACATGTGACATTGAAATTAATCAGACCAAAATTAAACCAACCCAAATTAAATCAAATTAATCAAACCCACCCTAACCAACCACTTATTCCTTCTCTCTCTAATCCATTCTCACCATCAGGCTCTTCATAATTTGAAGCTTTCTCAGCTAGTCTTTCCAAGAACCGCCTGATTTTTTCTCGACGAACGCCATGTGATGTCTCTAGTTGTCGTGCTCCAAGCAGCTCTGTTACACAGAGTTTCTTGACAAATCTCTAGTAATCCCCATAAGGAGCAGCAATAAAGCAAGTTTCAAAATAGTAACCAATCATCAAATGGGAATTTGGTTCTGCTAGCGAAAACGACATCGTTTCTTCTGAAGATCTCAGCAGCAAAAGATGGTAAAGAGACAAGAAGGAGAGATTGAGGGCCGAGAAGGAGATAGAGAAGAGGGCTGTATTTAGATGAGAGATTTGGGAAGCATTTGGTCACCACCGGGCTGAGCAGGTGGAGGTGGCCGATAACGGGAAGTGCCGGTGGGCTTGGTGGAAGGCGGAGGTTTGGCTTCTTTTGTTTCTTCAAAAGATAATGGAGAATAAGAGTTATGATTCGGCAAAGGATGAAGATAATGGAGTAATATTGTGTATTACCATCCCAAATTTAAAATGAGCAATTACATATTATTGAAACTATAAAAATTATGGTTAATAACATATCATGAAAATTTAAATTGTAATTATGGTTAATAACATATCATTTCGTTGGAAGTTCTGTTTAAGTGCCATTGTACCATTTTTGGGTGGATCTTATTAAAGCTAAATATAATTTTTTTGACATCAGTCTTAGACCCATTGCAAAATCCACACGCTCTCTTATTTGGAAAAACATATGTACTTATTGGATTTATCTCATGCCAAATGTTAGCCGGTCTATAGATAATGGTTTGTTGGTGCGGTTTTGGTTTGACGAGTGGATGCCAAGTTTACATGAACCTCTTTTTAATCTTGCTACTATGCCTATTCCTATGGATATTATTGACAAAAATGTAGCTTTATTTGTTGATGAAAATCATAATTCGAAATGGGATCTTTTTAAACCATATCTTTCGCCTCTAATTATTTTACTATTTGCCAACACTTATTCCCTTTCTCTTCTTGTGGGACCGGGTAAAATCTTTTTGAACTTCTCCTCGTCAGGTTCTTTCACCCTTAAATATGTCTATGATTACATCACTAAGGAGATATCAAATGTGAACATGTTTCCTTGGGAAAAAGTCTGGTCTTAGAAATTGCCTCAACAGATTAAAGTTTTCTTTTGGTTCATGTTGAATAATAGGTTGCTCACTAATGTTGATAGGGTTATGAGACATTTCTTTACTTAAATTATTGTAATACTAAACCAGAAAGTTTTTTACACCTGTTAAGGCATTGTGCTCCTGCTTCTAAAGTTTGGCTTTCTTTTCTTCCTTTGGCTACTCTTAATAGTTCTTTTGAGGCTAATTATATGCAACATTGGATTAACATCAATATTAGTTGCCATGATGTTAGTGTTCATAGTGGTATAGTTTGACAAGTTTTTTGGTATTGCTTGTTGGCTGATATGGAAGAAAATAAATGATCTTATATTTAATGATAAACAAAAGCCTCTTCAGGTGTTTTATAATGATGCTATTTCTTGGAATGTTTCGGTTGAAGGTGCCTATAATAACTTATCAATAGGTTCTGAGTCTATTTCTTTGGACCGTGTTATTGCTTGAAATTTTCCACCAACTAGTGTTGTCAAAGTTAATACCAATGCTTCTTTTTTCAAGGATAAAAACTTGTCTGTTTGTGGTGGTTTAAATCAAGACTCGCTTGGGCACTGGTGTAATGGGTTTGTATCTAATATTGGGTTTTATTCTGTAGAAATGTGGGGTGTTCTACAAGGAATTATTCTTGCTTATCAAATGGGATAAAAATATGTGTTGGCTGAGTGTGATAATAAGGTTATGGTTGATATGATTCTTTGCAGATATTTTCTCAATACTGATTGTTTTGTTATTTTAGCCACATTGAACTAAAAATTACAGATTTTGATTCTTTTGCTATCTCTCATGTCCATCATAAGGCAAATCTCTCAGCGGATTTTCTCTCCAAATTAGCATATCAATGCCATCCTGGACTTCACCTTCTTGAAGCTTCCCCTACTGGCATTAATTTATGGCTGGATCATTATTATAAATTGACTTAGATTTCAAATTGGAGCCTTTGTATGTACCATGAAATTTGTTATTATGTTGCATCAATTGGTTATAAAATATCGTCCTACTTATATTGGTAATGACATATAATCCCTCTTATGTTGGTAATGGAGATAATAATATTAAATGCCCAACTGTCAAAAGGTCTATGAAATACTGAAGTCCTTTAGTCATATTGTTATACTTGACATAACTACCATTACAAAAGAGGTCGGTTTGACAGTCAAAAACCCTCTGCAATGCTTATTTAAATTTAAAGGTGAAATTTTGGGTTCTAAAGCTTTTGAATCAGTTGGTTCTTAGATAAGAAACATAAAAATAAAGCGTATATCCCATAGTATAATCATTTGGTTGAAATGGGAGAACTTTAATGTTATGGTAAAATAAAGTTTAGAGAAGGGAAATGTTAATAGTTTGTTCTATCAAAGAGTTTGTTTTAATTAAAATGTCAAGGAAAAATAATTCCATTGATTCATTGCATTCTTTTGGGCATAACCTACACAAACGCATAAAGCAACTTCCTCTACACCAAGAAGAACATGAAACAATTAAAAGAAAATTATTCAAGGCATCCAATCAGTAATTTCCTTCAGGGCCACTAACTCAAAAGTCCTTGGATAAAAAATTATTTTTAACTTGATTAAAGTACCTCAAATCACTTAAACAAGTATTTAAATAGAAAATAACTTTTATTTTTTGGCTCCTCAACTCTTTTCTGTACTCATCAATAAAACTTTTTAGTATAGATAAAATTAGTCAGCTATTAGATAAGCATTGGTTGAAATTAAAAAGTAAAATATAACAAATTACTAAGCTATTAAAATTATTAAATTATTAGACATCTATTGATTGAAATTACTCATATTATTTTTTTTATTATAAGGTTATGCTTTATAACTATTCTTTATGATTTGTAATGCTCTAAAATTTCTAAGTTAATAATAATAATTTTTAATTAGATAAAATTAAAATATTTGAGGTGAGTAAAATAATAAATAAAATAATAAACTCATTATGACCGGGTATCTTTTCATAATTTGGGAACCTGTAGTGATTTTTCCAGCTTTTACTTGAACTATTTCAGAATCTCTTGTTTATTTGCATAAAGTCTGAAAGGCCTAAATTAGCTTGTTGTGTTCCTGAAGGTGGTTCGAACCGTGGACTTTCGGAACTGCAACGCAGTTGATGAGCTTCGAGAAAGTAAGCTCATTAATATGCAGATTATTTTCATCTAATACATCAATCTAAGGTGACCAAATCTCAATTTTTAGCACTTGCACAATCTTTGCCAAATGTTGTGTGTCGCTTTAATTTTGTTTTCTTAGTTTCTAGTTAAGACTAGGTTGCATACTCGGAGTGTTTGCTTTGTCTAAGTTAGCTCTGCAGAAATGAAACTTGAAATTTTATATCTCTTAGCATTGTGATAGGTGAGGTTTAAGATCTGTCCGTTTAATTATCAGAACATTCGGGACTTAACATAAGGAAACATTTGTTATTCTAGAAGAAATTTTAGCCTAATTGTTGGACATCATCTTGTCTTCTCATTATATACAAGGACCATTCATCTTTACAATCAATTTCACCTTTGTTTTCTTTACGAAAATTTGTATCTAATAGGACATCTTTTTTATCATGCAACCTGTGCATTGCAGGGTTGAAGCTACTTATGCAGCTGTACAAATAGTTGACTGCTGATGCAGTTACCAACAAAAAGTCTAAGATTTCACACGAAGGACAGAAAATTGTAAAATGAAAATGGGGCTGGGCAAAAACCCCAGGAGCAGCTTCAAGATGTTAAGCCTGCAGATCAACCTCCTAGGGACTCTACTTTTGCAAAGCCCTCTGAGCAGTCGTATTTTGTTGGAGGATCTACTTTCGGGTGGACTTTTATCAACTACTTGGGCACCAAACTGGTCTATTATGGGAGAACGAAGGAATCATTCCAAGCTGCTCAAGTAACTTCATAGGGATCAATGCTCTCTCATGTGACTTTAGTTGAAGGGAAAGAATGATCTTCGTCTGACTAATTGTATAATTTCGTTGGAGCTTATAGGTTGTTAGCTGTTGTTGGGTAATTATGGTTTACCTGGATAATCTAAACTCTGCGTAACAGAGCTACTTGGAGCACGACAACTAGAGACATCACATGGCGTTCGTCGAGAAAAAATCAGGCGGTTCTTGGAAGGAATAGCTGAGAAAGCTTCAAATTATGAAGAGCCTGATGGTGAGAATGGGTTAGAGAGAGAAGGAATAAGTGATTGGTTAGGGTGGGTTTGATTAATTTGATTTAATTCGGGTTGGTTTAATTTTGGTCTAATTAATTTTAATGTCACATATATATATATTTTTTTGCTAATATGTTAATTAAATTATTGCCAACTCATTTTTTTTTGCTAACCAGGATTGGAGTGGTAAAATTGAACCAATTATATAAAAATAATGGCATTTTTTGTAGAAAAAATACTTAGATGGCATTTTAAAACCACCTGATAAACTTGGGTGGCAAATTTGCCCCTTTTCCCTAAAACAAAAGTAAATACTTTAGAATAGCCAAGTTTAAATTTCTAACAAATTATAATGATGAAGGAGCATCTTAGATGTTGAGACAACTAACACTTTAGAGCTAAAACATAGTCGAAGATGTGGTAAACATAAAAAATCATATGATTTTGTGCAATATCTTTTCATATAGAGAACAATTAGTGATTTTTTATTAGCTCCTAGCTCAATGACTTATGAAGAATTAAAAAAAGGATTACCTAGGTTGTTAATCTAAAACTGCGTTAATATGACAATAGGTAACCTCAAGCGAGTTAAGCTTTTTCCTGTTAAAAAAATAAAAAAAAGGTTAGTTATAGTAATTGATTCTAAAATCAAATCACATCGATAAATGAATGGGAAAGAAGGAATTTTTAATTTATAGCACTTTCATTCACCATGTAGAATCCAAAAATTATCCTAATTTCAAAGGAAAAATAAAGAATCAAAGTTTAAAAAGAGAAAGTAAAAATCAAAGATTTGACTAATTAAGGAATGAGAACTATTAGAATAAAAAAAAAAGCAAAATCAAAGTTTGAATTAAGGAATCAAAAGGTTTGGATTGAATAACCAATAGAAATCTAATGTCAAAACCAACCAAAACTAAAACTAAGAGAAAAAAATAGAAAGTGAAGAACCAAAAATGCACCATTAGAGAATGGTAGTGGTGATAACAACAAAGAAGAAAAGAAGATGGTTGTGCTGGCTATAAATCCGAATCATGGTTTACATGTGCAAAAAGAGCAATTGATTGATATATGGGTGAATCCCACATAACATCTCAAACAAGCTTAGAGAACAAAATTGAATTAGGGATGAGAAACCGACTTCTCAACATAAATTCACCATTTATTGTTCTTCTAGGAGTGATGCATATAAAATTGATTACATGATTTATGATCATAATGTATGATGATACATGAAAAAATAAATTACTATTAATCATTAAAATTAATCTATTTATATGATATATGAATGAAATAAATACATTTGTATCAGATGAATAAAATCAATCTATTTATATCAGATATTAACTAAATTAATTGATTACGTTATGTATAAAGGCTATGAAATTGATTGATGTTAATATGATTAACATGTTTTATGATAATTTTGTTGTAATCTAATTAAATGAATTATCTTAAATGGTGATATGATTAATATGTACTTAAATGATTTTGGTGGTATTCTATATCTATTAAATGAATGTTTAAAATGATTAAATGATTACTGATATGATCGATAAATTTTATATTCAAGGATACAAAATAAAGTCTAAAGGTACAAAATTCAATGAGATTAACGATGCCTCAATCCTTTAAGGGATGCTACCCCTTCGAAACCCCATACGGGCATTGCCCTTTAATCTCGCTCACTAATTGGCTAGTAGGACCACCATGTTCGTTGTGCCTTATATTTTATTAATGTTATTATTTGATAATTTTAATACATCAATTTAATGAAATTTAATTGAGCATGATATGAGGTGACTTAATTTTATTTGATGTATGTATGATATCTTTGCACGGTACATAGCATGGCCAATTATAACCCTTGTGACGGTATTTATTTTATTTATTTATTTTGTTGGTTTGTAATTTTAAATATGACCTACGTGTCATTCTTTTGTTGTAATTTTATTTTACTAATAATTTTAGTAGAATAGTTTATTTCATTATTGTAATGAAGACAAAGGAACTTCATGAAGACCATGAAGGGATCAATCTAATTTCATGATGATGGAGGTGCGAAGTGGAAGCTATTGATCAAGATAAGTCCATATAATTTCACGTAGAATTGACCTTTAATCTTCAAATTGGCTTATGAAGATCATATAGTTTTTGGCCATGCTATGACACATTTTATATATTATGCATATTATATTGGTATGTGATACGATGAATGATTATATATGTGTATGATATGCCATAGATGGAATGATGCATGATATATAAGTAAAGAGACATCATAACTTAAAATTTAAATTCCCTCACCATAATTTTAAATCTTATGCCATCATTAACTATAACACCTATAAAGACTAAGATCACCAAAATGTGGGTTTTACCAAAGCGAAGTTCATTAGATTATCATAGTAAGACAAGATGGTTAATGGTGCTACCCATATGTTTAAAAATAATTAGACTTAATTAGGCTATCAAAATGGTTTTAGGCTTAAAGGCATTAGATGGGATTATAACATATAGGGACATATGATGTCAAAATCCCATAAAGAATCCAAGAGTTACATGAGATGTAATTGGTAAGGAGTTATCAACCTAAATAACTTGATTTTAAGTGTAATGCCAAAGTTGATTTAGAATTAAGTAAAATATGATTTTTAGCCCACTAAATCATTACAATTGTTGTAATTAATATTGAGGGTTAATATTTTAGTGGGAATTTTAAGAAATATCCCAAAATGAAATTGGCACTAATATTTATTTTGCATATTTGTAGGTTAGGGGCATCAAATAACACTTCTACACAATCAATGTGATTAGTCCTTGAGACGGACAAACTAAAAGAAGATGGCATCAACTTTCTTAACTGGTTTAGGAACTTAAGAATTATTCCCAAGCACGAAAGGAAGTTATACGTGTTGGATAACCCTATTCCTCATATCCTGCCTATTAATACCCGGGTAATTAAGAATAAACATAAGCAACGCATTGATTATTTTTTTGATGTGGGATGTCTTATGTTAGCCATGATATGGCCAGAAATTTAGAATGATCTGGAGCATATAGAGGCTTACAAGTTGAGTGCTTAACTCAAAGAGACATTCTAATAACAAGTACGATAAGATGGGTATGAGACTACTAGAGCAATGCATTCTTGTGAAATGGATGAAGGTGCATCAATAAGCTCTAATGTTCTGAAATGAAAGGCTATATTGATCAATTTGAAAGGCTTGGATTTACCTTCAGTTTAGAACTGGCCATTTATTTGATCTATAATTCATTACCTAATAGATGTGACCAGTTTATCATGAACTATAATATGAGTAATATGGATAAATCCATTGCTAAGCTGCATACGATGCTTAAAATAGCTAAGCAAAGTATTAAGAAAAGCCTAGTCATATTCTTATGGTTAATAAAATAAAAGGGATGAAAAATAAGGGCAAGGGTGAGACTAAGGCAAAAGTTATTGGCAAGCCTAAGACATGAGCCAAACTTACACCCAAGGCAAAAGCTATAAAGGAGGAATTTTGCTTCCATTATAATGAACCTGATTATTAGAAGAGGAATTGCAAGCTCTATTTGGAAGAACTAAAGAAGAAAAAAAGTAGTGAGACTACATCTTTAGATATTTATGTTATAGAAATTAATTTATCTAATTCTACTTCTAGGTATTAGATACTAGATATGGATATCACATTTATACAAATGTGCAGGGATTAAAAAGTAGTAGGCAACTGAAAAAGAGTGAAGTGGATAAACGAGTTGGAAATTGTAACATCCCAAAATTTCATATGACATAAATAATACATTATAGAGCATGAGCAGTAACCTTGGGATAGTTTTTGATATGATTATAGTAGTGTAGTATAATAGAATTTAGAAGTGCTTAAGTGTTATACATGTGCAGCCCAAGGTAGTACTAGGATGGGTGACATGGCAAGATGTTGTACTTAACCATTAAATAAGAAAATAGGTGTTAAATGGGGCATAATGGTACAATTTAAGAAGAAATTGAGCTTAAATAATCCTCTAAAATAGGCAATGAAGGATTTTTTCGGTACCGAAAAAGGTTGATTAAAACTTTGATTGGCCCAAAAATATTTCACATACCTCTAAAAATTTTTCTATTTATCCATATCTACTAGAAATAATCTTAATTAATATATGGAAGTGAAAAATAATTTTTTCAACAATTTTAAAATTTTGGATTTCGGATCGACTGATTTTACCTCTGAAATGTCTGAATAAATTGAAATTTTAGACACATTTTCTTGCATATGTTTATACATATAGAGAAAAATTTCATAATATTCTGATAAGGGGAACATCAATTTTTGAAAAATGGTGAAAAATCGAGGTTAATTTAATAAGCCAAGTTAAAGGGCATTTTTAATTTGTTTAAGGGCATAAATGTCATAATAAATTAGGTTAGGATCAATTGGAATCATAAATGGAACAAGGAAATTATTATAGAAATTAATTTGGCCAAAAATTGAGTTAATTAAGTGAAATTGGGCCAATTGGTTGGATCAAAGTAGTTAGGCCTAATTTTGCCCAATTGACATAGGTATAAAAGGAGAAAAATCATATTTCTTTAGAGAACTGCACTATTTTCTTCCCTTCTCTAGATACATCTACACTTTTCCCCAAGTTTCTCCATTCTTCTCTTATGTAATCCTACCTAATCTTTCACCTTAAGAAATTTCTAAAGCCCTAAATTCATCTATAACCATCTCTAGAGCTTATTTTGAGTGGAGAAAGAGAAAGAAATATGTCGACTCAGTATAAAGAGCAAGAGTATCAACTTGGCTGGATCGAGTCGACTCAGTATAAAGAGCAAGAGATCAACTTGGCTGGATCGGGTCGACTCGTCACCTAGTGTGCGTAGTCATTTCAGAATAGTTATGTATCGAGTCACAGATGGACATGCCAATTCATAAAGAGTTGCATCAGTGCCAACTCATCACTAAGTGTACTAACTCATTACGGTCAGTGCATATGCCGAGTCATTCCACTTGTGTCGACTTGTGACAACACTAATCTTGCCGAATTTTTAAATATTTTTCCATATCTTAAATTTCCTTTTCAGTTTTCTATTTTTGGTATTCAAATTTTGTCATTTTTGGAGTTGTTTTTTGAAATTTTCTTGAAAAGGTGTGAGAAACCCTAAAAGGTCATGACTTTTCCCATTACAAGTCATATCCTTTCCTACTTTTTCTCATCCTTATTCAAATTTTCCTTCCCTATAAGTATTAACCTTCATATCTATTTATTGTTGTAGCCTTTTCCCTTTCCCAAAGAGTTATTTCCCTATATATAAATATCATTTATTTCCTTATTCTTATTCTTCTTCACTATTTCTTAGTTTCTCTCACTACATATCTATGAGGTCCCAACTCATATCTTAGTAAAAATTGGATATGTTTGGCATGCATTAGGAAGGTGACACTAAGAGGTAAGTGCTTAGAAAGTAGTAAAGGACCTAAACGAAATTAAGTTAAAAGATCAAGAGCAAAATGGTTGTTTTATATTAAGTTGTACATGTACATAAGTGCAATTATCTAAAGTTTTTGGGTAAGAATAAGAAATTAAAGAAGACTAGGGAGTTAAGTGCAATTATCTAAAGTTAGCCAAATGGACCAATAGGTTACTAACACTTTGTCTCTCTAGATTTCTCATGAAATATGAAGAGAAATTAGAGTTTTTAAGGGGACTTTACCCGCCATTCAAGGTTAGAATTTCATCCATTCCAACCCCTAAATAACCCATAAATATTGTCTTACAAAATTCCAACTTGATTCTTTGGAAGAGAGAGAAATTAGTGTTTAAGAGTTTAAGGTAAAACTACACTCTTCTTCTACTCTTCTTTGTATGAATGATGACAATTCAATTGAAGGAAGATATATATGTTTATATTTGAATTCTTTCCTATATAAAAGGCGAAGTAAGTAAGAAGAATGAGAAGGAAATTGAGAGGGATTAAAGAGGCATGAGAGTTTATGTTTTTGTTTTATATGTTTGTAATAAAATTAAGTTGTTATATGTAGTGTAGGTGATCTATAATTTATGTTAGAATGAATAAATGGTGATATAGTGCATGAAAAAAATAACTAGTACATTAGAAAGTGATATAGTGAAAATCTGTTTAAGGTTCAATTGAACAAGTTTTAGTGTAAAGAGCATACATGTTTTTTTAGATGTCTAAATAAAGTAATTCAAGTTGTAAATTAACGATAAGATATAGATCTACAAATTTGTAGAAGACCCTAAAACCTGAATCTACCACTAAGGTGTTTGAAATTGGCCTTTAAGTTGTCAGACCCTTGCTGTTTTGTGATATGGATCTGTCTATAATACTTTAGTGATATCTTAAGATTTATAAGTCATAATTGATTTATTTTTTATGTTTTGGAAATAAGAGACAGAGAAAAAACTTTGTAGAAGGCCACTTTGGCTAAAAATGCCATTTTATAGGTCTAAAAGTGCTTACTAACTAAGATTGGAAATCTGCCTTTGAGCAGAATAGACCTCATGGTCAGCAGCAATGACCTACTGATAATGATATAGTTCAAATTTAGTCAATAACTGAAATAAAACTTACATCACAGTTTGCAGGTGTTACCTACTGATCGTGACCCCCTCCCATAACCTAGGTCACGGTTAACACTCTTTTGGTACGGACCGTGAGGTAGTCCAGAATTAGTACAGAATCAAAATGACATCTATGTCACAGTCAGCAGGTATAAGCTACTTCCTTGCCTCTTTTTAAACTTGATTTTAAGATCCCAAACTATTACCAAAGCACACTTAGACCTTTCTAAACACTTTTAGAGTGTTTTAAGTGTAAAAACAAGAGTAATAAGTGACATAAAATGAGTGTAAAACATAATGAACTAGCGAACTAAAGTTAAATACTAAGTCTTAGTGCATAAGAACTTGTAAAGTTAATAAATATAAATGAATATAAATAGTTATATTAGCAATGTTATATGCAACTAAATGAATGATGAGCATGTTATATTTGTATCCTTTGGGTACTTGAATAAGAATGATATAATATAGTGAAATAATTGCATGTTATATTGAGTGTATTAATGCCATGATTTTAAATGTATCAAATGCGATGTTCTTGAGTGATTAGTGACTTATTGAGGTCTGAATTTTACATAGTAATGGATAAATAGGCATGCCTATAAAAGGGATAATGATTGCAATTGCTAGTGTTGTAACCTTAGGGTGATTAGTGTTTCGATACCTATTGGTATCAAGTGGCCCAAGACGCTTATATCTCTTGTGTTTGATACTACTCGTCAATGTCTAGTATTTATACATGTATCCACCATTTATGGGAATTTAGGTGATAGAAGTATTTTGATTATTGAATACTGAAAAGTGATAAATAGTGTAAGTGTTTTAGTACCTCTTGATAGTGATAGTGATAGTGCTTCTCATTGAACAATTAAGTGAACTGAGAAAATTTCATTGAAGTTTTGTTTAATATATGCAACTACATTGAAGTATATATGTGAGTTCTGATATGACAAAGTATGTTAGTAGTGGAAAGCAGTTAAAGAGACGATCTTTGATAAGTGCCTATTAGTGTAAATGCTCTGTTGATTCAGTGTCTCTTAATGATATTATAAGTGTATGTGTTTTGTAGTATAAAAAGATATGTTATTGTGATATTTGCATTTGAGACTTCGACAAGAATTCAATTGCATTGTTTACTCCCCACTGAACCATTGCTCAACATGGATATTTTTCCTGCGTAGGTACATAGGTGAAAAGTATAAGTGCCAAGTTCAAGTCAACATATGCAGGCCACTAAAGAGGATAGAAAGTGAAGATTAATTTTAGCATAGAGTTAACTTTTTTTTGTAAATGTTTAATGTAAAGGATTTGAAATATATGTAATGAATTCTTCTCTAAATATACTTTAGTCGTGTGATATATATATATATATATATATATATATATGTATGTATGTATGTATGTATGTATGTATGTATGTATGTATAAGTATAAATGTGTTTTTATGCAAGCAATTTAACAGAATAATAAGTAAATAAACTGGTAATAAAAGCAAGCGTTACAATTGTTAGAGAGTATGCCCTAGAGCCCACATAAAAAAGGGATGTATTTCATATATATATATATATATATATATATATTCATATTGTTAATGAAAGGTATCATTCATTTATTAATGCTATGTTTAAATACATGTATTTGTATATCTTAAATTAACAAATGAAATCCTAGATATTATAAACACAGTGCAAAGGCAATCATGAAAGTGTTCATGATATGAGATGTCTATTGCATGTAAATGTGATAATGTCTAAATGTCCCTAGTTATAAAATTAACAAGATAGGACATTGTTAATCTGGACAGACCAGCATATGTTATGCTTCTTGAACAGTTCAAGCAATAGTTCTTATAACTGTGATTATAGGAGATGATCAAAGCTAATATGTGGATGCTTGTTAGAAGAACAAGTTCATTAGAGGCCTACAAAGAGAATCCTCACATGGATATTAAATCTATGTCAGTGAGGAATCTCTTCATAGCGGTTGTGCAAGTATCCTTAGAATTGAGATCACCAAGGTTATCTTAAGTAGTAAATGATATACTTTGATTCCATAACTGTATACTTCTAACTGGGGGTGAACATAGTTAGGAGGTTGGGTATATCATGACCTACTTGAAGATAGTTGAGTAATCGATAAAGGATTCACCATCCCATATTTATTAAGGTAAGTTATCTCACATGATTCTATTATTGCCTTGTTTAAAGAATCTCTGGCTAGAGTAATATACCAAGATGGATAGGGATCTATAAAGGGTATTTTGGAAATAATGGTTAAATTAATAGAACATACATAATTAGATCCATATGAGTTGACATAAATCCATACTCTGAATCTAATTGAGTTATGAGTGGTGAAAGAAGTAATTGCATGGTAATTATTTCTATAGAAGGGTCTAGTTAGAACCACTTGACTTTCCTGACGTTTTGGTAGTTATGATGCTTAGCTAAAGATCGCTCATGACATGTATAATAGTGTATCATAAATATCAATAAGGGATTGATAAAATGATTTAAAGAGGTTTAAATCATATGAGTTTTGAATAGAACTTTTAATTACATATTATACTACCAATATGGACAGGAACCCAATAGGTAACACACATACAGAGTAAAGGATAAAATGGTAAAATGACAAGGATAATAATATTTGATATTATTATGGGAGAAGAGAAATAAATAAGAGAATAATTAATTAAAGAGTTTAATTAATTATGCACAAGTACAAATGTTCGCATAACCTTTTAGAAATATTTTACAAAATGGACCTAATTGAAATATTATATTTTATAATTAATTATTGGACTATAAATATTATATAAGTCCATTGGAGAAATAATTAAAGGCCTAGGGTTTTGGTTTTTACGCAGAAGTCCACCAGAAGATGGCTTCCATGTAAAACCCATATAGAAGGCCTTAGAGGCCTAATTTTTGGACTAAAATAAATTAAATATATTTCATAAGTGTTATGGAGCCTATATATTAATTTGGATGGATTTAGAATTAAATTGGGTAATCAAATCCAAGTGTATGCATAAAGGGTCTATTTTATGGGTTATGTGCAAGGTCCTTTATGAAAGGACTTAAATTGGATTTAATTGAGCCCAAATGAATTATTAATAATTACAAAATCCCATTTAATATTTCTCCAGTAATTTTAAAGAGCCCAATCCTATTATGAAGTTGGATTTTTTAACCTTGCTATAAAATCCAAAATAAAGGGATTTTTAGGGTTAAGAGTTTGAAAAAGGAAAAAAAATCTCTTCTTCTAAACCTAGTCGCCACTCTCTTCGCTAGCTTCAAGGAGATTTTGGCCACCTTGTGTTCCAACAGTTATTTAGTTCATTTGATCCTTCTCTTGTGTGGAATATGATTGGAGGTGTTTAATTTAGGACACTGTGATTTGCGGTGACTAGGCGAGAAGAAAAAATAATTGTTCAACAAAAATCAAAGGTGATTTTTTCTTATTCTCATTAATATCTATGTTGTATATTCATGGGAAGATAAGATATATTGGTTAAAAATTTTAATTTCCACTTATACATGTGATGTATGTAACCGATTAATTCCCAACAATAATATCTATTTTCCTTCTTTTTCTCTCTACATACCTCCATTAATAAGCTTTATATTTTTCTTCTTCTTTTCTTTCATATGTTCCTATTAGCAATTTTTTCTTTCTTTTTATTTTGATCTTATCTTCATACAAGATCCTAAGGACAGGGGGATCTACTTCATCAAGGCCATAAGAAGAAGCTTCACAAAGAGGCTTAAGTTTATAAGGGTCCATTTCTAATCTTTACTGATGATAAAGGTGCTAAGTTCATTACTCTTAAACCTAGAGAGATTGTGCCTTATAAGTATCTTTCTACTACACTCTTATGAGACTTTGGTATATTGAAATCCTTTACTACTCTTTTAAATTCATGTGGTCTTGGTAGATTTGTTTCGATGCATAAACTTACTATTGTTAACTTATTTATGGAGTTTTATACTAATTTGAAGTGAATAAGAATGACTCTAGGTTGTTATAATTTCATATGTTAGGAGAAAAACTCACTTACTTATTCCTTTATGCATAGAGTTTTTGGTTTCAAGAGGGATGGAATGTGTGAGCCTCCTAAAAATTTTAATATTAATGAGTTTTAGAAATTTTTTACTGATTTGAGAACCCCTTTTTAACCTAAGAAGGGAAAGGCAATGTTTATTAAAGATTTAAGGTTTTGGCTTTTGTATAAAGTTCTTGTATGTGTTATTTTCTATAAGTTTGAGTTCAAAAGGATTTCATATTAAAAACTATTCCTTATGCGGTGCATTCATAATCACAAACAAGTATGTTGGACTTATTGGATTTTCAATGAAATGTTAACATATGCCTTTAGGAAGGTAAGCTCTATTACTCATGGTCATGTAGTCACTATTATAGCCAAAGCTTTGAATATTAATTTAGATGATTTTTCCTATTTACTTAAGTGTATTTATTTCACTAGGAAAACCTTGATTCGTGGTGAGGTGGCTGATGCCTTAATGAGGTTTATACTAGCCTGCTCTCATTCTTATTTTACTAGGCAAACCTTGGTTCGTGGTAAGGTGGTTGATGCCTCAATAAGGTTCATACCAGCCCATTCTCATTCTTGTTGGAGAGGATTGGCACCACCACCACCACCTCAAGAGGTGGAAGAGAGTGAAGAAAATAAGAAAGAGAATGGGGATGAAGAGCACGATTTTGGTATGCCTTAAGAGGGGGAACCTTATTAAGCATTGGCTATAATTCTATCTCCTTCTTATGGAGGTGTAAGTGGGCCAACTTATGGTGCTTCTCATGGCCCATTTTATGGTTCTTTTAGTTGATCCTCAAGGGTTTGGAAATACGAGCTTGAAAACCAACAATCAATGCAACGTTAGTTAAATTCGATAGAAATAATGACTCATCATCTATCAAGGAGGCATAGGATAATGGAAAACAAATTGATACTTTCATTGCTCAAGTAGGTTATATGGTCAATTCACCTCCACCTTCTCCTTTGGATGATTAAGGGAAGTTTTTCGTTTCTTTTCCTTTTATATTTTTAGGTTTATATTGGGTGCAATGTGAAATTCAAGTGTGGGGGAAGGGATATCTTATGTTTTCATTTTATTTTTTATGTATTTGTTGCATGTTTAGTATTTAAGCTTTTGTTTTGCATGCGTTTTGCTATGCTATATTGATGCATATTAATTTATCTTCTTTATCTTTATGATAGTTTCCTCTAAGTTTATCTTGTTATGATTGAGTGCATGTTAATGCTATGTCAATAACTAATTTTTGATGCTCAATTGGTAGAATCTAAAGTTTCATATGGTATAGGCTTTAGTATTTCTTACTATCTTTTGTTGTTATTTTCAAAGTCTATATGATATTTTGTCACTTTTCTAACTATACTTAAGATTAGGATGGTATGATTCAGTTTAGTATTTAAGAACTTAGATAGTCTTAGGAAAACTATAACTATAATACGTGTAGCTTACTTTTCAATAATAGATGAGGACACACATATAAAAAAAAGAGAAAAAAATGAAAGTCATCTTGTAGGATAGAGCATAAAATGCACTATAGAGATTAATTAAATAAAAATTATAGGATGGAGCATAAAATGAACCCATAAAATTACAAAATACTTAAAAAATTTATAAGTGTCTAAAAATACCATGAGAATTGTGAGTTGATTTGTGAGCTTAACTTTGTCCCAATGGCTATTTTTTGTTCTTAAACTCCTAAGTTTGAAGGTTGTCTATCCTAGTTGAATAGTTTGGTTAGATTATTGACTTTATATTCTTGATTTTGATTTTAATAAGTTGAGATGGTGTATTAAATTTATTGACAATGCTATGCAACTTGTCTACTCTATCACTATTGAGCATTGGAAACTAGTTGTTGGCTATTTTATTTTAAGTACTCATTTATATTAGAGATAATCTTAGGGATGTTACTTTCTAACTTAAAAGATAAATGCTTTTGTTAGTCTCTTTCACTTGGATTTTGGCATTCTTACTTGAGGCAAGCAAGGTTCAAGTGTGGGTAATTTAATGTCATGTAATTTAGCATAGCCATTTTGTTTAGTTATTCATCATTTATGAGTTTAGTGCATGTGTTTTGTTTATTTTACTATGTTTTATGATACTTTTTATGTCTTCTTCCTTTATATGCTAAGTGTGTAATAGATGATTAAAGCATAATTAAGGGATTTTTATAGAAGAAATAAAAAAAGGATTTTAAAGAGGTTTTAGAGCATGTATCGATTCATTCCAGCATATGCCAACTTGTTATAGTGACATAGGATGCCGACTCGTGCCTTGTTGAACCAAGTCATAAAAAAGTTAAAAGTGTGCCGACTCATAACCACAGTGCCAACTCGTTATAGAGCTAGCCTATGTTGACTCATCCAACTCAGCACCAGTGTGACGGGTCATCATAAAAACCAACCATTGCAACCTATCACTGTCTCTTAAAGTTTACATCACTTTCGAAAAGGCAATGTAAGACCCTAATATGTAGTCATATGCCCTAGTAGTAATTGGGTATGTTTAAGATATATAAAGGAGTAAATATAAAAAGATAAGTAATGAAAGTGTAAGTTGGGACCTAGATGGAATTAATCTAAAAGTTAAGGGCAATATGGTCATTACATATCAAGTATGAAGAGTACATAAGTAAAAAAGTAATACTTATGTAAGGTTTAATTGAAATGAAAGAAAGAAATCTTGAGGTAAGAATGAGAAATTGAATGAAGGAAAGGGAGTAAGAGCAAATTCACCAATGACTAATAATATGAAGACACCTATCCTTCTCTAGATTTCTCTTCAAAAAGGAAGACACTTTAAGAGACTTATATAAGCTAAGAAGGCTAGCCATCACCCTAAAAGAAATAATTTTTATTAATTTTTTCCCTAAGAAAACCAACCTCACCATAAAAACACCCCTAATTTCAAGTATAGCTTGGAGACAAGAGAGATTTTAGTGGTTAGACAAGTAAAAAGGTAACAATTGCTTCTATTATTTTTTTACTAGTTTTATATGCTGAGGATTTAATGATCTAAATGGATTTTTATATGTGAATTATCATGTAAAGAAAGAAGAGCAAAGAAAAAGAGGTAAAAAGAGATTGAAGAAGGTGTTTGTTGCATCAAGATGATATGGGAGTTTATGATATTGTTCTATATGTTCATAATTAAATGAAGTTGCTATATGTATTGTAAATGATTTATAGTTGATGTTTGAGTGAAGAAATGATTTTATAGTGTATAAAAAGTATAATTTGTGCTATAGAAAGTGATATAGCGAAAACATGTTTAAGGTTCACTTGAACTCATTTTAGTGTAAGGAGCATAACTATTTCTGTAGATTTCTAAATGAAGTGATTCTAGTTTTAAATGAACCATAAGTATATATATATATATATATATATATATATATATATATATATATATCTATATATATATATATATATATATATATATATATATATATATATATATATATATATATATGTATGTATGTATGTTTGTATGTATACACACACACACACAACTTATAAGAACACCCCAAAACCTGAATATGCCTCCAAGTTGTTTGAAATTGAGCTTGAAGTTGACAGATCTTTGTTGTTTGTCATTTGAAATAGTCTATAATATTTTAGTGATATCTTGAGCTATAAAAGTAGAAATAAAGTGATTTCTATTGTTATGAAAACTAGAGACATAGGGGAATAATTTTATAGAAGGACACTTTGGCTAAAAATGTTGTTTTGATGGTATAAAAGTACATACAAACTGAGACTAAAAATACCATTTTAAAGGTATAAAAGTATATACCATGAAAAGGCATGCTATTATGTTATTTGTATTTGAGACTTCGATAAAAAGTCAATTGCACTATTTACTCCCTACTGAACCATTACTTAGCACAAGTATTTTTTCCATGTAGTTACACAGGCATAAAGAGAAAGTATCATTCTCAAGTCAACATCTGCAGGCCACTAGAGAGGATAGCAAGTGAAAACTAATTTTATCATAGAGTTAATTTTTTTGTAAATATTTAATGTAAAGGATTTGGAATATATGTATTGAATTATTATGTAAATATACTTTAGTCATATTAAATATATGTATAAATGTGTTTTTGTGCAAGCAATTCAATAGAATAATAAGTAAATAAAATAGTAATAAGAGCGAGTGTTATAGGTATCATTTGGGATACCTTTGGGCATATAAATACATTAAGATAACTACATTTTTGATA
The DNA here is from genome assembly GCA_037975025.1 of Excoecaria agallocha. Lineage (NCBI taxonomy): Eukaryota > Viridiplantae > Streptophyta > Magnoliopsida > Malpighiales > Euphorbiaceae > Excoecaria > Excoecaria agallocha. The sequence goes on along the minus strand of CM075809.1, from coordinate 72,260,762 downwards.
TAGAAAAACTACTAAGTAACTACTAAAACAATTAGAAAAGATTATGAGGAAAACAAATACACCAAGCAAGAAAAGAGATCAAAAGAGATCATTCAACATTCAAGTATTTTTATAAAGAATCATTGAGGAGTCATCAACTTTCTTTCTTCTCTTTCTCTTTTAATCATTACTTGATATCATTCTCTTCCTTGTGTTTATTATTTTAACAAAACGTATTAAGGATAATTTATTTTTTAGAATTGCAAGTATGGATTGATTTCTAGTAATACAAATATCTTATTTTATTGTATGAATGATTTAAGTTCAATTGGGTGTTTAACTTGTTATATTTGATTGATCACCATATATAATGTGTTAATCAACTTGTTCACAATGTGAATTAGGGCATTTTCGTGAAAAAGCAATTGGATTTACTTAAAGTTTATAAATCACTTAAGAGATAAGGATTTCACTTTGAGGGATTAAAAAATAGGCATAAAACTTTATGATTTTCATCATCTCTATAATAACGTGCGAGTGCTTGTGGACTTTAGATGGGAATGCCCTTATTTGACAATTAGAATTACACTTAGGGATAGTAGGCTTATTTCTCCAATCATTACATGCATATGTTTTCATTAAATCTTTACTTGATCGATTTATAAATTGTAATTCTAATAACTATATTTTATTGTATTGCTAGTTACAAATTAAGACTATATTATTAGTTTATTGATTAAAAACTTCAGTATAACAATTCATTCAAAGTTATCATTGTCTATCCATCTAAGTGTCTATCCGATTAATAAAAAATAAATCATATATATATATACTAATTTCCAGCATTCGACACCCCACTCACTCTATCTAGGTCTTAAAGACTAAGGTAATAGAATTTACACTGTAACAACTATTGATAGCCAAATGATAAAGTATAGGAATTTGAAAGAATAGATGATGGGAATGATGAAATAAATTAAGATAAATTAGTAAATTAGTGAGCTAACATGAAATGAATAATAATTGATGAAGAAAATAATCCAAATGATGTAGAACATCATGTGTCTGAATGGTAACTTAAAGCTTATTAAGTGAAATTTTGATGATCAATTGAATATTTAACATAAAATAAACATTAGAATGATGAATAAACTCAGGGTATATGGTTAGAACACTAAATTACATTTGGACATAATGATGTTCACTTATGTATTGAATGACTATTAGTGTAATTTGAATGTGTATCATCATATAAAAGCTTGAAATGATCATGGAAACATGTAAGACATGATAAAGTTTGAGAAAACATGATATATGTGTGTAGACATGACATGGTCGAATGGTATTCAATGTGAAAATGGCATTTTCCCACCATATTTGGATTATATTACACATTTTTATTATGAATACATATATGATAAGTATGAATTAATAAGAAATGAGCAAATGAGAATTGTGGCATAATGTGAAAGGCGTGAAAAGTTATGTAAAAAATGACATAAGATAAACATAAGCATTTACCATTAGTGTACAATGGTTAATCTAAGATTTAGGATGTAATGGCTAGCCATAGGGACATATGCCATGGTAGAACCATGAGATGATTTGGATTGTAATTGTGTATATTAGATTGATAATTAAGTCATTGATCACGCCAAATGGTCACCTTAACACATTTTGGAGGCATTGATCATGCCCAATGGTTACCTTCATAAATTATGGAGTAATAAATCACGTTAAGTGGTCATTCCAGTTCATTTTGCATAATTGGAGTCCTCATCACACATATCTGGTTCGAGGATTTCCATTAGGCACTACTAAAAGTAAAAATATAATTATACAAGAAAATAAGGACTAAACGGTAAATTATGCATAAAAAGATGTCAAATATGTGATAAAATAGTGAATAAAATGAAAAATGAAGTTAAGTAATTAAAAAAAGGTAAAAATGTAATTAAGTGAGAAATTTAGGGGAGAAATGTAAATTTACATTAAAAATATGGTGAAAAGAGTTAAATTAGTCAAAAGGGTAAAGATGTAATTAAGGAAAAGCTTCAAGAACCAAACCATAATTTGCCACTACATAGGAAAAATATAAGGACTAAAGTGTAAATTTTGGGACTAAAATGGAATAAAGACCAAAAGAAAGCAAAAAGTGTAAAATTAGTAAAAAATAACCAACTATGTGTTAAAAAGGAAGTTTAGGTACTAAATTATAATTTTCACCCTAATTGAAAAATAATTGAGAAAAGACATAAACAAATGGTATTAAGGATTAAATAGTAATTTGAAGAGTTAAAAGAGAAATTTTAAGATAAAATGTAGCATTAGATAATTAAGGATAAAAAAGAAGAAAATGTAAAGAAATAAGGTCAATAAAGGTTAAATGGTAATTTATTACTGCATAAAGAATTAAAATGTAAATGAAGATAAAATGAAAGTTTAGGGATAAAAATGTAATTTATATGAAAAGTTGAAAAAAAAAAGAGAATGAGAGGTAATAATAGTAATAAGAAGAATCAATGGTTAATAAGGAAATTAAAAATAAATTAAAGTTGTTAAGATTGAAAATATGTAAAGTAAAGAAACAATAAGGATTAAAATGTAATTTAGCATTACGTGTTAAGTCACTAAAATTGCGTATTTATACTTGACTTTTACTTGTCATTTTACATTCTTTTTAGTTAATTTTAGGGACTTTTCACTTGTTTATTGATTTTGCTAACTGTAGGAGCAAATTTTGAAGAAGTTATACTTCTAAGGCTGATTGGAACTGATCTGGTAGGCTGCTCTGCCTAAGGCAGGAAGGGAAGGTCAAGGCTTAAGCTTTGCCCAAGGGAGTTTGACAGTATGAAGTATCATTTTAAGTTTGAATCTTATGCGAGTTGCCCTAGCTGCCACCTCTGCTCTGGTTGATAATTAGGAATGTTAAAACTTTAATTTAAGAGACATAAGGTAGCATTTTTAGGAACTTAGAATTACTTTAGGTATTTTTATTTTATTTTCCAAGCTTAGATCAGATTAAACTACTTTCCTTCTTTATTTTAGGAGCTTTATTAGGAATAAAAGGGGAATATCTGATTTGGTTCTTTCGTAATTCTCCTTCTATCCTCGGTTCTCATTCTTGGTCTTTAGTTCTGTAATAGCCATGAGTGTGGCTAAATATTTATTTTGGTTAAAGGTTAATTCAAGGGCAAGATTCAACTAATTGCTATGAGATTGTTTGTAATTTAATTTCTTCTTAAATTTTTTGTGATGTTCATGTTATTTACTGTAGAATAGAGAAACCATATCTCGATTTTTATTTATTTTATGTTTAGTGATGTTTCATTGTTCATTTAATTAAATTACATATAGCTAATTGAAGATATCAAATTCATAATTATTTGGTACATTCGATAACAAGTGGTAATTAGTATAGCTTCTTTATAAGGGCTGTTATATTAAGTAAATGCATGATTTGGTCTAAATCAACTTCACTTGTAGGTTGGTTGGCTTAGGTCGAGTATTTCTAAATTGTAATGTTGTTAATAAATTAAATTATTCATTTGTTAAAGGGTTATTTGTTGGTTAAGGATTAATTATAGTCTTACTTGATAAGCCTATTAATACGAAAAGATTTATCGAAAGCGCAAAAACGACGACTATAAACTGTCCATTGTATAAGTTTAGAGTTATCTTTCAATCTAAGATTAGTAAATTGAATCCTGTGCAGCGACTACCTTTAACTAAAATTTTATATCCATTGATTTTGTCTTTATTAATTTTTTGTATTTTTAATTTAACATCTTAATTTTGTTTTTAATTTAATTCTATTTTTAATTTCTTACATCTACAACCCCCCATCTTTTATTTTTATTTTGTTAGTTTTTTGGCTATTTAAAGAATTAAAACTTTATCAATCCCAGTGGATTCAACCATGCTCATCACTAATTACAAGTTAATTTTAAGTAGAAATTTTATTTTGTTGGTTTGATACCTATCAAATTTTGGTGCCATTACCAGGGATTAGTTTCTGTTAGTTTTAAATTTTTTTAAACGGTTGGATATTTGTGTTCTTTTGACTCAAAAATTTCACATCTGACATCCTTGGTTCAGAACTTGGCTGTAGAAAACAGGCAACATGATGGACCTTATTACCAAGAGAATTTTTATGAATCTAAAGGATTTTTAGATCCACCATAATGGAATTATGACCAATATCTGAATGCTGACAATCCATGGTGGGTGGGTCAGTTAAACTTTAATTATAAAGGATGGCCACAAATGTTCCAAAATTCCTAGCCTATTCTATCAAATCAAAATTCTCTAAATTCAAGTATGTCACTTGAAGAAATTGTGAATTCAATTACAATTAATATGCAACAACTTCAATGAGAAACAAAGGCCAACATTCAAAATTTGGAGAAACAATTAAGTAAATTAGCAACATCTTTGAGTAACATAGAGATTGAAGAAAAATTTAAATATCAAATGGTGATTAATCATGAGCATAATACAAATAACGTCACTCTCAAGAGTGAAATAGAGCCACTGGATTTATCATGTGAGACAAGCCATAGACATCGTATAAGTGTGAAGGCAGAAACACAAGCGGTTCTCCAAAACCAAAAGTGTGACAAAACTTCTAAAATTGCACTTATCTAGCTAGAGCCAGTGGTGATCAATCTTCTCTCCTTTGAAAGATATGCTAAATTAAATGAAAAAAAGGAAGAAAAGGAAATTCTCTAGATTTTTTGCAAGATTCAAATATTGCCTCTTAATTAATAGGTAAACGTTAGGAAACATGTACCTCAAAGAAAATTTTCTTACATGTACAAAGACCAAGTAAAACTTGACTGGTAAGAAGCCATTCACAAAATTAGAGTTACTTGAGACTCTAAAGACCTATAGTGTCTAGCCAAAGACATTAAATAAAGGCTCTTTTTGGGAGGCAACACAATGTTTAGCTATTTAGATTTACTTTTTAGTATTTTTATTTTTTTATTTTTTTACTACCTTCTTCTTCCTCATTTGGTTGACTTCATTTTTTCTATAGGTATGGGCAAGAATTAGAATGATTTTAATGGTATAGGGTTATATTTTTTTAATCAGGGCATTATGCTTTTAAGAAGCTTATTTTTTGTTAATGGGTTTCACTACAACCCATCTAATCACATTTTGGCTTTAACTAATTTTTGTTCTTTAAATTTTGCAAGAGAGCTAATGAGTAAATGGAGCACTTTTGATGGTGGAATGTATAATTTTTTACTTAGGCATTAAGAGCTTTCGTGGTTTTAATAGATTTTATTTTTTTGGGTTAATACTTTTACCTACTTTTTTAAACTTTAGCCCATTTTAATTTATTACCTACATAATCTAAACCAATCTAAATAATTTTATCTTTCCCAATTGTCCATCTCTTCCCTGCCACCTTACCTCCTTTCTTCCTTACACAACCACCCAACCTTCATAGCCACTACATCCAAAGCTCTAAATTGTCAAATTTCCATCATGGCTAGATTGAAAAACCAACCAAAGCAGCCCTTATGCAGTAGAGTTGTTGCCACCACAACTGATGATGATATCAATGCAATCAATCCAGTAACAATTTTGTTTCCTTTTCGATTTTTTCCTTCTTTTTGATTTTTTTGTTCTCTTCTTTTTCTAAATTTAGATTTTTTAGGTTGTTAAAAAAATAAGAGGGATGCATGAATCTGCACTTTACTTTTATTTTTTTTGGTTCCAATTCTTTTTTTCTTCTCATTTTTATTCTGTATCACTTTTAATGCCCACCCACCTTGTTTGACTTTTAATTTTTGTTTTATTTTTATTTTTCTCTTTTATTTTATTCACTTTCACATGTATCTATTAATTGATTTTTTTTCTTTTTTTTCTTTCTTTACCTAATGTTTTCAATTTCATTTTTCTTATTGTATTCCTATCTCTTCCTTCCCCTTGTCATTTAAATTCATTATTTTTATTATTTTACTTTAATTGTTATTTGTAATTTTTTTTTCTTTTTCTTTATCAAGTTATAGAATCTTGTCATCTTTACTTTATTTATTTATTTTTTACATTTTGATTCACAATGATTTTTTTATTTTCTTTTACTATTACTTTGTTTGTATCTATTTTAGGTTGGTTTTGCTCACATAATTGGGCCATTCTTGAATTGGTTTTGGAACTATTCAAGTTTAATCATTTATCGATTCACTAAGTTTTCTATAAGGATTGTTTTGCTAATTGCTAATTGATTGATTTTGATTTTATATTATTTTAATTTTTTATCTGATCTTCTAGGTAGTTAGCACCTTGCATAAATTCAATAGGTGGTCCAATGAACTGAAACTTAGCAGTTCAATAAAGGATAAAAATTAGATTTCTCTAAAGAAATCTCCCTTCTTCTTCTCCTTCATTGCTGCCCCACACCATGGGAAAAATCTCCACTTTTCTTCCAAATTTTTCCAACTTAATCCTACAAAACTTTATGTCCCCAACAATTTTAAGGCACTAAATTCATTTCTAATCATCTTGAGAGCTTATTTGGAGTGGAGGAAGTGAAAGAAATTGTGAAAAGAAAGAAAGAAAAATTGGAAAAACAATTGAAGGAAAATTTGGCCAAAATAGATTTTGAAGGGAAATCAAGAGGAACAAATAGGGGGAGACTGGATTAGATGATCTCAAGTCAATTTGAGGTAAGTGGATTTAATCTTATGATTTATTTTAATTAATTTCCTTGAATTTGTGCAAATTCATATTATGTAACTATGGCAACTTAGGTATAAATGAGAAATAATTTGAGATATGTTTGTACAATGAATTAATAATGCATAAGGATAAAGAATTAGTGAAGAAACCAATTAAAAAGTGAGGGAACCCAAGGTGACCGAATAGGGTACCTAAGGTTACCATGTGACAATTGAGTAATTAATAAATGATTTAACATAATTTGTATTATAATGATAAATGAATGTAGTATGCATGCATAAAGCCTTAAATTTCATGTGTACATAATGAACATAAATAGAACATAATGGTGTACCTAAGGACAATGGCATGCTCTCACTAAGTTTGAGTGATATTCACCATGTTTGTTATGAATTCACTTGTAATAATGATAAAGTAATGTCACATGATTGATTAAAACTAAAAACATCATGTGGACATATGGTTGATAAGTGAATATAATGATGTACACATATGTAAGTAAGAGTTATTAATGCAAATTGAGTATTATCAACATATGAATGCCTAAAATGATATTGAGAATGTATAAGACATAAGAATAAGCAAGAAAACACATTGTATGTAAGTGAGCATGACGAGGTCGAATGGCATACATAAAGGGAACAACATGTTTGCATAAAGTTTATGTGTTATTCATCATGTTTATTATGTTTCTGTAGGTGATAATGGTGAATGAATGAGAATTGAAAAGATATAACATGTGTATATAATGTATATAAGATATACATAATGATGTTTAATTATGTATAAAATAGTTATTAGTGAAAATTGAATGTGTATCATTATGTAAAGGCTTAAAATGATTATAGAAGCATGTATAACATGATAATGTATGAGAAACCATGATGTATGCTTATGTACATTATGTGGCCGAATGGTACACATGGTAAAAAGGCATGTTCCCATCAACTTTGGATATTATTATTTATGGCTATTATGACTATATGCATGACGAGTGTGAATAAATGAGAAATGGACAAATGAGAATGTTGGCATAATGTGAATAACTTGAAAATTTGGCTAATGCACACATTAGATTCATAGTTGAGGAGTTAATCATCCCAAGTGATCCTTTAATATATTCTGGGGTAGTTAGGTCACCCCAAGTGGCCTCCCTAATCTATTAAGTATCATTAAAACCCTTACCCCATACATTGAATTTAGGAATTTCCACAAAGCATTACTAGGGGAATATTGTAAATATGCAAGAAAATAGGGATTAAATGGTAAAAATATGCATACAAGATGTCATAAATGTGATTAAATAAGAAAAAATGTGAAAATGTGGTTAATAGTTTCAGAAACGGTAAAACTGGAATTACATAATGTGGTTAAGAAGGTCAAAATAATCAAATAAGTAAAGAAAGGAAAAATCATAATTAATGAAAAATTTTAAAGATCAAACTGTAATTATTACTTCATAAGTAAGTATACGGACTAAAATATAAATCTTACACTTAAGATGGAATAAGAGTCAAAGAAAGCAAAATGGGTCAAAATTGGGATTAAATAAAGTAAAATATGATGAAAAGAAAGTTTAGAGATCTAATGGAAATTTTCCATTTAAGTAGGAATTATGTGAGATTAAATGAGAAAAATAAGTAAGGGAAGGATTAAATGGTAATTTTAGGTATTAAGAGAATAAATTTTAGATTAATTCACTAAAAGTGACAACTGGGGATAAAATGATAATTTATTTAAAGTGGTTTTATTTGATAAAATTTTGTATAGTTTTATCCTCACTAGATAACAATATTGCTTAGCGCATGGTTTATTTGACTGCGTGCAGGGACAAGTAATCGAAGGCTTAACAAAAGGCAAGCAAAGTGGCACGTGTATGTATAAATCACTTTGTGAATATGAAATTTACATTTAGACATGTTATGTATTAGACTTTGATAATTTATGTCGACAGCTAGACATTAACAACTTATATTATATTAGCTATGTAGACGATGATTAAGTAACTTTGTCATTATGTAGCCTTGTGATTCATGTTAGAAGTGCTACATTTGTTATTGAAGTATTGCAGGTGGAGGTTATCTTTTGGAAGTGTTGTTTTGCAAATTTGAAGGTTTGGGTAGCACAATTTACAAGTTGTTATGGTGTCGATAGTGCACTATGATAAACTCATCGAAATCTAACATTCCATTTCCATCTTTGTCAAGCTTTTGGAAGAATTCAGAAGAAGAAATTGATTTAAACTTCTTGACAAACTCTGCTTACTCTTCCACACTAATCTTTCCATCTCTATCTCCATTTATTTTTTTGAAAAGATCGGCTACTAGTTGCTTCTGTTTATTTGATAAATTTGCATAGTAAGCTTTAGCTATCTCGACTATATCCTCCATTTCTCTTTTGATGAATCTTTCTATATGTTTGGCATAAAATTAAATATTTTTATTGATAATCTTATATTATCATTTTCTTCATAAACAACTGCAAAGAAAGAAAAACAAAAAACAAGCATAAGTAGTTTGCATAAAGCTCATCCAGCATGAATTTGATATATAGCTTATATACTTAGAGCAATGATTGCACTTATTAACAACCAAATCAAATGTGTCGCAATATTAGAATAAAAATAACATAAGTAAAACAATCTAGAGCATAATAGAAGAAAATATTAGTTAGAACAAAATAGAAAATAGATCTTAACCTCTTACTACTCCAAATAAAAAAACAAGTAATTAAATATATAATTGGTATTTCAGCTTAGATTAAATATATAATTACATGAACAGGTAAATATTATGGAGCAGCTTTTGTAACTAAAAGAATAAGGCCAGATCTTGGGTTAAGTTTTGAGTATCAAAAATATTTCCTACCCTTTACTCATTAATTTAACAATGCTAATCTATATATCATGTCTTAGAATCATTATGAATATAATAACGAAATCCTAATTGTAATCAGTCTATATTTTTGTAGATTGAAATTGAAATAATCAGAAGGTATGATGGAATCAACAAAAATGTTTACTAGAATAATGGACAGAAAATCAAATGCAAAATTAATATATCAGAATAATCAAGTTAATATTTAAAGAGGACATCATCATGCAGAGAACTGTCAAGTTTCAAGAGGAAATCATTAAGCTATATACAAAAAAGAATCAACTGAATTATCAAGTTCCATTATCATTATGAATTCAAATGCATTGGTCAAATCCTAATTGTAGTTGGTTTATATTTGTTAGTTAGTTCCATCAACGGTAATCGGACCCATAAAATCTCCTCTCCATTACTTCATAAACTGGGTTCATCATTAATAGGCAAGTGAAGAATATGTTTATACACAAATCAAATTGAACCAAATTGCTCTTTAGCCTTGGCCCTAAATTGTTTGTGACTATACAAAATTGAAACATGAATAAGCAAAATAAGCAATAGCAAAAAATCAGACAATTTATAAATCAAACATTTTGTAAATTAGACAATTGCATTGATTTTTTAATGAAATTAGAAGAAAGAGTAAAAAAAAGGCTTAAAATCTTACCAAAGAACAGAACATAACAACTAGTTGGCAACAAAGGATGTGGACAACGGCCAGCCAAGGGGAGCTAAAGAGCTGGAGGCGGGTGATGGCTGGACGATGGAGAAGGATAGAGGCATCAAGCAAGAGAATTGGATCGAGAGATAGAACTTTGTTTTTTTGACAAATCGTGATTTTGAGAGGATATTGAAATGGGCAAGCTTTGGGCAAACTAATGAATTTGGAAGAGGCCCGTTGGATACCCGGTACAGACCCAAACAGATTAACGTTAAGATGGGCAATTTTTGCATTGGTCCAAATAGGTTTTTTTTTTGAATTAAATTGAATTTTAATCAATTTTATCATGTCTAGTTAAACATAAATTTTGATTAATAAATTATATTTATTTTGTTATTTTTATTTTAAATTACTTTATTATTTGAAATTAAATTAATTTTTTTTTAATTTTATGTTATAAAAAAATTTAATAATTAATTAAAAAATATTAATTAATGAAATAAAAAAATTAAACTTGATTAACTGATTAATTTTAAAAAATCGATTCAGACTTTTCAAAATGAGTTTGAAATCCTAAAAAAAGAAAGTTTGAAAAAAAAAAAAGAAAGAGCAGTAATGATTAAAGATTATCTAAATTTTTAATGCAAAATCAGCACAACTCCGGTATCAGTTTCATAGTGAAACCAAAGATGGACTGCAGAACTCTCCTTCTTCTCCTTATCCATAGCTCCTCAATCCTTACGAATCCAGCTATAGTAGCCCAAGCAGAAGGTACTTCTTCAATAATTTCAAGATTTCGACAATATCTCCAAATCGACACTGCTCAACCCACTCCTCGCTACCAAGAATCAGCTGATTTCCTTATTTCTCAGGCCAAATCAATAGGCCTTGAATCCCAATCTATTGAGTTCGTAGAAGGGAAGCCACTTGTTCTCCTCAAATGGCCAGGCTCTGATCTTTCGCTACCTTCAATTCTTCTCTATTCCCACACTGATGTTGTCCCTGTAGAGCAGCATAAGTGGGCTTACCCTGCCTTTGGTGCCCACCTTGATTCCAATGGCAATATCTATGCTAGAGGTTCTCAGGACATGAAGTGCGTTGGCATGCAGTATTTGGAAGCCATTCGCCGCTTAAAGTCTTTTGGGTTTCACCCAATTCGATCTGTTTACCTCGCTTTTTCCCCCGATGAGGAAATCGGCGGCCATGATGGTGCTGAGAAGTTCGCTGATTCTGATGTTTTTAAGAACATGAACGTCGGAGTAGTGCTTGATGAAGGTTGCTCGGTTGTTTTTTTTTTTCTTCTTCTTTATTATGATTGATTATTTGGTTTTGACTATAAATTTTGTCTGAAAATAGGGTTGGCATCGCCTACTGAAAACTACAGGCCGTTTTATGCGGAGAGGAGTCCATGGTGGCTGACGATTAAGGCCTTTGGAGCTCCAGGACATGGAGCCAAACTGTATGACAATAGTGCTATCGAGAATCTTGTCAAAAGTATTGAAAGCATCAGGAGATTTAGGGCTTCTCAGTTTGATTTGGTTAAAGCTGGCCTGAAAGCTGAAGGAGAGGTCATTTCTGTTAACATGGTCTTTCTTAAGGCTGGCACTCCATCTCCAACTGTGAGCTTTCCTTTTATATTGTTTTTTTTTTTTTTTTAGTAATACTATTTGAATTCCATTTACTCTGGTATAAATTGCTGCCCAATTGGTTGCTTTTCAAGGAATGGTAACATTTTTAGTTGCAACTGATTATTGACAACAAGTTCCTTGAATCCAATATATTGCTCTTTTAATGTCCCCTAATGGACATTGCTCTCACCAGGTCCATTGCTGGTAGAAACATTCAATAGTAACTGAACATATGACTTGTAGTTTTGATGTAAATGAGATTCATACTCTAAATGATGTGCCATTCTGTAGTACCTATATGCAAACTAGTGCTGCAATGAAGGCCTTATTGCCTGTGACATATAATAACTTGCTACACAAGACCAGTGCTATGCGTAAAAATCTCGAATTTATAAACTATGGTTGATGTTGGAACATTGATCAGCAAGTTTATGGAACCAGTATTCTGGAATTATTGATCAACAACCCTTAGACAAGGTCTGTTATTTCTTATAGATGCATTTTTTATTGGTTATATGAATCTCATGTTCTTCTCTCTCTTCTAGGGATTTGTCATGAATTTGCAGCCATCTGAAGCAGAAGCAGGTTTCGATATTCGGGTTCCACCCACTGCTGATTCTGAATCTTTGGAAAGACGAATTGCTGAAGAATGGGCACCTGCATCACGCAATATGACATTTCAGGTACCGATAAACTACTGGAAACTGGTAATATCTCTAATTGTTTAAGTAAAGCATGAAAGGCAAAATTTTGCTTATCTTATGTTGAATGAAAAGTCTGCATGAAGATCTGGAAGAAAAATATCGATGACTGCAATAGCATAATGTAGCAGTTCTCCTCATTTATCTTTAGTATTTTCATTTGTTTTTCTAAAAGAAAAAAAAGGGTGCAAGGATTTAAAATTTTATAGAGCTGTCTATTTTGCCTATATTCCCTGTATGGGTTTGAGATTCACAGGCATGTAACATGGAGGAGTGATATGATTTTACATTATGATGGTCTTTCTGAAGGGAAATGGTGTATGGACTTATATTACATTCTTAGTACAACTAGCAATTGGTAAATGGTCTTTTCTGTCCATTGTGATTGGTTAAAAAAGACTAACAAGCTCAGAGTAACTTGAAGCTGTTTTATGGTTATGTTAGATAAGCAAGTTTTATTTGCTGTTGGAAGTTTAGTTACATGGATGTGTGTTTTCTGGCAGGCTTTGAAAAATGTGTGATCGAGAGGATGATTTTAATGGTAAATAAATACTTGGGCTTTTTGATTAAGAGAAAAATCTGCTCTTTCCAATATGGTAGACATGTGCTGTCCATAATTTGAATATGCTAGATTCAGTCTCTTTTTTAATCCTCCCCCCCATGAATGTGTTTTTTTTTTTTTTATATATATTTAATGGCGAAAATAATCATCATTACGTTTACTCATTATTAATATTTTTCACAATAAACTTAAATTAGCATGAATACCAATTACCAAATGCACACTACAATTCGGTTTATTTTTGCTTGTTGCTCTAATTGTTTGTAGCTTGGGCAGTTTAAGCAGAAAGCTTCTCTACATGACAAGTCTGGGAGGCCACTTCTTACAAAGACTGGTAGCTCTAACCCATGGTGGGCCCTGCTTGAGGATGCTGTCCTAAAAGCTAATGGAAAATTGGGTAGGCCAGAGATCTTTCCTGCTGCCACTGATTCACGTTACTTCCGGGAACAAGGAATACCAGCAATTGGCTTTTCTCCTATGGCAAACACACCAATTCTACTGCATGATCATAATGAGGTAACATTGAGTTCTTTGCATCTATGAGATATTTGATGTCTCATACATGTGAATTGCTTATAATCCTGTGTGGTTTTATGACTTGGTAAAACTTATGCATTGTATTTGGATGGGATGGATTGATAACATAGCTTCTGAATTTTTCTTAGCAATGGTTAGTTTGGATGGGATGTGTAATGTTCTGTTATATTTGGACTGCAGTTCCTGAACCAAGGGGAGTACCTGAAAGGAATTGATATGTATGAGTCAATAATTAAAGTTTATGCAACTCATGTTGAGCATGCAAGAAAGGAAGGTACCAAGGATGAATTATAAGTGAACGCATTGTTCCCAATCTTCTAGGTCTCACTTCATGAAAGGTTAATGATAACCCAGAAAAATAATGGCGCTGGCTTTAAGTTAACATTTTTTTTTTCCCTCCAATCCTCAAGGTTACACTTTATGGAACCTCCTGCTCTTGTAATATGGTGATAATAGTTCTGGAAAACAATAGTGCTGGCCATGTGTGAACAAGTAGGCCGTTGATTATGAGCAGACGTGATCCATAATGCGGAATTCATGCCATTTGAAATTTTAAAGTTGCATACTTTGTACTCAATTCTCCATTGTAATTTTCTCGAGGAAAAGAAAACATTGGCTGTTCTATTCTTAACTAAATGCTCTACTCTATTCCTACAAATTTTTGTAGCTCATGCTGATGTATAGCAACTCGATTGTATCTTATATTTCCATATCAAAATCTCAATAATTACATCTCCTTGAGGTTGAAAAGCATACCAAAAATCAAAGCAACACATAGATTACATGCCTTGCAGGATCAGTAGCTGATCAAATTGACTGATCACCCTCTTCTGACTTCACTCAGTTTATTCACATGGAAGAATTTTGTTGTGTTGCATGTTATCATTAATGTACCATTTAAACCGGCTGAATGATTTTAGAAAGACAGCAGTACAGTTTGACTCAATAGTTCATCTATTCTGGATTCCAATTTTCTGCTTGCCGGCTGGGCAGATGTTGAGTCAAACATGCAGCAAGTGATCAAATGGCTGATCTTATGTTACCAGTAATCTCCACAGGAACAAACACCATCTTGGAAATGATGGTATCTTATGGGATCTCTAATTACAATTATCTGATGCTCCATCTTAGAAACGAGTTTTACAAAAAGGTGACAGTCTCCACATATCCTAAGGTTTTTTCTGATCCTAATAGTATGTGCTCTGGACAAATTCATCAGACCGAACACAAGTGCCAGTTTCTCGCTGTGATATCGTAGGGAGTCTTCCCTTTGTTCTCCCTCAATATCTTGCAACACAAAATCAGTGTCTGGAACATAACCCAATCCTCTAAGCTTATGAATCAACTCATTCAGCTGTTTGTTGATTTTATTGAACTGTGGATGCGAGTTGTCTCCTAAAATGAAAGCATGAATCTGCTTATTCACTTCAACCCAACTACATCCTGGTTCTTTCCTGATTCCCAATTTATCCAAATTCCTCCTAATTTGGGCGACATCATCCCACCTTTGAGTTTTTGCATAAATATTGGACAACAGTATGTAGGTCCCTGCATCTTTGGGATCCAACCTAATAACTTGTTTAGCAGCATAAATAGCCAGATCCATGTCCCGGTGCACCCTGCAAGCACCGAGCAAAGTTCTCCATGTTACAGCATCCGGTTCACATTCCATTTCCTTTATCAGTGCAACTGCATCATCAAGTTTCCCTGCCCTTCCAAGAAGATCAATCATGCAGCCGTAGTGCTCTCTTCCCGGATCAATCCCGAAAAGCTTCTTCATCGATTGGAAATAAGACCACCCAGCTTCCAGAAGCCCAGCGTGGCTACAAGCAAACAATAACCCAAGCATCGTTATGTAGTTTGGTTTTGTCCCTGAAGCTTTCATGGACTCAAACAACTCCAGTGCCTTTCTGCTGTAACCATTTTGCGCCAACCCTGCAATCATAGTGCTCCAAGAAATCACATCCTTCTCTGCCATCCTAACGAAAACATGATTGGCATCTTCTAGACTGCCACATTTGCAATACATATCTAGAAGAGCATTATTTAGTACCAAATCTTGATCGTGCTTGAATACATGAACATGGACTTGTCTACCCAATTCTAACAATGCCAACCCAGTACATGCTCTGAAAACACTAGCAAGGGTTGCATAATTAGCTGGAAAACCGAGTCTTTTCATGCTCTTGAAAAGATTCAACGCTTCATCACTGTTACCGTTTTGAGCAAAGCCAGCAATGATAGAATTCCAGACAACCAAATCCCTCGTCAACATCTCATTAAAAATTCCCAATGCGCTTTCTAATTCGCCCCATTTTGAGTAAATATCAATGAGAGCACTCCTAACATAGACATCAGAATCTAAACCACACTTGCTTATATTACTGTGCAGCTGCCTAAGGGGGAACAATCCCTCGCATGCCCTCAGAACTGATGAATAAGTGTACATATTTGGCTTCACGCCTTCTCTGAGCATGGAAATAAGAAATTCCAAGGCTTTGTCATTGAGTTTGGCATTTGAATAAGCTGATATCATCGTGGTCCAAGAAACCACATTTCTTTCAGGCATTTGGTCGAACACCGTCCTCGCTTCGTCTAGCATATTAAATTTTACATACATATTAAGTAAAATGTTAATGAGAAACAATTCGGGCTGATAACCATTAGAGAAAAGGTGCTTGTGTACTCGTTTTCCCTGTTTAACGGCGCCGCGAGCTAAGCAACACTTGATGAGCTCAGAGTAGGTGATGGGATCAGCCCAAATTCCACGTTTGTGCATAGCGTCCATAGCTTCCATAGCTCTAGGCAGATTTTTTCGGTAGCAAAATTCGATGAATTCGCGAAGCAAGGACGAAGATGATTGGGAATTTAAACTCGCTGTATTGCGGGACTGAGAACGCAAGAAATCTATAGCAAAGCCGGTGGCTTTATGGATGGTTTCACCTTTGAAAATGCATTTCTTCATCGCTCAGGGAAACCGGCGTATGGGGCGAGTTACTTTCAAAACAGTAAAGCAGCTTCTTTTAAAACAAAATTGCCTTGTGTATATATACCATTTATTTTTCATTTTTTCAATTTTTGAAAAACACAGTCGAAAGGGTACGTGATACGGTGCGTGCTGTGTGCATGCGTACACATCATTGAATCGTAGACTATCACTTATGAGTATGCGTGCACCCTTCAACGGTGACTATACGCGTAACTTGCACTAATACTTATTCGAAAGTTTAGATATAACTTTTTTTATATTAAATTCTTATAATTTTAAATTAAATTCTTATAATTTTAAAAATTAACGTAATATTTTTCTAATTTTTAAATTACTTACATTAGATCTAATTTAGATGTAACTGGTTGAATTAAAATATTTATTATATTATTTTTAAATAAAATTAATTTAAAATAGTCAATAGACCGGTCAAAATATAAAAAAGTAAAAAAATTAACTAATTATATTTTTCATGAATGAAATGATTGTATATTTTTTAAATTTTATTTTTATTTTTATTTTTAGTAGATTTCACGGTTATTTTAAGTTGATCTCATATTAAATTAATCGACGTTGTATTTTAATTCCGTTAATTTCATCTAAATTTGATTTAAAACAAATAATATGAAAATTATGAGAATTCAATATAAACTTCTAAAAGTAAAGAGATTCCATGTAAAAAAAGTTAAAATTTTTAGACCTAAAATAAATTTGCTTTTTTTTTAAATATATATATGTGTATATACTAGTTCGTGTGTACATAACAATAAACTTTGGAAAATCATATCTTGAGGCTCCTATATACCACTTCCTATATTAAATGATTAAATAGAGCGTTGATGGTGCATCATCAAAGAGTGTTGATGAATCATCAACTTCCATTGAGAGCCAAAACCCTCCCTTTTCCTTCTATATTCCATGAACAATATGACTATATGATTAATGTTCCTATGAATAATAACCCATAAAAATTTATTTAAAAAACATAAAAATCAATCTAAATTCATTAAAATCATTTTATTACATGTTATTCAAATATTATCCATTTATTTAGTGACTAATTTTGAGACTAAAAGGCCTTCATTTAGCCTTCACTAAAAGTGGGATGGTGTCTAATAAAACAACCCTATTAGCATGAACAATATGACTATGGGATTAATGTTCTTATGAATAATAACCCATTAAACTTTATTAAGAAACCATAAAAATCAATCTAAATCCATCAAATTAATTTTATGACATGTTATTCAAATATTACCCATTTATTTAGTGATCAATTTTGAGACTAGAAAATCTTCGTCTAAACTCAAGTGAAAGGGATTTAGATAAAACACCCTATTATCAAGTTGCACGTCAAAATAAAAAATGTAATGTGGAAAATATTGAAGTTCAAGAATCCAATAATGTATTTTTTCATAAAATTTTATTGGTATATAAATACAAATATTTTTAGACCGAACCGAATGTTGAACTGGCATGTCAATTGATTCATGGTTTAATATATATATATATATATTAGATTTTATATTTCAATATTTAATTTTTTTTAAAATTTTCGTTTGACTTAAAATTAAGTATAATAATTTTTAATAATATCAAATTTACTTTATAATATTAACTATTAATTTATTTAACATGAATTTTAACTTTAGTTTGTAATATTTATTTTTAATTATTTTTTATATTTAAAATTAAATTAAATCTTATCTAATTTTTTATAATTATATATTATAAATTTTAATAATTAATCAAACAAATCAAAATCAATAAATTAATTAATTAAATATAAATAAATAAATAAATAATTTTAATAATCAATTTCTTTTATTAACGGAAAAGTTTAATCGGTTCATATTCAATCCACCCAATAACGCATCGTTGCCTTTTCTCTAACCCTTATATCGGTAAGGAATCTCTCTCTCTCTCTCTCCCCGAAAGCTGAAAACACCCGAATTAAAAAATTTAGCGTTCTTCTGCTAATCAATGAGTTTGATTATGATCGCTAACAATGACATCTGATGCTGATGTTATTGTTAGAAGTTGAATTGAATTGGAGAATTTCTCATTGTTTTAAGATAAATATACGTAAAGATGTCACTGAGGATTAAAGCCGTAGTAGATAAGTTCGTGCAGGAGCTAAAGGAAGCTTTAGATGCTGATATTCAAGACAGGATAATGAAGGAGAGAGAGATGCAGAGTTATATTGAAGAGCGGGAGCGCGAAGTCGCCGAGCGCGAAGCTGCTTGGAAGGCTGAGCTTTCTCGTCGAGAGGTTCTTTTTTCTTCTTCATTTCTGGCTTTATTATTACTACTATTTTCTTTTCTGGTTAGTTTTATTCTTAGTGTGACATGATGAATGTTTATGTGCCTTTTTCATCTGGGTTAATCTTTGTATGTCAGCTATTTGTGGGTTTCAAATATAAGATATAAAATTTCTATGTTGAATAGCGCTTCAGTATGTTAATGTTTAAGAGAATGTAGAGAAAATATCGGTTCCTGATTTGAAAAACAAGTGTTCGTGCGGAAGAGAATCTCCTGTTTTCAAAGGATGATTTGAGTGAGCTGGATTCTTAATTGGTGCAAATGGGGCTCTAATATCCATAGTTCTGAGGTTCTAGCATTTAAGTTTTGATTTGTCTTTTCTAGTTAGTATATATTCCCCAACAGACATCAGGATTCATGGATTTTTTCTTTCACACTTCCAATTAGTGCAAAGATCCTTGAAAACAGGTTAATCATATTTATTTTTGCTACTTAATGTCCAAAGAAGATTTTCCATAATCAAGAAATTCTTTAAATTACTTTCCCCTTAAGCATTACTACATTTGTACTTTGCTTCTCTATCCACACAAGCCAGCCCTTTATCTTCTTGAAGTAGAACTTGATTGGACAGTATGGGTGAACTTATATCTGTGACGTGTGATATTAAGTATTGGACCATAATGTTTGCTGGAAATTTTGTGAAAGAGGCATCAAGAAAGAAGAAAGAATGGCATTCCTAGTACGCAAGGCTCTCCATTTTGGATTATTTTTCTATTACGCATGGCCTTCCCCTGGCATTTTTTGCAAAGTGGCAGGTTCCATGACATTAACTGTAACTTCTGGCAATGAAGGAGCTTACTTTATCTTAGCCTTAAAGCCCACCCTTTAAAGTTAGAAGCATAGGCCATCTATCTCTCACACAAGGTGTGATTTCACTAGTTTCTTACAAAAGAATCACCTAACAGCTTCTCTAAAGTTTGTGCCTGTACTCCAAGTAACAATCAGTATCTTGCACCATCATTTGAGTTTCAGGCATAAGCATGGTATTCTTATGATCTTGTAGAAGTTTCCCAACTTTTTATAGAATTATATTCTGAGATGACAAAAAAAATTGGCTTTAGGATTGACGTTGGTGGATAGATAAATAAATTTTTCACAGGACATAGCACTCGAACTCTTTTGTTGCTTTATGTTGATATTAAATTGACATGTAAGAAATCTGAGCACTTAGTCTAATTTGTCGTAACATGGTCAACTACAGTGTGTAAAGATAAGATTGTTGAGGGACCAGACAAAAAAATATAAGTGTTTTAGAATTTGAATTGAAACACAAAGGAGTAAAGTGCATGTAGATTGAGCTGGATATTATTAATTTGCCTCTCTTAGTTTCAAGTCTCAGTTCGTCTTGTACGAGGAGAAAAATTTTAAAGTTTGTAATATATTTCTTTTCAGTTATCATTTTTGGGGATGATATTGCTTTTCTTGGCCTGGTGAGCATTTTTCCTGGCATTGGATGTACAATGTTTTTCTTTTTTGTTATTGAGTGATGAGATTCTGTGGAAAGATGTTTTGCTCATTTTGTGGAAAGATGTTGCATAGAGAGATTGTTGTGTACTTGGAATCTTGTAGCCTAGTGTATAAAAAGTGGTGTTTTGAACATTTGAGTAAGCAGCACCTTTGGCCGCCGGTTGACCTTTTTTTAAAACCCACCACACCTTGACTTTTATATCTGGTAGCGTAGGTGCTTGACGGTTAATGATAAATTTATGTAATTCTGGTAATTTTTGTTTGCCTGCTATTAACAAGTGTGCCTACTTTATCCGCTTGTTATCAAGTATTGAAGTGGCCCTTCATTGTTACCAAACAAGTGTAACCTAGAGGATGATATTTTTTGCTGCCTATAAATTGCTTCAATCGGCCAGGAAACTGCTCAATTTTTAGCATCTGTACTTGCATGAATGCTTCCTTTCTTTCTTTCTTTCTTCCTGAAATGTTATATGTTCCTCAAGGCGGAGATTGCTCGCCAAGAAGCAAGGTTGAAGATGGAAAAAGAAAATCTTGAGAAAGAAAAAAGTGTTCTAATGGGAACTGCATCAAATCAGGACAATCAAGATGGGGCTCTAGAAATCACTGTAAGTGGTGAAAAGTATAGATGCCTGAGGTTCGCAAAGGCCAAGAAATAAAGATTTGGAGGAGAGGGCGAAGAAAAACCAGCTACTTTTTTGGGTTGGCTTGCTGCAGAAAGAGGAAACTAGGAAGCTGTAAAGTCTATATATTCTTTCTTTATCCATTCTCTAGTAGGGAATTTGTTTGATTTAAGTGCATCAATATCACATAACCAGATGATGTCACTAACCATGAGATTTGAATCAATGAAAGATAAGTCTAATTTATGAGAAGCAACTATGATTTCTTTGGATATCGTTGGTGATCTTGTTATCGATTTTGGCCAAATGTGCAAATTTGCGCTTAACCTTTAACCTTTGACAAAAAGTGAACGTTTACACCAAATTATTTAATTGGTATAATGTTACCTTCTATCTTTTCAAATTGGAGAAAATTTTCTCTTTTTTAACAATCTAATGATACATTGCACACACGTTCGTATAATATATATATATATAATTTTAAAACATGCATAGAAAAGTGAAGATAAAATTATATTTTTATTAAATATTAGAAGTAAATTATTTTTTATAATTTTAAAATATGCATAGAAAAGGGATTAAATTACATCCATGGTTATCGAATTTTGCGATTTATAATCAAATGGTAATAATAAAATAATTTGTAATATAAAAATCATTAAAACTTTATTTTGTTTCAATTAAAATAAAAATAATTTGAAAATTATTTTTTTATGTTATTAAAATGACAATTAAACAGATCATATATGATTGTCACGTATAGTTATTAGGATTTTTTTAATTTTTTGTACACATTATTTTGTTATATTTATATGATAATATGAATTTTTTTCATCTATTAGTTTAATTTATAAATGTTATTGATTTTAAAATGAAGTGGTAATCATATGTGTCTTGTTTAATTATTAATCCGATAATATAAAAAATTAATTTTCAGATAATTTTTACTTCAATTGAAATAAAATAAAATTTTAATGATTTTTTTATTATAAATTATTGTATTATGATTATTTAATTATAAATCTAAAAATTCAATTAACATAAACGTAATTAATTTCATAAGAAAATAGAGATAAAATTATATTTTTATTAAATATTAGAAGTAAATTTGCAAGATAACAAGAATCAAATTTCGTAATCACGAGCTTTGTCCACTGTTGCGATTGTACCAAGGGGCCTATTTAGTTGAGTACATAATTCGAATTCCAGATATTGGATTACAATATCTCCTTATGGATTATCGGATGCCAACCTTTCTCCTAATGGAATTTCATTCTTAAAAATTTTAATAATATTATTGCTTAAATCAGATTTTTGAATTGTTTATGTCCTAAAACTTAAAACATAGTAGTTTATGTTTCAATTCACGTTAGTGATTACGATAGATTTAAATTATTGAAACTACTAATACAAAATTGAAATTGTCAGATTCATATATATATATATATAATTATTTTTAATTTTATTTGAATATGTGTTGTACGTAATTGAATTCTTTTATGTTAATTATTTTTATTTTTTAATTTTATTTGAATATTTTTAATGCATTATCAAACATTGTAATCAAAGAGTTTAAACAAATATTTAAACACAAAAGAGCTTACTATTTTTGACCGAGTTATAATATAGATGACGAGCCATCATTGCTTTTTCTCATACTATTAATTTCTGAACCATAGGACAAGTTAAATAGTGTAAAGAAACCTGATTATTGTCTGCACGTTGCCAACCCCACAAAACTAATTACTCCATGTGCGCCATTTTATT
The DNA here is from genome assembly GCA_037975025.1 of Excoecaria agallocha. Taxonomy (NCBI): domain Eukaryota; kingdom Viridiplantae; phylum Streptophyta; class Magnoliopsida; order Malpighiales; family Euphorbiaceae; genus Excoecaria; species Excoecaria agallocha. Next base: position 72,237,970 of record CM075809.1, on the reverse strand, counting down.
TGCAGTTTAAGGTTCTTTTTTTCCAAAATTATTAAGTTTAATTAATAGTCTAAGTTTTAGATATTATTAAAAATAAAAAAATATTTTTATATAATTTAATTTTAACCACTTAATTAAAATGAGAGATAATGGCTAGAGAAAAAAAATTTTAAAAATTGAAAAGATAATTAATGGGGTTAAATTTGGAAAAAAAAATTTGATGATGAGTATGGATACCGTTCTTAAGGTGTATCCTCCAATATGAGTAGTCATCCATCTTTAGATATTTTCCCACTAAACTTTATAGCTTAACACGGATTATTTATCCGTATAGGTTCAGTTATCAAGACTTTTACTAAGGGACGATCTCTGCATCAGAAAGGACCAACTACCGACTGTTAAATCTTGATGTAGGATGTTTTTGTATTACTATTATCATAAGTTCTGTATTATGGCAAGTTATCTTATAAAAATGTATCTAACATATGTTAAGTGTTATAACTCACTAGTAGTAAAGCTAAGAAAGAGTATGTATGCATGTGATATATAAACTAGTTTTATATAGTACAATATGCATGATACTAAGTATGAAATAAAAAACAGGAATAAACTTGTAGCATGCACATAGGTATATGAAATAGTATGACATGATTAATGGTAATATGATGGTTAAGCGAACATTTTGTATAAGCATGATTTATATGATTTAATTTATGAGTTAAATAGGGTAACTGTATAGGGGGTGCTACAAAGATCATGTTAAAAGAAGATTGTTTCAACAAAGCTTTTAGCAATATATATATATATATATATATATATATATATATATATATATATATATATATATATATATATATATATATATATATATAACATATATTAAATATTTAAATGCTTTAAAAAATATTTATTTCCTTTTGAAGTTTCATTAATAATTTAAAATATTTACAACAATCCGCTATATATTTCAAAAGAACAATGAATTTCTACAGTTGTATTTTTCTCTTTTAGATATAATGCATCGATTCTGATGCCTTTTAGACTATGAACGAGAACTAGAAAGAATGAGATATAACTTACAAAATAATTGGTAAAACTTTAAGCTTTTATGAACCAATAATCCTTAATGAAGGTTAGAGATCTCATCAATCGCATTATTATCCCACATTTTTGCTGTTTAACACAGTGTCAATTAATAGGCTATGTGCGCGTCTGGTTATTCATGAGTGCATTAGAGACTTTACCACAAATCTCATAGGAGCAGCCCCACTCCACACTCATATAGGTCATTCTATCAAGTGTATGTTGCAGATTATACACCACCATTAAGGGATATGTGATTTGATTAAGAGTTTTAACTCATCCTCACTTTCATTGCAGTTTTAGCACTATTTACATCATAGAAGGGACATAAATTTATAGTGCTCCAAAGATTAACTAATGACTTGTTATTATCTATATGAACCTACTTCATGGGATCACCAATCACATAGGTTAGGTTACCACCATCGCTGATATCTCATTTTGGTTATAGTCCCATTAGTATGGTTGTTTCATTTATTAATTTTCTTTCCAAAGGTTTAGTCAGAGGATCTGCCAAATTCACTTTTGACTTCACATAATTGATTGATATTACTCCATCTTTTTGCAGTTGCTTTAAAACATAATGTCTTAAATGAATATGCCTAGTTTTACTATTCAATGTTTGATTTTTTATAATAGCTATTGCTGATTGGAAATCACAATGCATAGACATTAGAGGTATTGGTTTTATTCCTAACAGAATATTTGCTAAAAATTTTTTCAACCACTCAACCTCATTACCATCCAACTTTAACGCAATAAATTCTAACTCCATAGTAGATTTAGCAATTAAAGTTTGTTTAGTTGACTTCAACTAGTTGCACTACCACTAAGGGTGAACACAAAACCACTAGTGAATGTTGTCTTAATTGAATCAGAAATCTAGTTAGCATCATTGTATCCTTCTAATACAGTAGGAAATCCACTATATTGAATACCATAATTCATGATACCTCTCAAATATTTCATTACTCTGACTAATGTACCCCAATGATCATGATTTGATTGTGTGTATCTACATAATCTATATATAGCACATGCAATATCTGGCCTAGAAAAATTCATTAAATGCATCGAACTTCTAATAATCTATGCAAACTCAGATTGAGCAACTGATTCACCTATATTTTTCTTTACTTGAGTGTTAGCATTATAAGGAGTACTTATTGGTTTGGCATCAAAGTGACCAAACTTTTTTTAAAAGTTTCACAATATAATGTTCTCGTGATAGTAGTATACTATCACCTTTCCTTATGATTTTAACACCTAATATCACACTTGTTTCACTTTTGTCTTTCATATCAAATTTAGAAGTAAGGAAACATTTTATTTTATATACTAATTTAAGGCTAGTACTAAAAATAAGCATATCATCCACATATAAGTAGATAATCACACAATCATTACCAACAAGTTTTGTGTACACACATTTATCTACTTCAACAGAAAAGCAATAATCACATAACAAAACTTTATCAAATTTTTCATGCCACTGTTTAGGTACTTGTTTTAAGCCATATAAATATTTGAGAAGTTAATTTACAAGCTTTATTTTCTTCACCAAAACCACACAACCCTTAGATTGTTTCATATAAATTTCTTCTTCTAAATTACTATTTAAAAAACCTATTTTAATATCCATTTAATGAATAAAAAGTTTGTGAATAAAAGCCAAAGAAATAAGAATTCTAATAGAAGAAATTTGGGTTATAGGAGCAAAAATATCAAAATAATCAACATTTTACTTTTTAGCAAATTCCTTTGCAACAAGTCTAACTTTATATTTTTCAATTGAGTTAGCAAGATTAAATTTTCTTTAAAAAATCTATTTACAACCAATGGGTTTACATCCAGGTAGTAAATTTACTAGTTTTCAAGTATTATTTTTTTTTAAAAAAAGAACAATTTATACTTTAATGGCTTTCTTCCAAAATTCAAAATCAGTTCCAAAAATTGCATAAAAAAAGTTAAAGGATTGAGTCTAGATAGGCATCAGAAAAGTCCTCAAATTTTATGTTAGAAAAGTTATCAAATATCATATCAAAAAACTTACTAGAATCATTTTCTACAAGATAAGTGTAAAAGTCATTTCCAAATTAAATTTATTTTTTGAACCTTTTAGATCTTTTTAAATCCCCTTCTTCATAATTATTTTAAGTAATAAGGGCATGGGAAACATTATCAACTTTTAATGGAAACACATGCTCGAAAAATTCTTCATTTTTTTTATCTCAAGAATATTATTACAATCAAGTATATCAATTTTTAATACAAGAAATCTATTGGCAACATTATGTTCAACATAACCAATGAACAACAATTAGAAGTTTTAGAGCTTATTTTTCTTTTCTTAGGTTCGAGTAGCATAACTTTTGCTAAATGGCCTTATGCTTTTAAATATTTTAAATTAGGAGGATAGCCTTTTTGCAATTCATAAAGTGTCTGTCTAGATTTCTTATATGGTATTCTATTTTATAAGTGACATGCAGATAATATAGCTTACAAATTTTTTGGTGCATTAGAACTAATTAGCATGCAAGTCCTCATTTTCTTTAAAGTTTTATTTTTTCTTTCAGCTACACCATTAGATTCAAGTGAATAAGGTGGAGTTATCTTGTGTATTATTCTTTCCTTTTCACAAAATTCATTAAATAGAATATATTCACTCCCTTTATTTATTTTGACCCTTTTAGCTTTTCTGTTTAATTTAGTTTTTGCTTTTGGTTTATTTTTAAGAAACATATCAAAAGCTTCATATTTGTTTCTAACCAAATGTACCTTAGCATATCTAAAAAAGTCATCAATAAAGGCCACATAATACTTTTTACCACCTATAGTCATACATTATTTTAAGTCTCCAAGGTCATAATGAATTAGATTTAACAATTCTGATTCTTTAGAAATTGATGCATAGATTTTCTTTGTTTGTTTAGATTTAACACATATCTCACATTTCTACATATGTTTATTATTGATACCAGAAATTAATCCCAAAAATTTGATTTTTTAAATATAAGAAATACTCATATGTCTTAATCTACCATATGTTATAAATCAACATAATCAATCGAATAAGCATAAGAACTAGCATTCTCATTGATTATTTCAAAAATACTGAATACAAATAAACCATGGTTACAATAACCCTTGCCAACAAAATTATTATTTTTGGTTAATATGACCTTATCACATTTAAAAGCAATTTTCACCATAACGTTTCCTAATAATGCCATAGAAACCAAATTGGTTCGAATATTAGGAATATAAGCATCTCATTTAAGGTTAAGGTATTGTTAGAAGTTAGTTAGAGAATGACCTTGCCTTTTTCAAGAACTTGTGTAATTCGTGAATCACCAAGATAGATTGTTTCTTCTCCTTCCTCAACTTACTATAGGATAAAAAAGCATTTATGTTTGCACATATGAGCCTAGTGGCATTAGAGTCTATCACCCAATCTTTCACATTAGTCATAATATTGACTTGAGAAATGACCGCAACAATTATGTTATCTATTTCAACCAAATTTACATTTGGCTTAACAGGATTGTCATTTCTCCCCATTTTTTGGCACTGAGGCACATGATGGCTTGATTTTCTACATATAAAATAATTTCCTTTTTTTTTAAGTTTGGATTTTTAGTTTTAGACTTGTAACCATTGATAGCTTGAATTATAACTATATTATTAGTATGTTTTAGTGTGTTTAGGACAATGTTTAAGTGTTAATTTATTTAATTTTATGTTTAACTTATAATTTTTTGATTTTATGGAATTAATTGTATATTTAGTGTTTATTAGGTACTTAATTAAAGAAAAAAGTAATTTTCTTGGATGAAAGGAGAAAATTAGCTTAACTAAAGTTTTTAGAGGAGAAAATCCATGTTATAGTCTAGAATCAAGTCCTTCTGTGGAGGAGAATTTCTCCTCTACCAAGGAAAATATGAAGAGATAACAAAAACACCTACCTTGATGGAGAAAGAATCTTCCTCTACCGATGAGGACTTGAAGTTATGATATACAGGAAAGCTTTCCTTAGTGGAGGGGAATTATCCTTCTATCGAGGCAAGCCAAATTAGATAGAGGTGAAAACCACCTTGGTAGAGGAGCCTTTTCCCTTTATCGAGGCACAGTGTCCCAAATACGATATAATTCCTATTTTCTCTATAATAGAAAGTTAATTGGCAGTTGTTTTGTTCCTTTTAAGGTATTTAAGCAAATTAAACACATAGATTCAAGGGATGATAAATTTTCTTAAGGTTTTAGACCTAGTTTACAAGAGTATAAGCAACTTAGAGTTGGAGGATGCAAATTGAATGTTTTATGAAGACTTCAAGAGGAGCTAAAGGCTTTATGTGTATTGTAATATTTTATTTCAATTTTGCAATTTTTTAAGATAAATAGTGAGTCGTTTTCTTTATATTTGTTTAGGAAAACTTGAACCCTTATTCTTTTATTGTAATGATTTGATTTGTGCTTAATTTTAAGTGTGTTATTTTCTAATTTCTTGAGTTGAATCTTATCTTAAGTTCTATTGATTTGATGTTTGATGTATTGAATAAATGGTTGATTGTCAAATTCATATATGACTTATGATTTGCATGCTCTTAGGTTAGTTTACTTGTGTTGATGCATAATTATATTCTGAAAATTGAGGCAATAATGTGTTAATCAAGAGTAGAATTAAGACTAAGAATTTGAATTAAGAATAGGCTGGAGCTAGATTTCTCGAAAGAGGGTTTAATGCAAGTTTAGGAATTTAGAAATTAGATTGATATGCTAAGTATTAGATTGTTCATAACCTGAGATTTTAATGCTCAGAATGATATTCTGAATAAGATACCTGACTTTTTCCTGGTTTTCCATAATCACTTGTATTATTTTTTATCGAGTCATTGCAATAGAAGTTGAGGTTGATAGTTCCTTTAGCAGAAGTGTTTTTATTATTAAATTTTATCATTTTATATATTTTGCTCTATTTTTAGTTTTATAATTTACTGTTTTAATTTCATTACTTTATTTATTTAGTTATTGCTTTTACTTAGTTAATTAATCATCACTTTAAAACTTGGGAATTTTTTCACACATTGCTCATTCTAAAATCTAAAATACATAATTTATACAATCCCTAAGGTATGATATTTTAGATTTTTAATCTTATTTTTCTATATTACTAGCCAATCTAGTATACTTGTTAGAAACCGGTTAAGTTTTTGGCACATTTGCTGGGGATTAATGTTTGTTTTATATTTTAAAGTGAATTTTGTGTGTTATTCTTCTTTTATTTCTATTCATTACTCTTTTATTCATTTTATTCTTTTACTCTTTGTAGGAGTCAATAATGCATGGTAAGAGACAACCTAATTTTACCTATTGACCGTAAGATTGAGAGGATATTGCATAGACTAAGGTAACAATAAAGGAATAACATGAATTTGAATGATGAGCCACATAATGACCCTTCCCTCAATGATTCACCACCTTTACTTGGAGGGTAAGTTATTCAAATCAAGCCCAAGGGAATGGGATGAGACCAAAAACCATAAGAGACTATGCCACTCCTAGGTGGAATAAGGAGTAATTTTTTAGGATTGGAGATTGAAAACCCAACTTAATATTTGGATATTTTCTAGAGATAAGCAATTGGTTGGTTAATATACTTAACCAAGCCAGTTAATAAGATCATATGAGCAAGTATACTTAATATTTGGATAATTATTTTCATTCACGCTCATTAGTAAGGTAAGGGATTGGTTACAAATACTACCAAGCCAGTTAATAAGATCATATGAGCAAATGTAAGAGACGTTTATAATCCAATTCTTTCCACCAACTAAAATAGCCACCATTATAAATAACATTTATAATTTTTAGCAACTTTATGAGGAACCATTTCATGAGGCTTGAAAGATAGAATTTTAAAGAGTTATCCACACTATGAAATTGCTATGCATAAACTAATGTCTACTTTTTATGAAGACGTGAATCAAGCAACCAATTTTCTCTTAGATGCAGCTTTAGAAGGAGGTTTCATAAACAAGATACCGAAGGAAGCTTTTTTACTCATTAATTATATGGCCACAAATGAAGCTCAATGGATAAATCAAGGACCACACAAAAGAAGTAAGGAGTGCATAGTATGGATGAAGTTGAAATGCTTAGGGCCTAGATGGAGTTATTAAAGAAAGAGTTGAGTGTTTTAAAGGTACATAATGTATATGTTAGCTTTATCTCAAGGACGTAATACTTATGGGGGAAAACAAATGACACTTAAAATAAGATTGGAGAGGGTATAGGTACAATAGTGAAGGATGTGAATGTGGTGAATCCCTATAGCAATACTTATAACCTGGGATGGAGAAATCATCCTAACTTTTCCTAGAGAGAAGGGAATCATGTTTCTACCTTAAATTCTCATCCTAAAGTCATTTTCTACCAAAATGCAGTCCCTCATGCCAATACTCAACAACCATATCAAGTACAAGCCCCAGTACGCTACTCATTCATATATCAAGCTCCACCCTGCCAACCACTAGAATTCTAACCATAGCCATAACCCTCTTAAGATAGGAAACCAAACTTAGTGAAAATATTTGCTAGCTTTATGAATACACAATTCACATTAATGGTAAGTCAAGATGCTAGATTAAAATCTCAAAATATTTAGATGAAAATCAAGATGCCTTTATCAGAAAAATAGAAATCCAAGTAGGGAAACTTGTAAATTCTCTCTCCAATAAAACTCATGGTATATTCCCATCAAATGTGGACTAAATCCTAAGGAGGAAGAAAAAACAATCACTTTGAAAAGTGGGAAAGAGGTAAAATAGACTAAAAAAGGTAAGAATTCTTCATAATCAGTGGAACCAATGATAGAGTTAATTATTTCTGAGCCTAATGTTAATAATGAAGTTCCTACTACTATTAAAAAAGGTAAAGATAAGGAAAAATCTATTTCTAATGTTGATGAATCTAAACTTCCTTGTTCGTCTTTAGCTAAGAAGGAAAAATATAATGAATAATTAGCTCGATTTTTAGATATTTTTAAGAAGTTGTATGTAAATTTACCATTTGCTGAAGCTTTATTACATATGCCTAAGTATACTAAATTCATGAAAGAGCTATGTTCTAACAAGAAAAAGCTAGAGGGTGTAGGCATAATGTAATTATTTGAAAATTGTAGTGCATTTTAATGAACAAAATTCTTAAAAAAATTAGAAGATCCAAAAAGCTTTACTTTGCCATGTGAATTAGGAGGAAATTTGATTAAACATGTTTTATGTGATTTGGGTGCAAGTATGAATTTGATGCCTTATTCTATTTGCAGAAAACTAATTTAGGAGACATTAAAGAAACCTGAATGACACTACAATTAGTGGATAGGTCTGTGAAGAGGCTAAAGGGCATAATTAAGGACTTGTTAGTGAAAGTTAAAAATTTCATCTTTTCGATGGACTTTATGGCAATAGATATGGAAGAGGAAAGGAAAGTACCTTTGATAGTAGGAAGGCTATTTTTGAACACGACGAAGGCATTAATAGATATGCATGGGAAAACGATGACCTTGAGATTTAATGAGAAGGAGATGGTGTTAAATGTCAATAAGGTGATGTAGTATCCTTTCTATAACTTTAAAGAATTTGTTTGTTTCCTTAATGGTGTTTAAAAGTGTTTAGATGAGAAGCAAGAAGAAATTCTATTAGAAGATAAGCTTTAAGGTTATTTAATGCATCTAAAGAATAAGAAGCAAGCGGGAAGGAAAGAGGAGAGCTGATAAAGGAGTTGGAGAAAGAGCATGATGAGGAAGAAATAAAGAAAGAGGATTCAATTCTCCTAAGGGGGAAAATATTTCTGAACTTAAAACCCTTCATTCACATTTAAAATATGTGTTCTTAGAGGACAATGCAAGATCAGTAATCATTTCTTCTCTTTTGACAAGTTTGGAGGAAGAAATGCTTATTGAAGTATTAAAAAATCATAAAGGAGGTATTAGTTGGGAGACATCTGACTTTAAAGGAATCAACTCCAGCCTTTGTACACCTTAAATTCCTATGGAGAGCGATTTCAAACCGGTGGTACAATCCTAAAGGAAACTAAACCTAGTAATACAAAAAGTTGTAAAAATGCTTAAAATATTTTGGTTTTACACACACACACACAAAAATTGGCTTATATTTTCTTGATTAAATCTAATTTAGTTAAAATTCTGTTAAGTGCTCTTGTTAATTGTTAAACAATATTTTTAAGTACATAAATTTTGGTTGAAGTTTGATTATTTTAAGAAGTTGGTTTGTCCAATTTTTCTCGAGGGCGAGCAAAGACTAAGTGAGGGGTATTTGGCTTGAATTATAACTATATTATTAGTATATTTTAGTGTGTTTAGGATAATATTTTAATGTTAATTTATTTAATTATGTGTTTAATTTCTAAGTTTATGATTTTATGGACTAAATTATATTTTTGGTATTTATTAGGTACTTAATTGAAGAAATAAGTAACTTTCTTGGATGAAAGGAGAAAATCAGCTTAACTAAAGTTTTTAGAAGAGAAAAGCCACGTTATAGTCCAAAATCAAGTCCCTCGGTGGGGGAGAATTTTTCCTTTACCAAGGAAAACATGAAGAGACAATAAAAACACCCACCTCGGTGGAGAAAGAATCCTCATTTATTGAGGAGTACGTAAAGTTATGTAATACAAAAAAGCCTTCTTTAGTGGAGGGAAATTGTCCCTTTATCGAGGCAAGCCAAATTAGATAGAGGTGAAAATCACCTTGATGGAGTTTTTTTCTCTCTACCGAGGTTCAGTGTCCCAAATACGATATAATTTCTATTTTTTCTGGAATAGGAAGTTAATTTGTAGTTATTTTCTTCCTTTTAAGGTATTTAAGCAAATTTAACACTAGGATTCTAGGAAGGATGAATTTTATTAAGGTTTTAGACCTAGTTTACAAGAGTATAAGCAACTTAGTGTTAGAGGTTGCGAATTGAATGTTCTATGAAGACTCCAAAAGAAGCTAAAGGCTTTACATGTATTGTAATATTTTATTTCAGTTTTTTAATTATTTTTAAGATGAATAGTGAGCAATTTACTTTACTTTTGATAAGGAAAACTTAACTCTCATTCTTTTATTGCAATGGCTTTGATTTGTGCTTAATTTTAATGCAAGTGTGTTATTTCTTATTTCTTGATTTAGTTCTTATCTTAAGTTCTATTTATTTTGTAAGGCCCTAAAACATACCCTAATAGGATTAGTATATAGTGGAGAAAGAGATTGAAAAGGTTTCAATTTAAAAGAATTGTTAATTATGCAAATATGATGTAATCGATATTAATGTAAAAGTGAAGAAAAATTTTGTAAATTGTCAATTTAGGGGTAAATATGAATTATTATTAAAGACATGAGGGTTGATGTGTTAAAATGAGTTAGTATAGCATATAGTTAGTAATAAAGATGAACTTGAAGGAGTTAAAATATAAATTAACATTGGTCAAACATTTAACTAATGAAGAGAAGACACATATAGGACTCTAGAATTTTGTAGAGATATGGTATAATAGGAGAAGTGGTTGGCCACCTTTTGGCTAAAGGATTTCCAAATTTTTCATGCCACTTCTCCATAAAAAGGAGAAGGTGACTTGGTATAAGGTGAGAAAGCTTATAGCTTAGGTAGAGAGTGGATTCTTTGCTCCTTATTTATTCAATTAGTGAGTATTTTAGAGTATATAATAATTATCTTTGAGTGATAGTTGCATGGTATTGCATGTTTGCTATTGGAGAAATTAGCAAAAACAAAGGGAAAGAAAAGAAGAACCTATAGAGGAAGTAGTTGGAGCATCAATAAGGTATAGGAGTTTTACTATTTAATAGTGTGTTCAATAATTGATTCAAGTTGATAATTTTAGTGTATATGACCTATATTTAATATTACAGTTAAGTAATGAGGTTATAGTGCTTGGAAGAGATGAATTGTACCTTAGAAAGTGAACTAGTGAAATCTGTTTAAGATTCATTTGAACTAGTTTTAATGTAGTGAGCATAAGGTTTTCTGTATGTTCCTAAATTGAATGATTCCAATTGGAAATGAAATATAAGACATAGATCTACAATGTTTTAGAAGACCCTGAAATTTGAACCGATCTCCAATATATTCGAAATTGGGCTTGAAGTTGATAGACCCTGTTTGTTTTGTAATCAAGACCAATTGTAGTATTTTATTGATATTTAGAGATTTAGAGGTCATAATTACATTAATTTTGATGTTTTGGAAATGTGAAACATATTGGAACAATGTTTTAGAAGACCATCTTCCCTGGAAACATCTTTTACTAGGTCAAAAATGACATACAAGTTGGAACTATGAATCTACCTCTAGGCAGAAAGGACCTCACGGTTAGCAGGTATAACCTATTGACCATGACATAGTTCAAAGTTAGTCAAAAACCAAAATGGAACTTATGTCACAGTCAACAGGTATTACCTACTGACAGTGACCCCTCTTTTATAACCTATGTCACAATCAACACTCTTTTGGTACTGACCTTAAGGTAGTCTAGAATCAGTACAAAACTGACATGTCATCTATGTCATGGTTAGCAAGTATAAGCTACTAACTGTGACCTCCTCTGTTCCTTCCTAAAGTTGAACTTAGGTTCCAAATGGTTACCAAAGCTTGTCTCAACCTCCTTAAACACTATTAAAGCATTATAAACATAAAACCACGGGTAATATATAGTATGGAATGTGTGTAAAGCATAAAGAAATTGTTAAAATAAAGTCATGGACACATAAGGATATAATTTTTACAATAAGTGAATGTAAATAAATATGATTATTGAAATGCGTAGTATTGCATGTTTGCAAAATAATTGATAATTATAGTAAAGTGTAATTGAATAATGACGAGCAATTGTATTGTGTTTTTAGTGTAATTAAACTTGAATAATGTGATATAGTGATATAATTGCATGCCTTATTGAGTATATTGATACTACGATATTAAATGTATCAAGTGTATTACTATTGAATGATTAAATAATTTAATGAGTGCCTTAATTTCATATAGTATTGATAGATAGGCATGCCTATAAAGGGGATAATAATTGCAGCTGCCTAGTGATATGATACATAAAGGTGTCGCGTGATATGAGACATGTATGATACTGTTTATCAGTGTTATATGATTCGAGACTATTATATCTTGCCTGTATGGTACTGCTTGTCAGTGTCGCATGTTTGTACCAGTTATCCACCATTAATAGGAACTCAAATGAAGAAAATGATTTGATTAAGGAATAATGATAAGTGATTAATAGCGTAAGTGTTTCAGTGGCTCATGGTAGTGTTAGTGTTCTTCATTGAATAATGAAGTGCAATTAAAGATTTGTATTGAAATTTTACTAAGTGCATCATTAAGAAATTGTATTGCAATCTTTCCTAATGTATGGACTATTGTTATAAGCGTGCGTATTTTGTAAAATGAAAAGGCATGCTATGATGTTATTTGTATTTAGGGGTGATCACGGGGCGGGGCGGGGCCGGGGAATTCTCCCCCACTCACTCCCTCGCTAGTGGTGGGTATTCCCCACCCCTGCCACCACCACCAATATCGGGGAGGGAATTTCCCCCGTCCTCGCCCCACAGGGATCCCCGTCCCCTAATTTTTTTTAAATTTTAAAATATAATATTTTATAAATAAATAAAGTTAAAATATAATATTTAATAAATAAAAAATTTAAAATCAATAATAATTTAAAATTAAGTATAATTTAAAACTTAATAATTATAAAATTAAGTTATATTTTAATTTTAATTATTTATAAAATATTATATTTTAAAATAAAAAAATTTTTGCAGGGCGGGGATCCCCGCGGGGCTGATACCCATTCCCCAACCCCGCCCCCAATTCTAGGATGGGGATTTTTTCCCCCATTCCCATCCCTACAGGGGAAAATTTTGGGGATTCCTCGCCCCGAACGGGTCGAGTCCCTATCGGGGCCAGGGAATCCTTGCCTCGTGATCATTCCTATTTGTATTTGAGACTTTGATAAGAAGTCAATTATTTTGTTTTACTCCCCATCGAGCTATCGTTCAACACGGGTATTTTTCCTATGTATATATATAATGGTGGAGTATAAGTGCTGATTTCAAGTCAACATCTATAGGTCACTAGATAGAATAGCAAGTGAAGATTAATTCTTAGTGTAGAGTTATTTCTATATATTGCTTAATGTAAAAGATTAGGAACCTATGGAATAAACAAATTAGTAATTATACTTTAAGTTTGTTAAATTTATACATAGATATGTATACTTGTACAGGTAATTTAATAAAGAAATGGGCAAATAAAAAGTTACTAAGAGAGAAAGCATTACATTATGATATTAGGGCCAAGGTTTAGGCAATTCTAGCCAGTAAGTTGTTAGAGAAAAGAATAGATATATGTGTCTATGTAGTGTTGTGACCATAAAACATTTGTTATCTTGTCTACAGTAAATATATAATCGGATCCTAGTGAAAGTATAGATAGTTGAAAGTGTAAATCCAATGTTAGCATAAGGCTTAGTGTAAATATTCTTGTCTTTTAATAGATAGTAATGTATATAATGGATTTGTGTAAATTTGATTAAGACTATAAAGCCTCTATATGAAGTTGATATGAAAGTGGATTTAGATAGCGTATGGCATTCTATATACATATCAGTAACCCCTTTACAATGTGGGCAATTGATTACACATTTCATAACATAGGATGGGGCAAACATTTATGATACATGAAAGCATACATTTGCATCTTATCATTTTTTTCACAATATTGCATCAGCATCATTTCACAAGATATTAAAAGCATCAAATTATATGCATAGGCCCTAGCTGAAAAGGAAACTGAAAAGCTAAACATTAAGTGTAGTGATGATATGATAGACTCTAAGTGTGATAGAATAAAGAGTATAAGAAACAGGAAAAGATGCTAATGAATAGAGTTTTAATCGAGATAGAGTTATAGAAATGCAAGTGATGAGGTTTGGGCAAGTGACACAGGAAAATTTCGAGGATGAAATTCTTTTAAGGGGGAGAGATATGTAAGGCACAAAACATACCTTAATAGGATTAGTGTATAGTCAACAAAGAGATTGAAAAGGTTTCAGTGTAAAAGAATTGCTAATTATGCAAATGGGACGTAATTGGTATTAATGTAAAAGTGAAGCGAAATTTTGTCAATTATTGATTTAGGGGTAAAAATGTATTATTATTCAAGAAGTGAGGGTTAATGTGTTAAAATGAGTTAGTATAGTGTATAGTTAGTAATAAAAATGAACTAAAAGGGGCTAAAATGTAAATTAACATTGGTCAAACAATTAACCAATAAAGAGAAGACATATATGGGACTCTAGAATTTTGTAAAGATGTTGTACAATAGGAGAAGTGGCTAGATACCTTTTGGTTAAAATATTTCTAGATTTTTCATGCCACTTTACCATAAAAAGCTTCCTTGAAATTCTGCTTTAGGATTAAAAGAGAAGGTGACTTGGTATAAGGTGAGTAAAGTTATAGCTTGGGTGAAGAGTGGATTCCTTCCTCCTTGTTTGTTCAATTAGTGTGTATTTTAGAGTATTTATTATTTTTCTTTGAATGATAATTGCATGGTATTGCATGTTGGCTATTGGAGAAATTAGCAAAAACAAAGGGAAAGAGAAGAAGAAGCTATAGAGGAAGTAGTTAGAGCATTAATATGATATAGGAGTTTTACTATTTAATAGTGTGTTCAATAATTGATTCAAATTCATAAGTTTAGTGTATATGACCTATAATTAATGTTAGAATTAAGTAATGAGGTTATAGTGCATGGAAGAAATGAATTCTACTTTATAAAATGAACTAGTGAAATTAGCTTAAGATTCACTTGAACGAGTTTTAGTGTAGTGAGCATAAATTTTTTCTTTTATGTCTAAATTAATTGATTCTAGTTGAAAATGAAAGATAAGACATAGATATACAGCTCTGTAGAAGACCTTGAAACCTGAATCTTGGCTCTAAAATATTAGAAATTGGGCTTGAATTTGACAAACCCTGCCTGTTTTGTCATCTGGACAAGTTTGTGGTGGTTTATTGATATTTTGAGATTTATAGGACATAATTGAGTTATTTTTTATTTTTAAAAAACTAGAAACCTATTAGAACAACTTTGTAGAAGACCATATTCCCTAAAAACATCTTTTACTAGGTCAAAAATGACATACAAGTTGAAACTATGAATCTTCCTCTAGGAATAATATACCTCATGGTAAGCAAGTATAACCTACTAACCGTAACATAGTTAAAATTTAGTCAAGAAAAAAAATGGAACTTATGTCATAGTCTGCAGGTATTACCTACTCATCTTGACCCCCCATCCTGTAACCTAGATCATGATCAGAACTCTTTTGGTACTAACCGCGAGGTAGTCCAAAATCAGTACAAAATCGACATGTCATCCATGTCATGGTCAGCAGGTATAAGCTACCGACCATGACCCTCCCACGCACCTGCCTAAAGTTGAACTTAGGTTCCAAATTATTACCGAAGCTTATCTCAACCTCCCTAAACACTATTAGATCATTTTAAATATAAAACCAAGGGTAATATGTAGTATGGAATGCGTGTAAAGCATAAATAAATTGTTAAAATAAAGTCATGGACACATAAGGATATAATTTGTACAATTAGTGAATGTAAATAAATATGATTATTGATATGCATAGTATTGTATGTTGGCAAAATAATTGATAAGTATAGTAAAGTGTAATTAAATAATGATAAGGAAGTTGTATTGTGTTTTTAATGTAATTGAACTTGAATAATGTGATATAGTGATATAATTGCATGCTTTATTGAGTATATTGATACTATGATATTAAATGTATTAAGTGTATTACTATTGAATGATTAAATGATTTAATGAGTGCCTGAATTTCACATAGTAGTGGATAGATAGGCATGCCTATAAAGGGAATAGTAATTACAACTGCCTAGTGACACGATACCTAAAGGTGTCATTTGGTTTGAGACTATTATATATTGCTTGTATGATACTATTTATCAATGTCACCATATCCGAGGCTATTATATCTTACCCATATGATACTGCTTGTCAATATCGTATGTTTATACCCATTATCGACCATCAATGGGAATTCAGGCGATGAAAATGATTTGATTAATGAATAATGATAAGTTATCAATAGTGTAAGTATTTTATTGGCTCATGGTAGTGTTAATGTTCTTTATTAAATAATAAAGTGAGATTAAAGAATTGTATTGAAGTGTTACTGAGTGCATCATTAAGAAATTGTATTGTAATGTTTCCTAATGCATGGACTATTGTTATAAGTGTATATATTTTATAACATGAAAGGCATGCTATTATGTTATTTGTATTTGAGACCTCGATAAGAAGTCAATTGTTTTGTTTTACTTCCCATTGAGCTATTGCTCAACACAGGTGTTTTTCCCATGTAGGTACACAAGGGTAGAATATAAGTGTCGAATTCAAGTCAACATCTGTAGGTCACTAGAGAGAATAACAAGTGAAGATTAATTATTAGTGTAGAGCTATTTTTGTATATTGTTTAATGTAAAAGATTAAGAACCTATGGAATAAATAAATTTGTAATTATACTTTAAGTTTGTTAAATTTATACACACACACACACACACACACACTTGCATAGGTGATTTAATAATGAAATAGGCAAATAAAAAGGTACTAAGAGCGAGCATTACATTATGATATTAGAGCCAAGGCTTAGGTGATTCTTGCCAATAAGTTGTTAGAGAAAAGATTAGATATGTGTGTCTATATAGTGTTGTGACCATAAAATAGATGTTATCGTATTTAGAGTAAAGATATAATCAGATCCTAGTGAAAGTGTAAATCCAGTGTTAAAGCAAGAGTTAGTGTAAATATTCCTGTCTTTCGATAGATAGTAGAGTATAGAATGGATTTGTGTAAATTTGGTTAAGACTGCCAAGCCCTTATATAAAGTTGATATGAAAGTGGATTTAGATACGGTATGGCATTTTGTGTACCTGTCAGTAACTCCTTAACAGTGTAGGCAATTGATTACATATGTCATAGCATGGGATGGGGTAAATATTTATGATACAAGAAAGCATACATTTGCTTCTTATAATTTTTTTCACAACAATGCATCAGCATCATTTCATAAGATATGAAAAGCATTATATTATATACATAGGCCTTAGCTGAAAAGGAAATTGATAGGCTATACATTAAGTGTAGTGATGATATGATAGACTCTAAGTGTGATAGAATAGAGAGTATGAGAAATAGGAAAAGATGCTAATGAATAGAGTTTTGATCGAGATAGAGTTATATAAATGCAAGTGATGAGATTTGGGCAAGTGACATAGGAGAAATTTGAGGTTGAAATTCTTTTAAGGGGGAAAGATATGTAAGGACCTAAAATATACCATAATAGGATTAATGTACGATGGAGAAATTGATTGAAAAGGTTTTAGTGTAAAAGAATTGCTAATTATGGAAATGGGATGTAATCGGTATTAATGTAAAAATAAGGGCAATTTTATAAATTATCAATTTGGTGGTAAATATGTATTATTATTAAAGAAGTGAGGGTTAATGTGTTAAAATGAGTTAGTATAGTGTATAGTTAGTAATAAAGATAAACTAGAAGGAGTTAAAATCTAAGTTAACATTGGTCAAATAATTAACCAATGAAGAGAAGACAGATATGGGACTTTAGAAATTTGTAGAGATGTGGTATAATAGGAGAAGTGGTTGGCCACATTTTGGCTAAAGGATTTCCAGATTTTTCATGCCACTTCTCTATAAAAAGCTTTCTTGAATCTCTGCTTTGGGATTAAAGGAGAAGGTGACTTGGTATAAGGTGAGTAAGCTTATAGCTTGGGTAAATAGTGGATTCCTTCCTCCTTATTTATTCAATTAGTGAGTAATTTAGCGTATTTATTAATTGTCTTTGAATTATAATTGTATGGTATTGTATGTTGGCTATTGGAGAAATTAGCACAAACAAAAGGAAAGAGAAGAAGAAGCTATAGAGGAAGTAGTTGGAGCATCAATAAGGTATGAGAGTTTTACTATTTAATAGTGTGTTTAATAAATGTTTCAAATTGATAATTTTAGTGTATATGACCTACAATTAATGTTAGAGTTAAGTAATGAGGTTATAGTGCAAGGAAGAGATGAATTATACCTTATAATTAAAGTGAACTAGTGAAATTTGCTTAAGATTCACTTAAACCAGTTTTAGTGTAGTGAGTGTATATTTTTCTCTATAAATCAAAATTGATTAATTCTAGTTGAAAATTAAATATAAGACATAGATATACAACTTTGTAGAAGATCCTAAAACCTGAATTTGGCTCTAAAATATTAAAAATTGGGCTTGAAGTCGATAGGCCCTGGCTGTTTTGTCATTTAGACCAGTTTGTAGTGTTTTATTGATATGTTGAGATTTAGAGGTTAGAATTGAGTTATTTTACTATTTTTGAAACTAAAAACAAAGTGGAACAAATTTGTAGAAGACCATCTTCCCTAAAAATATCTTTTACTAGGTTAAAAATGACATACAAGTTAAAACTGTGAATCTGCCTCTGGGCAAAATGGACCTCACGGTCAGTAGGTATAACCTACTGACCATGACATAGTTCAAGTTTAGTCCAGAACCAAAATGGAACTTATGTCATAGTTAGCAGGTATTACATACTGACCATGACCCCCTTCCTGCAACCTAGGTCACGATCAATACTCTTTTGGTACTGACCTTAAGGTAGTCCAGAATAAGTATAAAACCAACATGTCATCTATGTCATGGTCAATAGGTGTAAGCTATTGACCGTAACCCTCCCTTGTTTCTATCTAAAGTTGAAATTAGGTCCCAAATGGTTACCGAAGCTTGTCTCAATCTCCCTAAACACTATTATAACATTTTAAACATAAAACTAAAGGTAATATATAGTATGGAATGTGTGTAAACCATAAATAAATTGTTAAAATAAAGTCATGGACACATAAAGATAGAATTTGTACAATTAGTGAATGTAAATAAATATGATTATTGATATGTATAGTATTGTATGTTAGGAAAATAATTAATAAGTATAGTAAAGTGTAATTGAATAATGATGAGCAAGTTGTATTATGTTTTTAGTGTAACTGAACTTGAATAATGTGATATGGTGATATAATTGCATGCTTTATTGAGTATATTGATACTATGATATTAAATGTATCAAGTGTATTACTATTGAATGATTAAATGATTTAATGAGTGCCTAAATTTCACATAGTAGTGGATAGATGGGCATACCTATAAAGGAGATAGTGATTGTAGCTACCTAGTGATACGATACCTAAAGGGATCACTTAATTTGAGACTATTATATCTATCCTGTACAATACTGTTTATCAGTGTCATCCAATCTAAGACTATTATAGCTCACTCGTACAATATGGCTTATCAGTGTTGCATATTTGTACCTGTTATCCACCATTAATGGGAATTCAGGCAATGAAAATGATTTGATTTATGAATAATGATAAGTGATCAACAGTGTAAGTGTTTCAATGACTTATGGTAGTGTTGATCTTCTTCATTGAATAATGAAGCGTGATTAAAGAATTTTATTAAAGTGTTACTGAGTGCATCATTAATAATATTTCCTAATGCATGGATTATTGTTATAAGCATACATATTTTGTAACATGAAAAGGCATGCTATTATGTTATTTGTATTTGAGACTTCAACAATAAGTTAATTGTTTTGTTTTACTTCCCACTGAGCTATCACTCAACAAGGGTATTTTTCCTATGTAGGTACACAAGGGTGGATTATAAATGCCAATTTTAAGTCAACATCTGCAGGTCACTAGAGAGAATAGCAAGTGAAGATTAATTATTAGCGTAGAGTTATTTTTGTATATTGCTTAATGTAAAAGATTAGGAATTTATGTAATAAAGAAATTTGTAATTATACTTTAAGTTTGTTAAATTTATACATATATATGTATATTTGCATAGGTAATTTAATAAAGAAATGGGAAAATAAAAAGGTACTAAGAGCAAGCATTACAGATTTGATGCTTGATTAATTGAATAAATTGTTGATTTTCAAATTCATATACGACTTATGATTTGCATGCTCTTAGGTTAATTTACTTATGTTGATGCATAATTGTGTTTTGAAAATTGAGGCAATAATATGTTAATCCAGAGTAGAATTAAGACCAAGATTAGAATTAATTCCAAGAATTTTGAATTGAGAATAGGCTGGAGTTAGATTTCTCAAAAGAGGGTTTAATGCAAGTTTGAGAATTTATAAACAGGATCAATATGTTAAGTGTTAGATTGTTGATAATCCGAGAGTTTAATGCTTAGAACGATATTCTGAATAAGATATCTGACTTTATCCTTGTTTTTCATGATCACTTGTGTTATTTTTAATTGAGTTATTATAATAGAAGTTGAGGTGGATAGTTCTTTTAGCAGAAATGTTTTTATTATTGAATTTTATCATCTTTTATATATTGCTCTATTTTTAGTTTTATAATTTACTATTTTAATTTCATTACTTTATTTGTTTAGTTATTGCTTTTACTTGGTTAATTAATTAATAATCACTCTAAAACTTATGAGTTTTTTCAAACATAACTCGATATTTTAGGATCTTAATATTAATTTCCTATATTACTAGCCAATGTAGTACACTTGTTAGACATCGGCCATCCATGTTTCTTATAGTACCTTTTATTTTACTTTGGAGCATTATCTTATACCAAATTGGCATTGGCAACAAACTGCTTTCCTTTGATAGAAGATTGATAAAAGAAAGTTGTTTATGTTTGTGTAGGAGTTGTTGTTTATAATCACTCCATTAATTTGGAAGCTTTTCAATGAGTAAAGCAGCAATAAATTCCTCTTGCAAGGAAATATTCTTAGATTTAAGATTTTCTAGTAGCTTGTGATAGTAATTAATCTACACTTTGATGTCTTTGTCTTCACTAATTTTCCATCTATAAAATTTTCCAATGATAGATTTTTGTTTACCGACATTTTCAACAGTGTATTTGGTGATGTTGGAATCCCATATCTAATTTGCTTCCTTATAAGAGCAATATACATCAAACGATTCATTAGAAGGGGTGCTAAAATTATATGCCTACACACCTTATTTGCATGATCCATAATTTCAAAAGATTTAGAGATGACTTGGATGGCTTCAAATCAATGAGAGCAAAACCCACTCCATGCATGTCTAAGATTGAGAAGACTCGTTATTGTCATCACTTGAAATTATCTCCATTGAACAATTATATTTTTAAAATGTAGAGGAATAGCAACATCAATTTGGAGAGGAATACCATTACCAAGACCAGCAGCGAGGGGGGTACAATTAGATTCAATATCCATATTATCCTTAAGATTGTTGAGTAAAATTCTAATAACACAAAACTTTAGGCTTGTATGGACATTGTCCTTAAGGATAATTCATGCACACTAGTAATATAACTAATATAAAGGCATATCCTCTAGGTTTTAACAAGTTCTTCTATATATAATAGGTACCAAAAAATCAACAGAAATGAGAATTCAAGAGAATATAAATTTTTGATGTGATAGAAAAACCTGATACATTTCTATTCACTCACTCACACAGCATCCAACAATTATTTCAAAATATTTTAAAATCTAAAAGAGTTATATATCCAAGATTTTTAGGTATTTAATAAAAGATATATTGAGCAAAAGTAGGACCATGATATTTGGTTGAAGAAAATTTGTAACAGCAAACCAAATCTGAAGAATTGAAATGAAAAATATTTGGCTATTTTTTTTAAAAAAGAATAGGTTAAATGAGGTTGCTTTTGTAATACCCCGAGTTTGAGTCAACCGATAAAATTTATTTCATTCATTAATAATGTTTCTATTCAGGTAAATAGTTGTATAAATTTATCGAGGTAGAAAATTTTTGTTTTAGCTTTTGAATTAAGTATGTTTTAAATTAACTATTTTAGCAAGCCATAATGGGAAATCAAAGTAAAATACATTAATATAACTAAATTTATAACAATATTTAAAATAATAATGACAATAATAATAATATTACCCTAGAGACTTCTAGATAAAAGAACTATGGCCATAGAAATTTGTTTTGGGAATAAAAAGAAAGAAGGGAATGAAGGAGGTCGGTAAGAGAAGAGGAAGGCATGAGCCTCGTCAGTGATTGGTGATGCAGATTGCCGGTGATGGGCTTGCTGCCATCTTCTTCGATCGCTGGCCAGCTATGCCACCATTGCCTCTCCTATGGTGTCGCGAGATTCCACCCATCAACCTCGGTTTCCTTTCATAACCAAAGGATATCTCCTTTCTTTTCGGTGACATACGACAACCATCGATGAGATAAGTAGCTCCGACGAGTTTCATAGAAGGAAATGCTCATTCTGATAACCATCGCTCGCCTTCAATCGTCAGCCATTGACAGATCGGGGAACAAAAAAGCGGGTGGTTCCATGGCGGTAATAGATTGATCGGCATCTGGGCAAGAGCATGGTCACTGGAAGCAAGGTCCAGAGGCTTTGATCTCAACAGTAGTAGTGGCGGTGTGCCTCCAGCAAAGCTCCGGCAAGCCTCCGGTCAGACTCCGATGAGCACATTAGTTAACAAAAATGAGGAAAAACATGAAAATTTCATCCTAATAGGTATATGACCACCAAACCTACTTCCACTTATTTTTTTAAATTTTGATTTTGAATTTTGTTGGAGTTTTTATATATTTTGAAACAAATGATCTATTTTTGTTTTGTTCTACTGTGTTTACTATAATTGTTGACCATGAATATGTTTTAATTATTCTTTAAACATTGAATTGGTATGGCTGTGAATATTTTTTTAGATTTTGTTGGATGCAGAAATGGGTTGATGGTGACACTGTTGATGTTATTTTATGTTTTAGTTTATTATAAAGGAAGTTATGAAAATTCGATGTCTGGGACATATTAGGAAACTTGTGATGATTTTGTTAAATATATTAGCATAGTTGAGTCCCTTAGATTTGTTAAAGTGAAGTTAAGTGTGAACTTTGTGGCTACAATATTAGGTAATTGTGGCTATCAATTAATTAAATTGATTAATTTAAATAAGAAATTATGAAATATTGTAAGATATTAGAGGAGATAGTTTACGTTAAATTGGTTGTACTGGTACTAGAACTGAATTCTTCTACCTAATTAAGCAATTTAAAATGTATTTACATGCCGAAATTTACATTTTGTTGATTTGAGTTTTGCCTCTTATGACTTAAGAACTTAGGCATTTAGCTAAATTCTGATTCCAAAATTCGTGAGGTACATAATTTAATTCTTGGTAAAATTATGGTTAGTCTCATGCATAATTTGGGACTTTTCTTAATAAGAGTAAATAGGTTCGTATTTAAATTTAGGATTCTAATCATAATTTTAGTTTGAAATGAACATAAACTGATGTTATAATTTAGGTTTGGTCGGTAAATGAGTCGCCATGAATATGCATGTAAAAGTATATGTGTATGCATAATTGACATTATTGGTTGATAATGAATATTTGGATTCTTAGTTCATAGTTTTCCTTATTGTAGAACTAGTTGTATTAAACCAAAGATTTAAGTTCTTGCTTATATATTCATATTAGTTGGACAACTAGGAGGATTAATACCTTTTGAAAAAATTTCAAAAGTTAATCGAATTATAGAACTAGAAACACATTTATATAGGTAGCTAAATTTATGAAATATCTTATCTAATTTAAATGGAGAACAAAGAAACATTGAGGAATATATTTGGTGGATGATTAAATACTTGCTTTCGTTTTAAGGTAATTGTGTAGCTTACATTTTATTAAGCCAATAGATAACAAAGTTATAAATGAATCTTGGTTAAACTTAATTAGAAATGGAATTATAGAATCAATTATATGTGCTTAACGATTGGCTAAGCATGAGGCTAACTGTAAGGAATAAATTAGTTTAATTTCATTTCGATGAATTATTAAGCTAATTAACTAGTTTTTGTTATTCATTCAATTTAGATTGAGAAGTATAGTAGACTGGAAATGTTTTGATTATATGAATGCACTTCTCATTGACTTGTTATTCTTTTGCTATTCTAAGTTATCTGTTGTAAAATGGTAATTATAATAAGATAAATTATTGCTATATACTTTTTATAGAAATGAAAACGCGTATTCTATTTTAAATGAATTGTCTTGGTGATAATTGCATGAACTAGATTTAATTATATCTTCAAAGGTCATGATGAGTTTATAAATGCAGTTATGAATCTCTGTGCAAAACTTAAGTAAGATATTTGATGCAAAATTTATAATGGATAATCAGTCAATTGAAAAGAAAAATGGCAAAATAGAACATTACTGTGTTCATGGCTTTAAATGGCATGTTTTGATTATATCCTTGAAATATTATGTGTATATATGGGAAATATACAATTAGTAAGCTTGAATGATTGAAAATTAAATTGTGACAATGTTAACATAATGTGATTAGTGTATATGACAACGTAACAATAATGTGAAGTATTATTAAATATCAAGCTCGTATAGAAGCAAATTGTGGCATAAAGTGAGTAATACATTGTGATCAAGATAATTAAGAGGTGAAAATATAATAAATTTTGATGCCCTTGGTATCAGTGGAAATCCAGTTCTTTGGATAGTATGGCTAGCCATAGGAATTTATTCCGCAGGATACCATACGTTTATATGATAGTTGTCATAAAAAATGACTATGATATATGAGCTTGGACAGCCGGCTTATTATATGTATCAGTACTAGGGTTTTGGTGTCGCACCTAGTTGTGGGATTCCTCCAGTACACCGTATTTACGTCCCATTTATCCAGTTTGTGGTTGTCCGCAACTACGGGCAAAAATGGTAAATTTTATATAGAAACCGGAACAAAAGAGTAATTATAACCATTTAGATACCATAAATATGATTATCTACTTTTTAATGTTAGAAGATGATAAGTATAACATAAGTGTTATGATAAATTATGTAATGCCTTATAACATGTAATGTCAAATATTTGAATGTTGTATACATAATTATAGGTAAATAATTAAGGCTTTTATGTCAAATATTGGTATATTAGTATGAGTTGACATCTAAATTGAATGCTTACCCTAGTGTTCAATGACATAAGAAATAAATATATAAATATATATGTGTATATGCAAATTAAAGAAACTAGTTTATTTACTCATCATAATTTGATATGAACGAACTATAAAGTGTTATCTGAGGTGGTAATTTGGGTACATTGCAAATAAGAAATGTGGAATTATATGGTTGATGATGATTACATTTAAAATAAGCATTTGCTGAAATGTAATATACATGCATATATTTTGATACCAAACAAGGTAGAACGTATGACAAAATAACCTATAGACAGAGATGAGAATATTTATATATTATTATGAAATTATACCTTATTGATTATAACTCTAATAAGATTAAGTGCAGTATAATAAATGATCTATGGATGTTGAAAAGTATGATTAAATTGAGATATTATCGATGATAAAATGTATATATACACACACACACACACACACACACACACATTTTGTAAGTGAAAATCCTATCTTTTTCTAACTGATCGATGTTTTTATATGCTCTATTAGCTGGAATTGGTAGCCTTTATATGTCTTGTGAATTGGCATATGAATGTATGAGATTTATAAATATATTGTCATATTATATCATTTGAGAAGCAAATTTGGTAGTCACCACTAAGCATATAGCTTAGCGCGTGGTTTTCTCCATGCATAGGTTGGGTCGATATTCAGTATCATTGACACGAAAGATTGAAATCTTCATAGGTTGTTGCAGCTAGAATTGTGGATGATCAAGAGCACAGAGCAATTTATTTATGTATTTGGAAATTTTGGCATGTACTCAGGTGTTAAGATAGTATAATTTAAGTGTAATTTCATAAGTGATTAGTTGAGATTCAATATTGTAATATCAAACTGATTTGTCATGGCATCTTGTATAAACATTATTGAGAACAAAATATTTGATTATTGAAATAGTGATACAGTGACTTATTGATTAGCTTAATTATTTTCTAAGGAGGAAGGGAAAATTTGTGTTGAAGTTTGCTTGGTGTGTGGTGACAGTTAGATGATATTAAAAGTGTTTTTATTTCTTTTTCTACAAGAAGCTATCAATATTTAGGGGAGATTCTGCCGAAATTTTTAGAAAAATTTAAGAGTAAAGAATCTAGAAATTTGATGATGTAAGCATAAATTATAATTTAAGATAAATTATATTAATTTAGTGATATTCAAAGTAAAGACCGATTTGTGATATTCGTATCCTGTTTGTTTATTAGACTGGGTATAGGATGTTACAGCTTCAATAGAGCTTTCAATAGAAAGATATTTAAAACATGCATTAAATATTTAAATTCTTTTAAATAATATTTATTGCCTTTTGAAATATCATTAATAATTTAAAATATTCACAACACATAAAATAATATAATCAACATAATCATGAATAAATAATTGTCACATATAAAACAAAACAATACTTACTCAATGTAAAAATTAACAAAATCACCAAAGAAAGATGAATTTGATCGACTTTAGGTATATGCATAAATTAAAATCACTTTCTTTCCTTTAATCTATCTATACATTATAGTGAACTTGACGAAATAGTTTTTTTTTTAAATTTGCAAACTCTAATAGATAAAGAGAGGACCAATATACACACACACATGTATATATATGTACATACATGTATGTATACACACACACACACACACATGTATGTATATATGTCTATACATGTATGTATGTATGGATGTATGTATGTATGTACGTACGTACGTACGTACGTACGTATGTATGTTCCACTATTAAATATGAAAACTTCACTAAATAAGACACTTAATTAATGTAATCAATTAAAAACCACATTCTAGCATTCTCCCACTTTGTTTGATAATTCATAACATTAATATTTAATTGTATAAACATTAGGCACATATGAAAAAAATCTTATAATGCTATTCTTTCATCATAATTGACTTTAACATATTCAATCACATAGGGAGAGTTATGGCAACCATACACTTTCAAATTGCATATTTCCTTCCATATGCTACCGCACTAGCAACTCAGCATGTTAAGTCACATAAGATATATATAAATAAATAACATAATATTCACCTAATTGTTTTAAAGACATTAATATCTTGTGCAAACATTAAGTGTACACAAATATAAGGAATAAGAAACAATTGATAAAATTAGAAACATAACATTATTGAGCTCAAGAGTGTGACATCGTGATCACAAACAATCATTAATACAACTAAAACCCAGTCTATGTACATGTTCTTTAAATGATCTTGGTTGCTAACCTTTAGTTAATAGATCAACGATCATGAGATCCATCTAAATATGTTCAATACACACTCTATGTTTTTGAACCTCTCTTCTTTAATGGAAAAGTACTTTAATTCCATATATTTAGTACCTTTACAAGATTTGTTATTTTTGGAGAAGAAAACTACTGTAAAATTATCATAGTAAGCTTTCAGCGGATTGGTAATAGAGTTGACAACTGCAAGTCCTAAAATAAAGTTCTGTAACCATAATGCATAAATTATAGCTTCATAATATGCTACTAACTCTATTTCCATAGTAAATGTAGTAATGAAAAATTGTTTACCACTTTTTTCATTAGATTGCTCTTTCCTTAAATAGGAACAAGTAACCAAACATTGACTTTTTATTGTTAAACATCCAAAAAAATTTAAATTTGAATATCCAATCACCTCCAACTGATTAGATCTCCTAAATGTGAGCATATAATCCTTAGTTCCTCGAAGTTATCTCATTAATTTCTTTGTAGCTCTAATGATCCATACCAGGATTACTTTGTTATCAACCAAGCATTCCAACTACGAAGCTATTATAAGGTCTAATACATGTTTGCAAATACATCAAACTACCCACAAAAAAGATATATATATATATATATATATATATATATATATATATATATAAGAGTACATAAAATTTCCTCTATATATAAGAGTACATAAAATTTCCTTTATATTTATTGGCTATAAAATATCAACTTACCTTTAGGTAAATCTCTAATTTCTAATGACCAATAAAACTTCATAATATAAGAAATGGCATTCTTTAAAATTCATAAATTATATGACCGTATATTCAAAAAATAATTTTCCCATAATAATATCCAAAAGGATAAAACTAGATCAAAAGTTTTGATTTTTGAGTCAAAATATCAATAATATGACAAAATCGTAAGAAATTAGAACTATAAGGTCAAATCATCTATTGTCAAAACATCATGGATTAAAAAAATAGTTTTCCATTCAAAACACAATTCTAAAAGTAATAAAAATATGAAACAAATGAATTATCCTTATGGAATTGAAAACATGCCCATTAGTCATGCTTTGTCCTTCAGTCATAAATATACAATGTGTAATGCTGAAATTAAGATCCTAGTAGGAACATGACATGGCGAGGGATGTTTTAGATGGAGATAATAATAGTTATGTAAGTTATTGACTGATTGGGATACAATTGGTATTAATGAAATCGAGTGAGGGTACTTTCATAATTTGCTATAAGTAGGCTATGTAAGTAAAATACAAGGAAATTATAGGATCATATCTTATATTAGTTGACCTTCATGTAATAATGTGATAAAGGAGAGTGTTGGGACCAATTTGTAAATGTATAAATTTAAAAAGGTGTCACCAATAGGAAAGTGACATTAGTAATTCTCGGAGCATTGAAGATAAGCATAATTAAGAGAAAAGAAAAAGGCTTGGTTGGCCACTTTGGCCAAGAGGAGTAAAGAGATTATGCCCTTATCATTCTCTTCTCTTTTACATTTTTTCAAATTCTTTAAGATTTTGTCCATGGTTGGAAAATTAGTTTGAAGGTTTAAGAAGAATTTATAGTGCGTGCACACACACAAACACACACACACATATCAAAAAGGTAAGAATTAGTTATTTCTTTCTTTCTTATTTCTTTGGTATATACCATAATTTGATAAATTGATATATAAATGACCATGAATTACTATTTTTTGTGAGATTAATTTAGGGAAATACAAGACTAAGGTCAAGAAAAGATGTGGATCAAGAGAAGAGAGGCATATGGGCTTCAAATAAGGTATAAGCATTCAAATTTTCTTACATATGTGTTTAATAAGAGATAATGGAATATTAGTGTTGTGTAATGTATTTAAATTATTTAGGAGTTTGATTGATAAGTCTAGATAAGCAAATAAGATAAAGGAATGCAAATATAGTGCTAGGGTGAAATTCTATTATAAGGCTCATAGGACCTATTAAGACTATTTTAAGTATAATATAAGTTCTAGAGCTCCAAATAGAGTGATTTTAGTTGTATATGAAAGATAAAAAGTATATCTAATAGTTTGTAGAAGAAACCAAAATTGGATTATGCCTCTAAGTCTGTTGAAATTTGGCTTGAAATTGTGTAATGGCTACTACCCTTACAATTAGAGCAGTTTGTATTGTTTTTGATATATATCTTTGTATAGTTGTCTAAATTCCATGATTTTTATTTCCATAGAAAATAGAGATATAATGTAACAATTTTTTTGGAAGGAATGTTTGCTTGAAAATCATGTTTGTAAGGTTAAAATTATTGTATAATTTGAACCTAGGAAAGCTATTTGTAGTTTTTTGGGTTTTGCATCAACCAGACTAAGTTAGAAGCCATCCTAGCCAGGTTAGTTGCATTTTGGTTAGGTAAGAGCATCCAACCTAGCTGAGTTGAATGCCATCTTTGTCGAGTCACTTGCACATTATCCCTAAACATAGCCAAACCTTATTGCAAAGTTACCGAACCTTATATGAACTTTTTTAGATGATGGTGGAACCTTATAAACACATGTATAAGGTTATAATATGACTATAAATATATAGATTACATAATTATACATGAACTATATGATTGAGCCAAGCATTAGTAAGGCGAATTAAAAGTATATAAGTGCTATTTATGTACATATGAATTTGAATATGTATTATATGACTATAATTGAATAGGTTATAATGTACTAGGGTATCAAAGTCATGAAGTGATTGAGTGAACATGTAGTGTGTAATAATATGTTCATTGTATGATTTGAATAAGTGCAAGCAAAGAGCGTACGTAAGTATCACTTAAACATTTCCATTGGTTAAGAATTGTTGGCATGTGTATAAAGATGTGCATATTGATACATACCTTTAGTGTGAATGTAAATTGACATGATGCATTATTTAAGTGCATTAAATATAAAGTTAATGCATGATTATGAATGTGTTATTTTTATATAGACATAGTGACGTGTTTTTAACCTAGTCAAGCACAAATGTAATTGAATGGTGAAAATGTGAGCGAAGCCTTGGTGTATGCTTGATTTAGACATAGTTGTTGACTTATATAGGATAGTGACTTGATACCTTTTTGGTATTTAGTGTTTCCTTGGCACTTTAATGGCGTCTAATGAATCGATACCTCTAAGTATCTAGTGTTGACACTATAATGCTATTTAGTGATTCGATATCTATATGGTATCTAGTATTCCTAATTGTCCATATTTATATTGAGTTCAAGCTATGAGAGTGTTTATAATGTATATGTATTATGGTTAATGCATACGTGACACTAGAGTATGTAATGACAATCATGTAAAATGTACATGTAATTGATAACATATAAAGTGTATGGTTTATAAGTCATTGTTAATTAAATAGATCCTAAATTACATGTTAGAACTATGAGGTTCTGATACACAATTTTAGGATAAGTAGGAAGCCTGGGATACTAATTTTAAGTTCAAACCAAATATAGATGTATTGTTAAGTCTCTTAGCAATTAATGGCAAGATAGAAAAGTTACTTGTAGAAGAGTTTCAAGGGTTAGTAGCAACTTTAGAGCAATAATTCCATAGGGAAATTCTAAGTGGTCTTACTTAGAATAGAGTTAAATTAAACAATTGGTGAATGTAATTAAATAGGAGTGGATAGTTGATTTGTTTGTGTATCTAAGAATAATTCTTGGTAGTGATGGTTAGTGCTAGTTAAGTTAAAATAGTGTACATAGTAGTACAAAATACCAAAGTTATATATGATTTAAGCATGTTTTTAGTTATATTTAGTGAGCTATTATTATGAATGACTTAATTATATGTTGCTTGAGTAGGTTTGAAGTTGAAGACAATCTAAAGGCTAGGATTATGGCGATCGTGAAGAATCTCATGTAGACTATAGAGAGTATCATAGTTTGTAAATTCTTACTTGCATATCCAATAAAATTTAGTGAAATTTTTACTTGTAATCAAAACTTTATACTTATTATAAAGATTTAAATTTAATGATATGTAGTTAGTACTAATGTCGATTGAATTCTATAATAATGCTTACAATGGTTAAATTGATATGATTTATTGTGATTGTAGCATCCCGGAATACTTCGAGGGGTATTAGGGTGTTACATATAATTCTTGATAGTGATGGTTAGTGCAAGTTAAGTTAAAATAGTGTACATAGTAGTATGGAATACCAAAGTTATATATGAATTAGGCATGTTTTTAGTTATACTTAGTGAGTCGTTATTATGAATGACTTAGTTACATGTTGCTTGAGTAGGTTTGAAGTTAAAGACAATCTAGAGGCTAGGATAATGTCAATCATAAAGAATCTTGTGTAGACAATAGAGAGCATAATAGTTTGTAAATTGTTAATTGGATATCTAACTACAATTGAGTGAAATTTGTACATGTAATCAAAACTTTGTACTTGTTATAAAGATTTAAATTTAATGATATGTAGTTGGTACCAATGTCGATTGAATTATATAGTGATGCTTATAATGGTTCAATTGATATGATTTATAGTGATTGTAGCATCCTAGAATACTCTGAGGGGTATTAGGGTGTTGCACATAATTCTTGGTAATGATGGTTAGTACTAGTTAAGTTAAAATAGTGTATATAGTAGTACAAAACACTAAAGTTATATATGAATTAGGCATGTTTTTAGTTTTACTTAATGAGCTATTATTATGAATGACTTAGTTATATGTTGCTTGAGTAGGTTTGAAGTTGAAGACAATTTAGAGTCTGGGATTGTGGCAATCGTGAAGAATCTCTCATAGACCATAGAGATTTTCATAGTTTGTAAATTCTTAATTGTATATCTAACTAAAATTTAATGCAATTTGTACCTACAACCAAAACTTTGTATTTTTTATAAGATTTAAATTTAATGATATATAATTGGTACCAATGTCGATTGAATTATATAATGATGCTTATAATGGTTAAATTGATATGATTTATAGTGATTGTAGCATCCCAAAATACTCCGAGGGGTATTAGGGTGTTGCACAATGCCTATGATTTGTTTTTAAGGAAAGCATATACACTTTTATATGGAATCTTCATGATTAACACCCAATATTATTCAAGAAAAGCAAACAAATATTCATATTTCTTAATACATAATCAATCAGAATATATGAACAAATTATTTATTCAAAAACTCATTACTTTGATACAACTTGTTAATCATAATCTTAAGGCATATAAAACATCATAATAAATAGGATCTTAAATAGATAATTTTTACATAAAAATATAAGGGTACTTGATACAAAAAATTGTCATAAAAAATGGATGAAATTAATATTTTTTAGGTAGATGCTTTAATTAGGATAAGTTTTCTTTCTTAGGCTATTTGTACATTGCAAATTACTTGATGGAATCATTTTTCTTAGATTTGTATTCCCTAATTGGAAAATAGAGGGCCGATCTCTCTATCTCTCTCACTATTTCTCTCTTCCCCTTTCTCTTTTAATTTATTTGATAGAATTATTTTGTTATATTCGCAAACCCTAATTGGAATAGGGAGGACCAATCTCTTTATCACTTTTTCTTTCTCTTTCTATGTGTGTGTGTGTACGAGTGCTTATGTGTGTATGTATATATGTGTGCGTTATATGTGTTTGTGTGTTTGTGTGTGTATATATATATATAATTACCAATGTGGCTTGAATTTTATTGGAATCCTAGATGGCTATGGTGTATAATCTTATTCCAAATGGTATTACAATTAAAATTAATATCTTATTCTTATTGGGAAAAGGTAAGTTAGATTCTAGATGGGATTGGAATTTGCTAATCCTAGTACAATTGAGATTGTTTTTAAAACCTATAAACACATAAGAAGGTTAGTGGTCAATTATTTTTATATGCTTTATAGTACTTATGGACTTCGTGAAAAAAAGAGCATATTTGTAATAGAGAATTCATGTAAAGATCATCAAATTATTTTTTGTATAAGTTCTCCCGTCATAGTAGGAATTATTTTTTTTGTCTTCCTTATGGATGTTAGCATACTTAGTCAAACCGCGTTAAATTCTTGTGTTATTTTTCTTCTCTCTCTTATGTTTACTTTTGATTATGTTAGTTAATTGCATTTAATCTCAGCAATAGTAGCAAAGCAAGGTTAGGATTTCTTATACACAGTATAGGGTTAAGATGTCGTCTTCATCTCAGCTGAGCATGAGGTAGAGAAGTTTGATAAAAGATCTAGTTTTAGTTTATCTAAGATTAGAATGAGATATCGTCATTGATTTTATAAGAATTATGGAGGGCATTCAAGAGGATTTTCTAGAAGGAATTACGAATTTAGAAAAAGAAGATTCAAAGGAAAGGGTTTTGAGTGTGATTTTCATGAGTGTTATAGGCAATGTTCTTTGTGAGATTGCTACTGATGATTTTGTAGCAAAGGTATGAAAGAAGATGGAAGAAATATACTTTTCAAAATCATTGGCAAATCTCTTTTACCTGAAAAAAAGTTGCATATGCCTTATATGAATGAATGTAAACCTATTAAATTTTATCTTGATGAGTTCAATTCAATTATAATGGACCTAGAGAACATATATATAAAAATTGATTTTGAGGATTAAGCCTTGATTATGTTATGTTATTTACCATCATCTTCTGATACTTTTGCTAAATCAAAGCTATATGAAAAAATACTACTTCTCTAAATGATGTTAGTAATGTATTAAAATCCAAGAATTGAAAAAAAGTTTTCCAAAAAATTGAACAGAGGGTGAAAGTTCAATAGGCAGGGAAAGAACATAATAGAAGGAATCTTCTAAAAAGAAGTTAAAGGTAGGTCAAAGTCTAGAACAAAAACACTAAACTATTTTAATAAGCAGGGAGCAATTTCACTCTAGGTGAGATTGTCCTAAGTTAAAGGAGAAAAAAAGAGGGGAAAAAGGAAGATAATTTTGTAATTATTGTCGAAACTTGAAATAGTTTTGATGACAATGATGATGTAGGGGAAGTCCTTACTACGAGTTAGTGTCGTAGGCAGAATTCTTGGATTTTTAATTCCGGTGCAATCTTCCATATGTGTCATTATAAGCATTGGTTTGTTGCATATAAACAAATAAGTGGAACTATCCTTATGGGTGATGATAATTCATTATCAGCAGAAGGGATTTGACAAATTAGATTAAGAATGTTTGACAACGTTATCAAAAGTATTGAGCATTGGCATGTTTCCAATATGAAAAGGAACATGATTTCTCTTTCCACGCTAAAATATTAAGGGTGTAAGTGATACATGCACATTGTATGCATGGTCGAGAAGACCATTTTATTTGGATTAGGTCCTACTTTTAGGAATAGTCAGGCAAAGGTCTCTCACTTGAGAAGATCAGTCACTTCGTAATGGTCAAGAAATTTAATCCAAATTATTGAGTCTCGAACCTTAAAAAAGGTATAAAAAAGCATTTTGGGGTACCCTTGCCTATTTCTAGTAATTGACCTTAGGATGCAACCTTTTAAGCACTACAAGGTAGGTATAAAGAAGTTAAAAGTGATGTTCTAGCCTTATGAGGCAAAAACAAGAAAGGGTTGGCAACCTCATTCTTATTTATACTCTTGATTAATGATGCATAATTGGGATTTTTTTAAATTATTTATTTTATCCCTCTTCTCACATATATCATTATGGCAAGGAAAATAAAGGCACACTCAATCAAGCTATAAAGCTATAAAATCACAGCATAAATATTCATAAGATATAAAATAAGCATCTATAAAGTGAGTGATTCGTTAGGATCCTTTCGGTGGGGATATAGATCCCCTTATGCAATTGTGAAAAGGCATTTAATGTGACTTTTATTGGCTAAAAATAAGGATGATTAGTCCCGATTTATTTAAAAAAATCCCATATTATTTAATTATTTACAAGAATCTTTTACGTTATTAAACCTTGTTTTTTATATGTGATTTTAAAGAATAAAATAGGATATTCATCCGATTATATTACCAAAAGTCCTGATTATTTGATATAAATATTTTCTATGCAATATTTCCATTAAGTGGAAGGAAACCTTTTATTACACTAAACAAGCTAAAAGTAATGAAAATTACATGGAAGTAAAACTACTTCATTATATCAGCCACATTGGACATATGGATACATATTATGTATAAAAGGGAAAATAACATAAATGGAGGTAAAGTAAAAATATAAAAAAAAAGGGTTTTAAAATGAAACCTAGGTTGTGACTAGTGAGTCACACCCTAGAGATTGACTCACACCCCTAACTTAAAGTTACAGGCATGACTTTAACTCACTAGTCACAGGTATAAGACAACCAAGCTTACAATTTTTAATAGGAGAAAACAAGTCCAGGCTATGAGTCATTTCAAAATGATGACTTTCTTTTTTTCGGTAGTGCTCATTGCCTTAAATATAGGTTAAATATACCTAAAAGCTGCATATGAAGAAGGGAGGGTAAATGCCTTCAAAACTTTTTGAAAAAACATATTAAACTAGTTTTTCAAATTAAAATGGATCAATTCTAGTAAAATAAAACTTCAAAAAAACTTACAATACTTGCATCACATGATAAGTACCCTCAGAAGGGTTTCATAATTTATATCTAATCAAAATGAGATAAAATTCTCTAAAAGAAACTAAAGGTTGAGTCTATAACATTCAAGAGTGAGTTAATAAACTCAAATCATGAGAAACTAAACCAAAAGGAAGAAAAAATTCATAATGTTACCTTTAATGTACTTTTCTTAAATAAACAATAGGAATTTAAGTTCCAAGGTCTTTCTTAATTATAAACTTAGAAGCTAGAATGGGAGCTTAGAGCCCAAAATCTTAGAAAAGCATAATGAATGGAGTCTCAAGGGTCACTAGAAAGTGATTGAAAAATAAAAAACTAAGAAGAAAAAATCGAACCCCTTTCCATCCTGTTTGGCTGCCTGTTATAGATTTTTTTATAATATCATATATTAATATTAATATTAATATATTTTTCTAAATAAAATATGATATATATATTTTAGATTATATCCTTATATATAATTTAAATATATAATATATAGTATATAATTTCATGTAATATGTCACGTGTGTGAACTTAACATGTAATATGTTATGTAATGTTTATGTTGATGTAGCCATTATGTTTGTTTTAGTTATCTTATGATTAAGTCAGGTTATACTAGTTGATTGTTATTAAGATTGTTCTTTTATAGTGGTGATAATTAATACCTATATTAAAACAATGATTATGATGGTGAATCATGTGTAAAAAGTAATCATAAAGAACACAATATAAAGTATGTTCTGTACAAATGAAGTAAAAAGTAGACATCTCCCCAAAAAACTTGCTCAAAGTGGCTTGTAACTCGGTGAATAAGGAGGGTAGCTAGGTGAGCATAGGGTGTAGGTAAGGAAGAGAGTGTAGCTATGTGAAGCTAGAAGAGCCAAAGGACCTAGAAGAGCTAGAGGAACAAGAGGCATGTAACCTGCATAATTAGTCGCAATTGGAGTGATCATGAAGGCACTGGCTATTTACACAATGTCTTAAATGCTCAAGCGAGCTCAAGGATCAAGCTTATAATCCTCTATATCATGATCTCATACTACATTTACAGTCCCTCATGTTGCTTAGTCCTACGTGTTTAAAGTTTAGCATTGTACTCTTAATGACATCAATATGCTTCCACGTGCACTGAAGGTTGTCATTATCAGCTAGATCCCCTGATCTAAGATGGTCTTAGCAGTAATGATGGATGTCTAGATATCCAATATTTAGGCCTTAGTCTTCATGTGAAACTCTAAGAAGCACCAATCATGATGTTGTAGCGTTTATGCATCTCTACCTTTATCTCTCAGAAGGTTGTATCTCTTTATTCACCTTTATTTGTATCTCTTGAATATGTTAAGGATGGCAACGAGTGTGGCACCCAAGGTCTCCTAATAGGGTGGAGGCAGTGGCAGTGCTGTAAAAGTGGGTGCCTTAAGGTTAAAGTACTGATGGAACCTTAGGTCGAAGTAGGCTGGCTGCTCTTATTGGAAGCTCAACCAATGCTACGTACCTTTATTATCTCCAGGTGGCCCCTCATATCATAATATATAGTGTGATAGCTAGGCCTCCTCCTACCCCAAGTCAATACCTAATGCCTCCTTCATTTGTGCATCTTTAGGTCTCTCCTATGGTTGTGAGTGCTTAATAAATGGTGGTAGAACTATCTATAGTATTGTAGTCTTCATGTGGAACTCTAAGAAGCATATATCACGATGCTATAGCTCATATTGCATCTCTACCTGTATCTCCTAAAGGCTATATCTCTTTATGTAACTCCACCTGTATCTCTTAAATATGTTATAGTTCGTTGAGGATGGCAATAAGTATGGCACCCAAGGTCTCCTGCTAAGATGGAGGTAATGGCGGTGCTATAGAGGTAGGTCCCTTGAGGTTAAATTACTGATGGAACCTCAAGTGGAAATAGACTAAATGCTCCTATTGGAAGTTCAATCGATGCTACTGGTGGGCTACCTCTGTTGGCTCTAAGTGGCCCTTCATATACTAATATCTAGTGTCATATGCCTTATCCTACTTTAAGTCACGACCCAATACCTCCTTCATCTATACATCCTTAGATCTCTCCTCTGGTGAGGGGTGCTCAATAGGTGGTGGCAGAACTAATGATAATACAGCCTTGTTGAGGTTTAGTGCCTTATCCATTTACTCTAAAGTAATCACCCTGTATCTAGTCAGCAAGGCAGGATTGGCCAATGGCATCTGAGTGTCTAATGTTGCCTCATGGTTGAGGAAATTACTGTCTAGGGTTGCATCCCTTATCACACCATCAGGCACTCCCTATGCTAATAATATCTTTGGTACCAACCCATCTTATAATAATCTCCTAACCTAGAATATGAGCCACCCTTTATAAATTCATGAGAATCTGATAGCTAATGTCTAGCCTTCTACCTATCACCATCCCTAACAAACACCAGACATCTATGACATTTACTGAGCTTGGGTTGCCTATGTGTTGTAAGTAAGATAAAGACTGTAATGCCCCAAATTATACCGTAGTAAGAATGATACAAACTTATGATAGTTTAAGAATTAGAAGATAACGAACATGAAAGTAAAGGTTTAAGCAATGGATATAATCAGTATTAATGTAATTATTGAGGGTAATTTGATAATTTGTGATAATTGTGTTGTATGCATGGAAATGAGTTAAGCATGTGCTAATGTGTTAAATGAGATAATAATATATGCAATTAAAAG
The DNA here is from genome assembly GCA_037975025.1 of Excoecaria agallocha. Lineage (NCBI taxonomy): Eukaryota > Viridiplantae > Streptophyta > Magnoliopsida > Malpighiales > Euphorbiaceae > Excoecaria > Excoecaria agallocha. The sequence goes on along the minus strand of CM075809.1, from coordinate 72,199,163 downwards.
ATTAAGTAAAGTTTAGAGGTTAATTGGTAATTATCAAAAGTTAAAAAAAGGTGAAAACATTAAGAGAAGGACACCTAACACTTCTAGAATGTGGATTGAACTCATGCATTTGGAGTATTTAAAAGGGGAGGCTGACTATAGCTTTTCAAACATAGATTTTTCCATTTTCTCTCTACCTTAAGCTTTTATTAAATTATCTCTAATTAAAATTAAAAGAAGGGATGTAAGGCCCTAACATGTACCCTAGAAGAATGTATGCATGGTTAAATGATATTATGACCAATATAGGTTTGGTTTGCTAATGCATTGTGAGAGGGACCTAAAGGGAATTATTTTGATAGAGTAGGGGCAATATGATCCTTTTAAAAGAAGTTATACATGTGTTTAATTAGAGGAAAATGTTAATGAGGGGTTCAATTGAAAAGCAAAGAAGAAAGTTTAGGGGAAGATATAGCAAATTGAAGAGAATTAGAGAGCTAAGTGAAATTTTCCTTTGCCAACCAAGTTGACCAATAGGAAGGCAACACTTATTCTCCCTAGACTTCTCTTGAAAGATGAAAAACTTAAAGGTGTTTCTTTGAAGGGATGGCCAGCCACTTTAAGGGCTGAAGGCAGCCACCCCTTTCCCTTATTTTCCCTTAAACTAACCCTAAATAACCCCTAAAAAGTTAACTAAGCATTTGGAGGAAAGAGAAATTAGTGATCAGCAAGTTGTAAGGTAAAAGCTCTCTTTTTCTCCTCCTTACTTTAGATTCAATAAAGTAAATGATTATTTACATGTGCAAATTTATGTTAGATTAAAGACAATCAAGCAAGGGTAAAGAGAAAGAAGAAGAAGAAAATTAAAGAAAAGGGGTGAAGCTTGTTAAGGTTTGGGAGTTTTTCTTCCTTATGCTATATATTTATTTGATTCAAGTGGATTTATATGCTATATTTGCTTTGTGATTGATGATGGAAATAATTATTGTTGTGTTAATAAAATGTTGATTTATGCTTTGGAAAGTGAAAAAATGGAGATTTGTTTAAGGTTATGTGAACCAATTTTAGTGTAATTGGAACAATTATTTCTATAGATATCTAATTGAGGTGATTTTAGTTAAAAATGAAAGATAAGGCATACATTTACAACTTTTTAGAAGACCCTAAAACCTGAATTTGCCTTAAAGTGTTCAAAATTGGGATTGAAGTTTACATACCCTTGCTGTTTTATCCTCTAGTCCAATCTGTAATGTTTTAGTGATAGCTTGAGATTTAGATATCGGAATTTAGTATTTTTGATATTTTGGAAACTAGAGACATATTGAAACAACTTTGTAGAAGACCATTTTCCTTGAAAACATTGTTTACTAGGTCAAAAATGACATATAAGTTAAAACTGGGAATCTGCCTCTCGAAAGTATTAACCTCACGGTTAGAAGGAATTGGTGCTGACCATAACATAGCCCAAATTTCAATCTAAAACCAAAATGAAACCTACATCATAGTCAGCAGGTATTACCTACTGACCCTGACCCCCTCCTATAACATAGGTCACGGTCAATACTCTTTTGGTACTGATCGTGAGGTAGTTTTACTCAGTCCAGAACCAAAGTGTAACTTATGTCACGGTCAATAGGTATTACCTAATGACTATGACCCTTCCCTGCCTTTTTCAAAACTTGTTTTTGAGATCCTAAATTGATAACAAAGCACATCTAGACCTACCTAAACACGTTTAGAGTGTTTTAAGTGTAAAAATAAGAGTAATAAGTGATATAGAATGAGTGTAAAACATAATAAATTAGTCGAATAAGGTTAAATATTAAACCCTAATGTATGAAATTTATATAATATGAATGGCATGATATAGTGAAATAAAGGTATGATCTATTGAATGTATTAATGTCATTGAATAGAAAGCATATTACTATACAATGTTTATATGTATTGTAATGAGATGATGTGTCAGTCTTTGCATGCTATGATGTTATGCTTCTTGGTGGATTGTATTATTTTTTTTACTCCTTACTGAGCCATGGCTCAGCATGGGTGTTCTTCCTGTGTAAGTACAAAGGTGTAAGAAAAAAAATCCTTTTCTCAAGTCAACATCTGCAGGCCACTAGAAGGGTAGTGAGTGAAGGATAATTCTGATAATGTATTACATTTTTTGTAAATGTATAATGTAAAAGATTTGAAATATATGTAATGAACTACGTTGTAATTATACTTTAATTGTATTATATGCCATATGTATAAATGTATTTTTGTACAAGCAATTTAAAAGAATAATAAGTAAATAAAAAAGTAATAAGAGCGGGCATTACAAGGGATGTCGAGTGAACCTGAGGAATTTTGAGGGACTCACGATGTGCGTAAATTTCCGACCACTATGACCCCTGTATATTTGGGTGAGTCATAGTGGGTAGGAATTCCTGACCACCATGACCTTGACCTCTATATGAATAGTAGCCCTTTTAATGAGGCCATCATGGTGGGCACAAATTGGTGACCACCGTGACCCCTATCTGTTTATAATTTTTATTAAATTTTCTCATTGGAAACTTGTCAGAAGTTTCTAAAGTATTTTATATGAATATTTAAACTTACTTAATGCACATTCGAGTATGCATTAGGTTATTTTGATTCGTTACTGGTTAAGTGCTCAAGTATAATAATAAGGGTTTTTCGTGATTTATTATTTGGTAATATATGATTATGTTCATGAATTATTTAATTAGTAATCATGAACATGAACTAAGATATATTTGATTAAATCTAATTAATGTGAATACTTTTCTTTACTAAATAACTCTAGATTATGAGTATATAATTTAGATAAAGAATTTGGCCTATTGAGTTTTAGCTATATATAGGTATATAAACGTGCTAACAAAAATAAAGGAATATGCTCTGCTGTTCAATCAAATGGTGATTTTTACTCATCGAGAAGTTATCATTTATAAAGCCTTGTAAATACTTGTAAAAAGGTATAATATAATTAAATATATACACATAAAATAAGAGATTTTATATTGAGATACTGGGTCAAACGAAATGCTTGTAAGATGAAACTGTGATATCTAAGGTATGCACACCATATTTTTCAAAATTAAAGATGAATAAGTATGGGTAACTATAAAACTATATGCATACATGGATGTATAAATGCACGCAAGATTGGAACTATATATATGATGGGTACTTAATAATGGACCTATATGTTAATTTAGAATGCCGGTTGCATGGTAGTAATTTGCATATGAAAAGTATGTTATATAAGTAGAAAATGGGTATATGTGAATGGTATATAAAATTCCTATACATAATAGTGTTTGTGATTAGGAGGTTATCGGCCCATATCATATGATTGTGATATATGTATGACAAGTATAATGTAGTAACCTTTTTAAGGATATGTAAGTGATTTACTATATCTAGAATATATTACTAACATAAGGCATGCTTTAGTTTGAGTAGTTGATAGATAGGCATGCCTATAAGGATTGCAACTATTATATGATAGTATTTAGTGTCTTTTGTTCGATATGTCAGTATCTACTATTCAATACTTCAGTATCTACTATTCGATACTTCAGCATCTTTTGTTTTAACAGATGATTTAGAGACTAATATCTCTTCTGTAATGCCTTATGAGGTATAATTTGTATTGGAAATGTAATGATATTATATAATTTTCTATTATCTGTACTATGTTCTATTAAAGTCCTAGATGTGGATAGTAGGCATGCCTAGAAAGGGGTTTTACAGCTGCTAGTGTGACACTACAGTGTCTTTTGTTTTAAGACTTACGTCTCATTTACCTTGAGGCTTTTGCCTCTTTTGTTGATACCTTTGAGGTGTCTTTTATTGATACTACTTATCGGTATCTTTAGTCCCCTATCATCTACACTTGCAGAAAAAAGTAGGAAAATATGTATTTTATCACTATAATTCTACTATTCTCTAATTTGACCTGATCTATGATTAATGTTTTTAGGTATATATAAAGTCTGTCTTTAATTTATTTTATTTTGGTCTATTAACTATGTTTGCTGATATGATAATTAGTTATAATGCCTAATATGAACCTTTACATAGGCATACTTACTTTGTATTCTGTTAAACGTGAGTAAGAAGCATGTTTGGATATGGACAAAACTTGTGATTGATGTAAAAATAAATCGTGATGGATTAATAAGTAAGGAAGTGTTAAAAATAACATAATGGATGAAACTCGATATAGAGTTTCATGAGTTCCTAATATAATTACGATAAAGTTATAGGGCTATTGACTTGTGTATGTATATACACATTTATGCGTATATTACACGAGCACTAAAGTTAGTAAGTGGATGTAGATTGGGCAATTAATGATATTTTTTGGTATGTATACGGTAAGCTACTCCTTTGTTCTGTTAGGCTTATTAGTTTATTTTAAGATCTGATAATTGGTTATAATATTTAATATAAACTTTAGCTTAGTGTATGCTTACATTTTGTTTATGATAAGTAGGATATATGAATTATTTTTAAGCTTTTTATAAGATATTAGCAAAAGATACTTAAAGATACTTTTGTATAGAAGCTATAGATAAAGATATGATGTAGGAATGGGGAACTATATGGTTTTTATTTCCATTTTTTTTATATGCAGGAATTTAATGTTATACTTTACTTGCGATTAGCTCATTATTATATCTCATTTTTATGAAAGTGTTCTGTAACTGCTGTGAGTAGTCACCATCATTCAATATTTAGCCTATATTAAGCTTTATGCTTAACGCATTGGCTTTTTCATATGTGCAGGTGTTGAATTTCGATTGAAGAGCTGGTTAACGTTAGGACAATTGCAGTCGTCCAACGTAAAAATTTAGGAATTAAGTTTTATTATTTATTTAAGAACCTAAATTATATTATTTATAAAGGTCTCTTGCAAGTGTAATTTCATGTAGAATCTACCTAGAAGTAGTAGTTGTGTTATTATTTCCTGTTATCATTTTAAACTAAATGGTAATGAGTAAAAGTACAGTTATGGATCACTGTATGATAACTGCTATGTTATTTGGGTTGCTTCTAGCACCCATGTGTCATATTAGAGGGTAATAGGGTGTGACAAACATAGTACTCATTGCATGTATTAAAGTAGTTACAAGGCTAGTGAGGTGGAATTTAATAGCTTGGGGTCATCGACTATCCTTGACCATCTAATCATGGCCTACTAAACTGGACAACATCTTCCCCATAGGAATTCTATGGAACCTCTATCAAGTGAGACTAAAATAATAACCTAGCATTGGGAAAGCAATCACCCTTCCTCTATGTTCCTTCACTGAAACCCTTCATAGTAGAATGTGGAGAGGAACTGTTTAACAATCTCATGACATATGCAAAAGGTCAACCCATTAAAATCTTCCCGCTTGATCTGAACAAGTAGTGCATTACCCTTTTCAAGTAAGCCCAAGTGCTCTAATAGTGTTCGAGTCATAAATCACCTAGGCAGTATCCTTAAGGCATAATCTCTCCATTTCCTCAGGAGTTATCTAGGTTGGAACATGTTACTGATCGATCAAATGAGCGGAGGTGCGCTTTGGTACCATATAGCCTATAAAAGATGATAGGAATAGTTAGTCTCTTGCCAAAACTTTTGGTGTAATTTGGTTGTTAACACTCTTGTGTGAATTTTAGCTTAAAAAGTCTTAAAATAAATATACATAAGAATTCACATCCGATTGTTGAGGCCTAAGCAACATGCAACTCAACTTAGCCCTCAACCGGCATCTACCAGAGATGCATGGAAAAAGCTAATAACCCATGCATTCATTTCAAGGCATTCAACAACAATGTATATATTTTCTGACCCATCATTCATCATTGCTATTTATTCATGAATAATATTATTATCACTATCATTATTCATCAATAATATTACTATTATCATTACACTTTTTGTATTCTTTACTATTGTTGTTATTATATTCCTCATTTTTCCATTATTATTCTTTATACATTAAGGTTTTATACCTAAAACATGCATTTATAAATTAAATATATGATCATATAGGCATAAATGGCATGGATAAAATTTTAAAGTTCTCTTTCACATAGAATAATTGCTATGACAATAATGTCGCACATAAACTAGACCATAAAAATTCAAAAAAAAGATAGAAAAGATGCATCACTATTCATGGCCATATTATATTGCATATTTTATCATCATTTTCAATCCAATTAGAGTAAACATATACATGAAATCTCAAGAACATACCTCAATGGATTATATGCAAATTCCAAGAAATTTAGCCGATAAAAACTTAAACTATGCCAAAACATCCTAGGATTGAAAATGAGCAACTCTATAAAAATGACAAAAATAATGCAAAATGGCACAAAAATAAAGGAAAATGCAGTGGTGGTGAGAGACAAAGAACAAGGAGAAAAGAAGAAGTAAAAAAGGAAGAAGAATTTCCATTTATAAAGTATGATTGAGTCACAGTTGTGACTTATTGAGCTATGCTTGTGACTTGATTTTGAACTAAAAGAATGGCACTTCAATGAGTCACAGGTGTGCTTTACTAGTTATGGGTGTGTCTTAATTGAGTCACCCCCATTACTTATGAGTCATGGTCATGACTTACCCTTAGACTTTGAACTTAAAAAAATTTTTCAAAGAATTTCAACAAATATACATGTAAAAAATTAAATAATAATAATAATAATAATAATAATAATAATAATAATTATTATTATTATTACTTCTTAAATTTCTATGCATCTGGCTTCATCTAAGGAGACTCTTTTGTTTTTTCCTACAAAACTTATATATGACAAAATAAATGCAAAAATATGTACATAGAATGCATATGATATAAAAGTTGAATAAACCATATCCCAAGTGGTTATAAGATCTAGTCATATGTACGAATCATTAAGTCACGACCGTGAGTGACTTGGCTTTCCTTCATAAATGCCTGTTAATTCTTATTTTTCATCCTTATTGCATGTTTCACAAGTTTACTTCCCTTATTTTAGGCATTCCTTTTCCTTTAACCTTTTTAAGATAGATAATCTACCTTTGCTATATTTTGGGCATGCTACACTATTCTTAAACAAACTACATGAATTACTTGATGCCCTCAAAACTTGCAAAGACCATGCCTTGGCCATTTATTCTAATTTATGATTCTTGAAGAGCATCAGGCTTGACATACACCTCCTTTTGATAGTTATATGTTATTGAGACCCATAGTTCCATATATTTTACTTTACACATTAGTGATGTAAGCACAACTAAAGAACATTAAAAGAAGAATGAGTTTAAGGATGAACTAGCATTGCTAGATGGACCGGTGACAATGTCAAGAGCTAAGAAGTTCAAGAAAGCACTAAAAACATATGTGAACCAAATTGTAGGAGCTATGGACATTCAAGAGAGAGTGAAGTCAAATTTTACCATGTCCAACCTAATAGGGCTAAATGGATAAGAGAATATTCAAATGGATTTTATTAATTATTTGAAGCTAGTAAAGTAGCTTTAGGCAACCTAAGTACATGTAACTTTTACGTGTGGACTTATTTCATTATGTTGGGCTTGTTTTGTTATGATTTATTTTGTTGGACCTTAATCTAGCTTAATAGGCATATTTAAGTGAGTTGGGCTTTGATTAATTTAGGTTTATTTAATTTAATTCTTTTAGGCTTATGGGCTATATTTAGAGTTAATTGGTGTAGGCTTAAGTTATTTTGGTGAGAGGTCTATTATAAAAGGCATTAAAATTAACTAAGATTTTATTTTCTCAAGAGGGTATAAATACCTTATCATAAACATTGTAAAGATATATTTTGAGTATTATTTTGTGGCTTGGCTGAAATTCCTTTTTAGAGAGGATTGCTTGTCTTTTTTTTTTTATCAAAAACTTTATTCTTATCAAGGTATTTACTTGTGGTGAATTTTTTTCTTGTGTTATTAAATCAACCTAATTATATGTGTTTCCATTCACATTATTGATTGAGGGTCATTAAGGTTTGGGATGTCTTTTTGTTTGTGTTCTTACCATACTGTATTTTTAAAGGGTTTTGGGATTTTTAACCTTGGGTTTCGCATCATTTGGTATTAGAATTTATATTGGGATTAATTTTATTTATCCTTTGTTTATTTGTTGATTTAGTATTCAATTGCATTATTTTTTTCCTTAGGGTCCTAAAATTTAGGAGGCATTATTAGACATTTTCTTTTGTTGTTCATCTTAAGTTTTAAGTTATTTGATAATTTAGGTGTTATCTACTTATATATTATATATAAAAAAAATAGAATTGTGGTGCCACAGCTAAAACGATAAAACAACATAAAAGTAGGTAATTTGTTTGGTTGGTGGCATGAATAATAGGGCTCTATTATTTAGGAAAAATTTTTGTAGTAAATATAAAAAACTAAAAATGAAAAATGAGGCTAAAGTGATATGGATAAAGATGAAAAAAGGGACAAAACCAAAGTTAGGGTTATTCTAGGTGTTGGCCTGAATAATAGTAGGCTGCACCTATTAGGCTAAAATTTATGTTAATTAACTATTTGGGTTAATCCAAACTACTGATTGAACCATAAAATTAAATTTGGGGAACTAATATAAAAAGGTTAATTAGACAATTGGATTTCCTTATCTTGATCTAATTAAGACATATTGGGCTCTTCTTTTTTTTTTTATCTTAGCTTAGACATTTTGGTTTCCTTATTTTGACTTATCTTGGACATTTTTGGTTTTCTTATTTTATTTTCTTAGTGTCATCACATATCTTTACATCAAGTTAATTTTTTCATTAGGGAAATTTCAATTTTTGCATTATTTTTATAATTTTTTCATTCTAAGTTGCCTTCTTTGGTGTCTTGTGTATGTTTTGCTTCTATTTGCACCATAATTAACAATTTGTTCCATTAGGGAAATTTCAATTCCTCATTTTAATTTACTGTTTGTGAATCATCCTAACTTGGAGTTGAATTTTAAAGTGCAATTAAAGACAATAGGCTTGAGTGGCAAAAGGCTTAAGTGTGTGAGCTTAAAAAAGGGTAAAAGCCAAATTAAGCGAAACACGAGCAGAGTGCCATCTTTTTTAAGTGAAACATATGAGGGAGTGAATTGTGATTCCTTTTATTTCTCACTAACATTTGCTTACAGCACATAATACACAATGTTAATAAGGGAAGGAAAAGAGTTAATACATGAGGAAGAGGATGAAAATGTGCATGATTTGAAAAAGATGTACAAGGCATTTATGAGTGAATTTAAGAAGTTGACTACTAGGATAGATGAAAGACTTTATGAAAAATTTAGAGCTTAAAATCAAAGTAATTCAATTGATAGCTATAGGAATAGGGAGGAAGACTTGGGCATATTATATGACAAATATGAAGAAGAGGTACAATCCATGAGGGGTAAAGCAAGGAGAAAAGAAAGAATGAGGGAAAAGACAATAGCCTTAGTGCTATAAAAATGAACATTCCATCCTTTAAGAGTAAGAATGATGCTGAAGTGTATTTAGAATAGGAGAGAAAGGTAAATATGATTTTCTCTTGTCATAGTTACTCAGAAGAAAATAAGGTGAGATTGGCAATAGTAGAGTTTTTTTTATTATGCATTAGTGTGGTGGAATAAGTTGATAAAGAATAGGAGTAGGAATAGAGAAACACCTATAACAGTTGGGAAGAAATGAAAAGATTGATGAAGAAGAGATTTATACCATTTTATTAATATAGAGAGTTACACTAGCAATTATATAGACTCACCCAAGGAGCTAGATCCATAGAAGATTATCGTAAAGAGATAGATATGTTATTGATCAAAGCTAATATAGAAAAGGAAGAAGAGGCGACTATGGATAAGTTAATGGGAGGATTGAATAACAAATCGCCGATGTCATTGAATTGCAACATTATGAACAGATAGAGGACTTAGTGAACATTGCCATGAAGGTAAAGAGGAAACAAAAACAAAGAAGGGCAGCAAAATCATTATCTAATTCCAATAAAAAATGCAATCCAAAATGGAGCAAAAATAAAGATAAGAAAAGGGATCACCATTTGAATTCCAAGGAGAAAGGCAATCAAACAATAGGCATATTAAATGTTTTAAATGTCAAGGGCATGATCATTATGCATCTGAGTATCCTAATAGAAAGACTATGCTCATTAGGGGTGATGAAATTATTTCTGAGTCTGATAATGGTAATGAGTCTGATTGTAGTGATTTAAGTATACCACTTTTAGAGGATTGTTCTGATTATAATGAACGCGTTAAATATGCGTTAAGGGGGAAGCCTTAGTTACTAGGTGTGCATTAAATGTAAATGTGAAGGAAGATAACCTAGAACAAAGGGAAATATTTTCCACACTAGATGCTTGGTAGGTGGGAAAGCTTGCAGTCTGATCATAGATGGGGGTAGTTGCACTAATGTAACTAGTACTACTTTGATAGAGAAATTAAGGCTAAAATGTGATAGGCAACCTAACCCATATAGGCTACAATGGTTGAATGATAATGATGAGGTTAGAGTGACTAAGCAGGTGGTTATTGCATTTTTCATTGGAGATATGCTGATAAGGTTACATGTGATGTTATACCAATGTAAGTAGGTTATATTTTGTTAGGTAGGCCTTGTCAATTTGATAGGCGTGCTATGTATGATGGGTATATAAATATGTATTCTTTTATGAGTAATAGGCAAAAAATTACCCTTGCACCTTTATTATCAAGGGAAACTTACCTTGACTAAAAACTCAGCAATCTTCAAATGAGAATCTAGGTAGAAAGGTAAAAAAGAAAGAAGAAAGAAAAAAGAGAGAAAAGAATAAAATTAAAGATCCAATGTTGAGTGACTGCACAAGTGTGTAAAAGAAAGTGAGATGTGCAGAAGAGAAAAAGTTAGTGAGTGAAAAGAAAGAAAATGATACGAAAATTAAAAAAAAAACTTAAGAGGAGTGAAAATGTTAAGAAACAACCATGCTTCTATGCAAAAGAAAGAGAAATAAAGATTTTATACTTATGTAAGAAAGCTCTAGTATTAATTCAGTTTAAGGAAACTTTGTTTAATGAAACTAACCTTAACCTCGAGTTGCCTAGTGTTTTTATAACCTTATTACAGGAATATGAGGATGTGTTTATTGAAAATATGCCACACGGATTACCACCGTTGAGAGGGATTAAGCACCAAATTATCTTTGTACCAGGACATGAAATACCTAATTATCCAGCTTATTGAAGAAATCCAAAGGAGATAAAAGAGTTACAAAGACAAGTGGATGAATTGCTTTAGAATGGGTATGTGCGGGAAAGCATGAGTCCTTTTGATATGCCAAATAAAGATAGAACTTAAAGGATCTGTTGGATTGTAGAGCGGTAAAAAAATCACTATAAAATATCACCATCCCATTCCTAGATTAAATGATATGCTAGATGAGTTTCATGGTGCATGTTTGTTCACTAAAATTGATTTAAAAAGTGGATATCATCAAATGAGGATGAAAGAAGGGAATGAGTAGAAAACTGCATTTAAGACCAAGTATGGATTGTATTAGTGGGTAGCTATGCCTTTTGATTTATCTAATGCACATAGTACTTTCACATGCTTAATGAACTATATCTTACATGAGGTTTTTGGAAAATTTGTGGCTTCTTACTTAGATGACATTTTAGCTTACAACAAGTACTTAGATGATGATACTTTGTATGTTAAAGCTATTTTGGATATGTTGAGGAAAGAACGATTGTATGCAAACCTTAAGATGTTTTCATTTTGCATGGATAAAGTCATCTTCTTAGTAAAGGCTGACCTTGAAAAGGTGAGGGCTATCCAAGAATGGCTAATGCCTAAAACTGTTAGTGAGATAAGGAGTTTCTATGGCTTAGCTAGTTTTTATAGGCAATTTTTTAGAGATTTCTCTACTATTGTTGCATTATTAAATAAAATAGTCAAAAAGAATGTTGGGTTTAAATAGGGGAAAAAGAAAGAAAATACATTTTGTACTTTAAAAGATAAATTATGTACTACTCCTATTTTACGATTACCTAATTTTTCTAAGAATTTTGAGATTAAATGTGATGCTTCTGGGATTGGTATAGGTGCTATTTTGATGCAAGAGAATCATTCTATAACATATTTAAATGAGAAGTTAAGGGGGCCAATATTGAACTATTCTACCTATGACAGGGAGCTTTATGTGTTGGTGAAAGCTTTTAAAGTGTGGGAGCACTACTTACTGATTAAAAAGTTTGTGATACATAGTGATCATCAATCTCTTAAGTGCTTGAAGGAATAAGGCAAATTGAGCAAATGGCATGTAAGTTAGGTAGAATATCTTGAAACATTTCCATTTGTGAACAAATATAAGCAAGGTAAGGAAAATATGGTGGCTGATGCATTATTAAGAAGGTACGCTTTGATTTATATGCTTACTTCTAAGTTACTTAGATTTAATCATTTGAAAGATTTGTATATTGATGATAATGATTTTGATAATGTGTATCAAGCTTGTGAATGTGCTACATTTGATAAGTTTCATAGGTACGAAGGATATCTTTTTAAGGGTAAACAACTTTGTTTTCCTACATGTTCGATTAGGGAGTTGCTTGTTAGGGAATCATATAGTGAAGGGTTAGCGGGACATTTTGGCATGCCAAAGACCTTAGATATGCTTAGTTAACATTTTTATTGGCCAAATATGAGAAGAGATGTGAAAAGGGTTTGTACCAGGTGTATTACATGTAAATAAGCTAAGTCTAGCTCTATGCCTCATGGTTTGTATACGTCTTTACTTGTACGTAGTGAACCTTAAACTGATATATCTATGGACTCTGAATTGGATTTACCTAGGACTAGAAAAGATAGGGATAACATATTTGTTGTTGTTAATAGATTTAGTAAAATAAGTCATTTCATTGCTGGCCATAAAATAGATGATGCAACAAACATTGGTGATATTTTCTATAAGGAGGTGGTTCAACTTCATGGTGTACCAAGAACCATTGTTTCATATAGGGATGTTAAGTTCTTAAGTCACTTTTAGAGAGTGTTATAGGGAAAATTAGGCATAAACTTTTATTTTCTGCTACATGTCACCCACAAATTGATAGGAGAATTGAGGTAGTTAGTAGGACTTTAGGAATTTTGTTGTGTGCAATTATTGGAATAAACTTTAAAACTTAGGAAGATTGTTTGCCATTTATCAAGTTTGCATATAATCATTAGACATATTCTTCTATAGGTTTTCTCCATTTGAAATTGTATGGTTTTAATCCATTATCTGTGTTGGATTTAATGCCTTTTACCTTTGAATAAGCTTGCTAGTTTAGATGGCAAAAAGAAGGTAGACTTAGTTAAAATAATGCATGAGAAAGCACGTGAACACATTGATAAAGAGAATCACATGTATGCATAAAAGGCTAATAAAGGGAGAAAACAAGTTATTTTTTAGCCAAGTGGTGCATATGAGAAAATAGAGGTTCTTAGAATAAAGGAAGTCAAAATTTAATGCGAGGGGTAATGGACCATTAAATGCATCAATGAAATTGCTTATAATATTGGCTTATCTAGTGAGCATAATTAATATTAGTACTACTTTCAATGTTTCTGTTTTATCTCCTTTTGATTTTGATTTAGATTCGAAGATGAATCCTTTTGAAGAGGGAGGGATGATGCGAACATAACCAAAGAACATTAAAAGAAGAATGAGTTCAAGGATGAGCTAGTATTTCTAAATGGACTAGTGACAAGGTCAAAAGATAAAAAGCTCAATAAAGCACTAAAAATATATGTGGGCCAAATTTTGGAAGGTATGGACATTCAAGTAAGAGTGGGGCCAAATTATACCATGTCCAACCAAATCGGGCCAAATGGATAAGAGAATATTCAAATGGGTTTGATAATTTTTTAAAGCTAGTAGAATAGCTTTGGGCAGCCCAAGTACATGTAACTTAGGCGTGTAGATTTATTTCATTATGTTAGGCTTGTTTTGTTATCATTTGTTTTGTTGGACTTTAATCTAGCTTAATAGACTTATTTAAGTGAGTTGTACTTTGATTAGTTTGGGTTCATTTAATTTAATTGTTTTAGGCTTATGGGCTATATTTAAAGTTAATTAGTGTAGGCTTATGTTATTTTAGTTAGAGGCCCATGATTAAAGGCCTTTTAATTAACTAGGCCAAAATTCCTTCTTAGAAAGGATTGCTTGTCTTCTTCTTTTACATCAAGACTTTATTCTTAACAAGGTATCTACTTGCAGTGAATTATGTTCTTTTGTTTTTAAATCAACCTAATTATATGCATTTCCATTCACATTATTGATTGGGGGAAGGGGGGTTCATTATGGTTTGGGATTTCTTATTGTTCATGTTCTTACCATATTATATGTTTAAAGGGTTTTAGGTTCTTTAGTCTTAGGGTTTTGCATCAATCAAGAGCTATCCTCTATGTCTAAAGAGTTTGCCACCATCTTAGGCATGCCCTTTGAGCCTTGGACCCTACTTTATGTCTAAACCATAAGCTGAACTATCCGAAAAAGATTGTCCAGGCACTAGGAATTCTATCATCTATAGCTCGGAGTTTGGTGGTCCGAGGCGGTCTTGCACCTCTAAAGAACCTTTTTGATACTCTAGATAGGTTTCCCAACATCCTATCTTATTTTACCAAGGTGACCTTTCAAATATACTTTACTCGATATCTGACTAGGATCAATGATGGATTCACTGGTGACTATAAACTTTTTGATGTTATTGATGGCATTCATAAGGGGCTGACCCCTTTTCTACTAATTATAAATGAAACTTTTTTAGGCTCTGATGTTGTACAAGCTGACTCATTTGCTCTTTTCACTAGCAGCCCCTTATTACTCCAAGTATATGTAGTAATTTATTTAAAGGAGTGCACCTTTATGGGTTTTCACACCAAGTTTTCATGCGAGAAATGCATCCTTTTAGGAATTATCATATAACCCTATGCCTAACTTTTCTCTGAAGTGGACCTAACACACTATAGGGGCTTTTAATTTTTGATATTCTTTTTCTAGGTTATACTGCCTATTTTTAGGTTTTTATCCTATATCTCCCTTTTTAGGTATGGCTACATGCTAAACTAAGGATATTAGATGAACCTCCTCTAAAGGTGATTCGTATATATTCTCAAAGAAGTTTTATTCCCAAATGAAAACTATACCAATTCGACTACCTGAATGAAGGAACTTTGTGGTTGGCTGCAGTTGCTAAAAGGGATGTTAGCTTTATATGTCCATTACTGAGGTTACTTATGTCATTCGAGATAGCCACTCTGGTTGCATACCATTGTGTGAATTGCATAGGGTTACTTTTTGTATTCCAGCCCATTATACTCAGTAATTTAGAGAAACTTAGGGCATCATTAGAAATTCATTATCTTTCCATGGTGGTGAGCTAGCCATTGCCTTTGCCTCAAGTTACCATCGACTTTGGAGTCAAATTTAATGCAACTATTAATTACAATGTTTGGGTGATGAGGCTTTGCAGGAGTTAATAAAGCATCTTGGTTGAAGCAATAGAGTGACAAAGGTGGCAATAGAAGATAAAAGACATTATTTACAACTATTGTTCAAAATTTAGCTTTTATTGCCTTTTAAAATTAGCTTGTCCGAGCATATTTTCCTATATTTACAAAAGGAATGACTTTCTTTTTTACATGTTAATTGTATGCTTATATATAGCTTATGCATGCATTCCTATTTATCTGCACCACATGGCAACAACGATAATCATAGCATGACATTCAATACAAAGGCACAGGTTCTATTTCATCTCAGGGGATGACAAATTAAGTGCATCCGACTCTTGTAATCAATAAGCCCTCACGGGTATTCTTGATTGAAAATTTTTTCCAAGGGTGTCATTTTTTAGTTTTTACCTTAGTGAGGTATCCAATTTTAGTAAGGCCATTTTTTTTTCATTTTTCACCTGTGGGGCTCTTTTTTTTTCTTTTTTTTCGATCTTTTGCCTAAGTCATAGAACCTTTTTAGCCTATTAACATTGATCAATTTCTTAAATTAATTTCTATTATTGTTGGTGAGGATAACTGCCCTTTTAAATAATAGTTTTTTTTAGAATAAAGGGTCTTTCCTTTTTAGGTTAGAATTTGCCTCTATAGTTTGATACACCAGGGGTTTTAATTGTTTGAATACCAAGTTTCCCTCCTTTAAATGGTGGCCTTTAACCTTTTTTCTAAAAGACTGAGCTAGTCTTTTTTAGTAGACTTAGTTGTGGTAATAGTTCACATCTAGCAAATTCCATTGCAAAAGTCCGTGTCTTTTCCATTTTGATTTTGGCAGGTTCCTTTGGCAACTAAAGTTCAATTTTAATCGACAAAACTGCATCTATCCCATACACTAAATAAAAAAAGGGTGGCCTTTGTTGAAGTCCTGATCGTCGCTCTATACCCCTACAACATATATGGCAAATTTTTCTACTCAATCCTTATAAGTCTATTTAATCTTTGACAAGATCTTTTAAAAATTCTTGCTTACAGACTTGACTATCCCATTTGCTTTTGGAGATAAAAGAAGACCTATGATGTTGGATCCCATACTTCTTGAGCACTTTCTTGGTTTTTAACTTAAACTAGGCCTTGTTATTAGACACAATAAGATTAGGTAGCCCACACCTACAGATCAAATTTTGTTCAACAAACCAAGCCATTTCGTAAGCCCTTAATCTCTTGAAGGATTCAACTTCTATCCAAGTTTTGAAGTAGTCGATGGCCACCAAGATGTATCAGTGCCCATCTAAAGCTATTGGATGTATTCCCTGATAATATCTATCACTCAAGCTGAGAAAAGCCATGGGGACAATAAGTTGCATAGTTCTAAAATAGGCAGATGACTCATATCCCTATACTAGTGGCATTTGTGGCATAGCTTCATATATCTTGAGTAGTCAGTATCCATAGTCAGCGAGAAGAATCGTTTACACATGATTTTCTTTACAAGTACTAAACCATTCATATGGGCCACACAAAACACAACATGTGTCTCTTTCAATGCTTTTTTGGCTTCCTTTTCATCGAAACACCTAAACTGAAAACCATTAGCTTGTCTCTTATAAAATTCCTCATCTATATTGATAAACAAAGTGGACAGTTTTTGACACATCCTTTGATCTTTCTATATGGTATCTTTCAAGAACATTGACCTTTTCAAATAATTATGGATGTTATAGAACTAAGGTTTCCTATCAATTTCTTCAATATTCATTACCTGATCATTTCAAAGTAGGGCTTGGTTGAGCTAGTGATCAGTACTAGCCTCATTGCCACTCTATTTAGGTTATGGCACATGGATACTTGGGTTACCAAAGCACTCAATTATCATATTGAGGCATATGTTTGAAGGTATATACCTTAAACCAACCACTCAAAACTTTTAGATATTCAACATACGACACTAATGGCTCCTCTTTAATAGACCATTCTCCTTTTACTTAGTGGACTACTAGGGATGAATCCTTAAATACCATGATAGTCTTTACCCCCAAGGCTATTAGTGCTTTCAACTTATAGTTGCATGCTTTATAAATGGCATATCTTTGGTCACCTTATACCCTAATTTCTTAATTAGGGGGAGTTTTTCACTATCAAGTGTGATAAGAATATCTTCTGCTCCAATCCCCTTGTTGTTGATGGTTCTATTTAATAACATTTGCCAATCTTATACCATTATGGCTATGACATTTTAGGGAATTTGTACTCAATCTGGTCCTCTTAAAAATGTTGGTTAGTGAATGACTAAATAATTGCTTGACACTTAATTGTCTATCTTGTGATGTACTCTGCTTTAAATTCCAATAACAATAAAACCCATCTTCCATTTTTCCTAAAAAGGATGGTGTCGACTAAAGGTACCTTTAAGGGTTATGGTTGGCTATTACATATATCCACAATGAACTCTACCCCAAACTTATCTTTCTGAGCAAATATAGCACCCACTAAACCATACTCTATAGATAAATACAAGATCAAAGGCTTTGATGGTTGAGGTTGTTGAAGAATAGAGGATGTAGAAGATACTTCCCAATTGTACTAAAGGAATTTTAATGATAATCATTCCACTTGAATGGTTGATCTTTCTTGAGAAGCTTGAAGATCAGATTATATATGGAGGTGAGCTTAGTAATAACCAACCAATGTAATGAATTTGCCCTAGGAAGCCTTAGATCTCTTTCTCTTTCTTGAGTAAGGATAATTCTTTGATGGCCTTTACCTTATCTGGATCTACTTCAATCCCCTATTGGCTGATGATATGACCTAGTAGCTTACCCTAGGTAACCTCAAACACATAGTTCTTTGGGTTGAGTGAAGGTTACACTTATCAATCCTTTGGAACAATTTCTCTAATGCCATAAAGTGGCCTTCCTTAGTTACAAAATTGATCATCATATCATCCACATACACTTTAACTTCCTTATAGATTAGGTCATTAAGGATTTTGGTGCCCATCCTTTGGTAAATTTCCCCTACATTCTTTAACCCGAATGACATTACCTTGTAAGATAAGTTCTATTATGAAGGCCATCTTTATTTGATCTACAATCATATTGAGAATATGATTGTACCCTGAACCAATCAATAAAACTCTATATTATACACTTGGCAACACTATCGACTAGTAAATCTATGTTAGAAAGTAAGAAGTCATCTTTAGGGCAACCTTTTTTGGCTACAAGAACTACATTAGCAAACTAGGTAAGATATTGAATCTCTACCAAAAACTTGGCCTCAATCTGCTAGTTAACTTCGTCCTTTGCCATTTTTAGGCATTCTGGCTTGAGCCTTTAAAACTTTTACTTATCTTGCTAGGTCAAAATGGCATGTTCTGCAATGTCTCTATCAATTTTTGGCATGTCATCATAGGTAAAGGAAGATAATCTTTTAGATTTTATTAATATTCTTTCTGTTAGAGAGTATGCCCTAGAGCCCATGTAATAGGGATGTATTTCATATGTATGAATTCATATTCTTAATAAAAGGCATCATTCATTTATTAATGCTATGTTTAAATACATGAGTTTATAAATCTTAAATTAATAAATGAAGTCCTAGATATTATAAACACATTGCAAAGGTAATCATAAAGTGTACATGATATGAGATGTCTATTGTATGCAAATGTGTTAATATCTAAATATCCCTAATCATAGAATTAACAAGACAGGACATTGTTAATTCAGACAGACTAGCACATGTTATGCTTCTTAAATGGTTCAAGCAGTGGTTCTCATAATTTTGATTATGGAAGATAATCAAAGCTAACATGTGAATGCTTGTTAGAAGAACAAGTTCATTGGAGATCTGCAAAGAGAATCCTCACATGGATATTAAATCTATGTTAGTGAGGAATCTCTTCATAGCAGTTGTGCAAGTATCCTTAGACTTGAGATCACCAAGGTTATCTTAAGTAGCAAGTGGTATACTTTAACTCTATAACTAATTATTTCCAACTTGAGGTGAACATAGTTAGGGGTTGGGTATATCATGACCTACTTGAAGATAGTTGAGTTATTGACAAAGGATTCACCATCCCAGATTTATTAAGGGAAGTTATCTTGTATGATTCTATAATTGCCTTGTTCAGAGAATCTCTGGCCAGAGTATTATGCCAAGATGGATAGAGATCTATGAAGGGCATTTTGGGAACAATAGTTAAAATTAATAGAACATACATAATTATATTTATATGAGTTAACAGAAATCCATACTCAGAATCTTATTGAGATAAGAGTGGTGAAAAGAGTAATTGCACGGTAACTGTTTCTATGGAATGGTATAGTCAAACCACTTGACTTTCCTGACATTTGGGTAGTCATGATACCTAACTAGAGGCCACTCATGATTTGTGTAATAGTGTATCATAAATATCAATAGGGATTGATAAAATGATTTAAAGAAGTTTAAATCATGTGAGTTTTGAATAGAACTCACAATTACATATTATACTGCTAATATGGACAGGAACCCAATAGGTCACACACATATAAAGAAAAGGATAAAATGGTAAAATGATAAGGATAATAATATTTGATATTATTATGGGAATAGAGAAGTGAATAAGAGAATAATTAATTAAAGAGTTTAATTAATTATGATCAAGCAAAATTGTTCGTAGAACTTTTTAGAAATATTTTGTAAAATGAATCTAATTGAAATATTATATTTCATAATTAATTATTATTGGACTATAAGTTTTATAGGGCTGATATAATAATTAAGAGATCCATTGGAGAAAATAATGGAGGCCCAGAAGATTGAGTTTGGTGCAAAAACCCTCCAGAGGAAGGGTTTCACGCCAACTACAGACAGAAGACTTTAGAGGCCTAATTCTTGTACCAAAATAAATTAAATATATTTTATAAGTGTTATGAAGCCTACATATTTAATTTGGATGGATTTAGAATTTATTTGGGTGAATAAATCTAAGTATATGCATAAAGGACCTAATTTGTGGGCTTTGTGCATAGTCTTTTGTGAAAGGACTTAAATTGGATTTAATTGAGCTCAAATAAATTATTAATATTTATCTAGCAATTTTAAAGAGCCCAATCATATTATGAAGTTGGATTTTTAACTTAACTATAAAAATCTAAGTGATAGGGTTTTAGGGTTAAGGTAAACAATTAAGAGAAAAGTTTTTTCTCTCACTCTCTCAACCCTAGCCGCTACTGCCTTGCTAGCATCAAGGGGATTTTGGCCAGCCCTTATTCTTCTCCTTTTTTGGTTCATTCAATTATTCTCTAGTGTGAATTACTCATTGGAGGTGTTCAACTTTGGACACTGTGGTTTGTGACAACCCGGTGAGAAGGAAAATCAACTGTTTAACAAAAACCAAAGGTGATTTTTCTTATTCCCATTAATATGTATATTGTAAATTCATGGCAAGATCAAATCTATTGGTTAAAAAAGTTTTAAATTCCTCTTATGTATGAGATGCATGTAACCGATAATTTTCAACATGGTATTAGAGCCTTGGTTTTGCCATGAATCTACAATTCTATTTTTTTTGCGGAATAGTTTTTATTTTTTGAGTTATCTATTTCATAAATTTTAAAATATCAGATTTTATTGCTTATGAATGAGATATTAATTTTTGGATGTATGTGATCAAATATATAAAACGAAAAATAAAAATGATTCTTTTTGAGAAAATAGTTATTATAAATAGCGTGTAGGGTTTTATTTTTCAATAAAGTTTAGCGGCTGTTCTAAATTAAATTTTTATTGATCCACTCTAAAATTATTTTGATAATAATTTATGTGTTTAATATGTGATATTAAGCCATAGGATCAAACAAAATTAAAATCGAACAAGTTTTGCATGAAAACTAGTTTAGTCAAAAAGTTCGATAAATTGGTGTTCTTCGTGTGTTCTTGGTATGTTCTTGGTGTATTCATGTTTAGAACGATTTTTAATCTTCTAAATCTGATATATTTGATATATTAATGTGTTTTTAATTAATTGGATTAATTAAAATGAGCCTTGAATTAATTGGATTAATTCTAATTCATTTAAACCACTTAATGGGCTTAATTATGTTTGCGAACTTGATTTAAATTAGTAAATGACTTGGTAGGCCTAAGGATTTGATTTAAATTAAATATTATAAACTATAATTAAGTTTATTAATGGGTTTTAAAGGCTAGAGTGGGCTTGGCTCATTCCAAAAGGCCCAAATAGTCCAATAGACACAAAACTAGTTTATGTGTGAACACACTTAGGGTTTATTGTGTGGGTTTCGGCCTACCCTTATTTTAAGCCCAAAATTGATTTTTTAATTATTTTATATGATTAATTAATTAAATAATTAATTTATAATTAATTGGATTGATAATTAAGGTAAGAACACATGCATGCAAAAAGGTTTCCTAAAATGAAAGTTTCCAAAATGGAAAAAGTTTCCTAATTTGATCACATTATTAAAATAACTCAAAATTATGTTTCATGAGTTAAAATAAAGTTAGTAATCCATTATATGTTTTACTTTATGCATTAGAAATGCATATAAGGGTGTATGATTGGCATGCCCAATGTGATTGAGCATAATGCATGTTTCGGCCCAATGAGGACTTTCATGTCTCGGCCACTTATTTTTGGTTTGTATTTCTTTTTCAAATTGTAATATGTAATTAGATTACTTAGATTAGAATTAGAGATAGAGATGAAGACCACTATCAAAGAGCAAGATGGGCTGGATGGAGATCTAACAAGTTTGAAGATAATGTAATTATTTTTTACTTGTTTGAATCATGCATATTACCTAGGTGTGACCTTTTGATTTCTCTCTTGGCTTGGGGAAATCAATGTAGTAAAGTCCATAACTATACCATATTTATATGCTTAAATTTATGTGATAGATATAGGATGCATACCAATGTATGCCAACCATGTATGATGAGACTTAATTAACTAAAATCCCTTATACTAATACTAAGGTATATAAGCCTTCCATTAATTTGAGGAGAACCAGAGTTCTTTATAGTATGGGTTGTTGACCACAGTCAAGCCCACATTATATCAAATATGTTTGAATCTAATTAAATAGGTCATCTTAGCTAGCCCATTAGCTTGTTGACCACAGTCAAGGCTAATGGTTTTAGAGGCAAGATTACGGAATGCATATATAATATGCATGTATCAAGAGTTGATAACCTAATGATCCAATAGTTGTATAGAGACACAATTGGTATAGAGATACCTACCTTTCAAGGGTATGGACTTTGGCTTGTTGACCACAGTCAAGGTCAAATTACATATCAAGAATTGGATATTGGCCTACTAAGAAAACCATCGGGTTTTCTCGGATTAAATAGTAAGGGCTATTGATTCGTAATAAAATAGTGGGAGTAAATGGATTAATTAAAGACCTAATTAATGCATACATATATATGAACATACTCTCATATGCTTTCTTTTTCACATCTAGGTCATCATCATGAGCACATCAAACATTAATATACGATCAATCTTGGATAACAAGTTAGTTGGCAGTAACTATTCTGACTGGATCAGGCAAGTGAGAATTGTTCTCGGAGCTGAAAAGATATGTCTTGGATAAAGATCCACCACCACTTTCATCAGATGATGCCATTGATGAGATCAAGGGTACTTATCGAAAATAAATAGAGGATAGTGAAGCAGCAGCATGTCTGATGCTGGGTGCTATGTCCTCGGAGCTTCAAAAGCAACATGAGATGATAGATGCTAAAACCATCATTTTGCATCTAGAAGAGCTTTATTCTTCTCAGGCTAGAACTAAGTAATATGAGATTGCTCGAGCTCTATTTAGCTACAAAATGGTGGAAGGCACTTTGGCTGCTACTCATGCATTGAAGATGTATGGGTATATTGAGCATTTGAGTAGACTTAGCTATTGTAATGGATAATGATCTATACATAGATTTAATCTTGTACTCGTTGGCTCTAAGTTATGCACCTTTCGTGCTTAACTTCAACATGAACAAGATCCAAGTAACCATTCCTGAGTTAATCAACATGCTCAAAACAGCTGATGGATCCTTCAAGAAGGATTCAAAAAGTGTCATGGTTATCACTTCTGCTAAAGGCAAGAAGTATAAGAAGAAGAAGATAACCAAGGCATAGCCAAAGAATGGTGGGATCTCTAAGAAGAAGGTTGCCAAGAAAGAGAATCCCAAAGGAACTTGCTTCCATTGTGGAAAAGATGGTCATTGGAAGCGTAACTGCAAGGCCTATCTAGATTCTCTCAAAGAGAAGAAGCAAGTTGATTCTTCTACTTCAGGTATTCATATGATTGAAATAAATACTTATTCTATTGCTTCAAAACAATCTTGGATATTAGATACCGGATGTGGATCTCATTTGTGTAATGATCTACAGGGGCTTAAAAGCAATAAAAGAGTTGGAAAGGCAGAAATATGTCTACAATTAGCTACTGGACAAAACATCTCTACAACAGTTGTGGGGACTTACCATTTTCCTCTTCCAAGTGGATTAATACTAGAGTTAAATAACTATTATTATGTTCCAGCATTATCCAAAAGTATTATTTCTTTCAGTTGTTTATTGAATGATTATGACATTTCTTTAAAGGACAAGTGTTGTTACATTTTTAAGAACAATATGTTTTATGCAAAAGCTATCATTGAGAATGGTATATTTGTTCTTGATTTAATTAAAGAAGTGCATAATGTGGATACCAAGAGAATGAAATGAGATAATCTAAATACCTCATATTTATGGCATTGTCGTTTAGGCCATATAAATGAGAAACACATGACCAAATTACACAAGTCAGGTGATTTGGGATCATTTGATTATGGATCATTTGACACATGTGAATCTTGTTTATTAGGAAAAATGACAAAAGCTCCCTTTATTGGTAAAGGAGAACGAGCTAAAATGGTTTTGGACTTAATACATTCAGATGTATGTGGTCCAATGACTACACATGCCAGAGGAGGTTACTCCTACTTCATTACTTTCATAGATGATTATTCCAGGTTTGGATATATCTATCTAATGAAATATAAATCAGAAGCATTTGAAAAGTTCAAAGAATTCAGAAATGAAGTAGAGAAGCAACTTGGCAAGAGTATTAAATACTTAGATCAAATCGAGGTAGAGAATATTTAAGCCAAGAATTTCAAGATTATCTTAGAGATAATGGGATTTTATCTCAATGGACTCCACCATATACACCACAACATAATGGTGTATCTAAGAGGAGAAATTGAACACTATTAGATATGGTTCGATCTATGATGAGCCGAGCAAACTTGCCTAAGTCCTTTTGGGGATATGTACTAGAAACTACTGTTTATGTGTTAAACAGAGTTCCTAGTAAATTGGTTGATATTACTCCATATGAGATGTGGAATAATAAAAAACTCATACTTTCTCATATGAAAGTATAGGGTTGTCCTGCTTATGTGAAAAGGACAGTGTCAGACAAACTAGATGTTAAGTCTGACAAATGTTTATTTGTGAAATATCCAAAAGAAACTTTTGGATATTATTTCTACCATCCCTTAGAACAAAAGATATTTGTTTTCAGGCATGCTATCTTTTTGGAAAGAGAATTTCTCCTACGAGAGGACAGCGGGAGTAAAATTGAACTTGATGAAGTTCAAGACCCATAAATAGAAGTAGATCAACTGATTGAACTCGAGATTGAATTTCATAATGATGAGATTACAATTGAACCCGATAATACACAAAATCCTAAAAGATCTACTAGGATGCATTCTATCCCTGTGAGATATGGATTTCACATTGATTCGAATAGAGGCATAACTATAGTAGAGGACAATGAGCCTACAAGCTATCAAGAAGTTTTGAATAGTTCAGAACGTGATTTATGGCTTAAGGCTATGCAGTCTGAAATGGACTCCATGTATGAGAATAAAGTATGGACTTTAACTCAACCACCTGAAGGGATAAAACCCATAGGGTGTAAATGGTTCTTTGAAAAGAAGCCGACATGGAAGGTAATATAGTTACCTATAAAGCTCGCTTAGTAGCAAAATGCTATCATCAAAAAGAAGGTATTGACTATGTTGAAACCTTTTCTCCTGTAGCGATGCTTAAGTCTATAATAATACTTTTAGCCATTGCAGCTCATTATGATTATGAGATTTGACAAATGGATGTGAAGACAGCTTTCCTAAATGAAAATCTGACTGAGGATGTGTATATGACACAACCAGAAGGGTTCACATCAGGAAATGGTGAAAAAGTATGTAAGCTTCAAAGATCCATTTATGGATTGAAGCAAGCCTCTAGGAGTTAGAACATACAATTCAATGAGACAATCAAAGAGTTTGGTTTCTCACAGAATGAAGATGAACCTTGTGTATATAAAAGGGTCAGTAGGAGTGTAATTGTCTTCCTAGTTCTATATGTGGATGACATATTGATCATGGGAAATGACATTTCTCTTCTCCAATATGTTAAAATATGGTTATCCAAGCAATTCTCCATGAAAGGCCTTGGAGAAACATCCTATATTTTAGGAATAAGGATCTATAGAGATAGATCCAATAGGTTGCTAGGTCTTTCTCAAAGTACATATATAGATAAAGTATTGAAGAGGTTCAATATGGATCTCTCTAAGAAAGGTTTTATACCCATAGTTCATGGAAAACACCTTTCTAAGTCTATATGTCCGTAGATACTAAAGGATAGAGAGAGCATGAATAGAATACCATATGCATCTGCAATTGGTTCTATCATGTATGCTATGTTATGTACACGTCCAGATGTAGCTTTTGCTTTGAGTGTTACAAGCATATTCCAATCCAATTTTGGAGAGGAACACTGGGTAGCTATCAAGAATATCCTTAAGTACTTGAGAAGGACTAAGGATATATTCTTGGTATATGGAGAGGGCAGTTTGGAAGTAAATGGGTATGCAGATGCCAGTTTCCAATCTAATAAGGATGATTCTAAATCACAATCTAGTTATGTGTTCATAATGGGAGGAGGGGCAGTTAGTTGGAAGAGTTCCAAATAAGAAAAAACTGTTGATTCCACAATAGAAGCTGAGTACATTGCTGCTTCGAAAGCAGCCAAAGAAGCAGTCTGGATCAAAAAGTTCATATCTGAACTAGAAGTGGTGCCTAGCATTGTTGATCCAATTCCTTTATATTGTGACAACAATGGAGCCATTGCGCAAGTAAAGGAACCAAGGTCTCATCAGTGATCCAAGCATGTCCTCAGACGCTACCATTTCATAAGGGAAATAGTAGCTAGAAATGATGTGAAAATAGAAAGGGTCCCTCTAGATGATAATGTGGCGGATCCCTTCACTAAAGTACTTTCCTAGATTAAGCACGGTCACCTTATAAATAGCATGGGTCTAAGACATATGAGTGATTGGCTCTAGTGCAAGTGGGAGATTGTTAGAGGCTTTAGTGCAAGTGGGAGATTGTTAGAGAGTATGCCCTAGAACCCATATAATAGGGATGTATTTCATATGTATGAATTCATATTCTTAATAAAAGGCATCATTCATTTATTAATGCTATGTTTAAATACATGAGTTTGTAAATCTTAAATTAATAAATGAAGTCCTAGATATTATAAACACAATGCAAAGGCAATCATAAAGTGTTCATGATATGAGATGTCTATTGCATGCAAATGTGTTAATATCTAAATATCTCTAGTCATAGAATTAATAAGACAGGACATTGTTAATTCTAATAGACTAGCACATGTTATGCTTCTTGAATGGTTCAAGCAATAGTTCTTATAACTGTGATTATGGAAGATAATCAAAGCTAACATGTGGATGCTTGTTAGAAGAACAAGTTCATTGGATACCTATAAAGAGAATCCTCACATGAATATTAAATCTATGTCAGTGAGGAATCTCTTCATAGCGGTTGTGGAAGTATCTTTAGACTTGAGATCACCAAGGTTATCTTAAGTAGCAAGTGGTATACTTTGACTCCATAACTGATTTTTTCCAACTGGAGGTGAACACAATTAGGAGGTTAGGTATATCGTGACCTACTTGAAGATAGTTGAGTGATTGACAAATGATTCACCATCCCAGATTTATTAAGTGAAGTTATCTCGCATGATTCTATAATTGCCTTGTTCAGAGAATCTCTAGCTAGAGTATTATGCCAAGATGGATAGAGATCTATAAAGGGAATTTTGGGAAAAATGGTTAAGATTAATAGAACATACATAATTAGATTTATATGAGTTGACAGAAATCCATACTCAGAATCTAATTGAGATAAGAGTGGTGAAAGGAGTAATTGCACGATAACTGTTTCTATGGAAGGGTATAGTCAAACCACTTGACTTTCCTGACATTTGGGTAGTCACGATGCCTAGCTAGAGGCTACTCATAATTTTTATAATAGTGTATCATAAATATCAATAGGGATTGATAAAATGATTTAAAGAAGTTTAAATCATGTGAGTATTGAATAGAACTCACAATTACATATTATACTGCCAATATGGACAGGAACCCAATAGGTCACACACATATAGAGAAAAGGATAAAATGGTAAAATGACAAGGATAATAATATTTAATATTATTATGGGAATAGATAAGTGAATAAGAGAATAATTAATTAAAGAGTTTAATTAATTATGATCAAGTAAAATTTTTCGTAGAACTTTTTAGAAATGTTCTATAAAATGGACCTAATTAAAATATTGTATTTTATAATTAATTATTATTGGACTATAAGTGTTATAGGGCTTATATAATAATTAATAGATCCATTAGAGAAAATAATGGAGGCCTAAAAGATTGAGTTTGGCGCAGAAACCCTTTAGAGAAAGGGTTTCACACTAACTACAGACAGAAGGCCTTAGAGGCCTAATTCTTGTACCAAAATAAATTAAATATATTTCATAAGTGTTATGGAGCCTACATTTTTAATTTGGATGGATTTGAAATTCATTTGGGTGATTAAATCCAAGTATATGCACAAAGGGCCTAGTTTGTGAGTTTTGTGCATAATCTTTTGTGAAAGGACTTAAATTGGATTTAAATGACCCCAAATAAATTATTAATAATTCCAGAAGCCCATTTAATATTTCTCTAGAAATTTTAAAGGGCCCAATCATATTATGAAGTTGGATTTTTAACCTAACTATAAAAGTCCAAGTGATAGGGTTTTAGGGTTAAGGTAAACAATTAAGAGAAAATTTTTTTCTCTCACTCTCTCAACCCTAGCCGCCACCCCTTTGCTAGCATCAAGGAGATTTCAGCCAGCCCTTGTTCTTCTCCTTTTGTTGGTTCATTCAATCATTCTCTAGTGTGAATTACTCATTGGAGGTATTCAACTTTGGACACTGTGGTTTGCGACAACCCGATGAGAAGGAAAATTAACTGTTCAAAAAAAATCAAAGGTGATTTTTCGTATTCTCTTTAATATGAATATTGTAAATTTATAGCAAGATTAGATCTATTGGTTAAAAAAATTTTAAATTTCGCTTATGTATGAGATGCATGTAACCGATAATTGCCAACACTTTCAAATTTCAATCTCTCTTTAGGAGTCATATCGGATGTAATCAAGATATCTTTAGGGTTTTCTAGGGTTCCAAGATTAAACAAAGTAGTGTTTGTTCAATCAATGTCTAATATGTCATGTATGTCATGATTATTGCCATACATGTTGCAATAGATGACACATTGTAAAAATTACCAAGTCGTTCATATCATTAACACATTTAGAAAATATACATCATTTTCAATTAAGTTGGGAAAATATATTACCTTAGCATAAGAATCCTTATCTAAATCAATAGTGGTTGATGCAGTGTAAATGTCTTACTTGTCACAATCATTGGTGTAGGTTATGGAAGTTGTTCTTCAAAATCATAATCCATTGTTTCTTTCTTCTTTGCCCTAGAGGCTAGCAATTCTAATGCCATGACTTCTTTAGGTTGGCCCAAGTCCATATCAGATAGCATAATCATTATATCTTTATCCAAAAATTTAGGCACTGGTTTAATGGTTCCAACAGCCCAATTAAATTCATCATCAAAGATTTAAAATCTAGAAACTACTTTATTGTTGATTATCATTAGTCTTACTTTGCCACAGTACTTACACTTTTTAAAGGCTAGTACAAAACTCTCCAAGATGTAAGGGATGCAAACTAACTTTTATTTAGTCTCTCCTTTGGCGCTATCCATCTTGTAAGCTAATCCTTTTCTATCCTTGTAACCCATTGGAGTGATGGCTTTCTAAATCCCCTGAGAATACTTGCCAAATCAGGCCCCTGGTATATAGTTCATTATTCTCACCATATTGATTGCCTGCGAGTTCTCAAACTCTTCCCTTTTTTTCCTTGGTATTGATGTTGGTTATGTGGAAGTCATTAAAAGGCCGATTGGCAATTTTTAACATAATAACTAATTTTCTCTTACATCCCTAATGGTTGTTATTCCACCATCATTAGTGATCCAAACCATCTAATAAAGAGTGGAGGGAACCTCTACTAGCTTATGGAACCAAGATTTGCCTAGTAGGAGTGATAAGTTTATTAAGATCAAAAGCACTGCGAAATCTACTTCTATCACAATGGGCTTTATTTTTACTATTGCCTTAGATGTACCAATGGCCTAACCTCTTTAAATTGTCATAGGTTTTGATGGTGAGCCCAGGCTTACCAAGCATTGATTTGTTGATACTATAGGTAGCCATAGTAGTAAATGGACACACATTGATAAAGAAGACATCATTTACCATCATATAGGATGTGTACTTACCATTAACCTCTACCTGATATATAAAGGCCTATTATGTTTACACTTTTTAGCAAGAAAATCTACATTTGTTAAGGCAATCTTATTTTCAGAGTCTTTTTTCACAATTTTTAACAGCTTGGAGGGTAGATGGTTTGCAACAGTCGATTCACATAAAGCTTCTACCAACTTTTATCGATCAAAGGGTAATTGCTTTAAAAGTTCCAAAATTGGAATCTGTGTCGGTGTCTTCTTTAGTTGTATAAGAATTTGGTCATCCTCTAACATTTATTCCTTTATAGGTACAACCAGTGTATGTTGTTTCTCCATTTTTGGTACTACCCTTCCTCTTCATGTTATGGCCTCAATCACCCCTTTAATTCTCTTATGCTTCCTCTTCATTTGACTTCCATAGGTCCTTTTAATTGTTCTTTATCACTATCCTTACCCTTGACTAAATCTGCTAGCTATTTGTGACTTGGATATCTACCAAGCTTAGTAGCACCTTTGTTTTGCTCATAGTGATTGCTGTGTTAGTGCTCTTATCAAAACTAACCTCCTTTCCTCATCCCTTTTTAGCTAAACTCTTGATATCTTTTGAACCTTATAAGTGATGCCTAGATAATCATTACCATATAAGTCCTATAATACATATTGCTTAGACAACCCTAAGCTGACCATGAAGAATGTTGGTGGCACATTACTATAACCTTTTGCTTTTAACCCATTTTTTAGGTCGATATCATGCTTTTTGTCAACCAAATCCTTGATGTGACCCTTAAGGTCTATAGTTGTTTGTTTCATGTCTTGTATGCTAATGGAAGATGGAAAACTAGTCTGATATATGCCTAAGCTACCTTTTTTTCTAGCTAGCCTTACTAGTAGCAACTATAACTTCCCTTCTTTAATAAAGCGAGCTAAGCACCAAGACAACGGTTTACCCAAATTAGAGTATTGCCTTAAAGCTATTCCTTTAATTGATACTTTTTATCACCATTGCCCCTATTATTATTGCCATTACCAGTATTCTTATTCAACTTGAAATTACCATACCCTTTGTAGTTGCCATTATAACCCCGTAGCTTGAACTTATTGAGCTCGTTTTTTTTTAAATACTCTTCTTCTACTTCTATGGCTATGTCTTTAAGTCCTTTCCAATATTTTAGTTCCTTCATTTTAAATCATTCTCTTAAATATGAACTAACATTATGAATAAGTAATCGGATTTAGTCTTAGATGTTTGGCTTTTATTTTCTCATTATTACCCTATTCCTCCAACTAATGAGATACTTGTGGAAGGATTCATCTGACTTCTACTATAGTAGTTCAAAATCCTTTAATGTCACCTCCATCTAATTGTTGCAATCATATTGTCTTAGAAACTCTTCAATCAATCTTCTCTAATATTCTTTTATCCTTCTCTTTAACCTATGGTACTAATCAATGGGTGGCCCTATAATCATAAGGTTGAAATAGTCAACTTTTTCCTTTTAGTAAGGAAGGTCCCTTTCATTATTAGAGTATATTATTTAACACGTGCAATTTGGTTAGAGGTGCTGCCAAACTTTAGCAAGTCAAACATTTTAAACCGATATGGTAAAACATCTTTCCTATCCAAATCCATATCCTTGAGGCTAATCCCCTTTCTAACTATGAGTACTCTAGCCATGAATTCTTATTTCTCTTCCATTTCTTAATAGTAGGGCTATATTTCTCACTATCTAGGAACCTTGGGGCTCATCGCTGTCACTAACTATGAAATCATATTCAGGGTCACCATGTACAAACTCCTTATCCCTCTCATACTCAATTGGCAGGGTCCTTAGTGTATATTTCCCATATTAGCAACCGATGAAGATGCAATAATAACCACCCTAAAAATCCCTCTAACAATAGTTAGTTTGACTTATATGACAGTTAGTGCTGCTAGTATAGTACCAAAATTAAAAGTTAGACTAGTCGAAAGATCGGTGATCATAAACATGATCTTTCTTTCAAAATCTTCCATCCTCTTCTGCAAATCTTAGGGGTTAGAGGTACCGGTAAGTAGTGTAGGATCAGACATATTCACCATCTCTAACAATTTTAGAAACTATAGTGAAGACCCTTCTAATATACTACTTGAACCCAATTCAAAACTCATTCCTAAGCTTTAATATAATGCAATAGACACTGACTATTATGGGAAATACTTATTGACAAAGTAGCCATTCTGATGTTGAAGCCACTTGGGCGATAAGTGATCTATAATGGTTATAAAATAGGGGTGTTAGCATGATGCATGTATAGAGTATAATGCATGATCATGAATTCAGCATTGATAATAACAATCTTTCTAACCTTATTACTCTTACATACATGTCCAATCGATCACTCTCCTAGGTGGGTTTATTCTAAGAGACAATAAGGGACCTAATAGTTACATATGATGCATGATGGGAATCTGGTAGCATAATACCTTTTCATTTAAAATGCATGCAAAAAGGGTTTGGCTTTTAAATATTTAAGCAATCTAAACAAACTAAAATTGGCTTACTCGAGCATGAAAGCCTTTGATAAATAGACACTAAGACTTGTTTAAGTTTGCTTAATACATAAAGGCCCACATCACATATAATACAAGAAATATTATATAGCTTATTAGCTAACTTAATGGAAGTTTTTATGCAATAACATGAGCTTTGGTCAAGGTGTAAGACTTTAGTGCTATCCAAGTTTGGTACCTACCAAGTGGTTTAGCTCATCATAAGTATAATGACCAATTAGGTCACCATTTAATATGCCATATG
This sequence comes from Excoecaria agallocha, assembly GCA_037975025.1. Lineage (NCBI taxonomy): Eukaryota > Viridiplantae > Streptophyta > Magnoliopsida > Malpighiales > Euphorbiaceae > Excoecaria > Excoecaria agallocha. The sequence goes on along the minus strand of CM075809.1, from coordinate 72,166,137 downwards.
ATATATGGCTTGGATTTGTGATTATCCCTAATACTTTACCATATTGAGTAAACATAGGGTTTCTCTTTAAGAAGGATGCCTAACATAATTTAAGTCTATAGCATAACTGTAAGGTGAATTCAAAAAGAGATAAAAATTCTTAATCTTTAGCCTACTATGTCATTTTAACCAAAAGTACTTTTAGAATAAAGTCTCATGGTCTCCAATGGAGTCACCACCATAATGTGCACATATATGGCTAAGTAGACCATTTTATCTACATTGGGTTCCACTTTTAGGGACATCTAGGTTAAGATCTTCCACATGAGAAGGTTGGTAGCTTCACAATGGTTAAAGGATTTGAGCCAATTCATAAAGTCTCAAACCTTGAAAAAGCATGGATAGCATTTTGAGGTACCCTTATCCTATTGTTGGTGTGACAAGCGCTAAACACCATAAACATCTGACTTATTTCTAAAAACCTACTTTTAGGGCTCACAATTGGATCAAGGCTCTTTTATCTAGTGAAAATCAATCGCTTTGCAATGGGTAAGGATTCAACCCAATAACCAATGTTGCGGGCCTTAAAAGGTATGAGATCGCATCTTAAGGTATCCTTATCCATTTGCTAATGACTGACTTACAAGGCTTCTGCTAAGCATCACAAGGCTTGCATTATGGAGTCGCCACCCAATAGACCATTGGGAAGTGATTTTTACCTTATGAAGCTGAAACTAGAGATAGTTCAGATTTCACCCCTACTTATGTATTTTATTGATGGTTATATGAATGATTGTTTATGGCTAATTATTCAAATTCTCATCTTATGCAATATGAGGTAAATAATAAATAATATATTAAAAGCACATAAAAAGTTATAGAACCATACAAATATTGCAGTATTTTGTTTGAGGACATTGGTTTTTGTGCGCATATGTTAAAAAGAAAATTATGGGGACATTTTAGATCAAAACAAATAGGGCATTAGACCTAAAAACAAATACTTATATAAAGAAATTTTTTTACCCTAGTTTTAATTGCATCATTTAATGAAAACTTTTAATATAAATAATGCAAATATATAAACATGCATAAATCAGGTTGTTTATTGAATTAGGAACAAGGGTTCCCTTATGCATATTTATAAAATTTTTTTGTGTAATTTTTGAAATAAAATAGGACATTGGTCCATCATATTGACAAAACCCCATTAATTTAATAAAAATAATTAGTGTGAATTTTTCTAATTTTCGTACCAAAACACTTTTTACTAATTATTACAAACTGTATAATTAAAGCTAAACACAAATAACTTTAACAACTTAAATAAATTTAAATAAATTAACTTTCCCATGGTTTAATTGGATTCCTTATTTCTTGAAGATCCTCCAAACAAATCCAAGCATTTATGCATAAGAAATACAATAAAAGGTGAATGGATTAATTAAACAAAAATATTAACGAAATTGATATATTTCAAATATCACATTATAAGTTAGAGAATAAATATATGATAATATTAAAAATTAATAGAGAAACAAAAGAATATATATATGAATCAAAAGAAGTGAGAAAATGAAACCCATAAATAGGTAAAAGAATGAGTCACGACCACATTCAGGGAGGAAAATGTATCACAACGTTGAGTGGAACGAGTCACATTCCCTTAAGTGAGTCATTGTGTAATGGCCTCAACACCGAGTCAGTCGTAAACAGTACCTTCCGATGGTAAATAGTACTTTCTGGGCCCGAAAAGACACCAAAAAGTCAAAAATATTTTATTAGACCATCGGAAAGTCCGTATCATGGTGAGTCCGGGATTGAAATTTGAAGTGAAATTGAGGTCAAATGGACCTCCAAAGGTCAAAAATATAAAAAAGGTAGCAAGTCAATTTTCCTTGCAAGGAAGGTAACTTGATTTTATATAAATTATTAAAAATAGTAAATAAACTTCAAAAATTGCCAGATTTTGTATGTCAATATGAATTTTTATGTAGAATATTTTAGTAATGAGAATGGAAATTTTCGGTGATACCGACAGTTGTCGAATCCGACCGATAAGTTTGAATCGAACTGATAACGAACTCTGATTGAGCCAAAAATTTATGTGCTAGCTATTTTTGATGTGATAAGAGTGATAAAATTATTTTTGGAGTGATTTGATGACTGAAAGAGAGAGAAATTTGATTGGACATTAAAAAGGCCTAAATGGGCCTTAAGAAAGAATTGGGCTAAGCCCATTGGTTTGGCCAAATTTTGGGTCCATTAGTGAGATATATAAAGGCTTAAAATCTGGAGAAAACTCCAGAAAATTGTTGTGTCTTCTTTCGTATTCTCTAGGCCGAATTCACTCTCTCATTCTTCTCTCTCTTTCTTGCTTCATAACCACTCAAATTTCTCCTTAGATCTCAACTTAAGAATTGTAGTCCCACCTCTCTAGATCAACAAAATAGTTTTTATTGTTTGATTTGAGCTAAGGAAGTGGAAAAATCAAGTGAACAAAGTAAGAGAGGTAAGTTGGAACTTGAGAATTTTAGTGTTTTAAATTGATTCTTTAATATTTTTCCATAGATTTTGAGGTATAGAATTTTATTATGAGCTTGGATTTGGAATTTTATAACAAGAAAATGGAGAAAACTAAGGTTTATTTGGCTAGTCATTTAGGTGGTGAAGAACAAGGAAGTGTTCTAAAAGACAAAGGCAAAGGAAAGGAGGCTTAGGCTTCCTAATTCAAGAGAAAATTATAAGTAACTAATTAATCTTTATATTTTCTAAGTTTATGAATTTTTTTCAATTATGTAATTAGGGTAAAAATTTTTAAAGTTATTAATTGATGCAATCATGTTAGGGTAAATGGAATTAGACATTAAAGAAGATGAAATGGAAGCTTTAATAGAAGAAATATAATTTTTAGGAAGGATTTCCTTAAGTGGACGAATTTTTTTCTTGGGTAAGTTGATGGAATTTTGCATGAAAATGATATATATTAGCCTAAATTAAGTGTAGGAATGATAAATGGTACCCATGAATTTTTATTGGATTATTAGAATTTATTTTAAAATTTTAAAGATTATGTAACAATTATGTATATAGTGAAAATTGTGAAATAATGTGAAATAATTGATTATTTTAGTGAAAAATGATAATAAATAATAAATAATGCATAAATATATTTTATTGGAATTTATTAAAATTATTAGAATTTTATTGAGAATTAAATGTAAATATGCATAATAGAAAATATTGAAATATTAGTGAATAATTGCATAAAAATAAAATAGTCAGATAATAATTAATTGTCTAAAAAGTGAATTTTATAGTCAACAAGGACTAAAATATAATTTTGCACATAAACTTCATAATAAGTGTATAGGAATGAAAAGTGCCTTAATTATTAGTCCAAAGATTATAAATAAACATAATGAGAGTAAATTTTGAAATTAGGTAAGTAAAATGAAGATATTGTAAACAAAAATTAAAAATTGATATTTTATTTAGAATATTAATTGATTTTATGAATATTGGTATAAGTTATTATTGGTAAAAAATAATAATGATAATTTAGGAAATGTATCAATTTTTAGTCACCACTGGGCATGTTGAGTGCTCAGCGCGTAGTTTTTAATGCATGTAGGAAAACAGGAGCAGGAGCAAAAATTCAGATTGCAGGACTTCTTTTAAGACTTTTTGTTGTATGATTTTGGCATGTATATATGAATATAAACTTTACTTTGGATATGTAATGTTAAACTGAAGTTATTTTAGTAAGCTGTATTTGGGTTATGAATGAGATGGAATAAATGTTTATATTGGATATTATTGATTGTTGTGCCTCTGAGAGGCTGTGTGATTGTCTACATTTCAGGGGGCTAGTACTATATACAGCCATCATATTGCAAAAATTTTATTAAATGCATAATAAATGAGACAGTTATAGGTCATCGGCAAAGTGTTTTCAAATGATTAAGTAAATGTTAATAAGGTTTTGAAATATAGAGATTAAGTTGGAAAAAAAAAATTTCTAGCCTTTAGTACATCGGTGCAGTGTTAGGAGTGATAAGGGTGTTACACATTGGCCACCCCATGGCGAGTTAGGAGTGAGTCATGTTTCAAGTCCATGACTCACTCATAACTCAAGGTCGTAAGTCACTTTTGGACTATCCAATAGCTACTGGAATGATGCCATGACAAAAGCTCAAAGTTCCAAATCAAATAATAAGGCTCAAAACATATAAAGATGCCTATATTCTTCTTGACATTAGCTTACACATTTAAAATAAGGCTTAAAAACATAAAAAAAATAATTTATACCAAATCATCTAGTAAGAGAAACATACTCTTAGAGAGAGAAAACAATAACTAACATGCATAACACTTCATTCAATTTATAAGAAAATAGCAAATTCATGCATAAAACACAAAATCGTACACAAATAGGCTAACAAACATCATTCATAGAAAAAGAATAAGGTACATAAAGTTACAATGAGAATAAGAATGAGAAACAGAGCATGACCATTATAGGAAAACTCAAAATGAACTTTTACAAAGATTAAAGTGTTAGATCTACACAAAAGCTAGAGATTTAGCTCCTATATTACCTTCAGTGTTTTTATTTTCCAAACCCAATGAGAGTGCTCTAGAGCTCTCCTTCCTCCTTCTTACATTCTTCCTTCAATAACAGACTTAAGAAAGTTAGTTGTTTTTCCTTTTTTTTCCTCTATCCTCGTTTTTTAGAGTTTGTTACTTATTATTTTTTATTATTATTCCCAAAACACCTCATCTTTTTAATGCCTTGGATTAAGATTAAAATAAAAGATTTTTATTTGAAAATTATCTCTTATTTCACAGGGAAAAACTATGATTTTGGATGAGAAAGACCATTTACGATCTTGACTAATGAGTCATAGTCCCTAACTCACGATCTTATCCTAGTAGGCCCTTTCATAAAAACCAAAAATCATTTTAAATATAAAGAAAGTGAGTCACAGACTAAAGTTCATGAATCACTAATGAGTTATACACTAAAGGTCGTGACTCGCCAGCGAGTTATGATCTTGAGTGGAACCCCAAGACTTAAATCATCATATGAAAGAAGGAAGTGAGTCACTTTTAAAGGCCGTGAGTCAGAAGTGAGTAACTATCTTAACCCATGAGTTAAGGCCATAACTCATTTATGAGTCAAACAATAGCTCTTAATTATACTCACCTCACTTAATCTCTAGAAAAAAACCCAGTGCAGGAGAAGAAAGAGTGTTGCTGCTTCTTGGCTATTTTTAAAATAGCATTATCCTTATTAGGTGACCCTGATAGAGGCTGACTTAGGCTTAGAGTCTGCAATTGCCCCTAAGTTTGGGAAGGCTAGCACAATAATGTCTAGGTTTGCCACAGTTTAGAGTAAAGAAATAAATATATGCACCTAAGGCAGCAACTTTCAAAATGTAGACACATACCATTTGAGGTATTGGATTTTTGGTTGAGTGGTTACAGCCAACTTACCAGTATTTTAACTCTTGTTTGAGTGTTTACCATTATCTTGTCGATGTTTTAACTTTTAATTTGATATTTAACATCAGCTTGTTGACATTTTAACATTGGATCAAATGAGTAATTGCCGTTAGCTTATTAACGTTTCAACTTTTGATCGAGTTAGGGTGATTACCATTTGCTTATTGATCTTTTGACACAACATTAACTAAGTGATCACCATTAGTTTATTAATGTTTTAACCTTAGTTAGAGTTGTTAGAGAGTATGCCCTAGAGCCCATGTAATAGGGATGTTTTTCATATGTATGAAATTTATATTCTTAATAAAAGGCATCATTCATTTATTAATGTTGTGTTTGAATACATGAGTTTGTAAATCTTAAATTAATAAATGAAGTCCTAGATATTATAAACACAGTGCAAAGGCAATCATGAAGGTGTTCATGATGTGAGATGTCTATCGCATGCAAATGTGTTAATATCTAAATATCCCAAGTCATAGAATTAACAAGATAGGACATTGTTAATTCGGACAGACTAGCACATGTTATGCTTCTTGAATGGTTCAAGCAATGGTTCTCATAATTGTGACTATGGATGATAATCAAAGCTAACATGTGGATGCTTGTTAGAGGAACAAGTTCATTGGAGACCTGCAAAGAGAATCCTCATATGGATATTAAATCTATGTCAGTGAGGAATCTCTTCATAGCAGTTGTGCAAGTATCCTTAGACTTGAGATCACCAAAGTTATCTTAAGTAGCAAGTGGTATACTTTGACTCCATAACTGATTACTTCCAACTGGGAGTGAACATAGTTAGGAGATTGGGTATATCATAACCTACTTGAAGATAGTTGAGTGATTGACAAAGGATTCACCATCCCAGATTTAACAAGGGAAGTTATCTCGCATGATTCTATAATTGCCTTGTTCAGAGAATCTCTGGCCAGAGTAATATGCCGAGATGGATGGAGATCCATGAAGGGAATTTTAGGAACAATGGTTAAATTAATAGAACATACATAATTAGATTTATATGAGCTGACAGAAATCCATACTCAGAATCTAATTGAGATAAGAGTGGTGAAAGGAGTAATTGCACGGTAACTGTTTCTATGGAAGGGTACAATCAAACCACATGACTTTCCTGACATTTGGGTAGTCATGATGCCTAGCTAGAGGCCAATCATGACTTGTATAATGATGTATCAAAATATCAATAGAGATTGATAAAATGATTTAAAGGAGTTTAAATCATGTGAGTTTTGAATAGAACTCACAATTACATATTATACTGCCAACATGGATAGGAACCCAATAGGTCGCACACATATAGAGAAAAGGGTAAAATGGTAAAATGACAAGGATAATAATATTTGATATTATTATAAAGGTAGAGAGGAGAATATGATAATAATTAATTAAAGAGTTTAATTAATTATGATCAAATAAAATTGTCTGCGGAACTTTTGAAAAATGTTCTGTAAATTAGACCTAAATGAAATAATGTATTTCATGATTAATTATTATTGTCTTATAAGTTTTATAAGACTACTATAAGTGTTATAGGACTGATATAATAATTAATATGACCATTGGAGAAATTATAAAGGGCCAAAGGAATGAAGAAGTTAGAGGAAACCCTCCAGAAGAGGGCTACACGCCAACTCCATACAGAAGGGCTTAGAGGGCTTTTTCTTGGACCAAATTAATTTATATATGTTACATAAGTGTTATGGAACTCACATATTTAATTTGGTTGGATTTGGAATCCATTTGGGTATTTAAATCCAATTAGATGCACAAAGGGCCTAGTTTGTGGATTTTGTGCATAGTCTTTTATGAAAAGATTTAATTTGGATTTAATTAAGCCCAAATGATTTTAATTAATTCCAGAGGCCCAATTAATGATTCTCCAGCAATTTTAAAGAGCCCAATCTCATTAAGGAGTTGGAATTTTAACCTAACTATAAAAGGCCAACTAATGAGAATTAGGGTTAAGTGATTAAAATAAAAGGAAAGTCTTTTTCTTTACTCTCTCTCTTTTTGCGCCAACTCCAAGCTAGCTTCTTTTCGGCCAGCCCTAGTTGAATACCAATTTGTTGGTTCAATTTACCCCTCTCTAGTGTGGATTACTCATTGGAGGTGTTCGATTTTGGACACTGTGGTTTGCGACAACCCGGTGCGAAGTAAAATCAACTGTTCAACAAAAATCAATGGTGATTTTTCTTATTCTTATATAGTTATATTGTGTATTCATGGCAAGATCAGATCTAATGGTTAAAAAATTTTAAAATTCCGTTCATGTATGTGATGCATGTAACCGTTAAAATCCTACATGGTATCAGAGCCACGGTTTTGCCATGGATATATAATTCTATTTTATTCTGCGGAATAAGTTTTGTTTTATTTTGAGTTATTTATTTCATGAACTTTAAAATATGAGATTTAATTGTTCATGAATGAGAAATATTGATTTCTGGATGTATTTGTGATCAAATAAATTTGGTGGAAACAAAACCGAAATTTTTGAAGAAAAGTGATTTGGGTTTGGCATGAAACCCATTAGGGTTTGGCGTGAAACCCTAGGTAATGTAGGGGCTGTTCTAATTTAATTTCTTATGGATCCATTTATAAATCATTTAGATGATATTTTTTGTGTTTAATAAATGATATTAAGCTATAGGATCGAACGGAATTAAAATCGAACAAGTTTTGCATGAAAACTAGTTTTGTCGAAAAGTTCGATAAATTGGTGTTCTTCGTGTGTTCTTGATGTGTTCATGGTTAGAACGACTTTTGATCTTCTAAATCTGATATATATGATATATTAAAGTGTTTTTAATTAATTGGATTAATTAAAATGGGCCTTAAATTAATTTGATTAATTTTAATTCATTAAAACCACTTAATGGGCTTAATTATGTTTACGGACTTGGTTTAAATTAGTGGATGACTTGGTGGGCCCAAGGAGCTGATTTAAATTAACTATTATAAACATTAATTAAGTTTATTAATGGGTTTTAAGGACTGGAGTAGGCTTGGCTCATTCCAAAAGGCCCAAATGGTCCAAATGACACAAAACTAGTTTGTGTGTGAACACACTTAGGGTTTTTCTTCTGTGGGTTTTGGCCTACACTTGTTTTAAGCCCAAAATTGATTCTTTTAATTATTTAATATGATTAATTAATTAAATAATCAATTTATAATTAATTAATAATCAATTTGATTGACTATTAAGGCAAGAACACATTCATGCAAAAAGGTTTCCTAAAATGAAAGTTTCCAAAATGGAAAAAGTTTCCTAATTTGATCACATCATTAAAATAACTCAAAATATAGTTTCAAAGGTTGAAACAAAGTTAGTAATCCATTTCTTTATACATTAGAAAGGCATATAAGGGTGTGTGATTGGGATGATGGATAGTTATGGACAAAGCCCAATGTGATTGAGCATTATGCATGTTTTGGCCCAATGAGGACTTTCATGTCCCGGCTACTTGTTTTTTATTTGTATTTCATTTCAAATTGTAATATGTAATTATTTTTCTTGTTTGAATCATGCATATTACCTAGGTGTGACCTTTTGATTTCCCTCTTGGCTCGGGGAAATCAATGTAGTGAAGTCCATAACTATACCATATTTATATGCTTATATTTATATGATAGATATAAAATGCATACCAATGTATGCCAACCATGTATGATGAGACTTAATTAACTAAAACCCTCAAACAAATACTAAGGTATATAAGCCTTCCATTAATTTGAGGAGAACCAGAGTTCTTTATAGTGTGGGTTGTTGACCACAGTCAAGCTCACATTATATCGAATATGTTCAAATCTAATTAAATGGGTCATCTTAGCTAGCCCATTAGTTTGTTGACCACAGTCAAGGCTAATGGTTCTAGAGGCAAGATTAGGGAATGCATATATGATATGCATGCATCAAGAGTTGATAACCTAATGATCCAATAGTTGTGTAGAGACACAATTGGTATAGAGATACCTACCTTTCAAGGGTATGGAATTTGGCTTGTTGACCACAGTCAAGGTCAAATTACATATCAAGGATTGGATATTGGCCCACTAAGAAAACCATCGGGTTTTCTCGGATTATATAGTGAGGGCTATTAAACTCGCAATAAAATAGTGGGAGTAAATGGATTAATTAAAGACCTTATTAATGCATACATATATATGAACATACTCTCATATCTTTTCTTTTTCACATCTAGGTCATCATCATGAGCACATCAAACATTAATATACGATCAATCTTGGATAACAAGCTGGTTGGCAACAACTATTCTGACTGGATCAGGCAAGTGAGAATTGTTCTCAGGGCTGAAAAGATCCATTATGTCTTGGATAAAGATCCACCATCACTTCCATCAGATGATGCCATTGATGAGATCAAAGGCATTTATCGAAAATACATGGAGGATAGTGAAGCAGCAGTATGTCTGATGCTGGGTACTATGTCCTTGGAGCTTCAGAAGCAACATGAAATGATGGATGCTATAACCATCGTTTTGCATCTAGAGGAGCTTTATTCTTCTCAGGCTAGAACTGAGCAATATGAGATTGCTCAAGCTCTATTTAGTTGCAAAATGGTGGAAGGCACTTCAGCTGCTGCTCATACATTGAAGATGTATGGGTATATTGAGCATTTGAGTAGACTTGGCTATGTTATGGATAATGATCTATACATAGATTTAATCTTGTACTCGTTGGCTCCAAGTTATGCACCTTTTGTGCTTAACTTCAACATGAACAAGATCCAAGTATCCATTCCTGAGTTAATCAACATGCTCAAGACAGCTGATGGATCATTTAAGAAAGATCCAAAAAGTGCCATGGTTGTCACTTCTGCTAAAGGCAAGAAGCAGAAGAAGAAGAAGAAGATAACCAAGGCGCAGCCAAAGAATGGTGGGATCTCCAAGAAGAAGGTTGCCAAGAAAGAGAATCCCAAAGGAACTTGCTTCCATTGTGGAAAAGATGGTCATTGGAAGCGTAACTGCAAGGCCTATCTAGATTCTCTTAAGGAGAAGAAGCAAGCTGTTGCATCTACTTCAGGTATTCATATGATTGAAATTAATACTTATTCTATTGCTTCTAAACAATCTTGGGTATTAGATACCCGATGTGGATCTCATTTATGTAATGATCTACAGGGGCTTAGAAGTTTTAGAAGAGTTGGAAAGGCAGAGATATGTTTACAGTCAGCTACTGGACAGAACATCTCTACAACAGTTGTGGGGACTTACTATTTGCCTCTTCCTAGTGGATTAGTACTGGAATTAAATAATTGTTATTATGTTCCAGCCTTATCCAAAAGTATTATTTCTTTCAGTCGTTTGATGAACAATTATGATATTTCTTTGAAGGACAAATGTTGTTACATTTTTAAGAACAATATGTTTTATGCAAAAGCTATAATTGAGAATGGTATATTTGTTCTTGATTTAATTAAAGAAGTACATAATGTGAATACCAAGAGAATGAAACATGATAATCTGAATACCTCATACTTATGGCATTATCGTTTAGGCCATATAAATGAAAAACGCATGACCAAGTTACACAAGTCAGGTGATTTGGGATCATTTGATTATGAATCATTTGATACATGTGAATCTTGTTTATTGGGAAAAATGACAAAAGCTCCCTTTATTGGTAAAGGAGAACGAGCTAAAATGGTTTTGGACTTAATACATTCAGATGTATGTGTTCCAATGACTACACACGCCAGAGGAGGTTACTCCTACTTCATTACTTTCATAGATGAATATTCCAGGTTTGGATACATCTATCTAATGAAATATAAGTCTGAAGCATTTGAATAGTTCAAAGAGTTCAGAAATGAAGTAGAGAAACAACTTGGCAAAAGTATTAAAACACTTAGATCAGATCGAGGTGGAGAATACTTAAGTCAAGAGTTTCAAGATTATCTTAGAGATAATGGGATTTTATCTCAATGGACTCCTCCATATACACCACAACACAATGGTGTATCTGAAAGGAGAAATCGAACATTATTAGATATGGTTCGATCAATGATGAGCCAAGCGGACTTGCCTAAGTCTTTTTTGGGATATGCACTAGAAACTACTGTTTATGTGTTAAACAGAGTTCCTAGTAAATCGGTTGATGTTACTCCATATGAGATGTGGAATAACAAGAAACCCACGCTTTCTCATATGAAAGTATGGGGTTGTCCTGCTTATGTGAAGAGGATAATATCAGACAAACTGGATGTTAAGTCTGATAAATGTTTATTTGTGGGATATCCAAAAGAAATGTTTGGATATTATTTCTATCATCCCTTAGAACAAAAGGTGTTTGTTTCAAGGCATGCTGTCTTCTTGGAAAGAGAATTTCTCCTACGAGAGGACAGTGGGAGTAAAATTGAGCTTGGTGAAGTTCAAGACCCACAAATAGAAGATGATCAACTGATTGAACCCGAAACTGAATTTCATAATGATGAGATTACAGTTGAACCTGATTATACACAAAATCCTAGAAGATCTACTAGGATGCGTTCTATCTCTGTGAGATATGGATTTCACGTTGATTCGGATAGAGGCATAACTGTAGTAGAGGACAAGGAGCCTACAAGCTATCAAGAAGTTTTGAACAGTTCAGAATGTGATTTATGGCTTAAGGCTATGCAGTCCGAAATGGACTCCATGTATGAGAATAAAGTATGGATTTTAACTCAACCACCTGAAGGGATAAAACCCATAGGGTGCAAATGGGTCTTCAAAAAGAAGACTAACATGGAAGGTAATATAGTTACCTATAAAGCTTGCTTAGTAGCAAAAGGTTATCATAAAAAAAAAGGTATTGACTATGACGAAACTTTTTCTCCTGTAGCGATGCTTAAGTCTATAAGAATACTTTTAGCCATTGCAGCTCATTATGATTATGAGATTTGGCAAATGGATGTGAAGACAGCTTTCCTTAATGGAAATCTTTCTGAGGATGTGTATATGACACAACCAGAAGGATTCACATCAGGAAATGGCGAAAAGGTATGCAAGCTTCAAAGATCCATTTATGGATTGAAGCAAGCCTCTAGGAGTTGGAACATACGATTCAATGAGACAATCAAAGAGTTTGGTTTCTCACAGAATGAAGATGAACCTTGTGTGTATAAAAGGGTCAGTGGGAGTGCAATTGTCTTCCTAGTTCTATATGTAGATGACATATTGATCATGGGAAATGACATTTCTCTTCTCCAATCTGTTAAAATATGGTTATCCAAGAAATTCTCCATGAAAGACCTTGGAGAAGCATCCTATATTTTGGGAATAAGGATCTATAGAGATAGATCCAATAGGTTGCTAGGTCTTTCTCAGAGTACATATATAGATAAAGTATTGAAGAGGTTAAATATGGATCTCTCTAAGAAATGGTTTATACCCATGGTGCATGGGAAACACCTCTCTAAGTCTATGTGTCCGCAGACACTAGAGGATAGAGAGAGCATGAATAGAATACCATATGCATCTGCAATTGGTTCTATCATGTATGCTATGTTATGTACACGTCCAGATGTAGCATTTGCTTTGAGTGTCACAAGCAGATTCCAATCCAATTTTGGAGAGGAATATTGGGCAGCTGTCAAGAATATTCTTAAGTACTTGAGAAGGACTAAGGATATATTCTTGGTATATGGAGAGGGCAGTTTGGAAGTAAACGGGTATACAGATGCCAGCTTCCAATCTGACAAAGATGATTGTAAATCACAATATGGTTATGTGTTCATAATGGTAGGAGGAGCAGTTAGTTGGAAAAGTTCCAAACAAGAAACAACTGTTGATTCCACGATGGAAGCTGAGTACATTGCTGCTTCAGAAGCAGCCAAAGAAGCAGTCTGGATCAAAAAGTTCATAACCGAACTAGGGGTGGTACCTAGCATTGTTGATCCGATTCCTTTATATTGTGACAACAATGGAGCCATTGCGCAAGCAAAGGAACCACGGTCTCATCAGTGATCCAAACATGTTCTCAGACGCTACAATCTCATAAGGGAAATAGTAGCTAGAAATGATGTGAAAATAGAAAGGGTTCCCACAGATGACAATGTGGCGGATCCCTTCACTAAAGCACTTTCCCAGATAAAGCATGATCATCATATAAATAGCATGGGTCTGAGACATATGAGTGATTGGCTCTAGTGCAAGTGGGAGATTGTTAGAGAGTATGCCCTAGAGCCCATGTAATAGGGATGTTTTTCATATGTATGAAATTTATATTCTTAATAAAAGGCATCATTCATTTATTAATGCTGTGTTTGAATACATGAGTTTGTAAATCTTAAATTAATAAATGAAGTCCTAGATATTATAAACACAGTGCAAAGGCAATCATGAAGGTGTTCATGATGTGAGATGTCTATCGCATGCAAATGTGTTAATATCTAAATATCCCTAGTCATAGAATTAACAAGATAGGACATTGTTAATTCGGATAGACTAGCACATGTTATGCTTCTTGAATGGTTCAAGCAATGGTTCTCATAATTGTGATTATAGATGATAATCAAAGCTAACATGTGGATGCTTGTTAGAGGAATAAGTTCATTGGAGACCTGCAAAGAGAATCCTCTTATGGATATTAAATCTATGTCAGTGAGGAATCTCTTCATAGCGGTTGTGCAAGTATCCTTAGACTTGAGATCACCAAAGTTATCTTAAGTAGCAAGTGGTATACTTTGACTCCATAACTGATTACTTCCAACTGGGAGTGAACATAGTTAGGAGATTGGGTATATCATAACCTACTTGAAGATAGTTAAGTGATTGACAAAGGATTCACCATCCCAGATTTAACAAGGGAAGTTATCTCGCATGATTCTATAATTGCCTTGTTCAGAGAATCTCTGGCCAGAGTAATATGCCGAGATGGATGGAGATCCATGAAGGGCATTTTAGGAACAATGGTTAAATTAATAGAACATACATAATTAGATTTATATGAGTTGACAGAAATCCATACTCAGAATCTAATTGAGATAAGAGTGGTGAAAGGAGTAATTGCACGGTAACTGTTTCTATGGAAGGGTACAGTCAAACCACATGACTTTCCTGACATTTGGGTAGTCATGATGCCTAGCTAGAGGCCAATCATGACTTGTATAATGATGTATCAAAATATCAATAGAGATTGATAAAATTATTTAAAGGAGTTTAAATCATGTGAGTTTTGAATAGAACTCACAATTACATATTATACTGCCAACATGGATAGGAACCCAATAGGTCACACACATATAGAGAAAAGGGTAAAATGGTAAAATGACAAGGATAATAATATTTGACATTATTATAAAGGTAGAGAGGAGAATATGATAATAATTAATTAAAGAGTTTAATTAATTATGATCAAATAAAATTGTCCGCGAAACTTTGGAGAAATATTCTGTAAATTAGACCTAAATGAAATAATGTATTTCATGATTAATTATTATTGTCTTATAAGTGTTATAAGACTACTATAAGTGTTATAGGACTGATATAATAATTAATAGGACCATTGGAGAAATTATAAAGGGCCAAAGGAATGAAGAAGTTGGAGGAAGCCCTCCAGAAGAGGGCTACACGCCAACTCCATACAGAAGGGCTTAGAGGGATTTTTCTTGGACCAAATTAATTTATATATGTTACATAAGTGTTATGGAACTCACATATTTAATTTGGTTGGATTTGGAATCCATTTGGGTATTTAAATCCAATTAGATGCACAAAGGGCCTAGTTTGTGGATTTTGTGCATAGTCTTTTATGAAAAGATTTAATTTGGATTTAATTAAGCCCAAATGATTATAATTAATTCCAGAGGCCCAATTAATAATTCTCCAGCAATTTTAAAGAGCCCAATCTCTTTAAGGAGTTGGAATTTTAACCTAACTATAAAAGGCCAACTAATGAGAATTAGGGTTAAGTGATTAAAACAAAAGGAAAGTCTTTTTCTTTACTCTCTCTCTTTTTGCGCCAAATCCAAGCTAGCTTCTTGGAATTTTGGCCAGCCCTAGTTGAACACCAATTTTTTGGTTCAATTTACCCCTCTCTAGTGTGGATTACTCATTGGAGGTGTTCGATTTTGGACACTGTGGTTTGCGACAACCCGGTGCGAAGTAAAATCAACTGTTCAACAAAAATCAAAGGTGATTTTTCTTATTCTTATATAGTGATATTGTGTATTCATGGCAAGATCAGATCTAATGGTTAAAAAATTTTAAAATTTCGCTCATGTATGTGATGCATGTAACCGTTAAAATCCAACAAGAGTGTCTAATTAGTGCTAGCTCATTGGCACATAAAATTAGGGAGAACAAGAGATTGTATACCATATAGGAACGCTTTCCTTTCTGGGGTCACATCACTTCTTGTATGAGTGTTAGTACTGCATAAATGTTTGACATTAGAACCCTGATGTAATAAAGGAAAATATTTACCTTTTATAGATTTGCATGATTGTCTCCATGTATGTTTAATTCTGTAGAAAGGAAGTTGTGCTTTTCAGGCCAGGCTCGAGCATACTCCAGACACCTGTACAACCTAAATATTAGAGGGGATTTCATTTTGATCTAATTGTGCAGCATTTGAGATGTTTGAAATTTGTTGATATGAAGTTTTTGAGATGTAACCATATGATAAGATGCCTCATATTCATGTGAGACATTAATATCTTAGATCATGATAAGTTATTAAAAATTTTCATATTCTTTGTTGTTTTAGCTTTGTTTGATTTTCAAATTCAAATCTTTATTGAATTCATTATAATTGTGCAAATAGTCATCTTTTGCTATTCATTCATCACCTGTTAAATGTCATACTAAAACTAATGAAGAAATTGACACGTGTATGTCTAAATAAACATCATAAAGAAAAGGAAAATATCATCCACACATCATTCAAATAAATAAAATACAAGTGAAGGAGTCTAGACCATAAATCTAAACACATCCAAAAATGAGTATTAATTCAAACATTAATTAACATAATAAAAATAATAAGCATCTCTCTGAAGGTCATAGATGATGCCTCGATGCGAAAGGACCTGGTGGTCTAACTAAAAGGCCTGACGGTAATTGTGGAGGCTGTGAAGACCTTGCTTGAGATGAATCTATCGGTGGTAGTGGTGGCTACGGCACCTCAAACTCAAATCCCATCCTCTGAAACATTGGAACCAAAATCTTGCCTATGAGTCCAGCTAAATGATGCATGCTATCACAAACCTGGCTTATAGCCATCTCCTATCGGTGTATTACCATCTCTATTCGGGCCAAATGTGAGAAATGGCGCTCTCTACTCTCTCCCATAGTCTATCTGAGATCAAAAATTGCCCATTCAATCCTTCATGCGGTCTTTCCTATAGTAGTCACTGATATACCCAGGATATGAGAATTTCTCCTAGAGATTCAGCTAGATGTAGCGACCATCTCTTAGACTCTATGTATATCCCATCTCAAACTCTCAATAGCAATCTCTATATGATCTAACCTACTCTCTATATCTATTGGGATACTAGAAAAAGCTGCAGCAAGTGGCACCGAACTATGGGGAGTGGAAGCTCCAGGATCCTCGTGTCCATGAAATTTGTAAGCCTTCTATTGTGCTGGTATGTGTAGTTTACTATAACCCCTAAGTGGCATAATTGGTGGCTCTTTAGAATGATTAGGACTGAGCCCGATACTAGAAGTCTAGGTTCCTGATTATGTCTAATAAATAGGAGAATGCCAACCATGTGCAGGACCCTTAAAGGGCTCATGTGCCTAATAAAGAGGAGAATAGGTAGGATCTTCAGAATGCTCATATGCTTGATGAAAAGGGGAATGGGCACTATGCATAGAATCCTTAGAATCTTCATCATTAGTAGGCATGGCATGTCAATGCCTACAAATCCCAAATCTTGATCTGTCTCCTCTACTTACAATAATCTGTTGACCCCTATATGGGTACGTCTGATCATATACATGTCTAATTCCATCTCAAAGCTTGTGACCACATTTCCCTCAGCTTGTGGTCTTAACTTAGACTCAAAAACCCAAAATAAAAGTAATAGTTAAGTGTTTATGCCACCAATAACCACTGCAGTACCTTGAGCTCAAGTTATCCTAGTGATATTTTGTAGAATATCATGGCTAATGTTGAAATGCTTACCTAAAACCATACCCCATAGGCTATTGATATCTAAAACATTCAAGGATCCCAGACTTCTAGATCACCTAATATAAGAACATAATAGAACTCTCTATAAATATCTTAACACCTGTAAAATCAACATAGTCTCCTTCGCAATTGTAAGATCATAAGGAATGTCTGGCCTAGCGATAACAACCCACTGCTCGTCTCCAACTATCCTTCTGGTGATCGCTACACCATTACCAATAGGAAAACCTAAAACCTTGGATACCTATGCTTGAGACATGCTGAAGGGTTATCCAAAAACTTTAAAATTAACAACTCCAGCCTCAATATCAGGCACTGATATCCCCCATTATGAAATATAGCTAAAAACTAATGGACTGCTTCTAAAAATGTAGCAAAGGTAGGACCGTAGAAATCCAACCAACCAACTCATACAAGCAGATATTGTACATCCTGCTAAATTCCCATAATTTGTAGAAAATGTTGGCTTAGGAATCATCTGGCCTAAATATGCACTCTATGCAAAGCTCTATACCTAGCTACTTGCTCTGGTATCATCCACTTAGAAACTTGAATGTCTTGCTATGGCTAAGCCTATCTGCATCACGGCATCTATATAAACACGAAGCTAATTATTTGATTTGACAAAATAAGCATGCCTAGCAAGTATTGACTAATGATTTTAGGCTAAAAACTTTTTCAAGATATTTCAGTAAATGAAATGTAGCAATAAATTTAAGCAACAGTATAACTATTTTGATCATTATTTAAAAAAACGCATAAAAAACATAAAATAATATCACATTGAATTGTTAAAATGGTAAAGCATAAATTTTAACAAATTTATTAAAAATAACAGGTTTACCATACATGTATAATACTTACACAAAATTAGGCTATTTAAACAACTTGCTTAGTAAATTACTAATGGATTAATTATGTAATTATATTAAGGCTGCACACAAAATTTCCTATATTAATTAATTAACCTATTTAATTTAATTTAATTTTTTAATTAATTTTTATTTTTAATTAATTTTTTAAATTGAAAAAGCATAACGACTAAACATTATAGATTATAATGCATAAAAATACAAATAAAAATGTAATCAGCCATCGAATATAATTAAATCGCAATTATATATACATATGCCAATTTATATGGTAAGCATATAATTACATTATTTCATATGATTAGAACTTAATTAATATGTTTTTAACAAACTCGAACCAATTCACATATTTACTTTTTCTTCTTTTTCATTTTGAAAAATTCTAAAGATCACTTTATTTCATAAACGAATATTTAATTATGTATATATAACACTGAATTATTCATACACATAACCATAAGTATAATTAAAATCCAAATATACACAATTAAAGCATGGTTTATCATAGCTGGAAAACAAGTATAAGCTTCATGCTTACTCCTTCTAGGTTATCCCACATTGATAAAATTGTTGCCAAAGCATTAGCTAACTAAGTTTCATCCCGAGGAACATACTTGAAAGCACAAACCTCAAATTGATCATTCAAAGCCCTCAAACATCTCGCCTAAGATACCTAACGCTCTTATTTCATCGCCTACTTACCTCTTTCTTAGTAAACTACAAAAGATGAGTGACAATAAACCTCAGCACTTCTTACCCTAAGGGCCAATAAAGATTCCAATCCAAAGATGCATGCCTCATATTTAGCATTCATTATTATTGGCTTTATATCTAAGCTTATTTGCTAAAGGCAGCTTTTCTCCCTCGGGGGTTATTAGAATACTCCTATCCCTACACCTTTATTGTTCATGGCTCCATCAAAAAATATTTGCCATTCTTGAACAACTATAGCCGCAATGTTCTCATCAGGGAACTCATAAGATATTTCCTCCCCGTCTAATGGTTGGTCTACTAGAAATTTTACCACAGCTCTTCCATTGATTGTTTTTTAGGTGTTGTATTTAATATCAAACTCATGCAAAAGAATCAGCCATCTTTCCTTTGTTTCCAACAATGAGGGTGCTTCTTGAAAGTATTTCAAAGGATTCTGCTTCGCTACTGCTTTCACTTTCTGCGAATGAAAATAATGCCTTAGTTTTTAAGAGGCTCAAATAACTAACAAATAGATCTTTTCTACCTTCACATATTTAACTTCGTACAGTAGAAACTTTTTATTGAGATAATATACCACATATTCAACCCAAAATCATCCTTCTGAGCCATCATAGCTCGGAATAAATTGTCTTCTATAGCTAGATATAAAATCAAAGGCTTTTCAGCTTGTGGTAGCCTTAACATTGATAGATGTAAGAGGTATTCTCTGATTATGTCAAAATTTAGTTGACAATCTTTATTCCATACCATTGGCTAATATTTTCAAAACATCTTAAAGATAGGCTCACAGATGGAAGTTAGCTTGGCAATGAATTGATTGATGTACTATAGTCTGCCTAAAAATCCATAAACTTCTTTTTCTTTCTATGTTATAGGCATTTCCTGAATGACCTTCACTTTATTAGGATTTGATTTTATCCCTTTTTGACTCACAACATATCCTAGGACCTTTCCTAAAGTCGCCCCAAACACGCACTTCTTTGGGTTTAGGCGAAGGTTGTAGTTATCAATCCTTTAAAAAAAGCTTTTCTAAGGCTTTAAAATGGCCTTCTTGGGTTACTAATTTGATCATCATATCATCTACATATACTTCTACTTCCTTATGGATCAAATCATCCAGAATTTTAGTAGTCATTCTCTGATAAGTAGCGTCTACATTCTTTAATCCAAATAACATGACCTTGTAACCATATGTGCCCCATTCAGTAATGAATGCCATCTTGATCCTATCAATAATTTTATTCAGAATCTGAGTGTATCTGGCATACCCATCCATAAAGCTATACATTACACAAGCAGTTGCGCTATCTACCAAAACATCTGTATAAGAAAGAAAAAAATCATCCTTTGGACAAGCCTTATTTAGATCTTTATAGTCCACATAGACTTAAACCCTTTCATCCTTCTTAGCCACCAGAACAACATTTGCCAACCAAGTGGGATATTAAAGCTCCACTAGAAACTTGGCCTCTATCTACTTCCTTGACTTTCTCTAACCATTCTGGCCTGAGTCTCCGAAGTTTCTACTTGATAGGCCTGTAACCAATATAGGTAGGGATGGAATGCTCAATAAACGCATGATCAATTCCCGATATGTCTTCATCGGTCCAGGCAAAGAAGTTTTCATATTTTTTTTAATATTCTCTCAAATTCTTTTCTCCCTTTAGGGATAACATCAGATGCTATCAAGATTTCTCTTTGATTTTCAAGAATACCAAGATTGAATGAAATAGTACTTATTGAATTAATGTCAAATATAAATGCTTTATGATCATGATGATGTGAGGTGAAATTATGCCAAACATCACATAAGTAAAGTTATTCATATTATTAATATAAGAGGAGCCACAGACATCATTATTAAAATGTTAAGGTACAAAAAGTGTATCTACTAATTGATGTTTGGAAAGTATAGTAGATCAACTAATAGTATAGAAAAATAATATTATGACCCTAAATATCATACCCAAGGGAATATGAATTGCTAAACAAAATAACTATGTTCGAATTAAATTAATTTGAGATTATTTTCCAAGTTTTTGAATTGAAAGCAAAAAATAACTAAATTAACAGTAAAACATAATAAAAACAAAAACTATATTAACATAAATTAAACATAGAACAATAACTAAAACACTTCATCTAAAGAAACTATCCACCTCAACTGATATTGTAATGACTCAAAATCAAAAGTAACATAAGTGATTATGGAAAAACCAGTTAAATAAAACTAGATAGCTTATTTAGACTATCATTCTAAGCATTAAACATTCTTATTAGGAATAATTCAATATGTAGCATAATTATCTAGTCTTAAATTCTTAGACATCCATTAAACTCTTTTCCAAACAAACTTAACTTCGATCTATTCTTAGTTCAACTTTTCTTAGTATTAATTCACTCTTACCAACACACAATTACCTCAAATTCAGAATATAATCATGCATCAATATAAATAAACTAATCCAAGAACATGCATATCATAGATCATACTTGAAATCAATAATCAACCATTCATCAAATAAGTAAATCATTAACTCAATAACAATTAGAGATAAGAATTTGCTTAAGAAATAAGAAATAATTAAACTTACATTGAATTAAAGCACAAACTAAGTCATTACAATAAAATAATGAGGATTCAAATATCCATTAGCAAAAGAAAAGAAAACTACTTACCAAACATAATTAAAATGAAAGAAAAACTAAAATAAGAAATATAATACTCAAAAGGCTTCAAACTTGCTCTTGATGATTTGAAAACTAAAAAAAATATGAAAAACTAAACTAAACTACTATAAAACTATTGTACGAAAACTAAAGAAAAATACCATAAAACTAAAGAAAAATTCATAACTATTGCATCTCCTACATCTAACTAGTTGTCCGCTTATTTTGGTATCTTGAGCATCCTTTTATAGCCTTCAAAGAAGAAGTTAATGTGCCTCGTAACTTCTTAAATCAAGGTGTAAAAGAATTTTAACCAAATAGGATAGTATAAGAAAAATCAATTTTTTCGATGGAATTGAGTAAAATTTCATAGGGAAACTAAAATGACGAAGAAATTTAACGGTGAAAAAATGGTGTAGAAGATCCGGTTGTAGGCACCTTTATCGATAAAAAAATGTTTCCATTGGTAAATTTACCGACGAAAAACAAAATTCTTCGTTAATTTTGTCGGGAGGTGGAGACCAAAAATTGTCATCATTTGCCATATTTACTGATGGTATTAATTTTCATCATTAATTTTACCAATGGAATTGTATTTTTCATCGAAATTTTTATCGACAAAAATCACAATTCCGCAGGCAAATTTTTGATGAAATGGTATATTATGTAGATAAATTTAGTGATGGTATATATATGTCTATTGGTAAATTTGCCTCATGGTAAAAAAATTTGCGATGGAATTATTCGTCACTATTCTGTCACTAAAAATATCTATTAATTCAAGACATCCATCTTTCAGAATAATAATAATTATAGATATCCATTCAAGCACAAAGAACAAACTTTAAACTGAAAATCACATAAATCAATTAGTCATCTAGGAATTCAAGATCCCCTTAACAAAAAGATCAAACTTCTCAATACTTATTGTTTTAATCTCAAATTATCATCAATTTTGCGAACTTCACATCAGTTAGTTTATTCAAATACACACACACACACACACACACACACACAAGTTTTGTAAATGTACTTATGCACTCATCATGGTTTTGAGTATATAAGCCAATCTAATTCATGCAATTGTCATTAAGAAATTATTTAAATCAAGTTATATGTATTTATTTCTATAAAAACTGTGTAGCAACGTACTGTCCCATTATAATTACAACTTCTAAAGGAGATGACACTGAATGACAAACTAATAAGCCAAATGGGAACAATTCAAGATTGTTAAACTTTACACCAATTTATGCAAATAATATAAATCAGTTCACTGAATAAAGTCCAATTAAGTAAAAATAAATCTTGTACTCTGATGATTCGCCAAAAATTAAATTAATTTTTGTATTTATTTATTTATTTATTAAATTAAATCTTGTACTCTGATGATTCACTGAATAAATTATATTTATTTATTTCAATTCAAACTAATATTTGTATTCAATTTTTTTGGTTCAAGAAAATCCACGTAGCAATAATTTTAAATGTATTTGAGCACCTCCATGCTATACGATGCTGACATGAGTTGCCATATCCAACCTTAATATGGTGCTTTCCACATCAACATAGAGTGTTCATATAAACTCTAAATTCAGTTTTGCCAAAATATTTTGCAGTGACACCAAATTTAGTGAATCTCAATGTATAAATCAATTGAAAATAGAGTCTATTCTCTTGAATCACGAGTCTCTTATCGCTACCCAATGATATATCGAGTTTTAGATTTCATTTTACTCTAAATATATTGGCCAGACTCAATTGACAAATATATGTAGCTTTGGAAATTCACAAGGCAAATATAAAGGATTGTCTATCCTAAATCAAAAAAAGAAGAAAAAAAATTCTACATATATTTAGCTTTATATTTTCAATAATATATATCCTATATGAATCTCAATACGTATGGACTGTTGAATGAAAAATAAAGCGTGTGTGTTAATGGATCTCTAATGAATCTTGAACATCTATTTTGTTTATAACATTTTCATATTATCAGTTATTAATTTCCACCTGACTATAAACATAGGAAAAACTAAAAATAATAAATCTTACAATTAGCTTTCTCAATTAACCAATTAAACTGCATTAGTGACAGTAAATGCAATTAACAAATTAAATCACCACCCATCATATATCAATAGTAAGAAATAATTTCAAACACCAAACATTTGATTCTAAAAAAATTGAAACAATTCTTAATACAAAATTAATTCAAAATTAATATAAATAAATTTTTCAAGAGTAAATTTGTAGTTACATGACTACCTATTAGAGTTGATTTTCTACATTTTTCCTTATTTCGATCCATTATTGAACTCATCGGAACCTAATCGGAGCTTCGTCGGACCCTCATCAACGTGAATCCATAAACACCTAAAGGTAGCCGACATATGTGGAAGCCTAGCACCGGTAATCACATGCTCAACCACCGTTTGGTTTGGCTAGGATCTCACCAAAATAGTCGGCTTCTTTTCTCCGATCCATTCATTGCCGATGAGTGGGCAAGAATGGAGGGTACCGAAATGTTCGCCTTGTTCTAGGGGACTGACCGGTGCTACTCATGTTACCGATCACTATCGCCAGTCACCGAAAGGAAAGGAAAGGAGATTTAACCAATGGAAGGGAAAATAGAGATGGGTTGTAGCACCCATCATCGATCGACCTCACCAATTGCCATCGCCGGTGGTTGGTTGCAGCGCCTCTCCAGTGCTCTCCCTCTCTCTCCCTTATCTCTTCTTTTTCTCTTTTTTTCTCTTATTTCTCTTTTTCTATGGCCATGATCTTTTAGCTCTTATTATTATTATTATTATTATTATTATTATTATTATTATTATTATTAACATTTCTTTATTTTAATTTTTTATTATTACTTCCTAAATTGTGCTTTATTTAACAGTTTTTAATTTAAAAACCTTGAAATTATATTTACTTGTATTGTTTCTTTAATAATTCGATTGCAATGAGTAAATAATATATATACTTCATCTTGGTTCAATTTTTTTGATCTTGGGCATTCCGAATTTTATAGAGTTTTCATTTTTATGCTATTTTATATACATTTAATCATAAAATTATAATAAAATTCAAAAGATTTCAAATAAAAAAACATTAATATTTGAATTAATCTAGTTGAAAAATCACTATACAAAAAATTTAAATTTCTAATGCATAAACTAATTATAATTCAAAAACTACATAATTATAATAAAATAATTATGTATCATATATAATTATGATTAAGCAATCATACTTAATTTATATATACATACTATATTGATTAATTAATCAAATTATATTTTATATATTTAAATTATATATATAAAATCATAAAAAGTTTGTTCAGTTGAGTCTATTTAATTTTTCAAATAAAAAATCGAACTATAAAAACTAAAATAATCAACCTATAAAAATCAAAAAAGCCAAAAAAATCAAATCAAGATAATCGAATGTTTCATGATTCAATTCAATTTCGGTTTCCATTCGATTTTCCTCATGGCGCCATTAATATGATACATGATTTTAATGTTACTTCCCATAAAATTAAGTGTTACAAAAGAACGAACTACTAATGCAAAATGATTTTAATATTATTCGACATAAAATTAAATATCATCGACTTCACTATATTTAAAATTGTATTGGGAAGAATTTTAAGCAAAAATATTAATAGATTAATTTTTATAAATTAAATTATGGACCTATTATATATATTTGCTAAGAGTTATAAAATAGAATAAACACAAAGAAAATTGGAACAATGAAAATAATTTTGATGTTAAACACAGAGTGAGTTATAGGAAGTGTTTGAGTGGAGAGTAGCACAGATAGGTAGAAGAGAATTATGACTTAGATAAAATATAAAATATGAATTTTGATTAACTTTGAGAAAGAAATATAATAAAAATGGGTAAATAATTTATTTTAGTTTCCCTATGGAATGAAATTTCTATAGGTAATTTATCGACGAAATCATTCTTCCATCGGTAAATTTCCTATGAAATCATATTTCCATAGGAATTATCGATGGAATCCTTTTTTCACCGGTAAATTCCCTATGAAAACATGATTCCATAGGAATTTACAGATGAAAAAAGGATTCCGTTGGTAATTTACCAACAGAATCAAATTCTTATCTCTAATTCCTTAAGAAAACACAATTTCATCAATAAATTACCTATGATCATATTATTCCATCGATAATTTACCAACGGAATAAAAATTCCATTGCTATTTCCCGATAAAAACATGATTTCGTAGGCAAATTCTCTACAATCATATTATTCTATCCATAAATTTTATCTACAAATTTAGCCATAAAATATTGGTGCTTTTTTTACGACAATTTTTCATCTTCCATCGCTAAATTCCTTTGAAAAAGTTTGGCAGAAATATTTACCTTCATTTTTTTACGACGGAGTTGTATTTCCGTTGCAAAAATCATTTTTGCCTACCATTTTCCCTATGGTATGAATTTTTTGTCGGTAATTACCGATAAAATTTTTTTCGTTGGTAATCAGGATTTTTCTTTTAGTGGGAAATCTTTTATCGTTAATTTTTATCACACACTTAGGAAAGTTCCTTTGGTCACTAGACTGAGCAATGAAATGCTCAAAAGAGTGGTTTATTCACTCGACTGATTGATCTTCTACTGACGTGAGTGCTTTTCTTCTTTAGTTGAGTGATTTTCTTCTTTAGGTGAGTGATGGGTGAATGCCTAGAACACTCAGTAGAATGAAAGTTCACTCGGTTGAGTGATTTTCCACACTCTTTTGAGTGCTTTAAGGCTACCCCTTATGACACAAATTTTCCATCTTTCCCAAATTTACACTTTTACCCCTTAAGTTTCCTATTCTTCAATTTATTCCTTTTCTTCAATTAAGCCCTAAAAAATACCAAAACTTGCAATTAGACCTAAAGACACACAAATTAACAAATTAAAAATAAAATAAACAAAATTCATACTAAATTAACTAATTTAGACACACAAAAATACACTAAAAATATAGTATAATTCACAATTATCATTTACAAAAGCGTCCTCATCTACATCAGATGAGTTTGATGCCTCAGATGATCTCCATCTCCTGCATCCTGTAAGGCCTCCTGATTAGCTTCTATGGTAGATTCTTTAATATGCTCTCTCAACTTAGGTACAAAAACTTCAAATTTAGCGTTTTCCTTGCCCTTGACTTTGAAAACTAACAGTTTTGGAGTCATAACCTCCTTAGGAGCATTATCCCATTCAGATAACTTAATCATAATTTTTTCATACCAAAATCCTCTAATAGGCTTGATTGTGTCATTGACCCAATCAAAAACTTCATTAAAGATTTCGAAGCCAGGAATGACTTTCCCCTTAACCAACACAAGCTCAATCTCACCACAATACTGATGTGCGACAGATGCAGGCACAAAACTATCAGGAATATGTAGCACACCCTCTAGTTTCAATGGACCTTTCTTCTTAGCATCGAGTTTTTTATAACCCAATCCCTTCTAGCTAGTCTATTTTATTGTAGTGATAACTTCAGAAGGACCCTAGGAAATTTTACCCAAACCATCTCCTGGCAAAAAGTACTTTTTCTTTGTTATGTTCACCACTTGAGGGGTAGACTCTTGCTTATTTCTACCATCAGCATTAATAGCAGCTACATGAAACCTATTGAATGGTTGATTTGTTATTCCCAACAAAGAAACTCTATTCTCTCTAGCAGTACTTATAGTGACCACTTTACCATTATGGGGAATTTTAATCATCTGATGAAGGGTAGATGGAACTCCTTCTAATTTGTAAAACCAAGGTCTCTCTAATAACAAAGAAAAATTAATAGGTATTGGTAACACTACAAATTCTTTTTTAGCACCAATTACCCCAGTCTTTACGCATTCATTAAAAGCATCTACTGCTTACCTCTAGGAATTTTCATAGATAATGACCACTAGGTCAGACTTACTCAACATAGACTTATTTAGTCCAAAAGCTGAAAGTGCCACCAATGGGCACAAATTAATGGAAGATCTATTATTTACCATTGCACATGTCATTTGTTTTCCATTAACTTGGGTTTTTTATGTAAAAAGGATGATTATGTTCCCAACCTTTAATGGGTAGATCCCTATAGGTAAACACAATATTTTCCTTGGTACTTCCTATAACCAAATCTAGTAGCTCTGAAGGTGAAATGATCTTAGCCATACTAGATTGACATAAAGCCTCTACTACTTTCTGTCTATGAGAAGGTGACTATCTAAGCAAATCCTATATGAAAATTTGAGTGGGAGTTTTCTTTAGCTGCTTAAGGATGTAATCCTCCTTCTGCTCATGTTTCATAAGCAATGGCTGAGAATTTGACCATTTTTTTACCTCTAGCACTACTCTACCACTTCGAATGATCAACTTCACTTTCTATCCCTCTTTCTTATTCTCAAAATCCCATAAATCTAAAGGACCAACACAACCTTCATCTTCATTGGATGACTCCTAATAGTCAATCACACATACCTCCATCTTATACTCCTCTTTTAACTGTTCAGGATGAGTAATGGCCAGGTACTCATTACTATATAAGTCATATAACACATGCCAATCTGGCAAACTTGAGCAAACCATTAATACAGATAGCAAGACTGCATTATAACTCCCCTTATTCTTTTCCCTCTTTTCTAGATTAGTGATCTATTTGCTATCGATAAAATCTTGGATCTTATCCCTCAAAGTTCTATAGTGATCCGTAAGATAGCCTATATTTTGATGATATACACAGTATTTACCAGCCCAATGATTCTGCTGACCTTGACTTCTAGTAGGCTTAGTTGGCAAAGGTTGTAATTTCCCCTGCTTTATCAATCGATCAAGTATCCACGACGGTGATCTACCGAGGTTCAAATAAACCTTTAAGTGCTATCATTAATAGATACCTTGATTGTCTTTCCAGTAGAACTCATACCACTAGTTCTAGCCATCATAGTTCTATACTCTCGACATCCAGAGTTAAAACCAGCACTACTAGTAGAGCTTTCTTTCTTAGCCAGGTACTCACCTTTAGCTTCAATGGCAATATCCTTTAAGGACTCCCAATCTTTCAACCCTTTTATCTTCAAGCCTTCTCTCACGTAAAGGATAGCATTTTTAATGACATGCCTAATCTAATCAATAATGTCAGGCTTTCACTTTTTCTTCATTACTCTATTTCTCCACCTTATCAAGTACTCATGAAAAGGCTTATTCTACTTTTGCTGCAGCAGCTTAAGATCTTTTAGAGTGACCTCCATTCGTGTTCTACAATCATACTACCTCAGGAATTCTACCATTAACATATCTCAATCTTTTTTGGTACATCTGTACAAACTATGATACCAATCGATGGTATGGCCTATAAAGCTAAGGCTAAAATACTCAACCTTTTACCTTTCAATGAGAGTGGTACCCTTCATAACCAAAGTATACTACTTGATGTGAGTAAATGGGTTAAAAGTTCCATCAAACATAGGTAAATAAGGCATATTGAATCGTTAAGGGACCATGTCTTCACTATCTAAGTCTTTATCCTCTAAACTGACCCCTTTCAAGCCAACAACACTCGAGTCATTGCTTTTATCTTTTCTTTCATTTTTTTGAGGACCGAATCCTTTATTCTAGGTAGTTTCCCTTTTGGGACTTATGTTACTGCCAGCTTTTCCTCCTCTTCTATGATGAAATCTTCCTCAAAAGAGATGCCTTTATCTTTTTTCTATTCAATAAGTAAAGCTCTCAATCGTATTCCTCATGATTAGGCAATTAGAGAAGGTTTCGCAAAGGCAATGGTTGAAGTACCTCCAGCTATCACTGGTTCCCCATGTGTAATAGTAGCTGCCAAAGTCTACTGGCCAGTAGGATATGCTAAGAAACTCATCCAGCCTTCTATCCAATTCCTGACTATCAATAGCCCCACTCTATATTGGGTCCATCATGTTTGTTCTCTCAAAAAGCCAGCTTAAAAGCCTCAGCCAAACCTAAATTAGTTTCTAATGCTGACTCAAACAACCCTGATAAAGATCTCCTAGCTAGATGCTTGTCCAAACTCCTAAACCACCCCATTGACTTTGCGTTGACTGTAACAACTTGTAACACCCAAGCAAAGCTCTAATCTTTTAGTTTAGCCAAAAGATTCTCCTACTAGTATATCTCGATCAAGGCCATTATAACTTCACTCAAGGTGAATTCTTAAAGGAACTGAGGCTCAAAACTTGTCAAAAAAAAACACTCATCTTCCTATAATAGGTCAAATCCTTAAACCACCTAGATGACTCTCTAATGGCTGAAAAAGAAATTTGTTAGCATAATGTATGATTATGTATGTAATGCATAAACATGTTGTATATCATTTTCAAAGCACATGCACAAGCCAAGTGTAAGGCCCCAAAACTTACCTTAGTAGGATTAGTGTGTATTGGAGAAAGAAATCAAAAGGTTTCAATGTAAAAGAATTGTTTATTTTGCAATTGAGATGTAATCGATATTAATGCAAAAGAAAAATGTATTATGGTAAATTGAGTAAGTGATGTACATAAGTATGATTAGTGATTAAGGTGATTCTAGTTGTAAATGAAAGATAAGACATAAATATACAACTTTGTAGAAGACTCCAAAATTGAATCTATCTCTAAAGTGTTCAAAATTGGGCTTGAAATTGATGGACCTTTGTTATTTTATCATCTAGACTAATTTGTTATTTTTTAATGATATATTGAGATTTAGAATTCAAAATTAAGTAATTTTTAATGTTTTAGAAACTAGAGAAATAATGGAACAACTTTGTAGAAGGACACTTTGGCTAAAAATATTGTTTTATATGTCTAAAAGTGCATACAAGTTGAAACTAGAAATCTGCCTCTGGGCAGAATAGACCTCACGATCAATAGGAAATTTATGTTGACCTGACATAGCCTGGATTTCAATCCAGAACCAAAAAAACCCTATGTCACGATCAATAGGTCTGTCCTAATAACCGTGACCCCTCCCCATAAACATAGCTCATGGTCAACACCCTTTAGTATTAATCATGAGTTAGCCTTGACTTAATCCAGAATCGAAGTGCAATCCAACTCATGGTCAACAAAACTATGCTAATGAATGTAACCCTCCTCTATTTTTTTAACCTTGATTTTCAGATCTCGAATGGTCACCAAAGTATACCTAAACACTTTTAGAGTATTTTAAGTGTAAAAACAAGAGTAATAAGTGATATAAAGTGAGTGTAAATCATAATGAATTTGTGAAGTAAAGTTAAATACTAAACCTTAATGTATAATAATTTATATAGCTAATGAATATGAATGAACATGAATATGAATGACATGATATAGTGAAATAATTACATGATCTATTGAGGGTATTGATGTCATATTTCTAAAAGTATGCATTAAAATGTACAAGTAATGAATGAGAGTGAACATGGTACAAGATATGCATGGTATTACATGATAGTCAAGTTAAAGTGTGGTTTAAATATATTTGAAGTGTAAGTAAGTGTACATTGTATAATGATCCTATTACATGCTTATATTGAATATGTAAAATCTATGATTCTAAATGTAACAAGTATGATATCCTCGAGTGACTAGTGACTTGTTGAACCCTAAATTTCACAAAGTGGTGGACAAATATGTTAGAGAGTATGCCCTAGAGCCCATGTAAAAGGGATGAATTTCATATGTATGAATTTATATTCTTAATAAAAGGCATTATTCATTTATTAATGCTATGTTTAAATACATGAGTTTGTAAATCTTAAATTAATAAATGAAGTCCTTGATATTATAAACACAGTGCAAAGACAATCGTGAAAGTGTTCATGATATGAGGTGTCTATTGCATGTAAATGTGTTAATATCTAAATATCCCTAGTCATAGAATTAACAAGATAGGACATTATTAATTCGGACAGACTAGCACATGTTATGCTTCTTGAATGGTTCAAGCAGTGGTTCTCATAACTGTGATTATGAAAGATAATCAAAGCTAACATGTGGATGCTTGTTAGAAGAACAAGTTCATTGGAGACCTGTAAAGAGAATTCTTACATGGATATTAAATCTACGTCAGTGAGGAATCTCTTCATAGTGGTTGTGCAAGTATCCTTAGACTTGAGATCACCAAAGTTATCTTAAGTAGCAAGTGGTATATTTTGACTCCATAACTAATTACTTCCAATTGGGAGTGAAAATATTTAAGAGATTGGGTATATCATGGCCTACTTGAAGATAGTTGAGTGATTGACAAAGGATTCACCATCCCAGATTTAATAAGGGAAGTTATCTCCCATGATTCTATAATTACATTGTTCAGAGAATCTCTGCCCAGAGTAATATGCCAAGATGGATAGAGATCCATGGAGGGCATTTTGGAAACAATAGTTAAATTAATACAACATACATAATTAGATTTATATGAGTTGACAGAAATCCATACTTAGAATCTAATTGAGATAAGAGTTTGCACGGTAACTATTTCTATGGAGAGGTATAGTCAAACCACTTGACTTTCCTAACATTTGGGTAGTTATGATGCCTACCTAGAGGCCAATCATGACTTGTATAAAAGTGTATTAAGAATATCAATAGGGATTGATAAAATGATTTAAAGAAGTTTAAATTATGTGAGTTTTGAATAGAACTCACAATTACATATTATACTACCAATATGGACAAGAAACAAACAGGTCACACACATATAGAGAAAAGGATAAAATGGTAAAATGACAAGGATAATAATATTTGATATTATTATAGGAATAGAGAAGTGAATAAGAGAATAATTAATTAAAGAGTTTAATTAATTATGATCAAGTAAATTGTTCGCGAAACTTTTGAGAAATGTTATGTAGAAATTAGACCTAATTAAAATAATGTATTTCATAATTAATTATTATTGGACTATAAGTGTTATAAGGCTGATATAATAATTAATAGATTCATTGGAGGAATTACAGATGCCTAGAGAAGTGAAGTTGGCATAGAAACCCTCCAGAAGAAGGGCCACACGCCAACTCCAAACAGAAGGCCTTAGAGACCTATTTCTTGGACCAAAATAAATTAAATATGTTACATAAGTGTTATGGATCCTACATATTTAATTTGGTTGGATTTGAAATTCATTTGGATAATTAAATCCAATTATATGTACAAAGGGCCTAGTTTGTGGGTTTTGTGCATAGTCATTTGTGAAAGGGCTTAAATTTGATTTAATTGAGCCCAAATAATTATAAATAATTCAGAAGTCCAATTAATAATTCTCCAGTAATTTTAAAGAGCCCAATCCCATTATGAAGTTGGATTTTTTAACCTAACTATAAAAATCCAAGAGATGTGGAATTAGGGTTATGTGTGAACAATTAAAGAAAAGCTTCTTCTCTTTTTTCTCTCAACCCTAGCTACCACTCCCAAAGCTAGCATCTAGGGATTTCGGCCAGCCCTTGTTTATCCCAATTGTTGGTTCATTCATTCCTTCTCTAATGTGGATTACTCATTGGAGGTGTTCGATTTTGGACACTGTGATTTGCGACAACCCGATGAGAAGGAAAATCAACTGTACAACAAAAATTAAAGGTGATTTTTATTATTCTCATTAATATGTATATTGTAAATTCATGGAAAGATCAGATATATTGGTTAAAAATTATAAATTCCACTTATGTATGACATGTAACAGATAATTCCCAATAAAATAGGCATGCCTATAAAGGGGATAGTGATTGCAGCTTCCTAATGATTCGATCCCTAAGGGTGTCACCTAATTCGAGACTATTATGTCTCACTTGTACAATACTGTTTATCAGTGTCACCCAATCCAAGACTATTATGTCTTGTTCGTACGATTCTACTTGTCGGTGTCATGTGTTTGTACCTGTATCCACCATTTAGGGGAATTCAGGCGATGATAGTGATTTGATTAATGAATAATGATAAGTGATCAATAGTGTAAGTGTTTTAGTGGTTCATGGTAATATAAGTGTTCTCCATTAAATAATGAAGTGTAATTAAAGAACTGTACTAAACTATTATGGAGTGCATTATTAAGAAATTGTATTGCAATGTTTCCTTAATGCATAGATTGTTGTTATAAGTGTATGTGTTTTGTAACATTAAAAGGCATGATGTTATGTTATTTGTATGTGAGACTTTGATAAGAAGTCAAGTGTTTTGTTTTAATCCCTTCTGATCCATTGCTCAGCATAAGTGTTCTTCCCATGTAGGTACACAGGTGCAAAGAAAAAAATGCCATTCTTGAGTCAACATCGGCAGGCCAGTAGAAAGGTAGAGAGTGAAGGCTAATTTTGATAATGCATTATTTTTTTGTAAATGTATATTGTTAAAGATTTGAAATATATGTAATGAACTAAGTTGTAATTATACTTTAAGCGTTTTATATGTTATATGTATATAGGTATTTGTACAAGTAGATTAATAAGAAAATTCTGTAAATAAAAAGTTAATAAGAGTGAGTTTACACCAAGAACAAACCTTCTAACCTTATTTCTCCCACACAAGCGGTCGTGCAGTCTTTTTCCTAGGTTGGATTAATTTATGGGTTAACAATGAACCTAATGAATATGTATAATGTTGAGCAAAAAGCCAGTAGTGAAACCTCTCTTTATTTAAAATGTAAACAAATGTATTATTGATTTATATATATTTGGATCATTTAGACAAACAAAGATAGGCCCATCAAAGTATGACAGCCTTTGATTAGCACTTACCTTAATTTATTAGGATTTGATCCAATATATATGTATCCAAATAGCAAGCAAAGTATTATGGTACATAATACCTAGGGGAAGTGTCTATGGCCATTTCATAAGGCTTTGGTCTAGTAGTAACACTTTAAGGCTACCCAATAGTGGTCCCTGCCAATGGGTCGAGCTCATTATGGGCACAGTGACCTATCAGGTCACCATTTAATATACTAAAAGGTATAAGGCCTGGGCTAGTGATTATCCCCTAACACTTTCCTACATTGAGTGAACATAAGGTTATGCTTCAAGAATGTACCACTAGTTAAATGAGGATTCCAAACCTAATTCTAAGGCCGTAACATGCTTTAATGCAACCTAACTCAGAAAAAAGTGACATAATTAACCATAAGCAATCATTATTATTATATCAACCAAATTATTTTTAAAGTAAAATCTCTCAAACAATTCCCAATGGAATCACCACTGTGACTTACACTAAGCCCTGTAAGTATTTGACTTATTCCTAAAATCCCGCTTTTTAGGCTCATGATCGGATCAAGGCTCTTTTAACTTGTGAAAATTAACCGTTTCTCAATGGGAAAGGATTCAACCCAACAAGCGATGCCTCGGGCCTCAAAAGGCATGAGATAGCATCTCGAGGTATCCTTATCCATTTGCTAACAACTGACTTACAAGGCATCTGCTAAGCTTCACAAGGCTTACATTGTAGAGTCACCAACTAACAAAACATTGGGGAAGTGATTTTTAGATAGTTCAGACTTCACCCCTACATGCATATTTGATTGATGGTTATATGAATGATTATTTATGGCTAATTATTCTAGTCCTGCTCTCATGCAATATGAGGTAAATAATAAATAATACATTACAAGCACATAAAAAGTTAAAAAACCATACATAAATCATAGCATTTTGTTTGAGGACATTGGTCTTTATGTGCATATGTTAAAAAATGAATTACAAGGACATTTTAGATGAAAAGAATGAAGGCATTGGACCTAAAAACAAATAATTATATACAAAAATTTTCTTAGGCTATTTTTAATTGTATTGTTCAGGGAAAACTTTTAATACAAATAATACAAATATATAAACATACATAAATTGAGATATTTATTAAATTGGGAACAAGAGATCCCTCATGAATATTTATGAAATTTCTTTGTGTGATTTGTGAAATAAAATAGGACATTGGTCTATCTTATTGATAAAACCCCATTAATTGAATAAAAATATGTAATATGAATTTTCTTAATTTTCGTAGCAAAACACTTTTTTACTAATTATTACAAATCACATAATAAAAGCAAAATGTAAATAACTTTAACAATATAAATAAATTTAAATAAATTATCTTTCCCAGGGTCTAATTGGATTCCTTATTTCTCCAAAATTCTCTAAATAAATCCAAATATTTATGCATAAGAAACACAATAAAGGTTAATGGATTAATCAAACAAGAATATTAATAAAATTGATATATTACAAATATAACATTATAAGTTAGAGAATTAATATATTACAATATTAAAAATTAACACAAAAACAAAAGAATATATATATATGAATCAAAAGAAGCGAGAAAAGAAAACTCATAAATAGGTAAAGAAATGAGTCATAGACCTACTTACGGAGGAAAACAAGTCACAACCTTGAGTGAAATGAGTCACATTCCCTCAAGTAAGACATTGGCCACTCTAAAGCGAGTCACGGTGAGTCAAGAGCGAGTTGCGATCTAAGTCCATAACTCACTCACAACTTAAGGTCGTGAGTCACTCTAAATTGTCCAGTAGCTATTGGAATGATGTCATGACCAAAGCTCAAACCTTCAAATCAAATTATAAGGATCAAAACACATAAAAGGCGCCTCTATTATTCTCAAGATTAGCTTACACACTAAAAATAAGGCTTAAAAACACAAAAAAAAAATTAATTTACACCAAATCATCTAGTGAGAGAAATATATTCTTAAAGAGAGAAAACAACAACTAACATGCATAACACTTCATTAAATTTATAATAAAATAGCAAATTCATGCATAAAACACAAAATCATACACAAATAGGACAACAAACATCATTCATGCAAGAAGGATAAGGTACATGAAGTTACACAGAGAACAAGAATGAGAAACAGAGCATGACCATTGTAGAAAAACTTAAAATCAACTTTCATAAAAATTAAAGTGTTAGATCTACCTAAAAGTTAGATATTTTCCTCCTATATTAGCTTCAATATTGCTATTTCCCAAACCCAGTGAGAATGCTCTAGAACTCTCCTCTCTGCTTCTTACGTTCTTCTTTCAAAACCAAACTCAAGAAAACCAATTATTTTTTTCTTTTTTCCCTCTCTCCTCTTTTTTAGAGTTTATTACTTATTATTCAATGTTATTATTCCAAAGACATCCCATCCTTTTAATAGATTAGATTAGGATTAAAATAGAAGATTTTTTATATTGAAATGATCCCTATTTCATAGGGGAAAAAACTATGATTTTGGATGGGATAGACCTAGTCACAGTCTTGACTGGTGATTCATTATAATGACCTAAATACCAGGTAAGTCAGAAATAGTAATTTTCGATAGTGAACAGTGATACTGAGGTGAATAGTATCATCCGAAGTTGAAAAATATTTTATTTGACCATTGAAAAGAAAAGATTAGCAGAAGTCTAAGAATATGTTTTGGATAGAAAATAAGGTCAAATGGATCGTAAAAAGTCAAAAATAAGGAAAAAGTCATGACATGGATTATATAAAAAGAATAATTATGTAATAGTATTTTTGTAATTATAACAAGTATGAAGGGAAAATCATAAATAATGAAATGTTTAATGATCAAAATATAAATTGCCATGTCAAGGAATAAATATAGGGACTAAAATATAAATTTTCCATATAAAGAGAATTCGAAGAAAAAAGAAGTTAAAATTGTAAAATTAAAATTAATTAGAATAAAATAACGTAAAAAAATAAATTATAGGGATCAAATGGTAATTGTTATTTAATTAAGAGAAATAAGTGAAATTAATAGAAAAAATATGTAATAAGAAAATTAAAGGCAACGAAAGTCAAACAAGTCAAAGAAAAGACAAATGAAATCTAAGGTGATGGGTAAAAAGCCAAGAGATCTAATTGTAATTGTACATTCAAGTAGAAATTTTTATAAGATTTAGTAAGAAAATATTAGTATAAGAGAAATTAAAGAAAAAGAAATAAATTCGAAATTTAATTAAGCCAAGTATGAAGTAATAAAAGGTTTAAGGGCTAAACTATAATTTGACAATTGAAAAATAATTATGTGATAATTAATTAAGAAAAAATAAGTATTCAAAGAATCCAATAGCAAAAAGTTAGGATGTAAGGGTAAAATTGTAATTAATTGAAATTTAAGGGACCAAATAGTAAATTGACTAATATTTGATAATAAAAAGTGAAAATGAAATAAGAAAAAAACAACAACAATAATAATAATAATAATAATAATAATATGAATGAGAAAAGTAAGAATATTAATGAGAATAAGCAAATGTAATAATATATGTGTATGAATGGAAATTTATAGTTTATGAAGAATATACATGTATGAGTATTGTAATAATAGTAAGAAATATGAAATGTGTGTATGTATATACATGTAAACATGCACAGACAAAAATTGAATTACAAATGAATGAATATGCCATAAGTATATGAATAAGATATATGTAAAGGTATGTAAGGAAAAATAATGGTACATGGACATGTATGATATGAAATGTGATAAATAAATGTATTTTTTCCCTTTGTTGTCTGGTGATGAGATCTAGTGCAGGATATAGTTGGCTAGCCATAGGGACACATTTACCGCGGTCTGGGTCATGGTGACTCGGTTTGGCAGGCTAATCATAATCTACTAATAACTCTAATTTTGTGTTTAGTTTGAGTCTAGTTTTCATTGGTTTTCTAGTGTCTTTTGCTTTATTTTTGCTTGCATTTAATAATTTATCCGATTCTCAATTAACTTTAGTTTTTGTGTGAATTTGAGAGCTTTTGATGGAATTCTGTGATTTTGTAGGCACCTCATGGTTACCAGGAATTCCTAGTAACCGTGACCCTTTGTATTCTGTCAAAATACACCATTTTACAGCTTGTCACGGTCAGCGTGGAAATTGTGCATGATAGGGTGGTAACCGTGACCTATGGAGTTTTTAGTACAGAAGCTAAAGGAGAAGCATCTCACGGTTACTAAGAATTTCATAACAACGGCGCCAAAAACTTGTTGCAACCCTAGCAAGTGCACTAGATTGACAAGTAATAAAGTGGGGTAAATTTAAGACCCTCAATATCGAACCCAAGGGAATTATGCTAAAGAATTTCCAATTGTTTATGTGTATGAGCTGTTTAATTTGTATAATGTAAATTTTAAAAACTAAAATATGCAGTGAGAAGAAATTAAATTCTACTAACAATAAATTGAGTATTTATTAAATTCAAAAAAATTAACAAGTATGAAAACCTATATAAATAAAATGTTGCTCGAGTTCACTCATCCACCCCATACCCAATGTGAATTAATTTTGCCTAAAAGTATACATGAACGAATTTGGGATAACCCTCTTAACCCAAGCGTCCCATTCTGGAGCCAGCTATTCTAGTTGCCCAAGCGTCCCATTTCGGAGCCAGCCCAATAACTAGCCTAAGCACAAGTCTAACATCCTAAGTTCGGTTTGCTTTTCCATTTCGGAGCCAAACAACCTAAAACTCATCTATTTCACTACACACTCAAACTCTGCAACCAAATTTACTACACATCTAGACTCCCATTCTGCAGCAATCTAGAATAGATAGTATTTTTAGATAGAAAAGCAGAGCAAAGATTCATTCACAACATTCAACTCACACAAGCATTAACATCCAACTCAAATAAAAGATACAAGCATTCAACAAAGCTAGAAAGTCACTTGAAGAGCTGAAAACTAATAAAATAAAATAAGCAACAGTGAAATAAACCATTCATTCATATATATATAATTGAAAATACGTTCAATATTCACATTCTTGGGTAGGGGATTCAAAGATCCCTCAAACAACTAACTGACTACTCACTATCCATCACAAAATGAAAAGAGAAAAGGATAGAATAACCCCTAAAATTCATGGTGAAGAAAACCCAGCTGAACCTAAGTTCTTCAATCTCTTTCTCCAAGGCTTGACTAGAAAAATGAGCTTCAAAAGTGTAGATCTATACTTCTAAACTATAACTCTATGTTTAATCTGAGTATTTTTGTGTAAATCCAACTATTTTTAAGTAAATCTATGTATCTATGTGTGTAAAATGAACAAAGTAATGAAATAAGTAAGAGAGAACACCCTAAAACCTAAAATTTTTCCTCCTTTTTCGATTCTGCAGAACAACCTGCCTTTTATAGGTCTACATAGGTCACAGTTACTATGAAATCCCTGGTAACCATTAGCTCTAATAAAAAAACCCTCTTTTTGTTGAAATAGGTCACAGTTAATATGAAATTATTAGTAATCGTGAGATGGCTCGAAGCTGTAATCTAAAATTTGGTCACGGTTACCATAAAATTCCTGGTAATCGTAGGATGACTCTCCTCTTCATTCTGGACTGAAAATATGCCTGTCTCACGGTTACTATGAAATTCTTAGTAACCGTGAGATGCTTCTCCTTTAGCTTCTGTACTGAAAACTCCATAGCTCACGGTTACCACCCTATCATGCACAATTGCCATGCTAACCGTGACAAGCTTCAAAATGGTGCATTTTGATAGAATACAAAGGATCACGGTTACTAGGAATTCCTGGTAACCGTAAGGTACCTACAAAATCACAGAATTTCATCAAAAGCATTTAAATTGACACAAAAACTAA
Organism: Excoecaria agallocha; assembly: GCA_037975025.1. Classification (NCBI taxonomy): domain Eukaryota; kingdom Viridiplantae; phylum Streptophyta; class Magnoliopsida; order Malpighiales; family Euphorbiaceae; genus Excoecaria; species Excoecaria agallocha. The sequence goes on along the minus strand of CM075809.1, from coordinate 72,125,621 downwards.
AGTTAACTGAGTTAGAGAGTATGCCCTAGAGCCTATGTAAAAGGAATGAATTTCATATGTATGAATTTATATTCTTAATAAAGGCATTATTCATTTATTAATGCTATGTTTAAATATATAAGTTTGTAAATCTTAAATTAATAAATGAAGTCCTTGATATTATAAATACAGTACAAAGACAATCATGAAAGTGTTCATGATATGAGTGTCTATTGCATGCAAATGTGTTAATATCTAAATATTCCTAGTCATAGAATTAACAAGATAGGACATTGTTAATTCAGACAGACTAGCACATGTTATGCTTTTTGAATGGTTCAAGTAGTGGTTCTCATAACTGTGATTATGGAAGATAATCAAAGCTAACATGTGGATGCTTGTTAGAAGAACAAGTTAATTGGAGACCTGCAAAGAGAATCCTCACATGGATATTAAATCTATGTCAGTGAGGAATCTCTTTATAGCAATTGTGCAAGTATCCTTAGACTTGAGATCACCAAAGTTATCTTAAGTAGCAAGTGGTATATTTTGACTCCATAACTAATTACTTCCAACTGGCAGTGAACATAGTTAGGAGATTGGGTATATCATGACCTACTTGAAGATAGTTGAGTGATTGACAAAGGATTCACCAACCCATATTTAATAAGGGAAGTTAACTCGCATGATTCTATAATTGCCTTGTTCAGAGAATCTCTACCCAGAGTAATATGCCAAGATGGATAGAGATCCATGGAGGGCATTTTGGGAACAATGGTTAAATTAATAGAACATGCATAGTTAGATTTATATGAGTTGACAGAAATCCATACTCATAATCTAATTGAGATAAGAGTGGTGAAAGGAGTAATTGCACAGTAACTATTTCTATGTAAGAGTATAGTCAAACCACTTGACTTTCCTGACATTTGGGTAGTCATGATGCCTAGCTAGAGGCCAATCATGATTTGTATAATAGTGTATCAAGAATATCAATGGGGATTGATAAAATGATTTAAAGAAGTTTAAATCATTTGAGTTTTGAATAGAACTCAGAATTACATATTATACTGCCAATATGGACAGGAACCCAATAGGTCACACACATATAGAGAAAAGGATAATATGGTAAAATGATAAGGATAATAATATTTGATATTATTATGGTAATAGAGAAGTGAATAAGAGAATAATTAATTAAAGAGTTTAATTAATTATGATCAAGTAAAATTGTTCGCAGAACTTTTGAGAAATATTTTATAAAATTGGACCTAATTGAAATAATGTATTTCATAATTAATTATTATTGGACTATAAGTGTTATAGGGCTGATATAATAATTGATAGATCCATTGGAGGAATTACAGAGGCCCAGAGAAGTGAAGTTGGCGCAGAAACCCTCCAGAAGAAGGGCCACATGCCAACTCCAAACAGAAGGCCTTAGAGGTCTATTTCTTGGAAGAAAATAAATTAAATATATTATATAAGTGTTATGGATCCTACATATTTAATTTGGTTGGATTTGGAATTCATTTGGATAATTAAATCCAATTATATGTACAAAGGGCCTAGTTTGTGGGTTTTGTGCATAGTTTTTTATGAAAGGGCTTAAATTGGATTTAATTGAGTCCAAATAATTATAAATAATTCCAGAAATCCAATTAATAATTCTCCAACAATTTTAAAGAGCCCAATCCCATTACGAAGTTGGATTTTTTAACCTAACTATAAAAATCCAAGAGATGTGGAATTACGGTTAAGAGTGAACAATTAAGAAAAGCTTATTCTCTCTTTTCTCTCAACCCTAGCTGCCACTCCTAAAGCTAGCATCTAGGGATTTCGGCCAGCCCTTGTTTCTCCCAATTATTGGTTCATTCATTCCTTCACTGGTGTGGATTACTTATTGAAGATGTTCGATTTTGGACACTGTGGTTTGCGACAATCTAGTGAGATGGAAAATCAACTATACAACAAAAATCAAAGGTGATTTTTCTTATTCTCATTAATATATATATATTGTAAATTCATGGCAAGATCAGATATATTGATTAAAAATTTTAAATTTTGCTTATGTATGAGATGCATGTAACTGATAATTCATAACAAACTGAGAATCGAATAAATTATTAAATGCAAGCAAAAATAAAGCAAAAGACACTAGAAAACCAATGAAAACTAGACTCAAACTAAACTAAAACTGAACACAAAATTGGAGTTATCAAAATGCCCCACACTTAGAATTTGCTTGCCTTCAAGAAAATGAATTATCCACAATCTTAAAAAACTCAAGACTCCAATTTAGAATGAGAAAAATCAAAAATGTCAGAGCAACACTTAGTAAAAGACACACAAAAGAAGAAATTTATCCAAATGAATCAAATCGGTCTATATCAAATAATTTCTCGTGTGTGTGTGAGGCTAAAATAGATTTATTTTCTTTCAAAACCAAAACTACCAGTGAATTCCAGCAATCAAGCAATCAGAGAATTACAACAAATTTGTGCATTCTACTCAGAACAACCATAAGCCTCTCCTTTAGCACCTGAACCATAAGGGTTATCTCCACTAAATAACTCAGAACAAAACAGGATCACCAGGGCTTATATTAAGGTTGTAATGGGGATAAGGATAAGGTGCCAAAAATTGTGATAAGGTTAACAAGACAGAATTAGCCACACTATCCAGAAATACAAACCACCTAACTTTCTCAAGAAATAACTCCTTTAAAATCCATGTTCTATCATTATAAGAAGGGAACACTAATTTTAGGACATTAGTTGGATTCTCAAAATTGTAGGAAGCAAGATAAATGACGCTTCCTATAAATGCTAGGTACCCCACACTTATTTTCTACAGTAATAAATCAATCAAAATTTCTGTAGCACAATATCTGAATTTTTGCTCTTTTTTTATTTACTGAGAAGGGCACCAAAAGCACTAATTGTTTATCATCCTTGTCCTAAAATATTTAGAATGTTTAAGCTCAAAAATCCCTAAAAAAACTTCAACTTCCCTTTACTTCTTAACTGACAATCAAAAATTTTATCAAACCTAACATGCAAATTTCATTACCCAAACTAGAGTGGCCAATTCCAAAGTGAGACAGACAAAGGCATTTTAGGCTGAATGGTTTAGCATAAGTGCAATCAAGAAAAAATTAAATAGTACGCTTTTAGCATACCAATTAAGCTCAAAGGAGTTAACAATGGTAAAATTCACTAAGGGTAGGTCAAAAGTCATTTAAAAGTTGGTTACCAAAAAAGCTGCTTAGATCATATCCTAATCTTATCTGAGTTGAATAATCGTTTTGAAGGGTGATAAGGAAGGTTCTAACTATTCTAGAATTTCTTCACTCGATTGCTCTTACTCACTGGTTTTTTTTATGTGCTCATTAAATAAGAAATTGAATAATATGTGATTAATTGAGATCAATTTAAATAACAATCTTTCTTGAACAAACCACTGCTCTCTGGCTACTCAATCTTTCCAACTTATCAGTTCAAAAATGAGTCTAAGCTAATTCAATTGAAGATCAATTGGTAGCTCAAGCTAAAGGTAAGGTGATTAATAACTCAATGGAAAAAATTATTCTAACTTAAATTAAAGGGAAAAACTAAGACTTTAGAACAAAACAATCTACTTAAAACCAAAAACTAAATGCAAAACATAAAGTAAATTAACTTAAAGCAAAATAAACTCCATTAAATCAACACTAAAGAACATTCATAATGCAAAATTAAATTTAAAATAGAGATGAACTAAACAACTGAAAAAACTAAAATGAGTTATGATTCAAGAGTTTCACAATTTTAGCCATTTGAGTCCCAACTTCTTCCTTTGAAAAGATAATCTGCACAAAATAGTTTCTTCACAACAAAATTAACTTCCAAAAATTGTTCAAATTTTTAACCAACATGTTTAAAAATCAATATCAACACAATTAAAATATTCTCTCTCTCACCCTACACTTAAAAACTTGTTGCCCTCAGCAAGGTACAAATATAAATCTTAAAATAGGGAAATAGGGGAGATGGAACTCCTATTCAGGTTTTAGTTTAGTTTGAGTCTAGTTTTTCATTGGTTTTCTAATGTCTTTTGCTTTATTTTTACTTGCATTTAATAATTTATCCGAATCGTAATTAACTTTAGTTTTTGTGTGAATTTGAGAGCTTTTGATGGAATTCTATGATTTTATAGGTACCTCATAGTTACCAGAAATTCCTAGTAACTGTGACCCTTTGTATTCTGTCAAAATGCACTGTTTTGAAGCTTGTCACGGTCAACATGGTAATTGTGCATGATAGGGTGGTAACCGTGACCTATGGAGTTTTCAATATAGAAGCTAAAGGAGAAGCATCTCACGATTACTAAAAATTTCATAGTATCCGTGAGACAGGCATATTTTCAATCCAGAATGAAGAGGAGAGTCATCTCACTATTACCAGGAATTTCATGGTAACCATGATCAAATTTCACATTATAGCTCTGAGCCATCTCACGATTACTAATAATTTCATAGTAACCATGACCTATTTCAAGAAAAGAGGGTTTTTTTATTAGAGGTCATAGTTACCAAAGATTTTATAGTAACCGTGAACCATGTTGACCTATAAAAGGCAGGTTGTTCTATAGAATCGAAAAAGGAGGAAAAAATTTAGGTTTTGGGGTGGTCTCTCTTACTTCTTTCATTGCTTTGTTCATTTTACACATATAGATACATAGATTTACTTGAAAATAGTTGGATTTACACAAAAATACTCAGATTGAACATAGATTTACAGTTTACAAGTATAAATCTACACTTTTGAAGCTCATTTTTCCAGTCAAGCCTTGGAGAAAGAGATTAAAGAACTTGGGTTTAGCTGGGTTTTCTTCACCATGAATTTCAGGGGCTTTTCTATCCTTTTCTCTTTTCATTTTGTGATGGATAGTAAGTAATCAATTAGTTGTTTGGGGAATCTTTGAATATCCTACTCAAGAATGTGAATATTAAACATATTTTCAGTTATATATATATATATATATATAAATGAATGGTTTATTTCATTTTTGCTTATTTTATTTCATCAATTTTTAGCTCTTCAAGTGATTTTCTAGCTTTGTTGAATGCTTGTATCTTTTATCTGAGTTGGATGTTAATGCTTGTGTGAGTTGAATGCTGTGAATGAATATTTGCTTTGCTTTCCTATCTAAAATACTATCTTTTCTAGATTGCTCCGGAATGGGACTTTAGATGTGCAATAAATTTAGTTGTAGAGTTTGAGTGTGTAGTGAAATAGATGAGTTTCGGGTTGTTTGCCTTCGAAGTGGGAAAGCAAACCGAACTTAGGATGTTAGACCCGTGCTTAGGCTAGTTGTTGGGCTGGCATCGGAATGGGACACGTGGGCAACTAAAATAGCTGGCTCCGAAATGGGATGCTTGGGTTAAGAGGGTTATTCCGAACATTATACAAATTAAACAACTCATACAAACAAACAATTGGGAATTCTTTAGCATACAATTAATTTTCACAGTTTTCACACACAATTACCTTAGGTTCGATATTGAGGGTCTTAAATTTATCCCACTTTATTACCTGTCAATCTAGTGCACTTGCTAAGGTCGCAACATCTACCTCATGCCACAGATTCACATATTACAATGTTCATGCTCTGTGATCTTTTGGGGTCACCCACTGTTGGACCTTTAGGTCCATATTCTGTGTATCCAATTCAAAGATTTCTACGGACTAATACTAAGGACAACTTAAGAAAATAAGATACTAAGTATATAATATATAAGTTAAGACAATATAGAATTCAATAAACCAAGTTGCAATTCAACAACACTAATATCATTGATGTAATTAAAATATAAATGAGTATAAAGGTGTGATTAATAAATATAACAATAAAGAGACAGTGATAATAATGAGCCAGTAAATGCTAACATGGATTCAAATGTCCGTAAGCAATATGAATATAAGTTATAAAGAATTATAAGAGGTAAAAATGTAACTAGACATGATAATATAAAGAAAACATGTTAAGACAAATGCTTAAGAATTATTAAGCATACAGGAAACCTGGATTGTAAGTACATGTAAGAAAGAAAAATAAAGGTAAAATAGTAACATTTCCATAATACATATGTTAAATTTAGAAAAGTGGAAACGAGAAATAGGAATACAAAAAATAATTATAAGTTTAATAGTGCCTAATCAAAATATGATCGAAAGTTAAAGGATTATTTTGTAAAAATATCACGACGAACAAAGGAAATAACTGAAATGCTAATTTATGTATAGCCATGATAGATAAGTATTAAAGATAAAATAATTACCAAAATAACTCAAGTAAATATGAAAATCAATAAAAGAAAAGGTTCAATTAATGTTAATAGTGTAAGTAAGACCATAAATAATAGTAAAATGTTAAATATAGTACACTAAAATATACACTTGAAAATATGAAAACAAGACAAGACAATTTAACAGTAACTGACACTACCAATTCAAAATAAGAACTTAAGAAAATGAAGTTATTGAATGATGTAAGTAAATAGTGAAAATTTAAAGCAAAGTAAGTAAATACATTGCAATGATGTAAAGAAATAAATAAAGATAAAGAGATTGATTAATTGGAATTCTAAAACTAAAATAAAAGTTAAGTATAATGATACAAGATAAGTACGTAAAGAATAATTTTAAGTAAATTAATGACAGAATAAACAAGTTTAATATATGACATAAACTTAAATTTTATAAGTACGAATAAGATATATAAGCCAATATCATGGAATAAAATAAAATAAACAAGATAAAATATAAATATGAGCTACTAAATAGGTTAATAGAAATTCATGAAATAAGTAGTAGAGAACCAAAAGTAATAGACAAGTAATACTGGCATGAAAATATAATTTTTATGCATAAATACAATAATGACAATGACATCGTATGCTTGCATGTGTATGTGTGTGTTTGGCTGTATGAAAAATATTAGATATGTATCTACCACTGAGTATTATATGCTCGACGTGTAGTATTTTACTACATGCAGGTTATGAAAGAATTTCAAGAACTTAAAGTGATTGAGATTTGCATGAAGGGTCAATATAGTGAATTGAAGTAATGTTTGAAGCATAGTTAGTTATGGCATGTATATGAAATTCTTAAATACAAGTATGTATGAATGATTATTGATCTATATGAATGCAAGCGACGAAAAAAAATTCATGCCCAGTGTATTATATTGTGCAATAGTAACAATGATATGTCATCTATTCATTGTATGTATAATACATGTGGTGTATAAGGATGTTACAATTTTATTGGTATCAGAGCAAAGGTTTAGTTGATCCTAAGATTGAAATGGTATAATAAAGGATGTTGTGATATGTATACATTTTATGAGTAGGTCTTGATATCTAAAGTACAAAGGGCATAAGAATTGCTAAGTTACTGGATGGTAAGGACAGAAGCATGTGATAATTAGTGGAATGTAAATAAGATAAGTTATTTGTATAGATTTTTCTCCTTCGGGAGATTTTTTAATTTAAAAGATGTCACTATGGTTGTGATATGAAAGGAAATTTCGAGAATAAAATTTTTATTAATAAGGGAAATTTGTAATAAACCAAATATCGGGTTAGTTAAAAATACCAATTTCCGACAGTGAACAATGACACTAGGGTGATTAGTATCACTCGGAGTCAAAAAAATATTTTATTGGACAATTGAAAAGAAAAAGGTTAGCAGAAGTCCAAGAATATAATTTGGATTGAAAATGAGGTCAAATGGATCGTTAAAAGACAAAAATAAGGAAAAAAGTCAACATTCTAGTTCAAATGGTCTCTAGGTTTGACTAGAGTTTGACTGGGATCTTAAAAATAGTTAATGACCTCTAAAAATCACCATAATTTTCAGATATACATTAATTAAGATGTAGAATCATATGGTGAAGAGAAAGTAATTTTTCAGAAATACAAAAAAAATGATCTACTGGACTGGTAAAAGTGGACCAAATTGGAAAATAATCTTTGATTTATCCAAAAATATTTATAAAGCCTAATGAATATATTTTGAGAATTTTAGAAGTATTTTTAAGAAGGTTTGAACTTTAAAAGTAAGAAAAAAATAATGATTTTAGTTTAAATAATAATTGAATGACTAAAGGTTTGATTGAGGCTTTAAAAATAGCAAAGGTCTCTAAAATTTACAGAAATTTCCAGTTGGGATCTAAATGAGGTGTAGAATCATTGGTAGGAAAAATTTAATTTTTCGGTAACATTGAAAATTTGTTAATCTAATCGGTATGAGTGAAGTGGATAGAAAATGGATTGCGAAAGCTAAAAATTTTTATAGAGGCTATATTATACATTTTAAGAATTATGGAATGAATTTTGAGTGAAATTGAGCTTTGAAAGTGAGAGCAATAATTTATGGATGAAATTTGGGCTTGATAAGGCAATTGGGCTTGAATTAGGCCCAACCATTTTGGTTGGACCAAGTCTAGCCCAACTAATCAGTATGAAAGATCCAAAATCTCCAGAATTCCACAGCCTTCACCATTTTTCACGTTCTTCCTCTTCTCTTCCTTGGCCGAATGGTGTTCACCATTTTTTCTTAATTTCTCCATTCCTTTGCTAAGTTCTCACTAAATCAAGCATTCTCAACTAAATTCCAGCCCTTCTTCTAGCTTATAAAGGTCTCAAAGGATTAATTAAGCTGCTTGAACTGTATGAAATTAAGAAAGGAAGTTGATATGTCAAAAATGAGGTAAGTGAAAATGGAAGTTTTAATTAAATTTAAAGGTTCTAATAGGTAGATTAGGGTGTATAGGTTATGTTTATGTAGTTTATTTGAATTGAGGAAGCAAGAATTGATGAATTTCCATCCTTAGGATTTCGGCCATAATAGGAAAATTTTGAAAAGAAAAGAGTTTTCAAAGGAAATGGTGAAGAAATTAAGGACCAAAGTGTGAAGAACGAGAATTCAAGGTTAGTGGATACACACTCTTTTATTTTCCATTCAATTTGAGTATAATTATATGTATATTTGTATGAGAAAATTTTCGATATGTGTATGTATACTATGAAATAATTGTAGAGAAATAGTATTTGGCTTGTAAAATGATAAAGAAAAGTGATAAATTGAAAAAAAAATAATTGGTAATGGAGTTCATGGTTGGCCGAAATTAATGATGGGATGAAATATGGAAATTTTAATTATTTAATAAGGAATTAAGCATGGAAATGAATTTAGAAATTAAATGTAATTTTAAAATAAATTATTGGAAATTTTTAGAAATTATTTGAATATATTTTGAACTAGAAATGTATTATGTCAAGGTGAATTTAGATGGAATATGGATATTTAAGAGTGAAATTATGTTTAAAATAAAGTTAAAGGATTAAATAGAATTTTTACATAATATACCATAGATTATATTCAAAGAATAATTATGTAATGGTATTTTTGTAATTATAACAAGTATGAAGAGAAAAAACGTAAATAATGAAAAGTTTAATGATCAAAATGTAAATTTCCATGTCAAGGAATAAATATAGGGACTAAAATACAAATTTGCCATATGAAGAGAATTCGAAGAAAAAAGGAAGTTAAAATTGTAAAATTGAAATTAATTAGGAAAAAATAAAGTAAAAAAATAATTATAGGGATCAAATTGTAATTATAATTTAAGTAAGAGAAATAAGTTAAATTAGTAAAAAAAATATGTAATAAGAAAATTAAAGGCAAGGAAAGTCAAACAAGTCAAATAAAAGACAAATGAAATCTAAGGTGATGGGTAAAAAGTCCAGAGATCTAATTGTAATTGTACCTTCAAGTATAAATTTTTATAAGATTTAGTAAGAAAAGATTAGTATAAAAGAAATTAAAGAAAAAGGAATAAATTTTAAATTTAATTAAGCCAAGTATGAAGTAATAAAAGGTTTAAAGGCTAAACTGTAATTTAACAATTGGAAAATAATTATGTGGTAATTAATTAAGAAAAGTAAGTATTCAAAGAATCCAATAGCAAAAAGTCTAAAGATGTGATAAGTAGATGTAAACTTTGTAAATACAGCTAGGGAAAGGGTAAAATTGTAATTAATTAAAATTTAAGGGACCGAATAGTAAATTGATTAATATTTGATAATAAGAAGTGAAAATAGAATAAGAATAATAATAAGAATGAGAAAAGTAAGAATATTAATGAGAATAAGCAAATGTAATAATATATGTAATAATATATGTGTATGAATGGAAATTTATAGTTTATGAAGAATATACATGTACGAGTGTTGTAATAATAGTAAGAAATATGAAATGTGTGCATGTATATATATGTATACATACACAGACAAAAATTGAATTACAAATGAATAAATATGACATAAGTATATGAATAAGATATATGTAAAAGTATGTAGGGAAAAATAATGGTACATGGACATGTATGATGTGAAATATGATAAATAAATGTATTTTTGCCCTTTGTTGTCTAGTAATGAGATCTAGTACAGGATATAGTTGGCTAGCCATAGGGACACATTTACTGCGGTTCGGGGTCATAGGAACTTGGTTTAGCAGGCTAATCAAAGTCTACCCCATGTGACAGATTTACAGATTACAATGTATTACAATGTTCATGCTCTGTAATCCTTCGGGCTCCCCCACTGTTGGACCTTTAGGTTCTTATTTCGTGTATCCGATTCAAAGATTTCTACCGGACTAATACTAGGGGCAACTTAAGGAAATAAGATACTAAGTATAGAATATATAAGTTAAGACAAGCAAGAATTTAATAAAGCAAGTTGCAAATTCAACAACACTAATGTCATTGATGTAATTAAAATATAAATGAGTATAAAGGTGTGATTAATAAATATAACAATAAAGAGACAGTGATAATAACGAGCTAGTAAATGCTAACATGGATTCAAATGTCCGTAAGCAACATGAATATGAGTCATAAAGAATAATATGAGGTAAAAATGTAAACTAGACATGATAATATAAAGAAAATATGTTAAGACAAATACTTAAGAATTATAAAGCACACAGGAAACCTAGATTGTAAGTACAAGTAAGAAAGAAAAATAAAGGTAAAATAGTAATGTTTCCATACTACATATGTTAAATTTAGAATAGTGGAAATGAGAAATAGGAATATAGAAATAATTATAAGTTTAATAGTGCTTAATCAAAATATTATCAAAAGTTAAAGGATTATTTTGTAAAAATATCACGACGAAAAAAGGAAATAACTAAAATGCTAATTTATGTAAAGCCATGATAGATAAGTATTAAAGATAAAATAATTACCGAAATAACTTAAGTAAATACGAAAATCAATAAAAGCAAATGTACGATTAACGTTAATAGTGTAAGTAAGACCATGAATAATAGTAAAACTTTAAATATATTATACTAAAATATACATTTGAAAATATGGAAACAAGACAAGAAAAGTTAGCAGTAACTGACATTGCCAATTCAAAATAAGATCTTAACAAAATGAAGTTATTGAATGATGTAAGTAAATAGTGAAAACTTAAAGCAAAGTAAGTAAATACGTTGCAATGATGTAAAGAAATAAATAAAGATAAAGAGATTGATTAATTGGAATACTAAAACTAAAATAAAAGTTAAGTATAATGATACAAGATAAGTACATAAAGAATAATTTTAAGTAAATTAATGACAGAATAAACAAATTTAATGTAAGACATAGACTTAAATTTTATAAGTACGTATAAGATATATAAGCCAATATCGTGGAATAAAATAAAATAAGCAAGATAAATTATAAATATGAGCTACTAAATAGGTTAATAGAAATTCATGAAATAAGCAGTAGAGAACCAAAAGTAATAGACAAGTAATACTGGCATGAAAAAATAATATTTATGCATAAATACAATAATGACAATGACAGCTTATGCTTGCATGTGTTTGTGTGTATTTGGCTATTTGAAAAATATTAGACGTGTATCCACCACTGAGTATTATATGTTCGATATATAGTATTTTATTGTGCACGGGTTATGGAAGAATTTCAAGAACTTAAAGTGATTGAGATTTGCATGAAGGGCCAAGAAAGTGAATTGAAATAAGGTTAGAAGCATAGTTAGTTATGGCATGTATATGAAATTCTTAAATACAAGTATGTAGGAATGATTAATGATGTATATGAATGCAAGCGACGAAAAAAATATTCCTTCCTAGTGTATTGTATTATGTAACAGTAATAGTGATATGTCATCTATTCATTATATGTATTATACATGTAGTGTATAAGGGTGTTACAGTCACGAACTAAAGGCTGTGACTCATCGATAAGTTACAGTCTTGAATCGAACCCCAAGACACAAATCATGATCTGAAAAAGGAAATGAGTCACTTTTTAAGGGTGTAACTTAGAAGTGAGTCACGGTTTATGGTTATGACTTATTCATTAATAAGTCAATAATCTTCTAAATCATACTCATATCTAACACTATTTTAATTCCATTATGATCACATTTGTAGCTTGAACTCGATATAGGTATGGATAATTAGATACCATATAGGTATCGAATCACTAGGCACCGTAAAGGTACAATAACTAGGATATCCGAAGGTATTAAATCATTATACACCATGAAGGTGCAATTACTAGGATACCCAAAGGTATCAAATCACTAGGCATCGAAAAGGTGCAATCACTAGGACACCCAAAGGTATCGAATCACTATCCCATATATGTCCACGTCTATATCTCATTCAAGCATACACTAAGGTCTCGCTCACATATTTATCATTCAATTACATTTATACAAAACTAGGCTGAAAACATTTCATGCTATTTATAAATCAATAGCACATTTATAATCATTCACTAACTTTATTTGCAATACACCAATATTACAATAATCATCATATTGCACTATAATTCATACATAAATTCATAGTAGTATAAGCTAATTTACACATAATAATCAATATTACTCTCCTTTAGACAAGTTAACAAAGTTTTATTAATATTCAAAAAAGTTTGGAAGACATTCGGTAACCTTCGAGTGAGGTTTAGTAACTTTCGGTGTCTAAAAGTCAAGTATAGGCTAGAACAAATGAGGGTCATAGCTGAGAAAAGGTGGTTCCAGCATGACAATTGCTTCTAGTTTGATCTACAATGCTTTTTCATGGTTGAGATGAAAGTGTCTCAGCTAGGATGATGCAATTTGCCTAAAACTCAGCAGGCAGACTCCCATATTTAACTTGTACACCAATGTTGACCTAGAAAATGTGATTTTATGGCAAAATGTTCTTCTAGGAATTTATTCCACTATGTCTCTAGTTTTTAAAGAATCAAGAATCATGCAATTTGGACAACAAAGGAGATAAATACAAAAATATATAGATTACTCTAATTTATAAGGCAGTAGCCATGACACACGTTTAAGCTACTATATAAAGATCTTAATGGCAGAAATAGATTTTGTTTCCTTCTAAAAAATTTTAGCTCTATGTATTAGCTTTTATTTCCAACTAGAATCATTTCATTTAAGTATATATAGAGCAAATTATAGTTTTTATACTAAAATCGATTCAAGTGAATCTAATGAATATTTTCACTAAGTAATTATTTAAGAGTCTAATCACCTTTTTAATGTATTTATTCATAATTTTTGGGCTTTAACATTAATTATACATAAAATATATTACACCCATAACTTAATTTAAACACACATCAATAAGAGTATAAAATTCCTATACCTTAATTGCTCGAGAAATTCTTTTCACTCCTAAGCGGTCTCCTTCATCCTCTTATTCCTAAGTTCTTCTTATATGATCATCTTTTTACACTTATAAATCTCTATTTTGTTGCATTTAAATTAATTTATAAAAATCAAGATCAAGGAGGAGAAGAAATAGTAGTAGAACTCACCTTATGCTATAGGAACTCTATCTCTCTCTCTAGTATCTTTCATTTTGGAGCAGAATTTAGAAAAAAATTTATGGGAACAAGAAAGAAAAATTTGGAGTTGATAACTAAGAAGAGATGGCCAACTCTCCCTATAAAGTAGAAAAAAATCTACTTCTTTTAATAAGTATTCATGCTACGGTGTAAATTTATTACCCTAGTCTCTAGGACTTAGATAGAGTGTGTAGGGTGTCAAACATAGGGAGTCTTTGGTATGCTTTATATTAATCGAATAGATACTTAGATGGATAGGCAATTGTAAATTGATAGATTTAATTATACTGAAATCCTAAAATCATCAAATTAAAGTAAACTAAACTTAAATTCTAATTAGCAATACAATTCAATGAAGTTATTAGAACTACAATAATGAATTGATCAAGTAAAAGATCTAATTAACACATACATGCAAATGATTGGAGAATATGGCCTATTTTCCCTAAGTACAAGTGTCATTATCAAATAGGGATATTCTTATCTAGAGTATATAAGCATTCTCATGTCATTACGGAGATAGATAAAAACCATGAAGTTATATGCCTATTCTTTTACCCCTTAAAGTTAAACCCTTATCTCGAAGTGATTTCTATCCTTTAAGTAAATTCAATTGCTTTTTCTAGAAACATACCCTAATTTTCATTGTGAACAAATTGATTAACACATTATATATAGTAATCAAGCATACATAACACATTAAGCATCCAATTGAACTTAAATCATTCATACATTAATTAAATATTATTATAAAAGATCAATTCATACTTGCAATTCTAATTAACAAATTTAGCCTAGATACATAGTGTTTAAAGCAAAAAAAAAACATAAAGAAGAGCAATGACATCAAGCAAATAATCTAAAGAGAAAGATAAGAAAATGGTTGATGACTCCTCAATGCTTATTTAGAAAAGTTCCTAAATGTTGAATGATGTCTTGGAATAATCATTTGGAATTTAATTGGTAATTTTTCCATCTTTAAATTATGGTTAACTTCATGTATTTATTAGCCTCAAAGTGTCCCAATTGATGCCTTTTCGAAAAGGAGTGTAAACATGGAGAGGTACTTGAAAGGTTGTGATGCTTGGCATTGCTGCCTACTTGGCACATAAGTGCTGAGTTAGGTGAGTCAGCACTAGCTGGCTCTATAATGAGTCAGAACACTTCCTACTTGGTCATGACTTGGCATAACATGGCATGAATCCACATAATCAGGCCCTACAACAATTCGGCACTCATAGGGATTAGTCAGCACAAGCTCTAGACCTTTCATAATGTCATTTTTCCTTTTAGCCTTTAATTTAAAGCCCCTAATTGTACTTCAAATCACTCAATTGGACAAAAAAAACATACAAAAACAAAGAAAACATAGAAAGTAAAACATAACACAATAAAATGAACAAAACATATGCATAAAACTAATAAAATGATGCATAAATAGTAAAAATGGCTATGCTATATTACATGACATCATATTCCTCCACACTTAACCTTGCTTTCCCTCAAGCGAGATGCAAAAGCTTAAGTGGAAGAGCTAACAAAAACATTTATCTTCTTAAAGTGCAAATAGACTCCCTAAGATCATCTTAAATATAAATGAGTACTTATTATAAAATAGCCAATAACTAATTACTTCCAATGCTCAACAATGATAGAGTAAACAAGTTGAATAACATACTCAATAAATTTAACATACTATCTTAAGTTATTAAAATCAAAATCAATAACATAAAGTCTATAGTCTAACCAAACTATTCAACTAAGATAAACAATCTTCAAACTTAGAGTTTTAAGAACAAATATAGCCATTGGGACACGGGTAGGCTTACACATTATCTCACAATTCTCATGGCATTTTTACACTTGTAATTTTTCTAAGTTACTTTGTAATTTGGTGGATGCATTTTATGCTCCATCCCACACTTTTTCACTTGATTTAGTTTAGTGGGTCCATTTTATGCTCCATCCCACTAGATATTATTTCTCTTTTTTTTTCTTTTTTTCTTTTATTTATTTATATATGTGTCCTCATCCATTATTGAAAAATGAGCTATGCGTATTATGGCTATATTCTCCCTAAGGCTGCCTACGTTCTTAAAAACTAAACTTGAATTATGCCATCTTAGCCTTAACTATAGTTAGAAAAGTGACTAAACATCCTATATACTTTGAAAATAATAATAAGAGATAGTACGAAAAACTTAAAGCATATACTACATGAAACTTAAGATTCTACCAATTAAGCATAAAAAAAGCTACTGATATGGCATTAACATGCACTCATCCATAGCAAGATAAACTTAGAGAAAACTAACTATAAACATAGAGAAGATAAATGTATATGTAAAAATATAACATAGCATAGTGCATGCAAATAAAAACAAAAAACAAAAACATGCAAATCCAAACAAAAATATGAACAACATAGAAACAAACTAAAGGCGTAAAACTAAATATCCCCTCCCCCACACTTAGAATTTCATATTGACCCTAATGTGAACCCAAAAAGATAAAATGTAAGGGAAAAGAAAAACTTCCCTTATTAATACAAAACGATGGTGGAGGTGAATCAACCATATAACCGACTTAAGCAATGAATGTATTGAGTTTATGCTATATGCTCCTTTACCTCCTAGCAAGATGATAGTATGTTGTTTCCAATGAGTTCAATTGGCATTACATCGCTTGTTGATTTTCCATTACTTATTCCCAAATCCTTGACGACCTACTAAATTAACCACTAGAGGGGCTATGAGTGGTATCATGTGATAGGCTATTTGCACCTTTATAAAAATTGGCTGGTATAATAGCAAATTCTCAATGGGATTCCTCCTCTTGAGGCACACTAAAACTTTCCTACTTATCATCACTTGCACCCTCTTTTCCTTCATTTTATTCCTCCTCTTGTGGTGGTAGAGGTCCTAACCCTCTCTAACAAGAACAAAAGTGTGCAGGGATTAATTTCATAGAGGCATTAACCACCTCACCACGAATCAAAGTTTACCTAGTAAAATAGGTACACTCAAGCACACCAGTAAAATCATCAAGATTAATATCTAGAGCTTTAGTTATTATAACATAACCATAAGTGATAGGGCTATCTTTTCTATATGCACATATCAAAATTTGATTAAATATCAAATATGTCTAACATACTTGTTTTTTTTTTGTGAATGCACTACATAAAAAACAACTCTTGATATGAAACTTTACTGAATTCAGATTTGTGAAAGATTACACATGCAAGTACTTTGTGCAATAACCAAAACTTTAAATCTTTGATAAATATAGCTTTGCCTTTCTTAGGCTAAAATGGAGTATGTAAATCAGTTAAAAAAGCCCAAAATTCATGCATATTAAAGTTTTTAGGGGGTTCATACATTTAAATCTAAACAATCTATAAATAAATGAATAGGTGAGTGTGTGCATATCTTCTAACATTATAAACTCCTAAACCCTATAATCATTAGCATTAACCTCTAAAGTCGTGTAAAATTCCATAAGCAAGTCCTATGTTCTTCATTCCACCTAGAGATAGCATAATCCCTTATGGTTCTAGGTCTATACCCATTCCCGGGAGCTTGGTGGGGGATGTGTTGCTCTTCGATCCTAGGTGGTGGATCATTCATAGGTTGTTCAATTTCTGGATCGTTCATATTGCCTCTTCTATTCCTATGGAATGTCCTCTCAATTTCAGGGTCTATGGGAAGGATGGGGTTATCTCTCACCATAAACCACTAATCACCTAAAAAGAAAACAAGAAATTAGATGAAGAAGAGAAGAAAAACACACAAAAATTACTTTAAAATCAAAATAAACAAACAAATGCCAATGTATCCCCGGCAATGGCGCCAAAAAACTTGACCGGTGTCAAGCAAGTGTACTAGATCGGCTAGTAATATAGGGAAATAAGATTATGACCTAAAATATCGAACCCAAGGGAAACTTGTGCTTGTATGTGCTATTTTAATTTCAAAACCAATTTTGTGTGTAAAGAGAGAAGAGAAATCCCAAGGTTGTGATGATTTGAAAATAATAATTTTAAAACTAAATTAAAATAATTGAAAAAACTAAAGTAAAGAAGAGATTTATTGAAAGCAAGTAAATCGAATGAGTTAAAAATCAATGATAAAGACAACTTTCACTAAAGGACTATCCACCTTAACAAATATTGCTATGACTTAATTAAAAGAAAACATACAAGCGATTATGAGAAATTCAGTTTAATAAAACCAGATAACTTTATTCAAGATTATCATTCCAAGCATCAAATTTTCTTATTTAGATAAACTTAACACTTAGCATAAAGAACTGAATTAAGTCCCCTAGATGTCTATTAAAGCCTTTCTTAAGAGATTTAACTTTCACCTATTCTTGGTTACTCTTTTCTTAATCTTAACTTACTCAAATCAACACACAATTATAGCTTATTCAGATTATAACCATGCATTAATCCAACTAAATTAACCTAAGAGCATGCAAATCATTAATCAACTTAAACCAATTAATTAACCAATTCTTAATCAAGTTAATAATCAACTTAAAATTGAGAAAGGACAAGATTATGTTTAAGAACCAAGAAATAATCAACTTGTATTAAAATTTAAGAACAAACTCAAGTCATAACAATACAAGTCAAGGATTCAAGTATCCTTTAGCAAAAGTTAAAGAAAACTACCCACAAACCATTCTTAAAATTAAAAACAACGTTTGAAGAAAAACTGTAAAAACAAAGAACGTAAAAAAAACTAAGAAAAGAAAGCTTAATTCTAAGGAATAATTCTAAGGATTGATGATCATTCTTCTGTGTTTTGGACTACTACTTATAGGCAAGAATTGTAGTAGACTCCTTGTTAAACTTTGGTCATAAAATAGGAATCAAATTCTGCTAAACAGGAAGCTCGTAAATCCTTCGCGACATGGGAAAGTTCATCTCGTGGCCACGCCTTCAACTTGCCTTCCTTCACACATGGGCACGTCCCATGTAGTTCTTCTTCCACACATGGCCACGTGTGTCCTTCACTGGGAATCCACGTGGTCACGTGGTCTTTACAATTGCCTTCATTTGCTTTCACATGGCCACGGCTTCAGCATGCTTATTTCTTCTCTTTTCTTCACATGGCCACGGATTCTCCTATTTTCTTCTTCACGTGGCCACGTGTGAAACTCTTCAGTAAACTCACGTGGTCACGGCTCAAGGCTCTGGACTGAACACTGGTTTTCTCCCCTAATTTCTTCATATTCGCACTTTTAGCCCTAAACTTTATCCTTTTAACACTTCAAGTCCTTTTATATCAAATTAAACCTGAAAATCAAACAAAACACAGAATTAACTTCAAAAACATAAATATTAACAAACTAACTCTAAATTAACCCAAATAAAACCAAAACAACTAAATAACTTAACTAAAAACATATCAAAAACTATATATATTTCACACTTATCAAATACCCCACACTTAAACCTTGCTTGCCCTCAAGCAAATTAGAACAAACCCTCCTTCAAAACCATCAAACTTGTATAAAGACATGCAATTTTAAAACCAAACTTAGCATTTTAACAAGAGCACTTAACATAAACTCTAAATAGATTAACTTCAACAAGAGAATATAAGCTAGTTTCCTTGAATGTGTGCAAGACCAAATCATTTTAAACAATTTTTTTTTTTGAAAATTAAAATGTCAACACAACTAAGTAATGAAGTATAGAATATATGAATGCATAAGCATACAATCGGTTTCGTGCTTGAAACTCTAGAAACACAATAGGCCTCTCCTTTAGCACCGGAACCCGTAGGTCATCTCCGCTAAACAACTCAAAACAAACTTAAAATCACATAGGTCTTACAAAGGTTGTAATGGGGCTAAGGGTATGTTTATCAAAGAATGGATAAAAGCTAATCAAAATGAATATAGCCACTCTAAGACCAAATAGATTACAAAACCCCATAACTTAATCTATATATTTTGCTCATCCTTCCCTTGATTCCAAACTTCCTTTATGCTCTTTCTCAAAGAAGTCAATATTTTTCCATTTTTCCTTGTACTACCCCACACTTATATTTTTTGTCATATTTGCTAGTTCTCTTTTTCCTTTCTTTTTTCTCAAACTTCAAAACGTTTTTTTTTTACAAGCTTACCTCAAGGTAATACAAGGTATATTTTCAATTGACTTCATCAATAACTTTGTTACAACTTTCTTACTACACCCAATAAAACTTTACTCTTTTCACTTATTTCTTTAATCCTAAAGTGGCCAATTCCATAGGGTGAGATAAAAGCTTTTTAGGTTATATGGTTAAAACATTAGGTGTAACAAGAAAATATTAATGGTACGCATTAAGCATACCCTTATAAGCTCAAAATGGTTAATCAAAGGATAATTTCATCAAGGTAGGACACAAATTTTTTAAGAGAGTTTATCAAGAAAATTGTTGCCTAGATCATTTTCTAAGTTGCTTGAGTTGTTCATATGCTTTAAAGGGTGATGAGGAAGCTTCTAGTGCTCTAAATTTTCTTACTTCACTACTTTATTGTATTGATTTTTTTTCAAGTTAAAAACTGGTCTAAGTGCTTTTTAGAGTTTGGAAACTAAAAAATATTTATCAAGTTAAAAATTAATCCATCCAAAGGCATATTAAACAACATAAATGTTCTCTTGCTAAGCAAAGGTCCAAAATATGCATATTCCATATCCAAATTCAAAGTGTTCAAGTTTTGAAGTCAACTAGGGCAAACTAAGTTTTCATGTAAATTAAATGAAAAGGTGAACTACATAAGTCTTTAATACATTTTACAAACTCAAACTAAACATAAACACAATAAAAGAAAACAACACAAAACACAAAACACAAAAATAACAAAGTTTGATTCATGAAAAAGAAAAGTAAAGTTGAAAACAAACTCCCTGAAAGGAGGCTACCCCCTCCTCAACACATTGCTGTCCACAGCAAATGAAGTCAAAACCAAACATGCATAAGTGATAAAGCATAAAACAATGAAATGAATGATATGGAAATGACAATAAGAAGTAAGGATAGTAGATACTTACTTGAAGATGAGAATTGAATCAAAATACAGCACAAAATTGAAGTAGAGTGTGTGAGTTGTGAAACCTTGGTTTAATTGAGAAAATGGGGAAAAGGAAAAATCGTGAAAGTGTGTATATAGGCAGTGGAATGGGGCATGGCCACGTGAAGTTCATGGGAAGAACCACACGTGGTCACGTGTGCCTTTGTTCCTTGTGCATGCGTGGCCACGTGTTGGTTACCCATTGAATTTCACGTGGTCACGTGAATTATATGACCTTGGGCAATGTCTTAAGCCGTGGCCACGTGATGGCCAAAGGAAAGCCATACGTGGTCACGTGTACATGCATTTTTCAACCTCTATTGCATTTTTGAGACAAATATGCACACTTAAACTTCCTTAAATGTAATTTTTCCATTTCAAGTTTTGAAAAACACCAAATCTTTTCCAGGAAAAACATGTCTTCATTTTAAAAACCTTGATTTAATTACTCCTTTTCATGAATCAAAACACACAAAAATGCGAAAACTTAATTAAAATTCAACTATAAAATGAAAAGAGGGGAAGAATAGAAGTTCTGAGTTTTTAAAGTCTCCAGCTAGACTTTCCAAACCGTTTTTAAGTATCTTGAAAAACCTTGGTTGCTTCAACAACCTCTTGCTATCCGATTTGGTATGGATTGAGCTGCTTTGATTTCGGCTTTCGTTGGATTTTTTCTTTATAAACTGCTGCATTATCATATAACCATCCTTGAGTTTTATCATGTTCATTGAACCTTCGTTGAGGTTGCACCATTGGTTTAAAATTATCTTCTTTGGGTGTATGATGTGTGCAATAATTGGAGCTAACCCCTTTTACGTCGGGCATTGCCCAATCAATTTTTCCTTTGTGCTTCTTGAGGATTTCAATGAGCATTTCTTCATCCAACCCTATCAATGAAGATGGATTAATTACTGGCTTAGCATTATCATTCAAAAATAAATATTGCAAATGAGATGAAACTGCTTTAAGTTCAGAATCTCCCTTAGGAGGGGACGGTTCATCCTCCCTTTCATCATATTCACTGTGCTCTTGTTCTAAATTTTGTATCAACTTTATCTCCTTTGCTTCCAACTCTTCTACTTCCTTGGGATGCATTAAACAACTTTGAAGTTCATCATTAAGAATGATTTCCTCTTGTTTTGCATTAACACATTCTTGAATTTCGTCAACAAAACAAATGGATTCTTCAAAATCATACGAGGGGTATTTTAAAATTTTATTGACATTAAAACTCATTTTCTCCTCGCTAAATCTTGAAGTAACCGTTTGTCTATGAACATCAATTAAGGCTCTTGTTGTATTCAAGAATGACCTCCCCACAATTAACGGTACCTTTCTATCTTCGTCCATGTCCATCACCACAAAATCAACCGAAAATATGAAATTTCCTACTTTTACCAATATGTCCTCAATTATTCCTTTTGGCCTCTTTACCGATCTATCCGCCAATTAAAGCGTCATTTGGGTTTCCTTTAAATCACCTAAATTCAATTTCCTGCAAATTGAATAAGGCATCAAATTAATACTTGCACCCAAATCACATAAAGCATTTCCAACAAAATTTCGACCTAATTCACAAGGTAATGTAAAACTACCTGGATCTTCTAATTTTTCAGGAATTTTATTGGTTAATATAGCACTACAATTACCGGACAATTGAACCGTTCCTATGCCTTCTAGCTTTTTCTTATTAGAGCACAATTCGTTCATAAATTTAGCATATTTAGGCATGTGTAATAAAGCTTCAACAAATGATAAATTTATATGTAGCTTTTTAAACATGTCCAAAAATCTACTCAATTGTTCATTTTGTTTCTCTTTTTTAGCTAGAACGGGAAAAGGTAATTGAGATTCATCAAGAACGGTAGAAACAAGCTTTTCTTTACCTTTACCCTTCTCAACTATAGGAGGCACTTTTTCATTATTTTCAGAATTAGAAACACTTACCTCCGTTGTCGGTTCCACCTTTTGAAAAGAATTCTTACCAAGTTCAGTCTTCTCTAACTCTTTCCCACTCCTTAATGTGATTACTTTGACTTTCTCCTTCGGATTTCGGTCTACATTGGATGGAAATGTCCCTTGAGCACAGTTTGATAAAGAACTAGCAAGTTGCCCCATTTGGTTCTCTAGGTTCCTAATGGATGCCTCTTGGTTTCTCATCCAAATATCTTGCGATTTCCATCTAGCATCTTGACTAGCTAAAATTGAGTTTTGGGAAGCCATGAAATTTGCAATCATTTCTTCAATATTAGATTTCTTTTCTTGAGGAGGAGGAGGTTGAGGTTTTTGAAAACCGAGTGGTTGGTGGTATGCTTGTGATGGGTATTGATTTGGGTAATGAGGTGGAGCTTGGTTTTGGTATGGAAGTTGATTGTTGGAAGTTTGATTGTGGTTGAATTGGGGTCTAGGATTGGGGTTAGAAGAAGAACCTTGATTACCTTCCCTCCATGAAAAATTTGGATGGCTTCTCCATCCCGCATTGTAAGTGTTGCTATACGGATTCAAGGCATTCACTTCTTCCACCATAACTTCATTATTCTTCATTCCCAAAGGTCCTGCAATTCCTGCATAAGAATCAACTTCATTAGATAACATAGAGACATTTTTAGCTTTAAGCTCATTTATTTCTTTTAAATGCCTTTTTTCCATTAATTCTAATTGAGCTTTTAACATGGCTACTTCATCAATATTATGAACTCCCTATTTCTTTTAAGTTGCTCTAGAGGTTGCCCATTGAGCATCATTGGTGGCCATCTCATCAAGGAGTAAAAATGCATCCTCGGGAATTTGATTCATGAAACTTCCATTTGAAGCTGCATCTAACAAAGATCTTGTTGATGGATGAGCACCTGCATAGAAAATATGCATTAATTGAAAAATAAGAACTTCATGATGAGGACAACTTTTTAAGAGTCTCATAAATCTTTCCCATGCTTCATGGAATAGCTCCTCATAAAATTGCTGGAAGTCACTAATTTGTTTCCTAATGAGGGCAGTCTTGGTGGGTGGGAAGAATTTGCACAGAAATTTCTCTTGCATTTGTTGGCAAGAATGGATGGATTGATTTGGTAGCATTTGTAGCCAATCCCTAGCTTTTCCTATGAGGGTGAATGGAAAGAGTTTTAACCTAATTGCATCAGTCGATACATTAGGAATTTGTACAGTGTCACTCACTTTAAGAACATATCCAAATGTTGTGCAGGATCCTCTATATCCGAACCCAAAAATTGGTTTCTTTGTACCATAGTGATGGTAGCGGGTTTAATCTCAAAGGGTTGGTGGTGAGGAATCCTAATAGTCCTATGTTCTTCATTCCACCTAGAGATAGCATAATCCCTTATGGTTCTAGGTCTATACCCATTCCCGGGAGCTTGGTGGGGGATGTGTTGCTCTTCGATCCTAGGTGGTGGATCATTCATAGGTTGTTCAATTTCTGGATCGTTCATATTGCCTCTTCTATTCCTATGGAATGTCCTCTCAATTTCAGGGTCTATGGGAAGGATGGGGTTATCTCTCACCATAAACCACTAATCACCTAAAAAGAAAACAAGAAATTAGATGAAGAAGAGAAGAAAAACACACAAAAATTACTTTAAAATCAAAATAAACAAACAAATGCCAATGTATCCCCGGCAATGGCGCCAAAAAACTTGACCGGTGTCAAGCAAGTGTACTAGATCGGCTAGTAATATAGGGAAATAAGATTATGACCTAAAATATCGAACCCAAGGGAAACTTGTGCTTGTATGTGCTATTTTAATTTCAAAACCAATTTTGTGTGTAAAGAGAGAAGAGAAATCCCAAGGTTGTGATGATTTGAAAATAATAATTTTAAAACTAAATTAAAATAATTGAAAAAACTAAAGTAAAGAAGAGATTTATTGAAAGCAAGTAAATCGAATGAGTTAAAAATCAATGATAAAGACAACTTTCACTAAACGACTATCCACCTTAACAAATATTGCTATGACTTAATTAAAAGAAAACATACAAGCGATTATGAGGAATTCAATTTAATAAAACCAGATAACTTTATTCAAGATTATCATTCCAAGCATCAAATTTTCTTATTTAGATAAACTTAACACTTAGCATAAAGAACTGAATTAAGTCCCCTAGATGTCTATTAAAGCCTTTCTCAAGAGATTTAACTTTCACTTATTCTTGGTTACTCTTTTCTTAATCTTAACTTACTCAAATCAACACACAATTATAGCTTATTCAGATTATAACCATGCATTAATCCAACTAAATTAACCTAAGAGCATGCAAATCATTAATCAACTTAAACCAATTAATTAACCAATTCTTAATCAAGTTAATAATCAACTTAAAATTGAGAAAAGACAAGATTATGTTTAAGAATCAAGAAATAATCAACTTGTATTAAAATTTAAGAACAAACTCAAGTCATAACAATATAAGTCAAGGATTCAAGTATCCTTTAGCAAAAGTTAAAGAAAACTACTCACAAAACATTCTTAAAATTAAAAACAACGTTTGAAGAAAAACTGTAAAAACAAAGAACGTAAAAAAACTAAGAAAAGAAAGCTTAATTCTAAGGATTGATGATCATTCTTCTGTGTTTTGGACTACTATTTATAGGCAAGAATTGTAGTAGACTCCTTGTTAAACTTTGTTCATAAAATAGGAATCAAATTCTGCTAAACAGGAAGCTCGTAAATCCTTCGCGACATGGGAAAGTTCATCACGTGGCCACGCCTTCAACTTGCCTTCCTTCACACGTGGGCACGTCCCATGTAGTTCTTCTTCCACACGTGGCCACGTGTGTCCTTCACTGGGAATCCACGTGGTCACGTGGTCTTTACAATTGCCTTCATTTGCTTTCATATGGCCACGGCTTCAGCATGCTTATTTCTTCTCTTTTCTTCACATGGCCACGGATTCTCCTATTTTCTTCTTCACGTGGCCACGTGTGAAACTCTTCAGTAAACTCACGTGGTCATGGCTCAAGGCTCTGGACTGGACACTGGTTTTCTCGCCTAATTTCTTCATATTCGCACTTTTAGCCCTAAACTTTATCCTTTTAATACTTCAAGTCCTTTTATATCAAATTAAACCTGAAAATCAAACAAAACACAGAATTAACTTCAAAAACATAAATATTAACAAATTAACTCTAAATTAACCCAAATAAAACCAAAACAACTAAATAACTTAACTAAAAACATATCAAAAACTATATATATTTCACACTTATCACCAAGATCTCTAAAGATATTAGTGGAGAGGTACATACAAGAAATAATCTCTCTAGTTTTAAGAAAAGTAAACCTTACACCTTTCTTTTTATTAAGTAGTGGAAATGGAGTCTTGTATATGGAAGCCAAATCTCCTCTTTGTTGAGTCTTTTCTTAAGGCCTTGAAGATGAAGATCCTCTAGTCCTTGGCATAATGAATAATTTAAATAGATGAAAGAAAAGAAAAAATAGATGGTGAGAGATGAAGGCCACATGAAGAAAAAAAGAAAATTTATATAAAGCTGAAGGCAAATTTTAGAGAGAAAAAACTATGAATGAATGAATGATTGAATGAATGAAGAGGAGAAAGTTAAGATTTATAAATAGGGATAAAACTCATAGGAAAGGAAAAGGCTGCATAAATTAATTGGTGTGAAGATTAATATTTATAGAGAATGAAAACTTGAATAAGTATAAGAGAAAGTAGGAAAAGACATGACTTTTAATGTGAAAAGTCATGACCTTTAGTGTTTTTCACATCTATTCAAGAGATTTTTTTTTCAAAATTAGCCTTAAAAACAACAAAAATTAAATACCAAAATTGGAAATATGAACTAAGGATTAAACTTAGGGAAGAATTATTGGAAATACTTAGTATGTAACGAGTCGGCACGAGTGGCATGACTCGACACCAAGGTGACCTTTAATGAATTGACATGTTCTCTCCTAACTCAGTGTATATCCATTTTGAACAAGTCAGCAAGCCTAGTAATGAGTCAGCATGCCATAGCCAAGTCAACATCATCCCTCTCTATGCCGAGTCAGCACGGATGGAATGAGTTACCATACCCTATTTCCAAAACTCAAAAATAGAAACTAACAAATACTCAAAAAGAAACATTAGTTCATTAATAAGCATATTGTAAAAATGAAGATAAACATAAAAAGAACAATAAACAAACATAAAAAGCTTACTTTTACTTTAAAAACTAGAAATGTGGCTAAAGAAATACTTTATAAAAATAATGTTTAGTGACTAAAAGTGTAACACCCTTACTGTAACAGTCTTATCAGACAAGTGATTGGTCGGAAATTTTTTTTTTCAACACTTAATTCCTTTAACTTAACAACCTTCATGCATAAACTTTCATTAATCAATAGCCTATAACTGTTCAGAAATTTCTATGCTTTAAATAAAATTTTGGCAATATAACGGCTATATTCTTAAATAGCCCCCTGAAAATTTAGATAATTACACAGTCTCTCAGAGGCACAACAGTTTATATCCAATCATATAACCAATCCATAGATATTATCAATCAACACATGCATACCATCCATTCTCTGCAATACTTCAGCCACATACTACTATATACAATACAAAGTACGATTATCGATACAATATTGTTCTCATAAAACAAAACATAATAGGTAAATATATATATACATGCACAAAATATTCTTTCTAGTTCTTCAACTTCAATCATCTTTTGTGTACCCATGCTCCAGACTAACTGTATCTGCACGCAGTAAATCCTACGTGCTGAGCATTAAACATGCACAGTGGTGACTAAGAATCATAATATTTCCCTACAAGTATATTTTCCTATTTAAGTGCAAATAAGTTAATTATTAATAGTTTTTCTTCCTTTAAAATCATATTATATTATTAACAACTAAGTTTTCCAATTTAACTTAAAACTTTACTTAACTTTTCAGTTCAGTCCTTAAACTTTTCATTTATTTCAAAAGTACCCTTTTATACTTTTTTATTACTAAAATGCCCTTTTCTTTTATTATTTTCTCAATTTTATTTATTAATTGGCCTATAAATTACCAATTAATCCTCGTTTTAACTTTTACCTTGTCAAATTATATTTTAGTCCTTTAACTTTATAAGATTAACTTTTTACAAAATTAGTTGACCAAATTACCATTTTACCCTCATTACTTATTTTCTTTCTACTTTTACTTATTAACTTCATCTTTTAGGAAAATTACCGTTTTACCCCTAAACTTTTTAACTCTTTTCATTTTAGTCCTTTTTCATTTTAAATTTCAATTTTAACTTTCTTTTCACACTTTTAACCTTTTCTTATCATTATGCCCCTAGTACTGACCCGACAGAAAACTCTCAGACCGGATATGCGGGACGTGAACCCTATAGGACCACAACAGAATGAGAAATGACCTTCAATAATCATCTCTCATAAAACATATGAACATATGACAGTATGTATGATAGATATACTATGGAGATCAGCGATCCAATCATAGTAAAGCAAGTCGCCATGACTTGCACTGCGGTACAGGTATCCCTATGGCCAGCCAATTATATCCTAAATTAGGTTTTACTGCCTAACTCTTTCTAAGGGCACATATAATTCCTTACTTTTCATTTTATTATTCAACTATTCATTATTTTCATTACTTTTCATTTCTTGTTAATACAATATCAGTGCATTACACTCATAATCAGTATTCTTCACACAGCCTATAAGTCATTTCACAATAATTCACCATTTTATCTATAGATTATGCGACAATTCAACATAATTTCACATTTTTCAACTAATACCTAACTAAAACTTGTTCCGAAAATATTCATTTAATTCTCATAAATTCTATAAAAATTCATGAATATCAAATTTCATTAATATTAACATTAGAAAACTTAAAATCACTAAAATCACTAAAAATCACATTGTTTTCTCTTGAATTACCATTCGGCTTTTACTATAACTATACCATATAAATTAATTTAAATTCATTCAAAGGTTTTAATACACATATTTAAGTCCCTAATACATAAATATAACATTATTTTCAATTTTGCTTTACTATATGAGATTTTCCTTATGAAACCTAAAGGAAATTCACTTAATTCTTAGGGAAATAAAAGGATTAATTAGTCACAAATCTTTTTCTAATGATTAGCCTTGCCTAGACTTCCTTTCCTTTTCCTTTGGCTTGAGAAATTTTATCCTCTTCTTAGATTCCTTCATAAACCAAAATTCCCATCAAAGATAACTTAATTTTTTTGGCTTCAAATGCTAAAATTGACAGCAAAAATGAACTCTAGGCACCCAAAACTAGTATTAGGCACCTAAAAATCAAATTAAAATCAATAATTTCACATACCTAACTTTGACACCTAAACTTTAACCCTTGATTTCTCTTGATTTCCTTCCTTAAATCAAAGAGTAGAGCTAGCTAGGGTTATCTAGAGAGGTTGAAATCACTTCTTTAGGCTTTGATTTGGTGAGATTTGGTGAAGAAATGAAAGAAAAATAGAGGAAAATAAGGGAGAGGGAGTTCGGCCACCAAGAGAGCTGAAGAAGATGGGAGTTTCTACTGGAGTTTTCTGGAGAGAAAGGGCTTATATAGATCTTCAAATGGGGCCTTAGGCTGGGCTTACCTTGGGCATGAATAATTTAATTATTTAAGCCCAATAATTAGCCCTAATTAATTTCTCCCACTTTCTAACTTTAATTCTCTTCAAATTTAATTCCATTATTCATATTACATTAAAAATAGGCTATACTTAAAATTTCAACCCAATCGGAGTTCATTTCAGGTCCGATTCAATTTTATCGATCCGATTCAAAAATACTGGTGTTATCGAAAAATTCACTTTTTGCTACCAAAATAATCTACTTATTATTTTAGGCACATATGAATCTTTTGACAATTTTTAAACTTCATTTGCTGTTTTTAATAGCCAAAACGATCAAAAATTCAATTAAAAACCCTAAACCCTATTTTCCTCGGTTTTCATTCTTTTGGCTTTCGGAGGCCTATTTGACCTCAAATTCACTTCAAATTTCAACCCCGAACTACCCGTGACTAGTACTTTTCAATAGTCTAATAAAATATTTTTCACTTTCGGGTGTCATTTTCAGCCCGGAGATACTATTCACTGTCGGAAAGTACTATTCACGATCAGTCCGACGTTGAGGCCATTACAAAAAGTGTTATCTAACTTGAGTTATATCATCCTTGGGAGTCGAGAGAGTAATCAAATTCACCTCACCAATGGATTCATCAACAAGATAGGGCTTGAGGCAATGATCATTAACTTTGAATATCTCTCTTTTTTCATTTGCAATGTCAATGGCTCCATATGTATAAACCTTAACTACCTTAAAAGGACCCGACCATCGAGACTTTAGCTTACCTAGAAATAACCTCAATTTTGAATTATACCAAAGTACCAAATTTCCTTCATGGAATTCCTTTTTAAGCCAATGCCTATCATGCCACATCTTAGTGTGATCTTTATACAACTTAGTATTCTCATATGTATACATCCTTAACTCCTCTAATTCATTAAGCCAAAGTAACATCTTCCTACCGGCTTACTTCATGCAAAAATTCAAAGCCTTTGTTGCCCAATAATCTTTATGTTTAAGTTCTATGGGCAAGTGACAGACTTGTCATAGATCAATTGATATAGGGTAAGGCCTATTAGAGTTTTAAAGGTTATCCTGTATGTCTATAAGGAATCATCTAACTTTAAGGCCCAATCTTTCCCTGATGAAGAAACTATTTTTTCTAAAATCTACTTAAGGTCTCTATTACTTACTTCAACTTATCCACTAGTTTGAGGATGATATAGAGTGGCAACCTTATGTGTCACTTTATAGTTTTTTAAAAGAGCATCAATGACATTATTGTAAAAGTGTTGATCTCCATCACTAATAATAGCTTTAGGAGTACCAAACCTTGGAAATATGACCTTATTGAGCATCTTCCTAATCACTTTGGCATCATTAGTGAGAGTGGGCACTGCTTTAACCATTATAAGAAAATTTAAAAATAGCAATGAAAAAATAGCAACGAAATTGATTTCGTTGCTAATTTAGCAACGGAATTTCATTTCCGTTGTTGAAAATAATTTTCGTTGCTAAAATTGGTTAAACTTTCTAGATTTAGCAATGAAAATATATTTGGTTACTTTTCGTTGCTAAAAGTGGAGGGAATTTTTAGTGCCAAAATTTAGCAACTAAATTACTATATCGTTGCTAAATAAGTCACTAACAAATGGCAATAAAATTTTGGAATGAAAAATAGCAACGAAAAAAATTTTCGTTGCTAATCGGTTGCTAAATAATATGGGTTAAAAAAATTCGTTTCCAAAATAGCAGTGAAATTTAGTTTCGTTTGCTAAAATAGCAACCAAATAGAAATTCCATTGCTAAATTAGCAACCAAATATAATCATGTTGCTAACTTACATTTTCAATGAAAAATAGCAACGAAATTCGATTTTCATTGCTAACTTTCATTTATAATGAAAAATAGCAATGGAATTTAGTTTTGTAATTTCGTTGCTAAATTAGCAATCGAAATAGATTTCCGTTGCTAATTTACATCTTTACTGAAAATTAGCAATGGAATTAGATTTTCGTTGCTAATTTTCATTTCAATTAAATAGCAACGGAAATGAAATTCCGTTGCTAATGTTCATTTTAATGAAAAATCCCTAATTTTCTAATTATTTACATAATTGCCATTATCTATATATACCTAATGTTGAAACCCTAAAAATTCCCTTACCGTTTTCTTCTCCCTCACAGCTACACACACAGCCGCTCCCCTCTCTCTCTCTCACTTTCATCTTCTTCCACCATATTTTGCTGCCGCATGGGACTTATGGTGAACATACTTCATTAATCCGCCGATGGCAATTACTCCTTTCAAAATTCCAGACTTAGCACCTTTCTTCCCCGTCTTGGCAAAAGATCTTTCTTTTAGGGCCTCGAGCTATTCTCCACTATTTCTCTTTCAAAGGTGCCTTCTTTTACCTGCCATTCGCTTCTTTTATTTGTGTTTTCATTTTGCTATTCTTTTTTTCTTGAATTTGCTATGGTGATTTCTTTTCCCCCTTAATAAGCACAGGCTTGTTATTTATATTCGCATCTATGTGCTTGTTTGTGGGTTGGATTACTTTTGATACTTTTCGGGGGAATATTTACCTTCTATTTTTTCTTTTTAACTGTATATTTGTTTTCTTGATTGAGTTTTGACGTGATCGAATGATGAGGTTATTGAGTGTCATGATTGGCTTTGATTCAGGGCTTAAAGGTGCACTCCCTCTCCCTGTATTACAATAGAAACATCTCGCATCACCTGTAACACCCTTCTCGGAACAGTCCTTAACGAAACGAGACTTAGCTAATGACGGTAAGTTTTTTTTTCTGAATAATTCAAACCACTTGAAAATACTTTTACAAAAATTCCAGAATCAAATAACAGTCTTATAAACAAACATTAATCATCAAATCAAAACTTATACTAATCCATACATCCAAGACAAATAAACATATAACCAGAATACTATTCAAACTTTTACCTTAATAGTCTAAGTATATACATGCCAAAAGCTTACACCAACTAACACAAAAATCTTCTCTTCTGATCTGGACCTTCAATGTACTGTGCTCCCGCAACACTCCAGAACCTGCACGCAGTAAACACTACGTGTTAGCATTAAATATGCCCAGTGGTGACTACTAATCCAAAAATTTCCCAAGAATAAGCATAATTTCATAATTTATACTCCTACTATTCTTATTTCATTAAGCATTTCCTTTTATTTCAGTTATTACTAATCTTGTTATTAATTCGTATTCTAATAACTATTGGTCTTTGATTTCTAAACTTTCAACTTTACTTTGCAGAATTTTCTTTAGGTGGATCAATATCGGATTTATTTTTACTTTTATCACTACCTTCATTTTATCCTTTAGCCACAGCGATTTAACTATTATTTCATTTAGCAATATGTATTGGTACTCGTGTCATTACTAGTACCAAAATAAATTACTTAAATTCTTGGTTTACTGTTCAATTATTCAATATGTACTCTAATTATACTTCTTGCTATTTATCTTTTTATTTTTGCTTTGACTTTTAACTAATAAATACATTACTAATTAAAGGCTTTTAAACTTTATTGCAAGGTGATATAATTATTTCGGAACACCTTGCGGTCAAATTCTCTTTCCTTCATTTATATATATATTACTTCCGTTCAAATATTTATTAAGACATATGTCTTTTACTTCTTTCTCATCGGTCAATTATGTGTTTTTCTATTGTTTTACTTTTCAATTAACCTTTCTTTCAGAAAAACGTTACATAATCATTAAGTTCACTTAATGTCAAAATCATCACTTTTTAACTTTAAGCAGGAAATTAATATTGTTTTTCAAACTTGTCACTTCCTACAATAGTAATCGGTACGAGAAATACCAATTAATCAAATTTATCTTTTTCACAAAAAATAACAAAATACATTTTAAATTCTTATAAAAGCTTAACTAAACATTGATTTAATATTTTAATCTTATAAAACCTTTCTTTTCTTTTTCTTACTAATTACACTTTTCAGAAATCTTCACGGATTTATTCTACTCTTTTATTTTCTTCGAAATAAATTATTTTTCATGAATCATTTTTTTTTCATTGTAACTTTTTACACTTAATTTATTTAAATAATACTGATTTATTCATTTCGATGTGCCCCAAGTGCAATATAACAGGATTATCAAAAGAATACTCAGGACTGAACCCTAAGGTCCCAGACAGACTAAAAAATGATCTCAAAGATCATTTTTTCACAGAACAAATATCAGATACAGACAGAAGCCAAAGAAATCACTGATCCTACCATAGCAAAGCAAGTCGTCATGACTTGCACCGCGGTTCAGATGTCCCTATGGCTAGCCAATAATATCCAAACAAGAATAACAACACCTGTTTATTGCTAAGGGCAAAATAATCAATCACAATTGCAATTACTTTTAAACATTTAAAAATTCTTAATTTCTTTCTTTTATTATTTTATACATTTTATTATGATCAAATACACTCTTTTAATGTTTTTGACTATTCAATAACTTTTTGTCCTTTCTTTGACTTTATCTTTTCAGATCATTTTTGTGAATTATCCTTCAATAATTGACACAGATACTTAGGCTTTTCAGTAACTTCTGTCTTTTCTTTCACTTTGTCTTTTCAAGTCACTATTGTGAATTATTCTTTAATAATTCACTCAAACACTTGAACTTTTCAATCTTTTATATAAATTCTGACTTTTCTTTTATTTTTTTTCTTGTATAATTCTTTATGAATCATTTTCAATACTTTTAGGCTTGACGTTTTTATAATTTTTCCTTTTTCAGTCTAATTTTTCAATTATTCGATATGCCGGCTTTTATTTCATCGGCGAATAAATTTTATAATCACTTATTTTCTTAATACTTTTTGTTGACTAATTTATTTTGAT
Source organism: Excoecaria agallocha (assembly GCA_037975025.1). NCBI lineage: Eukaryota > Viridiplantae > Streptophyta > Magnoliopsida > Malpighiales > Euphorbiaceae > Excoecaria > Excoecaria agallocha. The sequence continues at coordinate 72,091,134 of CM075809.1, read as the reverse complement.
AAATTAGTCACATCTTTATTTTTCTACTTTTTATGTAATTAGGAACTCTATGAATATCAATTATTATCTTATGCCTTGAATAAGCATAATTTGACTTTTTCTATCGGACTGTTCATTTAAAATACATAATTAGGATTTTGCCATTATAATCATTTATTTTTATTTTTATTTTATAATTTCTTTCATTATTCATCTTTTATTCTTTATTTTATCATGTTCGGATAAAATTACATTTTGATCCTTAAACCATGGAAACTTTATCTTTTGACACAAATAGGTCTCCGAAATTATCATTTTGCCCTTATTACTATTTCTTACTTATTTTTACTCATTAGTCACCCACTTTGGCAAAAATTACCATTTTGTCCCAAAACTTTTATTTTCTTTCATTTAAGTCCCTTTTTTCAATTAAAACTCATTTTATCTTTCTTTTATTTACGTATCAATTTATTTTCATCATTTCTATTTATTTATGAATTATTTACCAATAATTCATTATTCTTATTATTTTCACGACCCAATAATTATTTTGAAAAGTTCGTCGATTGACTTTTTATTTCTTGTCATTGACATTAATTTAATTTCACATTAATTCATCATTTTTGTCATTTTTATACAATTATGCATTAAAAATTCAATTATTTTCATTGTACATATTCACATAAAAATTTCAATCAATTCATTAAATTCCAATAAAATTTATTTATGCATTATTTATTATTTAGTATCATTTTCCACTAAAATAATCAATTATTCCTCATTATTTCACAATTTTCACTATAGACATAACCAATACATAGGCTTTAAAATTTTAAAATTAATTTCAATAATTTATTAAAAATCCAAAGGCACTAATTATCATCACTATATTCAATTTAGGCCAATATATATTATTTTCATGCAAAATTTCACATATTTCTCTTAATGCATAATTCGGCCATCACTACTTTTTCACCCTAAAAATTTGCTTTCTCTCATTTCCACTTTTCATTTATTTCTTCTCTAGTCCAACTATAATTATCCTATCACAATTTCATCAAATAACAATTTTACATATTTTTACCTTAATTACATAATTAAGAAAAATTCATATTAATAGGGAAACTAAAGGATTTTGTAGTCACTTACCTTTTTCCATGCTTTAACTTCTCTAGGCTTCCTTTTTCATGCCTTAACTCAAATAAATTCCTCCATCATCATACAAAACCCATGGGAGCCAAATTCCTCCTTCACCAAAACACCAAGATTTCATTCTTTTTAGCTCAAAATAACACCAAATCCAATATCTATGCATCCAAAACTATGAGAAAACACTAAAGAAATAATTTAAATCCATAAATTCCTTAACTTCCAACTTACCCCTCTTTCTTTCTCAACTTGATTCCTTGTCTTTCTTTGCTCAAATCACTTGATTGAGATCACTAGGGTGATCTAGAGAGCTTAAACTTCACTTTTTATGTTGGGGTTTAAGAGAGATTTGGGGTAAAAAAAAGAAATCATAGGGAGAGATGGAGAAGAGGTGGTTTGGCCACCTTAGGAGAAGAAGATAGAGCCAACAAAATCTAGAGATTTCTACATATTTTGCCTCTATTTATACCTCTAAAATGGGCCTAATTATGGGCTTAATTAATGGGCTTAATTCAAATATAAAATTAAGCCCATTTTAAGTCATTTTGGGCCCAAACCAAAATCTCTATCTTCCTCACTTCAAATCACTTCAATTTTGATTCCATCATTCTTAAAACATCGAAAATAGGTAGTAAGTAAATTTTTGACGCAATCGAAGTAAGTTATCGGTCCGATTCGACAACTATCGGTGTCACCGAAAAATTCAATTCTCATTACCAAAATATTCTACATAAAAATTCATGTCGGCACGCAAAATCTGGCAATATTCGGATGTCTTTTACTGTTTTTAATTATTTATGCAAAATCAAGTCCCCTTCCCTACCAGAAAAATCGACTCGCTACCTTTTTCGTATTTTTGACTTTTTGAGGCTCATTTGACCTCAAATTCACTTCAAATTTCAACCATAGACTCACCATGACTATTCCTTTCAAATGGTCCGATAAAATATTTTCGACTATCGGGTGTCCTTTCGGGCTCGAGAAATACTATTCACTGTCGAAAAGTACTATTCACGGCTGACCCGCTGTTGAGGCCATTACATCACCCTTTTCAGAGCTCTACATGTATGTATGTATGTATGTATGTATGTATGTATGTATGGGTGGTGATAGTACTATGTTAGGTCACTTTATGAAGTAATTTGCACTTTTATGTCTCTCTCATGTGTGATAGACATCTTCAATATTTTCTTACAGAATAAGATCTTTTTCCTTTGAATTCTAATTCAATACCAATGTTCTTGCTGTGAAATTAACTTTGTTATGCAGGAAACGTCTGAATTTCACAAAAGATCTTTTGAATGTGCCATTGATTCCATTCGAGCAATTGTAGCTAGTCATCTTTGGCAGGTGCTGCATGTGGTAGTTTTATTCCTTGACCTATTAGAGCATATATTTATCTGCAATCCCTTTACCTATGCAACTTGTGGTTGTCCATGCTGATTTGAATGGGCACCTCAAGGCCCTGAAAGACTATTTCCTTTTGGCAAAAGGAGATTTTTTCCAGATAAGTTTGATCAACATTCAAATGTCTTTGAAATTCCTCTAGCACCTTGCTTTCATAAGAATGTTTAAGCTCTTCATTATCCATAACCATTGTTTATATCAATTCCTAATCTTGCTTGTACAATTCTAGCTCTGCCATAATTTTCTACTTCTGCATATCCAGCTATCTAGTATTGACATGAATACATATTAATGCCCTATACTATGCACTTAAGTAAAAAGTAACTTGATAGTAATAATTTTGCTATATTTTGGCAGTGTTTTCTTGAGGAGAGTCGGCAGTTAATGCGTTTACCTCCCCACCAGTCAACTACTAAAGCTGATCTCATGGTCCCATTTCAACTGGTATCCCAAGTGGACATGATTTTGCACTTCGTTATTGATTACTTATTATTATGTAAGCTTGTTATATGCCAACCTTACTAATGGTTTGTAACATAAATGTTGGCATTTCTTACAATGCAGGCTGCTATAAGGACAATTAGTGAGGAAGATGAATACTTCTCTAGAGTATCCTTGTGGTTGGAGCCTATATTTTCAATTAAAATTTTAGATATTTTACTCTTGTCTTTTCTTTTTTGAAAATTCTATTGATTTTATCTTTATATCTGCTAGGATGCCTTCATTTGGAATCACAATGAGCTCTCAGGTAGATTTTCCCAAATCTAAAGCTTATTCTGAAGTAAACAGTACTGGCGCATTATCAAATGCTTCTTCAGAGGTGTGTCTTGATGGCTGGGATGGAATTGCTCTTGAATATGCTATTGATTGGCCTTTACAATTGTTTTTTACCCAAGAAGTGCTATCTAGGTAAGATTTTAATGCTATTTTTGGATAGTATTCTTCTCTTCTCTCTCTTCTCTCTCTCTCTTTCTTTTTCCTTTACATATGTATAAAAAGAAACTATTACAACTTAAGGATTGGCAGTCACTAAATAATTTCCTTTTCCCCTTGCATCCATGTTAACTTTGAGACTGCTTCAGGTACCTTAGGGTCTTCCAGTATTTACTGAGGCTAAAAAGAACACAAATGGAATAGAAATCATGGGCCTCTGGGATGCATCAAGATCACACTGATTTTGCCAAGCATCGCAATGATCGTAATTGCTCAGTATCTCAACAAAGACGACATCATTTTAGGCCAATGTGGCATGTTAGAGAGCATATGGCATTCTTAATCAGAAATCTCTAGTTTTATATTCAGGTAACTAATGACATATATGTTTTTAGAATAGAGGGGGACATATATTGGCAACTGCTTTGGGGATAATTTTTTGAAATACATGTAAGCTAAATGCTAAAGATAAAATCATTAGCCTGTGAAATGGCTCGTGCTGCTGCATATTTTGCAACCAGAAGGTATCTGATTGTTGGATGGGGTATTGGTGTATCTCATTACACCAGACAAGACATGTCACACTACCACTGCACATAGCTTGATTAGACAACATGTTGTCTAATGGTTTATGATTAACCAAAATATGACTTAAATTATCAAAAAATGGATGATGTAAATTGTAGGATTCTCAACAAATGAAGTACAATGTTCTTATTCATGATTAACTAGAACTTATGATATTTCTTTTTTATTATTAATAAAGATTATAGTGAATGGTACTGAGGACTAGATATCTATGTTTCATGGAATAAATCCTTTATTTTCTGTGAGATTTTTTAACCCATTATTTAGCGAGGCTGTTTTGGAGATTTACTTATCATAAAAAATGTCTTGTCCTAAGTTTTAGGTGGATGTGATAGAATCTCAATGGAATGTTTTGCAAGCTCATATCCAAGATTCTCATGACTTTACTGAACTTGTGGGCTTCCATCAAGAATAAGTAAAATGAAAGGTTAATTGTTGCCTTGTACATCATTATTTGATTGAAGTGGTAATTTTTTCACTGGATTTGTGTTTGGAAAGGTCATAATCTATTCAGACTTGTATTTTGCAAATTAATGCTTACAAATATTTCTTTAAAAGATATGCTCTAGGCTTTGCATCTTTCTTGCTTAAAAGATACTTAAGAGTGGCATGATATAAATAAACAATCACTTTTTGCTTCACTAGATATGCTCTAAACTTGTTGAATGCATATACAATAGCTAATAACTCCTTCTCCATAGTTGTGTAGTTGATTTAAGCTTCATCCAAAAGCTTGCTAGCATTATAGATGACATAAGGCTTACATTCCTTCCTTTTCCCTAAAATAGGCCCTACCACAAAGTTGCTTGCACCATACCTAATCTCAAAAGGTCGCTCCCAATTAGGTGGTTTCAAAATAGGTGCTGAAATAAAAGCCGTTTTTAAAGTCTTGAAGGCATAAAGGCAAGCTAGCTTCATCAAATTCAAAATCAACATCCTTAGCAAGCAAATTACACAATGGTTTAGCTATCTTAACAAAATCCTTGATAAACTTCCTATAAAATCCCATATGTCCAAGAAAACTTCTAATATCTTTAACACACTTTGGAGGTGCTAGATTGGCAATCACCTCAATCTTTGCTCTATCTACCCTAATTTCCTTGCTCAAAATAAAATAATCAAGAACAATACTTCTTATGCCATAAAGTGATATTTTTCCTAATGAGTACTAAACCATGCTCCATGCACCTATTAAGAACTCTAAAAAGATTCTCTAGACAATGGTCAAAGTTAGATTCCTAAACACTAAATCATCCATAAAACTTCGACACACTCATTAATTAAATCACTAAATATTAAAAATATACATTTTTAAAAAGTAGTAAGAGCATTGCACAAATCAAAAGGCATGTAGCTAAAAGTAAAAGTACAATAGGAACATATAAATGTAGTCTTAGCTTGGTCATCGGGATGAATAGGTATTTGATAAAAACCACTAAGGCCATTTAGCTAACAAAAGTAAGAAAAATTAGCTAGCCTTTCTAAGACTTAATCAAGAAAAGATAATGGAAAATTATCTTTCCTAGTTGTCTTATTTAACTTCCTGTAGTCAATACACATACATCATCCCATACTAGTCTTAGTGGGTATTAAATCATTGGACTCATTCTTAACAACCTTCAAGCCTCCCTTTTTAGGAATAACTTGAATGAGACTTACCCACTTACTATCACCAATAGAGTATATAATCCTATTACGTAACAACTTAATTACTTCTTTCCTCACCACTTCCTTAAAAGTGGGCTTTAATCACTGTTGGCCTTCAATGGAAAGCTTAACATCATTTTCCAATACAATCCTATGTATGTAAATCTTAGGGCTAATCCCTTTCAAGTCAACAATGGAATAACCCATAACATTCCTTTGCTTAAGCTTGATATCATATAAAGAATCACTATGATCATTAAGTAAAGATGAATTAACAATAAAAGGAAATTTAAAATTTGGGTCAAGAAATACATATCTTAAATTAAATGGTAGAGGCTTGAGCTCTAACTTTGCTTCCTCTTTTGGTGAATTGCTCTTTGGGTCATCATCCTTTTTCAAGGGTTCAAACCTTGAAGGCCTATGAAAAGGAAATGAGTTAGCCTCCAATTGATGCACTTAAGCTTTCTCATTAGCATATGGCTCAATAGGCTCCTGCCTTAAATAATCATATGTGACATCATTAATAAAAACAAAAGAATCAATTTTACTTACACTTTTAATAGGTAAAGATCTCATTATCTTAAAAACATGAAATTCAATGCTTTCATTATTTACCTCCAATGTGATCTTACCTCTTTTCATATCAATTATGGTACCAGTTGTAACCAAGAAGGTTCTTCCAAGTAAAATTGGAATCTCTAGGTCCTCTTCTATGTCCAAAACAATAAAATCAACTAAAAAAACAAATTTACCTACCATGGTGGGCACATTTTCAGTAATGCCCAAGGAATGAGTAATGGATTTGTTAACCATAGATAAACATATGGTAGTAGGCTTAAGTTTACCTAGATCTACACACTTGCAAATGGAATAAGGCATAAGACTCACACTAGCACCAACATCACAAAAAATTTTATCAAAGTGAACGCTACCAATAACACAAGGAACCGTAAAATAATCGAGGTCTTTTTGATTTGGTGAAGACTTAAAGGCTCCTAAAAGTAATTACTAGATGAGTCTCCTTATGTGGGAATTCAGGTTGGCTAGGTAGCTTTCCCAAAGGTTGAGAACTAAAGGAGGCTTGTTAGGTAATTTGGGTTTCAAGGATTCTATTGTGAATAGCAAGCTGACAAGCTTTGCATTAATTTGCTTGAATTGCTCATTATTTTGTTTATTGGTGGTTAATTATTGGTTGATAAATTATTCCATAAAAGTCTCATGATGTGTTTTGGATTGTGAAGGGTTAAAGGGTTGTTTCATAGGAAATCCTAATGGGTTTTATGGTCTAAACATTGGGTTATTTGGAGGGTTGAGTTAAAAAGATGTATTGGACCATGAAAATCTAGAGTGGTTCCTCCATTAAGGATTATAAGAATTGGAATTTAACCCTACCCTTTGGTTAAAACCCTTTAAACATATTTAACCTCCTCATTAGAACTCATATTGCATTGTGCATAGGAATGAGATCCTCTGTACAATTCATAAATATTTGAACTTTCAAGAGAATTAACTTGAGATTTACTTACCATTTTGGTGAAAGCATCTACCTTTGTTGTCAATAAATTGATTTTGTCGAGTTTCAAGACTCTTCTTACCTTTGCCATTGTTGGTTCATCACCCATGTATCCTTGAGATGTAAGTTCCTCAAGCTAAGTGACCATCTCCTTGGCTGTCTTGTCCATCCATTTCTCACTTGAGGCTGTATTAATGATGTTACTATTTTCATTCATCAATCCATTGTAGAAGATTTAAGGAACCATCTAATCCAGCAAATCCGGATAAAGGCATTACCTTTGAAGTTCCTTAAACCTTTATTAAAGTGCATATATTGTCTCACTTGCATTTTATCTAAATGTTGTGATTTTATTCCTAAACTTGGCAGTTTTGTGGGGAGAAAAATACTTATGGAGAAATGCTTACTTTAATTGATCTCATATTGTGATTGACTCACTAGGCAAACTAGTAAGCCAAAGTTATGCTTTGTCATTAACATAAAATGGGAATAGCCTAAGCCTTATTGCATCATCCATCACTCTATTAATTTTGAATATTGCACACACATTAAGAAAGGCCAATATGTGGGTATAAGGATCTTTTTCTTATAAACCTCTAAATTTGTTATTTTGCACCATTTGAATAATTCTTAGCTTGATTTCAAAGTTATTGTGGGCAATTGATGGTGTCACAATACCTCCAAAACTACTTGATATGTCGAACATAGCAAAATCTTCCAAAGTATGTCTATTTTGATTAGTCATATTGTTTGAACTTTATTCTTCCACTTCTTGTTTTCTTTGTTCCTTGCATAAATCATGATAAGTGCTTTCAATTTCAAGATCGAATTAAACAATACTATTAGCACTATTGCTTCTACAAATATTGGAAAGATAACAAACAAAATAGAAACTATTACTGCTAAAATCTTAATACTACCAAAGACAATTAGAAAGAAGGCCTAAAACAACCTTTCTCTACCCTCCATTAATAAAAAAAACTGCAATGATTCCCCGATAATAGTGCCAAAAATTTGCTACTGTGTAAATTTATTACCTTAGTCTCTAGGACTTAAATAGAGTGAGTAGGGTGTCGAACACATGAAATATTTAGTATGCTTTATATTAATCGAATAGATACTTAGATGGATAGGCAATTGTAAATTGATAGAGTTGGTTATAATAAAATCCTAAAATCATCAAATTAAAGTAGAATAAACATAAATTCTAATTAACAATACAATTCAATGAAGTTATTAGAGCTACAAGAATTAATTGATCAATTAAGAGATTCAATTAACACTTATATATACAAATGATTTGAGAATATGGCCTACTTTCCCTGAGTGTAATTCTCATTATCAAATATGGATATTCCCATTTAGAGTTCACAAGCACTCTTATGTCATTATGGAGATAGATGAAAACTATGAAGTTTTATGCCTATTCTTTCGCCCCTTGAAGTGAAACCCTTATCTCCTAGTGATTCATATCCTTTAAGTAAATTTAATTGCTTTTTCCACCAACATACCTCAATGTTTATTGTAAACAAATTTATTAACACATTATATATGGAGATCAAGCATACATTACACATTAAGCATCCAATTGAACTTAAATCATTCATACATTGACTAAAATATTATTATAAAAGATCAATTCATACTTGCAATTCTAATTAACAAACTCAGCCTAGATACTTAGTGTTCAAAACAAAACAAAACACAAAGAAGAGGAATGACATCAAGCAAATAATCTAAGAGAAAGACAAGAAAATGGTTGAGGGCTCCTTAATACTTCTTTAAAAAAGTTCTTGAATGTTAAATGAGCTCTTGGAATCTTTTCTTTTCCTTGGTGTATGATTCTTTCTCAAAATATTTTTGAATTGAATTGGTAGTTAATTGGTAGTTTTCCATCTTTAAAATATGGTTAACTCTATGTATTTATAGGTCTCAAGGTGTCCCAATTGATGCCTTTTTGAAAAGGGGTGCAAACATGAAGAGGCACTTGAAAGGTTATGATGTTTATCATTGGTGATGACTCGGCACCGTGAGTCAGCTCTGGCTGGCTCTATAATGAGTTGGCACACTTTCTACTTAGTCAAGACTTGGTAAAGCATGGTACGAGTCTGCACATTTAGGCCCTATAACAAGTCAGCACTCATAGGGATGAGTAGGCATAAGCTTTAAACCTTCTTTAATGTCTTTTTTCCTTTAAATATTTAATCTAAAGCCTCCAATTGAACTTTAAATAACTTAATTGGAAAAAAAGAGTCTACAAAAATAAAGAAAACAATAAAATGTAAAACAATGAACAAAACATATGCATAAAACTAACAAAATGATGCATAAATAGTCAAAATGGCTATGGTATATTGCATGACATCAATCTATTTCTAGAATAAGCTAGGTGTAAATCTCCCATTAGTAAAACTTTATAGTCCCTTAGTCAATTTACTTTTAGTCCCTCTTCTAACTTTTACTCACTAATTGCTTCATATCATCATTTCACTTTGAATTTTATCCTACTCCTATATGTTATACATTATACTCTAAGATTTCTTTGCACATTTTCACTTACAGTACATTTTTACTTTTTGTTCACTTAATTGCCTCATTTATCCAGGATTTCACTATTCGCTTCTACCTACATTCACTTACTTGTAAACCACTTTCTTTCAATATGAACTTAAACTTTTAACTCTCTATCTCAAGTGTACCTTCATAGTAACACTACCTTATCTAGAATTTCCTAAACCTTTGATCCGATACCACTAACTTGTAACACTATCCCTTAGGAGTATTTTGTATGCTACAATCACTATAAATCATATCCATTTAACAAATATGAACATCACTATATAATTCAATCAATCTTGATACAAACCACATATTATTACATTTCAAATATTTATAACAAAACAAAGTTGATTATATAGACAAATCACACTCAAACTTAGCTAAATATACAATTAAGAAATTTACAAAGTATAATGCTTTCTATGATTTTCACTTCATCTTCGGGGAGATTTTTCATGGCTATCATAATCTTATTCTCTGGAACATCTACAACTTGAAACCTACTCAAGCAACATATAAATAAGTCATTTATAATATTAGTTCACTGCGTATAACTAAGGCACACCTAATTCATTCATAACTTTAGTGTTTCATTCAACTATGTTCACCACTAAACTTTACCAACACTAACCTTCACTAACTAGAAATAATCTTAGGTGCACAAATAAATAAGTTATCCACTCTGGTTCAACTACCTTCATTAATCATTTAAATGCACTCTATTCAAAGCAAGATCACTTAGAATTTCCTTAATAATTTCTTACCTTAAAGTTACTAATAACACTTAAAAACTCTCTCATAAGTCACTTCCTTAACTTGCCACTAACACTAGAATACTTAACAATACATTTAACATTTGGTGTGTACTTGGAATTAGTATCCCAAGCTTCCTACATATCCTGAAATAGGAAATCAGAACCACATAGTTCTAAACATATAACTAATACTTTGTATTTTAACTAACATGTAACAAATCAACTATACACTTCATGACTTATCCATCACATTAACATATGGCATTACCATCATTACACACTCAATCTCACATATACATTGACTATGTTACATATACACTAACTATACACAATCATTCGGTAACCTTTGGTTGAGGTTTGGTAACTTTCGAGGTATGAAAGTCAAGTATAAACTAGAACAAGGGAAGGTTATAGTTGAGATAAGATGGTTCCAGCTGTGACAATTTCTTCTGGTTTGATCTAGAATGCTTTATCACTGCTGAGATGAAAGTGTCCTAGCTGGGATGATGCAATCTGCCTAAAATTTAGTAGGCAGACTCCTAAGTTCAAATTATACACTAATTTTAACCTAAAAAATGTGATTTTATGGCAAAACTTTCTTTTAGACATTTGTTCCACTATGTCTCTAGTTTTTAAAGAATAAAAAAATCATGTAATTTGGACAATTGCATAAGAAGAGACACATAAAAATATACAAACTATTCCAATTGATAGGGCAATTACTAAAACGCATGCAGGAGCCCACTTGATTTTGATTTGATTCTCAAGGGCCCACTTTTAAAGTCTAATACCAGATGAGGCTCGCCATAACTTATAAACTGATCACTTCACAATAAAAATGGATTAAACCCAAATTATTATCGATGGTCAACTTATGAAGGTATCCAATATGGGCTTAAAGAGGTAGGTATCATGGAGTCGCTGCCCAATAAGATGTTGGAAAATAATTTTTAACCTTTTGATACCCAAACAAAGATTGGTATTCAGAATATCACTCTTACTTGGCATCTTGGTTAGGTGTTATTTATAACTAGATTTTATTTATTAATCCACTAGCTCCGTTCTCATATGATGCATTGTGAAGAAAATAAATAAACACATCAATTAAATAAGTAAAAGTGGTAAATAAAGCGAGTAAATAAAAAAAATATATCTACTACTTAATTTATTACAAAAGAAAATCGTCCAAAGAAAAAAAAAGATAAAATATCATACATAAAACATGTTATTCATTAAATTTGGGAACATTTTTTTCCACATATATATTTACAAAAAGGGAGATAAAGAATCTTTATTAATTTAAAAAAAACACAAGATGAGTGATCCCAATTTTGATGAAAATAAGTTTTTCTTTTATTGTGTGATTATAGGGATAAAAAGTGGATATTGATCCATTTTATTTGGAAAAATACAAGTTAATTAAGTATAAAACATTCAAATAACTTTTATCAATTAACGTGCTAAAAATTTCTTTTTTACTAAATTATTACATCCCTGAAAATGAAATACATCTAAAAAATAAAATAAAGTACCAAAATTAGATAAATGGAATAAAACAATAAATAGAGCATAATAATGCAAAATAAAATAAAATAAAGCATAAAACTAAATGTAATGGGGATGGAAACAAACTGATTGAAGAATTGCCTCAAAAAATGGTAATCTCCTAAAAAATACTCCAAAACATAAAAGTAAAAGTGTTCACACAAGTATACAAATAAAGCTAATTAATTAGCAAATTAAAATAAATCAAAAATTAAATTAAATTAAATTAAATTAAATTAATTAACTAAAAATGTTCATAAAAACATACTGGAATAAATAAAAAATAAAGTATAGAATGCAAGATGCAAAAAAGGAAACTAAAATACATCTAAAACCCAAAATGAACTAGATTAATAAAAATAACATAAAAATATGCTAAAAAGGAGAAAATAGGGCCATAGACGTCCCAAGGAATAAGCAAGATGCTCAGGTAAAAGGGAGAGCTAGGATAAGGGGAAGACACCATGATGTCCCATTTGTTGCTCTGGCAAACGGCCATTTGTGATGTCTTCTTATCGTCTATCACTCGAAAGCATAGATAAGATGCAAATTTTTAACTCAAAAATAAGGAAAATATGTTTTAAACCCTAAATATGCAATTTTAAAACTCTAGAACATGCCAAATCTTTAAAAACAACAATAAAATACAATTTAAATCATGCTAACATAAATAAACATGCAAATACAAAAACTAAATTAAGGTATTTTATCATGCATCAATAAAAGAACATAAAACCTCGCTTGTTATCTATCACTTTAAACAATACCAAATCATCATGGCATTCATGAAAATATAGAATAAATTAACACAAAAGAAACATAAATAATGGCATTATAAATAGAGATTGAACATGGTTAACTACATGATTATGCTATAAAGCTAGAGAGAGAAAAGAAACTTGGGGCTTATAATATTACCCTTAGGAATTATTGACTGTATAACTCCAAAGAATAAATATCCAAAGTTCCAACTTTGATTCCCACATTAATGAAAATATATGTGTGTTTTTTAGTGTGACGGATTATCCAGAGCTTTTACTTCTAAGAAGGGAGAATTATTTTTCTCTCTCTTAAAAGTCTGCCCCTTTTTCTAATTATGAGAATCCCCCTTAAAACCCAAATTTTTTCCTTTAAATTTTAGAGAAAAGTTGGAGATCAATTCCAACTCTTCTTCTCTAAAAAAGGAAGTTTTAATCCCTAAAATCCGATGTTGATTAGATCTCCAAAATTTGATCCTTATCAAAGATTTTCAAAATTAGAAAATGGGAATAATCTAGAAATAACCCCACAAACGGGTTTCTATTAGTGACAGATGGTCTTCCCTCATACGATTCCATAAAATTTATAAAAATACCCTTGATCTTACCAGGACTGAAGAGGATAGCCACAGATGGCCGTCCCTCTATGAAGAAAGGTCATCTGTGACAGGCAAAGGCCAAAATCAAGATTTTTGAAAATCTTTTTCAAAATCTTAGAAAATTAAGTTGTAAAACCACAAAAACGTGCATGAAAATGTGAAGAACAAGGTCGAAGGTTCGAGATTTGCATTCTCTATGAGAAATATATTATTTTCTCATCATTGGATAACCCTAATCTAGGTTGTCTCGGGTTACAATATCTATAACAACCATGACACACTTTCAAGCTACTATATGAGGATTGTAGAGGCAGAATTATATTTCATTTCCTTTTACAAACTTTTAGCTCTACGTCTTAGCTTTCATTTCCAACTAGAATCACTTTATTTGAGTATCTATAGAGAAAAATTATAGCCTTTACACTAAAACTAGTTCAAGTAAACCTATGACAGATTTTCACTAAGTAATTCTTTAGGACTTTAGTCACCTTTTTCATGTATTTCTTTATCATTTCTAAGATCTAACATCAATTATACATCAACTTAACTAAGTTTAAACACACACCAAGAAGAGTATGATATTCACATACTTTAATTGCTTAAGAAATTCTTTTCACTCTTAAGCAATCTCCTTCATCCTCTTCTTGCTATGTTCTTCTTTTATAATCATCTGTTTACACTTATAAATCTCTATTTTATTACAATTAAATCAATTTACAGAAATCAAGATCAGATAGGAGAAGAAATAGTAGCATAACTCACCTTATGTTGCAGGAATTCTGTATATGTGTATTTGTGTGTATTATCTTCCAATTAGGAGCATAATTTAGAGAAACTTTAAGACAGGGAACAAGAAAGAAATATCTAGAGTTGATAACTAAGAAGTGTCGGCTAACTCTCCCTATAAAGCATAAACAAATCTACTTCTATTAATACGTATCCACTTCTATAATAAGCTAGGTGTAAATCTCCCATTGGTGCAACTTTACGGTCCCTTGATCAATTTACTTTTAGTCCCTCTTCTAATTTTCATTTACTAATTGCTTCAAATCATCATTTCTTTTCCAATTTGATCCCTCTTCAAAAGCATAACCACTAATTATATAATTACTTACTTACCCTTAACAATATCATAAATACCAATCATGTTCCCATCACAAAATTAACACTCATGCTCTATAATACATACATATATTCTAATTTTCAAAGTATTTCTTGGGGCATCACAGGTCTCCTCCTCTCTTTTATACCATGAGTTTTCTTGAAGATTCTAGGTTAATTACATGTAAAATCTCATTGGCCATATGTAATGCTCACTCTAATTACCTTAATTTACATATTAATTTATTAAATTAATTACTCAAGTACACATGTATACATACTCAAAACATATTTACAAGTAGTTTTTTACATGTATTCCATATTTTTTATATTAAAAAAATACAACCATAACTAAACTACCAAAATTGGTCTTCACTTATTCTTTTCCTAGTGGCCCACGGATGTTGACCAAAAAGTAATTCCTCATATCTACACCTGTGTACCTGCACAAAGAAAACACCCGTGCTGAGTGATAGCTTAACGGGGAGTAAAATTAATGCAATTCACCAAGAAACAAAACATAATAGCATATAAACACTAGTACGCACAATCTTATCACAATAAGCATGAATATTAAATAGTAACAAATTTTCTATTTAATAACACTAATAGTTCAATAATCAATCAGATATGTTAACATTATCATTGAACACTTAGAATATTTACACTTTTATCATTTATCAATATACATGTCAAATTAAATCACTTTTATTGCCAGAATTCCCATTAATGGTGGATAACAGGTATAAACATATGACACTAACAAGCAGTTTGGGACACACTAATAAACAGTATTGTATAGACGAGACATAATAGTCTCAAATCAGGTGACACCCTTAGGCATCGTATTACTAGGTAGTTTCAATCACTATCCTCTTGATAGGCATGCCTATCTATTCATTACTATATGAGATTTAGGCTTTCGAAAGTTAATTAATTCTTCAAAATATTACACTTAAAATACATTTAGAGGCATAGCATCGATACACTTAATAAAGCATGTGATTATATTACTATATTATATTATTCATGTTTTATTATACTAAGGATATAATACCACATGCATATCATTCAATTTGTAACACATAACATTGCTAATACAACTATTTGTGTTCCTTCACATTTATGAATTGTACAAACTATGATGCATTAAAGCTTAGTCCTTAACTTTAATTCACTAAATTATTATGTTTTATATTCATTTTATGTCACATTTTACTCTTATTTTATGTTTAAGGTGGTCTAAAAGTGTTTAGGGAGGTTGAGATATGCTTTGGTAACAATTTGGAACTTAAAAATCAAGTTAGAAAGAGACAGGGGAGGGTCATTATCAACACCTAATAGCTGCTAACCGTGATATAGATGACATTACGGTTCTGGACTAAAATGGGCCTATGTCAAGGTCACCACAAATTTTCTATGATTCCCAGCTTCAACTTGTATGTCATTTTTGACATAATAAACGATGTTTTCAGGAAAAGTGGTCTTCTACAAAGTTGTTCATGTAGCATCCTTATCACTATGTACTATACATATAGAGATCGACCATCACCGATATCAAATCTGCGTAACAATTACGAGATAAGCTGTCACTGGCAATATGATAAAAAAAATTTTCAACATAAAAAAATACTTAAACACAAAACATGAAATAAATTCATAATTAGAAATGCTTATAGTCTGTATTGATACTTTCATAAATAATAAACCTATTCATAGAAGTCCTTAAATTACATCCTATGCATACACAAATATACATGCCATGCCTTCAAGCCACTAAAACCTGCATCTCACTTTTCATCACGATCATCAGCAATATCTTGGCCACTTTAATACATTCGGGCAAACCTGCTCCCAACATAACACTATGCACTGAGAATTAAAAATGCCTAATGGTGGATAAATATCCTAAACTTTCCAAACCTTTAATCAAACATGAACACGTTCTTATTTCCTACATTAAGTAATTATTATTCTTATTAACATACTTAAACTATTATTGATCGTACACTTACCATATAATTCTTACATTGTCATTCAAATACCTTATAATCCTTAGATTAACATTCTTGTGATCAATTTATAGCCTAGTCCCTCATCTTTTATTAGTTCATAATTTTGCCATCTTTTTCCATTTATTTAAGATAATGCCATTTATTAATCTTCTTTACATACTTCATTTATTATTTGACATACAATTTACAATTTGTCCCTAAAGTATTACTTTGGTGTCAAAGCACACTTTGGTCCTTGTTAATCATTAAGTTACACATTTATCTATTAAATTTTGGTCTTCACCTAAACCTTATTATGGTCAATTACATTTCAATCTTTTAAATTCCATTAAATTATGGTTTTACCCTTCCATTACACTACAATTACATTTGTGCTACTAATTACACATAATTTACATTAATTCACTATTCATCATGTAAAATTTCCGTTTAGTCCTTAACTTATACTTTATGCATAATTTCACTTTTAGTCTTTAACTTGCTCATATTTTCAGTCATTTTATCATTTAATCTCATTACTAAGCATAATTATAAAATTAATGTTAATACTTTCAAATCATTACAATTCAGTCCTTTTCATTTCATTTATTTTTTTACTTATTTTGATTCATTTCATTTCATTTATTACTTCATATTTATTCATTTCATTTCACTCTTTTTTTTTATGTTCAGCAGTGACAATAAATCAAAGATTTTCCATCACATGCATAATTGCACTATACATGCAAATTGCATTAATTTTTATGTCAAAACAACAATTATCAATGTACTTTACATTCAATATAGATTAATACTATATTTACTTTGGTAAACTTTTCAATCTAGTCCTTAATTTTTTTCATTTAATTGAGAAATTAATTACCAAATTGCCACTAGTTTACTTATTTTCACTCCACATTCATTTATTGGCATTCAAAATTCCCGTTTGGTCCTTATTTTAACTTTTCATGCAAAATTTCATTTTAGTCCTTCCATTTAACAAAAGTTCATTTTCAGGTTGTTTGCTAACTATTTCTTTCCATCTTTATCTTGTATTCATTTCTTTGTTATTTTTACTCACTAAACTCACTATTTGGGCAAGTAACCATTTTACCTTTAAACTTTTTATTTCTTTTCAATTAGGTCCTTTTCCATCCTAAACTTTATTTTTACTTTACTTTTTGCACTTTTAACTTATTTTTATCATTATGCTCCTAGTACAATCCCGACAAAAATCTTCAGACCGAATATACATAACTTAAACCCTACCAACCCACAGTAGTACAGTAGGGGATGATCTCGAATGACCAATCCACCTTAAATCAGAGCAAACGGTTAGACAGAAACTATGGGAGATCATTACAATCATACCATAACAAAGCAAGTTGCCATGAATTGTACCGCGGTATAGATGTCCTTATGGCTAGCCAATCATATCGTGAACTAGATTTTAACCGCCTGACCATTACTAAGGGCAACATTTTTTACTTATTTTAGAATTTCCTTTCACATTTCACATTTCCATTTACCGTTCCATTTTAGTACACTTTTTAATCAATTCACTTATCACTTTACATATCTTATGAATTATATCACTATAATTCATCATTATCATTCATTTTATGACTTATGTCTTTATAACTCATCATTTCCATTCATTATATGAATTATTTCATGATAATTCAATAATTTCCTTTTAAAAATAATGTTATTTCCTTCTCACTAATATTCATTTTAGTTCCATATGTATATAATCACAATTATTTCTCTATTGCCATTCTCATCTCATAATGTATGTTCATTTCACAATAGGGATATTCTTAACATAATAACTATTATCATTTCATGTATGTATATATGTATATATATATATGTATATACATACATACATATATATATATATACATACATATATATATATATATAATTAAACATGCTCACATTATCTTTTATTTTCTTCACTTTATTTTCTTACTTACTTTATTTTCTTCTTAATTACACTATTACTTCATTTTAAGTTTACACATTTTATTCAATGTATAATGCTTCCATATCCACCTACTATTCATTCATTTTACTACCACTTATACATTTAATTTCTTTACTACTTTTTGATTTTATTTTACTTATCACTTTATTTATCATACAATTATCTTTATTTCTTCATAATTAACTCCATTACGCTTAATATCCCCTAGGTATACAATTAAAATTCCTTCCTTCATAATTAATTTCTTCATATTTATCATTTAACTCGCTTAATTATTTACTAGTTAACCTTAATACACAATTATTCATCATAAAACACTAAAGTATACCCATATATACTAGTAATATACATTTGGCCAAACTACTATTTTCCATCCACACTTTCTTTTTCACTTTTCAATTTTATTTTACTTTTTAGTTTATTCTAACCTTACTTACATCATTACTTCACCTCAACTTAATATTATCCATAACTTTACTTATCACATAATGCATAATTAACATATAAAAGTATCCCATTTAAACATTAAATATTCCAAATAAATTGCCTCACACTTCACCTCACTTATATATTCAGTTTAAGCATTTATATCAATAAATTCACAAAATATACCTATATATACTTAGTATATACATTCAACCAACCTTATAATTTTTCCTTCAAATTTATTTTTCATCCTTGTATTATTAATTAAACTATATTACATCTTTAATAGCATATATACATATTCATTTTGCCTTAAATTACAAAATATCCCCTAGTATACGTAAGTATACCATTCGGCCAACCTTAAGTCAATTCCATTCAACTTACTTCTTTTCATTTCAATCACTTAAACTATCATTTTTAACCTTCATAAACACAACTATTAAGTCTAACTCTATTGAGCATGCATTATACACATATATTCATTTCATACATAATCATCTATCCATACAAATTACATGGAAATTGAAGGATAATATATGTATGAGATGATCGGTTAACCATGTGTTTTTAGTTTTAAGGAAATATATTAACTTAATTTTATTGATTTAAAAGACAAAAAACTAAATGAATTATTATTTTAATTACAAGAATATGAATTTTTGGCCTGTTAATATTTTGTCATTTCGTTGTCACATACTTCTTTTGAGTTATAACCACAACAAGTAAATCTGCTTTATAAAATGGGTACAAATACATATAGAGAATGTATGGATGTAAAGTGTTTATGCAAACAAATATGTATAATTTAAGTTAAATGGTTTATGAGTGATGACGGTGTAACAGGAACAAGTTGTATAATCAACGCCATAATTAATGAGTAAATATGGTTGGGAACCTATGAGTATAATTTGAACAATACGACTAGTGAGAAATCCATAAATTGGAAGATAAATTGAAATTGAGAGATAATTATTAAGCACTATGATGCTTATAATAGTAAATGGTACGGTTGGTGGAACAGAGAAGTAGTAATGATGAAATGAAGTTGTTAAAGATGATGAAAACGACAGGTATTGTGAATATATAATGCTAACATACATATGTGATACTATTTATTTTATTTAATGATGAATTTATAATTGCCTTCAGTAAAATTAGATAGGAATTGGAGAAATAGGATAAGGTTGGCATGTCAATTAGGAACGTTTAGCGGTACTGCACCTTGATGGGGTTACCAGATTGAATGGCTCCAAAAGCTCTTCCAGTGGATATGGTTAGATTGATCATGGGTTGAATGGCTTTGAAAGCTCTGTCCATATGTGTATGTATATAAATATATTAAATAATAGGCTAAATAAAATTAATCTGAGTCGTAAGTTGTATGGTTTCGAGAACTCAGTCCACATATGTGTGTATAGATAAATGTATATATATATTATATGTATGTATGTATATTTGTGTATAAATATATAGTAATGATTAAATGTTGTATGTCAATAATGAGAAGTTGAGGTTAATGGACCGTATGGTTCTAATGAACTCGATCCTATGTTTGATTCCCATTTATGAACCGTATGGTTTAGATAAACTCAGTTTCGCATGTAATTCCTGTTTATTCTACTCCTTATACAATTTCACTAGATTTTACTAAGGGAAATATTAAAAATGAATAAGTAGGTAAAACTCTTATAAAATATTTAGTTAATAAGAGTAAATAAACATTCATACTGAGATTAATTATGAATTATGAAATTTGGCATAATTTAGAACAGTTGAGAAGATATATACGTATACATGAGTATGTAGTTGTATGTGATCGTAGGTGAATGTTTGAGATTTGATGTGTATGCCTAATTATTTTTATTTAGTGAACAATTTATGTGAAATGAAGTAATGACCTTGAAACTAACCATTTAATTTCATGTAATTGAAAATCAATTAAGTACATTTTTAAGAAATTATTTATATAGATTATATGTGAAGGTTAATATTGATTTCTTGCGCTTATATGCATTCTAAATTTGGAATTTACAATATATATATATATATCTTATGATTTTGTATGTGATTATTTGAGGTTTTATAAATGTATTTTTGAAACTGTTCAATTGTTAAGATAAATTTGGTAGTCACCACTAAGCTTTTAGCTAAGCATATAGTTTTTTTTCTGCGCATAGGTTGAGGACCAATGAGTCTAACCTATATGCAGAAAGATTTAGGAATCTACCATAGTCAGCCATGTCAAGGAGATGAATTAGAGCATGTAAAATTAATGAAGTTAGGTTATTATTATTGTATTTTGGCATATACACGATTAAAGTTTGTTGTAATTTTAATATTGCCTTGTTAATGTTGAGTAAGGAATTTTTTTAATTGTGATAATTATATACTAAAACTTTATAGATGTAGTTGAGAACGAAATTACTGGTATTATATTTATTTTCCAGGTGAAAAAATTTATATTGAATGTTTATTAAGGAGGATGGGAAAACTTTTGTTGGAGTTTGATTGAAGTTGTGGAAATGGTTGTATAATTTTAGAAGTGTTTTCATAAATTATCTACAGGAGGTGTCAACAATTAGGGGAAATTTTGCAAAAATTTTTGGGAAAATAGGCAATAACTGTTAAAATAATCAAATCTTAGGTAGTAAATTATTTAGTAATTCTCTTAAAAGAACTAAGCCCGAGTGTGAGATTTGATATTCGAATCTTTTAACTGATCGAATGTAAGGTGTTACATTTAGTGGTATCAAAGCCTAGATTTATGCATTTCTGGGCATAGGATAATATAATTTACTTAAGATGGAGGTTGTGCACTCTGTTACCTGTCAGTAATTCCTGATATTTGGGGCAATAATTTGAATATTTCAACATGGGGATGGGCAATATGCATTGCCATTACTTGAGATGTGAATTTAAATGACATTACATGCATAGCATTAGCATCATTTAATCATTCATGATAGCATAAAATTTTATGCATATGGCCTAATTGAAAAAAACCTGACGGGTTACTAAGTGAGTGCATTGAAGTGAGAAAGGATGTGATGTATTTATAAGAAGATTGAAGGATAAGGTGGATTAGAACTAGTTGAGTGAGTAGCCATTAAGGAAAGTAAGAGGAGAAACATAAGTGTACATGCCAAAATAGGTACTGAAAGGGGTATGATCTAGAAGTAAAACCACTCTATTACAATGATGGATTTAATGTTGGTATGACATTATGTCGATAATTATGACTGATAGTTAGCAATGATTGATACAACGTTGTACCAACGAAAGAGATATGTGATAATAATCATGTAAGTATTGCTAAGACTTATTAAGATCGTCTCCAAACTATCAAATGATTACCCTAAACACAAATAGAGGAGTTTTATGAATATAAGATGTGGAAAGGAAATAGTTGTTTGGAGATAATGAAATGGATGCTATGTAATGTCCCTCAAATCCATTAACTAGATTTGGACTCTCTATTGACTAAGAAATTATAACTCATAAAACATTTTCAGGAGTTGCTCTGCCTAGACAGTGGGATCCATTTAAAAAATGTAGTATCGATTGAGATCTTAAAAGTAAATAGGAACCTTTTTGAGGTGTCAGTGGAAGAAAACCAACCAGATAAGGAATCTGATTGACATTGTATATGTGCATCAACTAAATATTGAAAGATTAGAGCAACTAATGAATTTCTTTGAAAGATTTGATCTTATGGTTGATGAGAGTTTGTGTAATAACTTGACTAATAGCAACAACCACCATCATGAATATACCTGTGCTTTATCTTTTCAGTTAGATAAATTTGGATGATGAAATTTTCTTAAGTAGGGGAAAATTATAACACCCCAAAATTTAAATCACTTGATAATACTTTTTCAAATGTGAACAGTACTTTTGATACTAGTTTGTAAGGGTGATTTAATGAGAATGTAATTCGAGTAAGTATAATTTTAAGGCTTTTTAATTATTAACTATTAAATAAAATAAGAAGTTAGTACAAATAAATCATATAAAAATGGGGTGTAATGGCCTCAACACCGGGTCAGCCGTGAACAATATTTTTCGACAGTGAATAGTATTTCTCGAGCCCAAAAGGATACCAAAAGGTCAAAAATATTTTATTTGACCGTTGGAAAGTATTGGACATGGTGAGCCCAGGGTTGAAATTTGAAGTGAAATGGAGATCAAATGGGCCTCCAAAGGACAAAAATACAAAAAAAGGTAGCGAGTCAATTTCCCTGATAGGGAAGGAGACTTGATTTTGCATAAATAATTAAAAATAGTAAACGAACTCCAAAAAATTGTCAGATTTTGCATGCCTACATGAATTTTTATGTAGAATATTTTTGTGATGAGAATTAAATTTTTTGGGGATATCAGCAATTATCGAATCGGATCGATAACAGACTCTGATTGAGCCAAAAATATATGTGCTAGCTATTTTTGATGTGATAAGAGTGATGGAATTATTTTTGGAATGATTCGCTAGTTGAAAGAGAGAGAAATTTGATTGGGCTTTAAAAAGGCATAAATGGGCCTTAAAAAATAAATGGGCTAAGCCCATTGGTTTGGCCCAATTTTAAGTCTATTGGAGGAGTATATAAGAAGTAAAAATCTAGAGAAAACTCCAGAAATTTGCTCATCTCCTTCCTCTCCCTTTCTTGGCCAAAATCACTTCCCTATCTTCTCTCTCTCTCTTGCTTCTTAATCACCCAAAATCTCTCATAAATTCCAACTTAGGAATTGTAGTTCCATCTCTCTAGAGCATTAAAATAGCTTCTATTGTTTGATTTGAGCAAAGAAAGTGGAGAAAACAAGTAGAGAAAGAAAAAGGGGTAAGTTAGATCTTAAGAATTTTAATGATTTAAATTTATTTCTTAGTGTTTTTTCATAAATTTTGAGATGTAATTATGATTATGAGATTGAATTTTGCTTTTGAGAACAAAAAAATTAGGATACCTAAGGATTAATGGCCGGCCTATGTAGGTGGTGAAGAAAGGGAAGGTATTTCAAAGAGCAAAGGCAAGGAAAAGGAGGCTTGAACTTCCTAAATCAAGAAAAAATTGTAAGTCACTACAAAATCTTTAATTTTTCTTTTATTTTGAATTAATTCCATTTATGTATTTAGGTTAAAAATTGTTAAAGTTGTTAATTGAGATTTATTGAAAATATTGAGATTTTATTGAAATTTTAATGTTAATATGTGTATTGAAATTAATTGAATTATTAGTGAATAATTGAGCAAAAATGTTGAAAAATGTGAATTTATATGAAATTAAATTATAGTCAATGAAAATGAAATAAAAAGTCAACCGATAAATTTTTTTAAATAATTATTAAGCTATGAAAGTAAAAAGAATAAAGAATTATTGGTAAATAATTCATAAAACAATTAAAAATAATGAAAATTGTAAAATAACGTGCATACGAATTTTCGTAAAATTTATACGCTTTACTAGAATATTTTTAAAATAAAATATTGATTATGTTTAACTTAAATATTGAATTATTAAGAAATAATTCAGTAAATAAGTATATGATGATAAACTAATGTGAAATAAATTACTTCAATAAAAAAGAAATGAAAAAGTCAATTTTTGTATTTTCTGAAAATAAAGTAATGAACTATATCAATATAATTCATAATTGTTTAAAAAGTTATAAAATAAATATTTGACTAATTTATCAAAATAAATTAGTCAATAAAAAGTATTAAAAGAGTGAATTATTAGAAAATGATTCAGTAATAGTGGCATATCCGAATGACAAACATTTCGGACAGAAAAAGAAAAATCGTCAAAAAGTTAATCTCTGCATTGTTAAAAGATAATGTACAAAAGATTACAAAAAAAAGACTGAGAAATCTTAAGTGTCCGAGTGAATTATTGAAGAATAATTCACAAAAGTGACTTGAAAATATAAAGTAAAAGAAAGGAAAAAAAAGGGAAAAAAGCTACCGAATAGTCAAAAGCACTAAAAGAGTGCAATTGAAAAAAATGTATTGTATCAAGAAATAAAAGAAAGAAATTAAAGATTTTTAAAAATTATTTCAAATATAATTGATTGTTTTGCCCTTAGCGATAAACAGATAATGATATTCTTGTTTAGGATATAATTGGTTAGCCATAGGGATACCTATACCGTGGTGCAAGTCATGGCGACTTGCTTTGCTATGGGTAGGATCTTTGATCTCCATAGCTTCAATGTTTTCAGTGAAATTGGAAGCGAAATTTTTTTCGAGAAATGGTCCCTTGGGGATCAATTCTCTCTCAGTGGGACCTTTGGGTCCAGTCCCGAGTATCCTTTTTAAGAATCCTGTTATATTACATTAGAGGCGTATTGTAATGAATAAATCAGTATTGTTGAAATGAATTGAATATAAAAAGTTATAAATGAAAAATGATTCGTTTGGAAGAAAATAAAAAGTCGGAATAAAATTGTAAGGTTTCCTAAAAAGTGTGATTAATAAGAAAAAGGAAAATAAATGTTTTATAAGCATAAAATAATAAATGAAGATTAAGTTAAGATTTTTTAAAAGAAAAAGGATTTAAAATGTATTTTTACATGGAAAAGATAAATTAAATTAGTTGGTATTTCATGTACCAATTATTATTTTGAAAGTAATAAGTTTGAAAAATAATATTAATTTCCTATTTAAAGTCAATAAGTGACGAAAATGACATTAAGTGAAATTTTATGCTTAAGTAATGTATTTTTTGAAATAAAAGTCAAATGAAAAGTAAAACGATAAAAAGGCACATAATTGATCAATTGGAAAAAAGCAAAAGATATAAATTCTAAACAAGTATTTGAACATGGTTAAATGTATAAAGAAGGAAATAAAAATTTGAATGCAAAGTGTCCCAAAATAACTATATCACTTTGCAATAAAACTTAAAAGCCTTTAAATAGTAATGTATTTATTAGTTTAAAAGTTAAAGTAAAATAAAAGAATATATAGCAAGAAGTGTAATTATAGCACATATTGGATCACTGAACAATAAATCGAGGAATAAAATAGTCTATAAATTTGGTATCATTAAAGACATGAATATCAATATACACTGTTAAATGAAATAATAATTATATCGCTGTGACTAAACAGATAAGACGAAAGTTAAGTAAAAGTAAAAGCTATGGTAAAGAATAAACATAAAGGTAAAAGTAAATATGATATCGATTCACCTAAGAAGGTAGTGTAAAGTAACATTGAAAGATTGAAAATCAAAGAACAATAATTACCAAAATATGAGTTAATAATAAAACTAATGTTGACTGAAGTAAAAGAAAATGTTTAATGAAATAAGAATAAGAATAGCATAAGTTATGTAATTATGCTTTATTTGGGAAATTCTAGGATTAGTAGTCACCCCTGAGCATATCTAATGCTCAGCACGTAGTGTTTACTGCATGTAGGTTATAAAGCGTTGCGGGAGCATAGTATACAGTGGAGCCAAATCGAAAAAGTAGAATTAGTGCTTTATCAAGTTGTATTGTGGCATGTATATACATAGATAATTAAGGTAAAAGATTAAATTGTATTTTGATCTCTATTATTATGGTTATTGACGGGTGTGTGTTCAGTGTTTATGATTACATGAAGGTTATTGGTATATGATTAATTATTTAAATGTTTTCGGATGAAAATAAAAATTTAATTTACCGTTTTTGTTGTATTTGCTTGGAAAGAACTATTCCGTGAAGGGTCTTACATTGAGTGGTATCAGAGCACAGGTTTAAGCGGTTCTATGATCGTAGTGGGATAAGGTTAAGTGACAGGTTTGTCTGTATATACATGCCAATTATAAGTGGATAAGTGTTAAGTAATTTTACATGTACTTGCTCCCTTACCTGTTTTAAAGTGCAAAGTTGATATTTGACTGAGATTGTCAAGTGTGAAAGGATTGATTCTACACGGTAAAGATGGTAGTGAGTGAGAATGGAAGTATTGCTGCTTGAGATCTCATGGGGGTCAAAGTAGGGAAAAGAAGAGTTGAGAAATTGAGTATAACTGTGAGAGTTTAAGTGTCTATATGGATGAGAAACAGTCTAAAAAAGGACAAAATAAAGAGTGTGTCGGATATTTAAACAAGAATTTTATATTGAGTATAGATAAATTTCGCAGGATGAAGATATACCTTAATTGGATTGTCATGATTTAAGAATGCTAGTGAGCAAATTGTTATAAGTTAAGGTTGTTTAAGATGCTCTATATACCTGTTAGTGATTTCCTTATAAGAGTGGGGATTTGATTGTATCTTTCATAGTAGTGGGATGGGTTATGATATCTGCATCATATGCGAATACGTGACAGTATTCTACCTGCATACATGAAATCATGCATTCATTGCATAGCATTTCATGTTGTTTGACAGCATCTGATATGCATCATATCACATGTATAGGCCCCACTTGATAGGATAAAACTGACGGGAGATATGATGAGCATAGAGACAACCTAAGAATGAGACGATAAATAGTGTGCTTAAGATTATTTTCCATTTTTATTGTGGCCATTGTAAGTTATTGGTCATGTCAATAGATTTGTTAGTGCACCGACTCTCTTGATGAATCGATGGAAAGGATCATTCACCTTTACTTCGATCCATATTAGAGGATTTAAGTGGTAACCATCTGATATGTTTTAAAACGTTGAAAAAGTATGGTAAGTATTTGGGTAATGTGAGTGTACTTAAATACGTGTGTCTGAAGAATAAATATGAATGATTAATGATAATGTTCTTAGTTTTTCAAGTTGTGAGGGCCAATTTAAGTTCGGCTCCAGATGGGGCATTATTAGCTGGAATATAAGTGAAACCGATATTGTACATCGGGTAAAAACAATAGTTCTAAAAGAGAATGTTTGTGTGATAGTCATTGTGAATAAATCAAAAAATTCTTATTGAAGTCCACTGAGATAGTACTACCTTACATCCTGGAAGTCATCAGATGTACTAGGATTAAAAGCTTAGTTTTGAGAACCAGATTGAACATGTGTGTGACAGATGTAAATAAATGTTAAATGTGTCAACGAATGGAAGTAGAGCATTAGATTTCTTTAGGAATTGCTTCAACTTATAATGATATTTATTTGGAAAATGGAACAATATGCTTAAAGAATCTGTTATCGGATTGTTTGAGCGTCAAAGAGAAAAGATGTTATATAGGAGATTGGCAATAATCTCAATATTAGCATAGTGATTCACCCTTGGATTAATGGTTAGTCAAAGTGGCTAATTCAGCTATTGAAAGAACGGATATGGTAAAGTGTATCGAATTGTGATAATAGCTATGAAAAGTATTTATCTATAGTAGAATCTGACTCTTGTCGAGACATTGCCAAAAAGAAAATGTCGAATCCTTTATGTTGGATTTAATGGAGTGCAAAGAAGTCAGCAAGTTTTGATTTGATTTAAGATATGAAAGGAATCTGCACTCAGGATGATATGATCTAGAAAAAGAGATACTGATAAAGATTCTTGACATCAAGATTGGTTAGCTTAAGAATAAGTAGGCTCCAATAGCAACAATGCTTTGGAACCATTGAATGTGAAAGAGATGTCGATAAGACCACTATATAGTATCCTCTACTCATTGATATAATTAAATTTCGAGGATGAAATTTCTTTTACTAGGGGAGAAATGTAATGGCCTCAACACCGGGTCAGCCATGAATAGTACTTTCCGATAGTGAATAGTATTTCTCGGGCCCGAAAGGACACCCAAAAGTCAAAAATATTTTATTTGATCGTTGGAAAGTATTGGTCATGGTGAGCCTGGAGTTGAAATTTGAAGTGAAATGGAGATCAAATGGGCCTCCAAATGTCAAAATACGAAAAAGGTAGCGAGTCAATTTCCTTGATAGGGAAGGAGACTTGATTTTGCATAAATAATTAAAAATAGTGAATGAACTCCAAAACTTACCAGATTTTTCATGCTTACATGAATTTTTATGTAGAATATTTTGGTGATGAGAATTAAATTTTTTGGGGGATATTGGCAGTTGTTGAATCGGACCGATAACGGACTTCGATTGAGCCAAAAATTTATGTGCTAGCTATTTTTGATGTGATAAGAGTGATGAAATTATTTTTGGAATGATTTGCTGGCTGGAAGAGAGAGAAATTTGATTGGGCTTTAAAAAGGCATAAATGGGCCTTAAGAAATAAATGAGCTAAGCCCATTGGTTTGGCCCAATTTTAGATCCATTGGAGGAGTATATAAGAAGCAAAAATATGGAGAAAACTCTAGAAATCTGCTCATCTCCTTCCTCTCCCTTTCTTGGCCAAAATCACTTCCCTCTCTTCTCTCTCTCTCTTGCTTCTCAATCACCCAAAATCTCTCATAAATTCCAACTTAGAAATTGTAGTTCCATCTCTCTAGAGCATTAAAATAGCTTCTATTGTTTGATTTGGGCAAAGGAAGTGGAAAAAATAAGTAGAGAAAGAAAAAGGGGTAAGTTAGATTTTAAGAATTTTAATGATTTAAATTGATTTTTTAGTGTTTTTTCATAGATTTTGATGTGTAGATTATGATTATGAGCTTGAATTTTGCATTTGAGAACAAAAAAATAAGGATACCTAAGGATTAGTGGCCGGCCTATATAGGTGATGAAGAAAGGGAAGGTATTTCAAAGAGCAAAGGCAAGGAAAATGAGGCTTAAACTTCCTAAATCAAGAGAAAATTGTAAGTGACTACAAAATTCTTTGATTTTCCTTTTATTTTGATTTAATTCCATTTATGTAATTAGGTTAAACATTGTTAAAGTTGTTAATTGATGAAATTGGTTTAAGGTAAATGAAATTGGATATTAGAAAAGATGAAATAAAAGTTTAAATGGAAGAAAGAAAATTTTTAGGAGGGTTTAGTGTTGTGGCCGAATTATGTAGTGAGGGAAAAATGTGAGATTTTTGCATGAAAATAAAATATATAAGCCTAAATTTATTTTAGAGATGATAAATAGTATTCATGAATTTTTATTGAATTATTGGAATTTATTTTGGAATTTTAAAGATTATGTAACAATGATGTATATAGTGAAAGTTGTGAAATAATTGATTATTTTAGTGAAAAATGATAGTAAATAATAAATAATGCATAAATAAATTTTATTGGGATTTATTGAAATTATTAAAATTTTATTGAAATTTTAATGTTAATATGTGTATTGAAATTAATTGAATTATTAGTGAATAATTGCGCAAAAATGTTGAAAAAATGAATTTATATGAAATTAAATTATAGTCAATGAAAACGAAATAAAAAGTTAACCGATGAATTTTTTGAAATAATTATTAAGCTATAAAAGTAATAAGAATAATGAATTATTGGTAAATAATTCATAAAACGAGTGAATATGATGAAAATTGTAAAATAACGTGCATACGAATTTTCATAAAATTTATTCGCTTTATTAGAATATTTTGGAAATAAAATATTGATTATGTTTAACTTAAATATTGAATTATTAAGAAATAAATCAGTAAATAAGTATATGATGATAAACTAATGTGAAATAAATTACTTCAGTAAAAAAGAAATGAAAAAGTCAATTTATGTATTTTCGAAAAATAAAGTAATGAACTATATCAATATAATTCATAATTGTTTAAAAAGTTATAAAATAAATATTTGACTAATTTATCAAAATAAATTAGTCAATAAAAGGTATTAAAAGAGTGAATTATTATAAAATAATTCAGTAATAGTGGCATATCCGAATGACAAATATTTCGGACAGAAAAAGAAAAATCGTCAAAAAGTTAATCTCTGCATTATTAAGAGATAATGTACAAAAGATTACAAAAAAAAAGGACTGAAATGTTTTAAGTGTTCGAGTGAATTATTAAAGAATAATTCACAAAAGTGACTTGAAAATATAAAGTGAAAGAAAGGGAAAAAAAGGGAAAAAAAGCTACCAAATAGTTAGAAGCGTTAAAAGAGTGCGATTGTCAAAAATATATTGTATCAAGAAATAAAAGAAAGAAATTAAAGATTTTTAAAAATTATTTCAAATATAATTGATTGTTTTGCTCTTAGCGATAAATAGATAATAATATTCTTGTTTAAGATATATTTGGCTAGCCATAGGAACACCTATACCGCAGTGCAAATCATGGCGACTTGCTTTGCTATGAATAGGATCTTTGATCTCCATAACTTTAGTGTTTTCAGTGAACTTGAAAGTGAAATATTTTTTCGAGAAATGGTCCCTTGGGGATCACTTCTCTCTCAGTAGGACATTTGGGTCCAGTCCCGAGTATCATTTTTGAGAACCATGTTATATTGCACTAGGGGCGTATTGTAATGAATAAATCAGTATTGTTGAAATGAATTGAACATAAAAAGTTATAAACAAAAAATGATTCATTTGGAAGAAAATAAAAAGTCGGAATAAAACTGTATGGTTTTTCAAAAAGTGTGATTAGTAAGAAAAAGGAAAATAAATGTTTTATAAGAATAAAATAATAAATGAAGATTAAGTTAAGATTTTTTAAAAGAAAAAGGATTTAAAATGTATTTTTATATGGAAAAGATAAATTAAATTAGTTGGTATTTCATGTACCAATTATTATTTTGAAAGTAACAAGTTTGGAAAATAATATTAATTTCCTATTTAAAGTCAAAAAGTGATGACAATGACATTAAGTGAAATTTTATGCTTAAGTAATGTATTTTTTGAAAGAAAATTCAAATGAAAAGTAAAACGATAAAAGGCACATAATTGATCAATTGGGAAAAAGCAAAAGATATAAGTCCTAAACAAGTATTTGAACATGGTTAAATATATAAAGAAGGAAAAAAAATTTGAATGTAAAGTGTCCCAAAATAACTGTATCACTTTGCAATAAAACTTAAAAGCCTTTAAATAGTAATGTATTTATTAGTTTAAAAGTTAAAGTAAAATAAAAGAATATATAGCAAGAAGTGTAATTATAACACATATTGGATCATTGAACAATAAATCGAGGAATAAAATAATCTATAAATTTGGTACCATTGAAGACATGAATACCAATATACACTATTAAATTAAATTAAATGATAATTATATCGCTGTGACTAAACATGTAAGACGAAAGTTAAGTAAAAGCTATAGTAAATAATAAATGTAAAGGTAAAAGTAAATATGATATCGATTCACCTAAGAAGGTAGTGTAAAGTAACGTTGAAAGATTGAAAATCAAAGAACAATAATTACCAAAATATGAGTTAATAATGAAACTAATGTTGACTGAAGTAAAAGAAAATGTTTAATGAAATAAGAATAAGAGTAGCATAAGTTATGTAATTATGCTTTATTTGGGAAATTCTAGGATTAGTAGTCACCCCTGAGCATATCTAGTACTCAGCACGTAGTGTTTACTGCGTGCAGGTTATGAAGCGTTGCTGGAGCATTGTATACAATGGAGCTAGATCGAAAAAGAAGAATTAGTGCTTTATGAAGTTGTATTTTGGCATGTATATACATAGATAATTAAAGTAAAAGATTAAATTGTATTTTGATCTTTATTATTATGGTTATTGGCGGGTGTGTGTTTAATGTTTATGATTGCATGAAGGTTATTGGTATATGATTAATTATTTAAATGTTTTCGGATGAAAATAAAAATTTAATTTACCATTTTTGCTCTATTTGCTCGAAAAGAACTATTCCGTGAAGGGTGTTACATTAAGTGGGGCTCTAGAATTCTTAGGATAAAGGCATCATGGTAATGATAATATATATATATATATATATATATATATATATATATATATATATATATATATATATATATATATATATATATATATATATATATATATATATATATATATATATATACCAATAAGATATAAAGAAAAGAAGAGATGAGGGAAGAGAGAGAGAAGGGAAGGGAAAGGCAGTGAGATAGAGACGGGCTCCACTTGCATTTGCAATGGCCAACAGTGATGAAGCAACGTTCTCCCACTGCGCTGGCCACCCCGTCTCCTTCATCCTTTTGCTCTACCCCTCTTTCTTGTCGTCTCTATGTCATTTCCAAGTAAGGAACTGACTTCTCATACAATTTTCGACCAAATTCAATGGCAGATAGCGAGACGAACACCACCATCGGACTCCTCATGACTAGGCATTCATTTTTATACCCACCGTTCACCCTTAAACATCGGCGATGGGTGGATCGAAAAGTGACAGCCGAGACCTTTCATCTGAGATTTCGACCAAATTGTCATTCCATAGGGCACAAGACCACCGTCGTTGAACCCCTCTCAACGTCAGCTACCTCTAGGTGTGCTTAGTTTGACGCCGGTAAAGCTCTGATGAGGCTCTAATGAGCAAGGTGGTTGACGAAAATGAAGAAAAATGCAGGAAAACATTACGTGACTACAAAATTTATTTCCAAAGATCTATTTAAATTAAGTATATAAACTTTTGGTTAGGAGTTTTTCTTTTATTTGAATTAGATGACTGGTTTTCATGTGTTTTAATTTGTGAAATGTGTTGTTGGTGCATTAAGGTGTTGAATGATTTAAAAATATTGATATAAGATGATTGTGAATGGTTAATTTTTGTTGAGTGAGGAAATTAGTTGAAGGGGGTTAATATCAACTTTTCCTATCCTGTGTTCATGATTATCTGGAAATAATTGAAGATAAGAAAGACATAAAAAAAGGACAGTTGACATATATATTAAAAAATTTTTAATGGTTTAATAAAAGAGAACTTAGAATTTATGTAAGTGAAACTGATTATAGCACAACATGTGTGTAAGTTTAAGAGTTGTAACATTAAGTAATTAGTCACTGTAAATTACTTATTTGCTTGATTATAAATAAGAAAGTATAATAATTTGATTTGAAATACTGTTTAATGGAACTAGTTAAGTCGAATAGGTTACATGATTATAAGAGTTAAATATTTTATCATATGCAAATAATTAGAGGTGTTTAGTTTACATGTCTAGTGATGAATTTGGTGATTTGCATTTTATTGATTATGACTGCATAACTTTTAGTATTTGGTTAAATTATGTTCCTAAGATATATGACAAA
This sequence comes from Excoecaria agallocha, assembly GCA_037975025.1. Classification (NCBI taxonomy): domain Eukaryota; kingdom Viridiplantae; phylum Streptophyta; class Magnoliopsida; order Malpighiales; family Euphorbiaceae; genus Excoecaria; species Excoecaria agallocha. The sequence continues at coordinate 72,057,152 of CM075809.1, read as the reverse complement.
CACAGCTTGATCTTTGGTAAAACGGTAGCTATTCTCATGCATAACTTGGGACCTTTCTCTGTATTAGTATACACATATTTAAATTTAGAAATTCACTCAAAATTATAATTGATAATGAACGTGTGATATAATTAAGATTTGGGTGGTAGATGAGTTGTCATGAATACATGCGTTGGGGTATACTTAGGTGTATAGAATTTGGATTATTGAATGGTAATAACTGTGCTAGATTTTAATTGGTAATTTCCTTGTGGTTAAGCTAGGTGCATTAGACTAAAAGATTGAACCTTTTTACTTATACACACACACACACATACACATACATACATATATATATGTATACACACACACACACACACACACATACATACATACATATATATATATGTATATATATACATATGTGTGTGTCTGTATATATATATATTTATACATATATATACAGACACACATATGTGTATATATATATATATATATATATATATATATGTATGTATGTGTGTGTGTGTGTGTGTGTGTGTGTGTGTGTGTGCGCGCGTGCGTGTGTGTATACACACACACACATACATACATATATATATACACACACACATACACACATACATACATACATACATACATAAATACATAAATAAATAAATAAAAAAAAATATATATATATATATATATTTATTTATATATGTATGTATGTATTTATTTATTTATATATATATATATATATTTATCTATATATGTATGTGTGTGTGTGTATATATATACACACACACACACACATACATACATACATACATACATACATACATACATATATATATATATATATTGATTGGTCAAATAATATGTTTGGTATGTTGGACCAAGTAAGAAACTAATCAAGATACTGAATCATGAATATAACTACATAAATAGTTAGATTGGAGAACATTTTGTATAATCTAAATGGGGAATATAGAACCATTGCTTATACGTATGAGATGATCGATTAACCATGCGTTTTTAGTTTTAAGGAAATATATTAACTTAATTTTTGTGATTTAATCGACCAGAAAGCTAAATGATTTATTATTTTAATTGCAAGAATATGACTTTCTTGGCCTGTTAATATTTTGTCATTTCATTGTCACATAATTCTTTTGAGTTCTAACCACAAGTAATCGTGCTTTATAAAATAGGTACAAATACATATAGAGAATGTATATGTATTTATAGTTGTTGTTTGTAGTTTTTTAATGGAAAATTTGAAGCTTGTGGTATTTATCTTTTATCATGAAATGCTTGGATGAATAATTTGGACTTGAAAAAAGATCTTCAGTCTTCTTTTCCATCTTCCTTGTCTTTGTTGCTTTAAAATCGTCGATTCAAATTTCTCATGGCTTGATTCTATAATTGTGGCTTGATTCTATAATTGGAGCATCTTCGTAGCCAAATTCTGAAATTGTCTTTTTGAACATAATAAATCAAATCAAATTAACTAAAATTAAATCTATTTATTCGATTTCGATTTTAAATATTTTGATTTGCAGTTTGAATTTTTTTTATTTATGAATTTTAATTTTTGACTATAACCAACAGACTATTTGCACAACTAGAAGGCTCAGCCATTATTTAACTGTCCCAAAGTCGCATCGTTTAAAAACGTGAAACTATCATGACCAAAAACAGAACTTTTTCTGGACAACCAGTATGCATTTCAGAAAGTAAAAGGACCCCATCATTTCCATTCCCTACTTGCATACGGAACAACACAGAAGAAGATTGCACGTTTCCTTTTCTTATTCCAAAACCACAAAACAGCGCGAATACACAGTTCGCAACAAAACTCGCAAAACTGAAAGAGAAACAATGGAAAGCGATTCGGATATGGTGCCCTTCCCGCTGCTAACTACGCCGATTGAATCCAACTACAGGGCTTGCACTATTCCTTACAGATTTCCATCTGATAATCCGAAAAAGCCTACCCCTACTGAGCTCCAATGGATCAATCTTTTTTCCAATTCCATTCCTTCCTTCAAGTTCCATTCTCTTTTCCTTTCCCTTCTTCCTATTCAATCTGATAATCGGCATTTCTTTTTAATTCTGTTTCTTTTCCAGGAAACGTGCTGAAACTGATACTACTGTTCCCGATGCCCCTTCTAGAGCTGAAAAATTTGCTCAGAGGTCTTACTTACTGATTCAACTTATTTAATTTTAATAGGGTTTTGATTTGTTATTAGTTTCCTTTGTTACTTCTTTTCTATTTGGGCTATTGCATTCTACTGTTCTTTGTTGATAGTAGCTGTTCTCATTTCTGGTGTTTATATATAATTACAGGCAGCGATAGAGTATGATTGTTAATGCGTTTAATTTATCGTTACAACGTAGATTTGCGATGAATTGAATGCAGTTCTAGTTTACCCTAAATGCAATTATGGGGAAAGAGGTTTAATTGTTTTGATCAAGTCTAATTCATTGTGTAGTGTGGCCTGGGGTTCAATTGAAAATTTTATGAGATGTTTAAATTCTAAAGGAATAATTTTAGTTAAAATGCGAACCTGGATATTAGACCATAGATTGATATGCTTTTCCTTTTTTTTTTTTTTAATCACTCGAATACTGATTTTTATCCATATGAATTAGCAACTGATTGTCATTCAAAATTCAAATAATCCGTTTCTTTTATTTTGATTGTGCATCTACCATTATTTTCTAAAGGTATACTGAGATCCTTGAGGACCTGAAGAAAGATCCCGAGAGTCATGGTGGTCCACCTGATTGCATAGTAAGAAAACTCATAAAGTCATTTCCCTTTCCATTATCATTTCAGGATGATTTCTTTTACTTAAAGATATGCCCTTCTGAGTATTATTCTCACATCTCTCTTGCTTGCGGAATGCAGCTCCTTTGCAGACTACGGGAGCAAATCCTAAGGGAATTGGGATTTAGGGACATATTCAAAAAAGTCAAGGTTAGTGTTTATTTATTTATTTTGAAGAAGAAAATATTTGTGCCCATAATATTTGGTAAAAGGTGAGCATTGTTGCACTTATCCGAAGAGCATTGAATTACCGTACTGTGGTGGATTCAATGAACAAAAGCTGGGGGGCTGTGAGGGGCTTACTTGCTTGTGTAGCACAGCGAACAACTATTGGACACTTGGCACCATATATTCTTATTGTCACCATGAAGCGAGAACAATTGAAGGCATATGAGTGAGAGGAGACTAGCTGGCTCTCTTTAACAGTTTTAAGCCCATATTATGATACAGGGGATCATATTTTGCTGATGTTCTTGTTCAGATTTCATACATTCCTTATCTTGTTAATGGTTTTTTATAGTTTGTACTTAGCTGAATCTGTTGGTGCCATTGAATAAATATGTGCTGATCAAAACAATGTTGATGTACGATCCATTCTTTTTTGCATTTTAAGAGTGTGTTTTTTTTTTTTTTGTGATGCAATAGGATGAGGAGAATGCAAAGGCTATATCTCTATTTGCTGACGTTGTTCATCTTAATGATGATATTGAAGATGGAACAAAGCGTCTAGAAAATCTGGTTAAAGGAATATTTGCTGGAAACATATTTGACCTTGGTTCTGCACAGGTTGGTCAATATTTCTTAAAAGATTTTGTGATCTCTCTTTTTCTTTTGACAAGGCATTAATTCATCATAGCTGGTCGATTTTAAGACTTGAATAAAGCTATAGAAAAATCTGCAATACTTGGATTTTGGTGGCTTTACCTTGAATGCTCTTTTGTTTTACTTGGCAACATGTGATGCATCTAGACCCCCTTTTTTCTTATATATATATATATATATATATATTTTTTTTTTTTTTTTGGTTTATTAATGTTGTTGCATACTTCCCATTTCTTTGGATGACTTCTTTTTCTCGCTTTAGATAAGGCTTCAATTATGTATATAAATATTTCATAACCATACTACCCTTTAGAAAAGCATTGAGATACTATCTCATGCCTAGGCCCTTTTTTTTGTTTCCTTCTTTTCTTTTTTGGTTTATTAATGTCATCACATGCTACCCATTTCTTTGAATCACTGCTTTTTCTTGCTCTTGTGAAGGATTCAGTTTTGTATATAAATATTTCATAACCGGTAAGCTTTGTGTAAATCTTTATCTAGATAATATAATCACTATGTCTTGGTCAAATTGACCACTAGTTGCTACCTTATGTCATAATATATGACCATATCTCAGTTCATTTTTCTCATATGTAATTTTCTTTTGAATTTCTTGAAGCTTGCTGAGGTTTTCTCTAAGGATGGTATGTCCTTTTTGGCTAGTTGTCATAATCTTCTTCCTCGTCCCTGGGTTATTGATGACTTGGAAAACTTCAAAGCAAAATGGAACAAGAAATCTTGGAAAAAGGCAAGTTCCATATGCAAGTTCTTCGTATGATCTTTTTCTTTTAAAGTGATCACGTTTTTGTTGTACTCTGGCTCATGCCAAATGGTTCTGATCACTTTTCTTTTTCTTTCAAAACAGGCCGTTATCTTTGTTGATAATTCTGGTGCAGATATAATTCTGGGCATTTTGCCCTTTGCAAGAGAGCTACTTCGTCGTGGAACTCAGGTTTACCTTATAGTTACATTCATTTTTTGCCAATCACAGAGATTTTTTTTCTTGACATACAGTAGTCTAAAAACAGGTGCATGATTTGTTGATACAAGTTTCTAGTCGTTAAAAGATACTGTTAAGATTACAAGAGTACAACTAGTGTAATTAAGAAGATCAGTAGGTGGTTGGCTGCTGTAATTTTAAAGAGATATGTGTTAAGTGGAAGTTATAAGTTGACTAATACATGATATTACTTATCTATGTATAAATACAAGCTGTGTATTCAGATATAATGCAAGACTAAGGAGTTTTTCTGTTCTTTTACCTTAGTCTTCTAATTTCTCATGGTATCAAAGTCTGGTTGTGTGTCCTAGCCTCAATCCTCTTCTTTTATCTTTTCTCTTTTTTGGGTTTTCTTCTTCTCTTCCCTCCTTTTATCTTCTGATTTTCTATGTCACCCTTGGGAGTGGCTTTCTTTTCTTACCACCAGCCTAGGAGGAAGCATTGGCATGAGTTTGGCCCATCACTTGAATGCAGTCATCGGAATCTTTGCATGTGATCCCCAGATACCTTCTTTATCTTCGGGACATTCCTCCATGTGCTGGCATGTGAGGGTATGTGCAGCTGCCTGTTGCACTTCTATCTTCTTCTTCGAAGGCGACTTCTTCTTTCCATTAGGTGGTGTTCATTAGGTTTTAAGTTCTTCTGGGCTTTGTAGATTCCTTCATTGCCCAACACTATTCCTATATATTTTGGGTTTTTCTAGACTTATCTATTTTTGGGACTGTTTCCTTACCAAAACTTTGTTCTGTTCCAGAACTTACTATACCTTGTTTGAAGTTTATCTTGGCTGTGACCCAGAATTGTCTCCTTGCTACATATTAATTTCTTCTCCTAGATCTTCATTATGGCAGAAAAAGGTGACATTAAACCTCTCTTCTTTTTCATTTCAAATTTGCCTAGTATTAGTACTGTCAAGTTATTGAGAAGTAGCAATTACGTATCATGGGCTGCCTTTGTAGAGTTATGGTTTATGGGGCAAGGATATACTAATCATTTAGAGAAAAATGGCACTGCTGTCCAGAAGGATAAAGCTACCTGGATCAAAATTGATGCACAATTGTGTAGTTGTTATGGCATTCTCTTGATCCAAAACTGCCTTCTTGATCCAAAACTGCCTTCTTTGTTCCAATCCTGTAAAACTTGTTACAAAATCTGGACTAAGGCAAATCACAATACACTAACGATATACAATGAATTTATAAAGTTGTGTCTATTCATGTCAACTTACAAGAAAATCAGTAAGACTTGGCTTGTTATCTAGGATAAGTAGAGACAATGAAGGATGAATCCAATGCCATCATGCCGTTTTCTGAAAGCATTAATGAGCAAAAAGCACAATGGGATAGATTTTTCATGGTCTTAGCCTTGACAGGACTTTAGTTAGATTTATCTTCTGTATGATATCATATTCTTACCAAGCCAGTTATTCCCAGTCTTGAAGAAGTATCAGCTCATCTTATATTCATTTCCACCAAGAAGAATAACGTGGGTATACAATCGGACTCATCTGTGTTAGTTGTGCAGAAAAATCAGCAAGCAGAGGAAAGGGTTCTAAACTCCATTGTAGCCATTGTGTAAAGGAGGGCAATACTTGTGATACATGTCCGATTCTTCATTGGAAACCTTCATGCAACGGTCAAAGAAAACCTGCAGCTCACATGGCACAGTCTAAAGGAGAAGAACTTCTTCCACTTCCCATAGCAAAAGAACAAATTTTCAACTCTATTACTCTAACTGGGGCTCTAAAATCAAGACAATAGTCATCCTCTTTGGTGGTATTTGTTACCCAACATGGGAGCTTGTTTGTATGTATAACACAAACATTAAACAATAGGTCTTGAATCTTGGAATTAGGTGCCTCAAATCATAATGTTGGGGACGGTCATAATGTTGAGCAGCAGTGGCCTATATTCTTGTATGGTTTCAATAGGCAAAATCATATGTGAATCTTCATTACTCTTTCCAATATAGTGTTATTAGGCCAAGATTTACTGAATGATGGTTGTTGCTTTGCGATATGATTGTTGTTTAATATTTTGAACATGCAAATTTTTTTGTTAGTTAGTATTTACTTATTTCATGTAGCTGGATTGTTTAGTTTAGATTATATATGAAATCTAGATTTCAAACTTGAAATATTGGAAAATCCTTTTTAGAAGCTGAATTGGTCTACCAAAATAGAATATCACCCATGTTGACTCGACCATTAAAATATTCAAATATTTAAATTTCAACCTTGAATTGGTTGACTCTCAATAACCTTGTCTAGCTTGATTTTAAACTGAATTGTGTTGGTTTTGGATCCTTTTATCATACATATATCATTAAAAGACCTCATAAGTAAGCTTTAGGCTAGTTGTCCCCTCTTACCCATTAAGGGTGTGGAGAGTTGTGTATTCTCAAGTTTGAGTTTCTTAATCATAATTATCAAAGCCATGGCATAGTAGAAGGGAAAAATATGAATTCATTTGGTCGCTAATTAACTAACGATGGGGTTGCATGTGTCTGTGGAGTTGAAGAGGAGGCATACCATACGGGATCAATTGAAGGAGTGGTTGCCTCCACTCCTATTATTCAGAAAAGGCAAAAGCATCTTTTCATTTAAGGGAAAATATTTCTTTAGTGCTTAGATATTAGTGTACGCAAGATGAAAGGAGAAATTGGGAGTGATCAATTTGAATGTGAAGGTGGAGATGAAGATCATTTCAAGTTTGATGATGTGTAAATCTCATGGTAGCATTGGGATTATTGCTGTTTAGTAGAAATAGGTTTACCATTTTAGGTTTGTTTTCCTTCTTATGTTTAGTCTTTTTTTATTTATATCTTTTGGGAGTTTAGATCTATTGGTGTTGAGTTCTTGAATATATTTAATGATATAATTATTAGTTGTTCTGTATTATAACCTTAGCTGTCTTATAAAATTCCTTCTCTCTTTGATTTTTTCCCCAACTCACTTTAGTTGGACAAGTGCCTAGTCCTTATGCCTTGTTCCTAGGCCTTAAGATCCCTTAACACCTTGATGTGACTTGCACCTTAATAGCTATGTTTCTAATCCATTAATTTTAGGGAACGTGTTGCTGAAAGAATTGCAAAGGGCAAGGTTACCTCAATTTTTTAGCCCACTTTGCCATCACTTGGCCTCCTGCAACACCACAAGAACTAGGACAAAAAAAAAAAAAAAAAATTACAGCTCCAAAGATCTATTTCAAACTTGAACACTATTTTTTGGTCCTAAGACCATAAGTGTGAGGAACTATTTGTCAAATTTTGACCTTCTTCATGAAGTTGCCTCATTGCAAGTTAATTTTGAAGTTTGAGAATATTAGCAATACATTTACAGAAACTGAAGGCAACCCCTTGTCGCTGAATTGCTCAGATCTTTTTCCATGTTCCAATGTTTCCATTTCTTCACCCATAGCTTGGGGAGAGTATCACAGCTATATTTGAAAATGGATTGGTTACTCATAAAGATAAAGAAACCTTTCTTTATGTTCTGCTTGTTCTAAAAATGAAGATACCTTTAATAGTTTCTACTAAATTAACATATTTTCCCGATAACTGGTGAACACTTCGGCTAGGAAAAATGGTTGTGATAAGAAACGCTCAATTTTTTGTGTTGAGCAATCCTTTTTGGATAGCTGCTCTAACCCAAGGATACCTGCTCTAACCCAATTATACCTGCAATGTCTTAAATTTCTTTGTAATGCTAGGTGGGGCTGATTTCTGAACTCAATTGGCACATGGCCCTGCAACCTTCTATCCCCAGTGATACCTAACTTAAGGAAGGCAAATGGTTGCTTTCAAGATTCCTTGAGCGACAGCAAAGAGGGATGCATTCTGTGTCTTGTTTTTCCTTTACCTCTTCTTATATCTTCTTACTTGTCGCTAAGGATGAGACTGGTAATGCTAGTCTTTACGGTTCGTTCCCCCGTTGCCCCCTAGAACAGTCACCTTCCGCCTTGCCAATCTCCTTTATGTCCTTATGAATTATTTCTGTGTCGTGGAGAGAATGCTGACTTGTTTGATGAAATAGTATGAAGGGGAATTTCAAAGCCTTAGTAATAAGGGAGCAAAGCCTGTGAAGAATCCAATGACAAAATGCAAAGGGAAATAAGCTGCAACTTTCTTCCAACTGAACCATGGATCCTGACTGTTCATATGGTGGTTGGAACAAAGTTTGTTAATTTAGATATAAGTCAGAGAGTTATGGTGGAACTGATCTTAGTTTAGATCTGAATTTAACTATATGCCATATGAGAATAAGGATCTTGTAGTAAAATGTAAGTTTCAAGGAACACCAGACCTTGGTATTCCTTAAATATTTGAAGTCAAATTGTGTATATCAAATAATCTAAGCTACTTCCATTTTAGATTTTTTTTTTTTTTTTGGCTTCAATGCTGAGCTTTTCTATGGATATAGCAAATCATTGTCCAACATGGTTTCTTGGTTGTAAAATTCTTGTGCTGTCACTTAGTTGATGCAGCCATAGTTGTTAAAAGTGTGCCTCAGGTGAGGGGTGCAAGAGGCACTGGCCAGGGCGCCTCAACCATGGTGGGGTGGAGCAAACACCATGAAGTGAGGGCTTCTCGCTCGGGTCGCGGTGAAGCGTGAGAGGTGCTGGGGCAAGGACTTCGGATGCCTCGTGGTATTTTTTCAAAAAGAAAAACAATGAAAAGAAATTTAAACAAAACTGAGAAGTGCGATGCAAAGCAGAACTATTCTCAAAAAAAAAAAAAAACATGCTGAACTTTAGGGAAGAAATGAGACTACTTCCAATTCCAGCCGGCTGTTTAGGTTCTCTTCTCATCTCTGCTCTGCTCCTTCTCTCATCCTTTCCTCATTTTTTCTTTTTTGGGCAGCATTCTGCTTATCTCCTTCTCTTTTCTTGTTTCTTCTTTACTCTGCTCCTTGTCGTTTTTATTTTTTCAGCATTTTTCTGTCCATGTGCTTATTGATGTTATGTTCCTATTCCTTTTTTTTTTCTTGCTGCATCTTCATGTGATTTTGAGGATTATCTGTATTCTGATTGTGGATTTCAGTTGCTGGTTGCTGCATCTCTTTTCTTGTTTATGCATTGTTAAGAAGTTATAGTTTTGTTTTATGGGTCTTCTGATTTTGTGGATTTCAGGAGCCGCATTTCTGTTGTTTTGTATTCCGAGTTTAGCATATGAAAAATAATGATTAAAAAGAAATTGAAGAAGTTAATTGATGGTGCTTCTTGCTCATCATGAAAAGAGAGGAGGAGGATAATAAAGTGGGCTTCATGGATTTTTTTATTTTATTTTATTTTTTAATTTTGGGTATTTATAGTTGTACTTTGTATTGTATGGTAAGCTCTCCAATTTGTTAGACTCAATACCCACTTAATCTATAGGCAGGGTGTGACGATATTCAAAGAATAATAAAATGTAAGAAAACTACTATAATGAAAAGATCACCTCACATAGACCTTGTGCTCCAAGAATTTACCCTTAATGCCTCAGTGTGCCCTACGCCTCTAACAACTATGGATGCTGCCAATTTAAAAATTCTAGTATCTAATATACGATTTTGTAGTTATTTGTAAAAGTGAAATAAATTAATGAAAGACTATTCCTAAAAGATGAGCGAAGGAGTACATTCCTAATAGAGTAAGCTTCAACGAATGCAAAAGTTTGATATTGTGAAAGTGAGAAATAATTCTTATTTTCTCCATTGAAAAATATGCAGGTATTTATAATGTATACAAGAGTTGAATTAGAAACCAAATCCCTAACAATTCCCTATAATTAAGCTAATAATAAATCCCTATAATTAAGCTAACAGTTGTACATATTATAACACTCCCCCTCAAGTTGGAGCATAGATATTGATCATGCCCAACTTGTTACAAATATAATCGATTCGATTCCCAGTTAACGCTTTAGTGAATACATCAGCTAATTGGCTTCTTGTTCTAACATGTGAAGTTGAGATTGATCCATCTTCTAGTTTTTCTCGAGTAAAATGACAGTAAACTTCTATATGTTTGGTTCTCTCATGAAACACATGATTATTTGCAATATAAATAGCTGCTTGATTGTCACACCATAAGTTCATTGGTTTAGACTGAACAAACCCGATCTCTCCAAGCAAATGACGTAGCCATATAAGTTCACAGGTAGTCTGTGCCATAGCTCTATGTTCGGATTTTGCACTTGATCGGGATACCACATTCTATTTCTTACTCTTCCACGAAACAAGATTATCCCCAACAAAGACACAATAACCGGTGATAGAGCGCCTGTCTGAAAAATCTCCTACATTCGTGAAACCTTCTATAGTGTGGTGACCATGATTTCGATATAAGATGCCATGTACTGGTGCATCTTTTAAATATCTCAGAATATGTACAACATTCCAGTGTGAGGTTTTAGGAGATGACATGAACTGACTAACAACACTTACTGGAAAAACAATGTCAGGATGAGTGATAGAAAGGTAGTTCAATTTTCCCACAATCTTCCTATATTTTTCAGGATTCTCAAATAAGTCTCCATCTTCAGGTTTCAGCTTTACATTTGGTATCATAGGCGCATCACATGCTTTTGCCTCAATAAAACCAGCACCATCTAATAAATTCAGACAATATTTTCTTTGAGATAGATAGATCCCTTTCTGACTGCGAGAAACTTCAATTCCTAAGAAATATTTCAATGATCCTAAATCTTTGGTTTGAAAGTGAGTCCTAAGGAATGCTTTCAACCTCGTAATTCCAGCTTCATCACTTTCAGTTATCACTATATCATCCACATATACAACTAACAAAATGCACCCAGAAATAGATGATGTAAAGAACACTGAGTGATCATATGCACTTTTTTGTAGGCCAAACTCAATCACAACTGTACTGAATCCCCCAAACCATGCACGAGGGGACTGTTTTAACCCGTACAAAGACTTTCTTAATTTGCACACCTTCCCTGACTCCCTCTAAGCAACAAAACCAGGTGGTTGCTTCATATAAACTTCTTCACTCAAATCCCTATGCAAGAATGCATTCTTCACATCAAGTTGATGAAGTGGCCAATTGTAATTAGCAGCTAAGGAGATAAACAATCGAACAGAAGAAAATTTTTCAACAACATAAAATGTCAACGAGCTTTCAATTGAGCAACAGAGCCATCGGGATTCATTTTAACAGTAAACATCCACTTACAACCAATAGCCTTTTTCTGAGAGGCCAAAGGTAGAATATCTCAAGTATGATTCTGCTCTAAGGCCATCATCTCTTCTTTCATTGCAGCTCGCCAACCATCATGAGCTAATGCTTCAGTAAGGGACGTTGGAACAGCAATAGAGTCTAAGGAAGCTACAAAAGACTTGGAGGAAGGTGATAAAACATGATAAGACACAAAAAAAATAGGGTAAGTACATGTGCGTTTACCTTTGCGAAGAGCAATAGGAAGGTCAAGGCTAGTATCTGGTTGTGCTGGAGGATCTGAAGACGATGCAGGGGCAGGAGGTGTCTCGATAGGATGGTGCACACGTCGAGAATAAACTTGACTAATAACAGGTCGAGAGGGAGGAGATACTACCTATTCACTAACAGTATAAATAAGAAAATCATCCCCTGAATCACTAGAGGGTGAAGGAGAGGACGTAGAGAAACCAAAGAAAGGTGTATGCTCAAAAAATGTAACATCAATAGATATCAAATAATGACCCAAAGAAGGTGAGTAACAACGATACCCTTTTTGTTCACGCGAGTATCCCAGGAAGACACACTTAAGAGATTTAGGATCAAGTTTTGAAACCCGAGGTCGCATATCTTGAACAAAGCAAGTACATCCAAAAATCCGAGGAGAATGATGAAATAGGGTAGATGAGGAAAAAAAAAGAGAATACGGAATCTGACCGTCAATAACAAAAGAGGGCATTCTGTTGATTAGAAAACAAGCAGTAGAAACATCTACCCAAAATATTTTAGGAATCTGCATATAAAACATTAGTGCCTGAGCAACTTCTAATAAATGATGGTTCTTTCGCTCAGCTACACCATTTTGCTGAGGGGTAACAATACAAGAAGACTGATGAATAATACCATACTCAGAGAGATAAGATTTAAAAGAATGAGAAACATATTTTTTAGCATTATCACTTTTCAAAACATATGGATTTATTGAATTGAGTCTTAATTTCAGCATGAAAAGCATAAAATATAGTAAACAACTCTAATCGAGATTTTATAGGATAAAGCCAAGTAAATCGAGAATAATAATCAATAAATGTCACAAAATAACGAAAATCAAGTTTGGATATAACAGGACATGGACCCCATACATCAGTATGAACTAATGAAAAAGAAGACTCAATACGTTTATTTAGTTTAGGAAAATAAGATACTCTATGATGTTTAGCAAATTGACAAGCTTCACACTCTAAAGTAGATTCCTTTTTAAGACTAGGACATAACTTTTGCAAAATTAAAAGAGGAGGATGATCAAAACGACAATAAAGTTGCAACAAAGAAGATGAACTTATGCAAGCAATGGATGGAGGCACTAGTTGAGAAGTTGATACAAGAGCATACACACCATTCACCAGACACCCTCTACCAAGAATCTGTTTCGTTCCAAGATCCTGAAAAAGACAATAATTGGGATAGAAAATAACACGACAGTTAAGATTTTGGGTAATTTGGCTAACAGATAATAAGTTCAAGGAAATGATGGTAAATATAAAACAGATGACAATGGAAGAGATTTTGTTGGGTTTGCTGTCCCACGCCCAATTACAGAAGTAGTAGATCCATTGGCTGAAGTAACACAAGGTAAATTAGCAGTAGATTTGAAAGAAGAGAGAATACCTGTGTTGCTAGTCATATGATCAGTAGCACCTGAGTTAATAACCCAACTACGAGATGAGGTGGAAAGACATGTAGTAGGGGTACCTGTATTAGCCAAAGCTGAAGTCTCAGAAGATAATTGCTGTGAATCATAAGTGGCAGTTAAACGAGCATACTCATCCGCTGAAATAGTGACAGATGGTAAGGATGACTGCGGAAGCGGTAGGATGCCATCTTGAGTAGCTACATTGGCAAACCTTTTATTATTCATCAAACTTGAGTTCTTGGAGGATTTCCAATGTAATTTCCAACAATTCTTTTTAATGTGTCCCTCAACTCCACAATAATGATATGTACGAGAATTACTACTATTCCCAACAACAGAACTACTATTTTTACCTTTACCTCCGCGATTACCATTCGAAACATTACCAACCAATGTCACTGTATCATTCGGCACCATACCAGAAGGCAACTCACTGTCTTTACAAACTCGAAGTAAACGAGCATAAATTTCAGTAAAAGAAGGGACTGACTCACCAGTTAACAATTGTGTGCGTGCCACATCATATTCAGAACCCAATCCTGTTAAGAAACACTGTACCCCAATTTGCTCCTTTTGTTCTTGCATTTGTTTAATAGCAGCAACAATAGGAAATATAGCCCGTTTTTCTTCAAAGGCTTGTTTCACTTCTGTATAATACTGGAATAGGGAGCGACCTTTTTGTTCCGCTCGATAAATCTTGAGCAATAAATCATGAACACGAGATATATCTTGTTTGCATGCATACAAAAATTCTAGATATTTCCATAATTCTTTCACACTTACAATGATTCACAACATCATCAACAGCAGGATCTAAAGTATTCTGAATTTTATTAAACAATTTATAATCCTCCATTAACCATTTCTTTCGACTAACAGAATCATCCTTAGGCGGTGGATTACTAGTTAAATGTTCCTCCAAATCTACACTCGTCACAAATCTAGGGATTGTTTTTTTTCATTGTGCATAATTATTACTTTCAGTCAGTTTTTTATTCGTAATTTTAGACGAACCAAATATAATCTCAGTAACTATTTTTTTATCACTATTCTCAACCATTTAAACCCGTCGCAAATAACTGAAATCAATAAAATCAACAATGCAGTAAAGAGAGCAATATACCTCACCAAGAAGCAGCAGCAGGCAGATGTAAGAACAGAACCCACACTGGAGAGAGGCAGGAACGAATCTGAGAGAGAGAGCTTTAGAAGAGACCAGATGAGAAAGCCGATACTGCAATCTGGTCGGAGACACTCAGGTGACACCGGAGCTAAAAGTGGAGGTCCGGCAGACAGGCCACGCGCTATCACTCGCCGGCGCGTGAGATTGGCGGTGATCTTCGAGCGGCGCGTCAGGCTCACTCGCGGCTCTGATGGTCACCGGAAAAAGGTGAAATGGCTGGAATTACGGAGACAAACCTCCCTGTGGTGGTGGTGAGAAAGAGGAATGGTCACAGACAGGTGAATGGTCACAGACAGGTGACCCAAAAAAGCAAAAAATGGGATCTAAAAAATCAAGAACCCAGAAACAGAAAACCCAGAACCTAAAAGAGGAAGAGCTCCAAGAAATCGCAACCCTCAGACAAAGGAGGCTCTGATACCATGTGAAAGTGAGAGATAATTCTTATTTTCTCCATTAAAAAATATACAGGTATTTATAATGTATACAAGAGTTGAATTAGGAAACAAATCCCTAACAATTTCCTATAATTAAGCTAATAATAAATTCCTATAATTAAGCTAACAGCTATACATATTATACCAGATATAAAGGGAGGCTTTCAACTAAAAAAGAAAACAAAATGCTGATTTCAATTTTCAATTGAATACAGATGGTAGAATGTGTACATGGGGTTCATATTCACTTCTTATGGTGGAGTAGTACATTGGAAGAGTTCTAACAATAAAAGATGGATTATTGTACTAATGCAGTGCAATATATTATGATATTGAATACTGCAAAGGAAGTTTGTGTGGTTTACCTTGTTAGACTTAAAGTTTTAGTGGAACTTACTGGCATTATTTTAATTGTTGCGATATCATTGCATTGGAACAAGTTAAAAATCAAAGGTCTCACAAAATCCAAACAAAGCACAATGTTATTACCATATTATTAAAGATAATTGGAAAAGGAGATATAGCAATAACTTAAGATGAACAACTATGTAAGTAGAGAAATTAGAAGGTGGTTAGCTCTTGTAATTAAATGAGTAGGCATTAGTTGGTAGTTGGAAGTTAGTTGATAATTACCTAACTATATGTAATAGTGCTTGTATTCATAAAATATGTAAGAGATTAAGGTTTTTCTCCCCTATTTCATTTTAATCTCCAAACTTTACATGGTATGAGAGCTAGGTTCTTTAGGTTATCAATTCCCAAACCCTATTCTCCATGACCGAAATTGTTGTGCTTGAGTTGCATGTGCTGTCTTTATCCTCTGTATTTTTCTTCACGTGCCGGCATGCTGCATCTGGTTGCTTTCCAATCACCTTGTTCGACGTCGACGTGTACTCTCCAGCAATCTTCTGGTCCTCTAATGTCCATCAGTTGCAACTTTCTTCTAGATTTTGTAGATTTCTCTATTTTTGTACTCTACCAGAAAATTCTGGGCTCTTTTATTCTCCTCGTGTAACTCTATTTCTTTTAGGTTTTTGGGCTTTTTCACTTTTGGTGTTGTTTCTCTACCTGAAGATTGTTTTGTTCCTGAATTTTCTTCTCTCTAGTTCTTTTCTATGGTATAAACAAGTGACATTAAACCCCCCTTTTTTTTCTATTTCAAATTTGCCTGCTATTAGGATTGTCAAGTTACTTGGAAGTAGCAATAATGTATCATGTGCTGCCTCAATAGAATTATGGTTTATGGGGCAAGGATATATTGACTATTTAGAGAAAAGCGTATTGATGTTTTGAAGGAAAAAGCTACATGGATGAAAGTTGATGCTCAACTATGTAGTCTGTTATGGTACTCTTAAGGTCCAAAACTGCTTCCCTTGTTTGAGTTTCGTAAAATGTGTCATAAAGTTGGGAATAAAGTAAAGACTCTTTACACTAATGATATGCAACAAATTTATAAGGTTGTGTCTGGTTTAGGCAGCTTATTACAAAATCAACAAAATTTGGCTAGTTATCTTGGACCAGTAGAAACACTGAAGGATGAATTTAATGCACTTCTGCCATTTTTGGAAAGCATTGGTGAGCAGGAGAAACAACGAGACAAATTGTCATGGTCTTAGCCCTGATAGGACTGTAATTAGACTTGTCTTCTTAAGGAGACCAAATCCTTACAAGTCAAGTCATTCCATGTCTTGAAGAAGTGTCAAGTCGTCCCCTATGCATTTCCACTATGAAGAATGCAACCCGAGACATTTATGCTGGCTGTGCAGAAAAACCAACAAGGAGATCAACAAAAAGGTAAACTTCATTGTAGTTATTGTGATAAAAGAGGGCATGCTCATGATACTTGTTGGACCTTCCATGGCATACCTTCTCGCAAAAGTAAAGGAAAGTCTACAACTCACATGGCACAATCTAAAGGAGACAGACTCCTTCCCCTTCCCATTACCAACTCTATCATTCTTACTGGAGCTAAGTACAATGAATATATGCAATTTCTCAAATCAAGGCAACAAGCACCCTTTTTGGTGGTATTTGTCACTCAAATTGGGAGCTCACTTGCATGTCTAACACAAGCATCAAACAATAGGCCTTGGATCTTGGTTTCCTGTGCCTGAGATCACATCTTCAGTAATAAAAGCCTTTTCTCTAAACTTGTTCCCTCACAAATTTGCTCTATATGGTCATCTTGGCTAATGGTTCACAAATTGTAATAAAAGGAATAGGAGAAGTATGTCCTACACCTATTTTCTTAAACTTGGTGAAGATTAGTGTAGGACATGAGTCACAAGGGTTATAATACCCCTCTCTCCCAATTGCTTCATCTGCCTTTACATCTGTTGTATCCCTAGAAGTTCTTCATAATCATTTTGGTCACCTTAGTCTATTTGAACTCTAACAATGGTTTTTAGTCTCTCCAAATTGTCCATGCTCTATTTAACAATAGATACTTTATCTCAGCAAATGTAACTTTCTTTGAGACATCACCCTACTTCCCACAACAAACAGACAAACACACCATTGTTGAAGCTCTTCTAGTCCCTATCAATCCCCATCACAGACAATACATCACTAAAGGAAACTCGTAGTAAACCTCTTCAAATCTACTCACAAAGGCAACCTCCAACAACTTTTGATAAGCCTCCTATAGAAATGGAGCCAATACCCAAAGTAACTCATCTTCTGCTATACCATCTTCTTCGGCACCTGTCATGCAATCAAATGACTCTAATCAGCCAATTGCTCTCAAAAAAGGTACTTGATCTTTTAGAAGTCCACATCCTATTTACAATTTCTTGAGCTATCATTGACTTTCATCATCCTAGTATTCTTTTATTTCCAATCTGTCATCTATTTTTGTGCCTAAGACTGTTAGTGAAGCTCTAGCACATCTTGGTTGGCACTAGGCCATGATTGAAGAAATGAGAACTCTTCATGATTATCACACTTGGGAGTTACTTCCATGACCACTTAGAAAATTTGGTCTATACAGTCAAAGTTGGTCTTCACGGAAAGGTTGATTGTCTCAAAGCCCAATTGGTTGCAAAAGGTTACATGCAGATTTTTGGCTTTGATTATGGAGATACTCTCTCTCATGTTGCCAAAATTGCCACGGTTTGCCTATTTATTGCTCTTGATGCTATGAATCACTGAGCGTCCATTAGTTAGATATTCAAAATGCCTTCTTGCATAGAGATCTAACTGATGAAGTCTATATGGAGCAACCACCAGATTTTGTTGTTCAGGTGGACGAAAGTCTAGTATGTTGACTACACAAAGTTTTATATAACTTAATCTCCCAAGACTTGGTTTTGACGTTTTAGTATCATTGTTCAAAAGTTTGGAAAGCATCAAAGTGAAGTAGATCACTTGTTCTTTTATTGTCATACTCATGGCAAATGCATCTATCCAATGGTTTACATAGATTATATTGCTATCACAAAAGGGATTGCACAATTGAAACACCTCTTCAACCATTTTCAAACTAAAGATCTTGGCAAATTGAAGTACTTTTTGGGTATTGAAGTGGCACAATTAAGTGCAGGCATTGTCATTTCGCAAAGAAAGTATGCATTAGATATTATCAAAGAAACAAGCATGATGGATTACAAACCCATAGGCTCCCCTATGGATCCAAATGTCAAGTTTGTTCCATATGGAGGGAGCCATTGAAAGATTAGTTAATACTGTAGGCTAGTCAGAGGACTCGATTATCTTACCATCATCCCACTAGACTTGTTTTTGGCAATTATTGTGCTAAGTCAGTTTCTTCAAGCACGTGTGATAGTCGTTGGAATGCAGTGATACAGATTCTCTGGTATGTCAAAAGAAAATACAGGACAAGATCTGTTGTATGAAGATAAATGACCCTCACAAGTCGTTGGCTATTTAGATGCGGATTGAGTAGGATGTTCAGATAGACGATCCACTTCAGGGCATTGGATCCTTATAGGAGGAAACTTTATATCTTGGAAAAGAAAAAAGTAGGAAGTTGTAGCAAGATCAAGTGCGAAAGCACAATATCGAGTAATGGCCTTAAAACAAGTGCTCCAAGAACTAAAGTATGGTGACGACAAACAAATGAAGCTAGTTTGTGACAATCATGCAGCCTTGCATATTGCCTCAAATCCAGTTTTCAATGAAAGAACAAAACATGTGGTAGATTATCATTTTGCTATGCAAAAGATTGAATCAAGATGCATTACTACTAGTTTTGCCAATTCTAATGATCTACTGGAAGATATTCTTGCTAAATCACTTAGGGGATCACAAATTGAATATACATGTAACAAGCTTGGAGCATACAACATGAACACTCCAGCTTGAGGGGGAGTGTTAAGATTATAAGTGTACAACTATGCAACTAGGGATTAGATGGTGGTTAGTTGTTATTAAATGAGTAGGTGTTAGGTGGTAGCTGCAAGTTAGCTATTACTTAGTAATTACCTAACTATGTATAAATAGTGCTTGTATTCATAAAATCTACAAGAGATGAAGGTTTTTCTCCCCTATTTCACCTTAATCACCAAAATTTACACAATGCAAGAGGGTTCCAAATAATAGAATAATCCACTTGTTGAATCAATGACAAAATATTAGTTGGATATATGTCTTGAGATGGGCATGAGACATATGCAATTGGCTCTGGTGCAAGTATGAGATAATTGGTTATATGCCCTAAAAACCAAACAAGTGATTTTTATTTTGGGGATTTTGTGTATTTTATTTTATAATATACTTAGATGAGATTAATTATCATCATATGCTTTATCATAATATTTGATTTTTCTATCTACTTATGGAGAAATTGTCCTATATGATGACCTTGATTAAGTCAATATAAAAGACGAAGGACTTTTGTGTTTTCACAAACACGGTCCTTAACTCATTTGGGACATAGTTCATGGAAGGACTTAATTGAAATGCAATTCTATGTGAAAATCATGATAATCGATTAATTTAAGATCTTCATATATTGCTTGATTTTACTTGTGATTTCGCAAAATCTTTTATACAAAAATAATTGATGTTTTCAATTAGTGAATGTATTCTGATTGAGGTTGAACTAAAAGTGTTCTAATTCAAAACTATTTGAAAAGAGTTTTCAAATGGATATTAGTGATGTTATTATCAATATCACTTGCAATTGCCAAAAATATTGAAGCAAAGGCGTCACATAGAATGGGTGTGATTGATAACCAAAAGGATAAGAGATTGGGTTTGTTCATTTAAAGAGTTCTTGTGGGATGAATGTTCAATATTAGGTCGTTAAAAGAGTTTAAACAATCCATAAGATTAGATGTATTGTGGGATTAAATTCATAAAAGAGGATGTGATGGAGTTATTTTGTTAGTTAAGTGTATTGGACTAGATGCAATTGTATGGGCCTAACTACTTGTGCAGTATTTCAGTTCCTGAAGTGTATTATAATGTATATATATGAGAGTGAGGATCTTCGATTGAAAATCTACCTGCGTTGAGAGTGTTTTGGGTGGTCACTTGTAGAGGCCAAACACTTCAGAGGCTACTGATTTTGGATATTTTCACGAATTTTTTGAAGATCACTCATTATTGTATAACCTATGAGTGTGTAAAACTGAACCAAATCATGAGTAATTTGGAATATTTGGTTTAGCTTGGTAGGTTTTGTTGAGAAAAACTGAAATAACCGAACCCACCAATATTTTATCCTAAAAATTTTACTCTCCTCCCCAAATTTCATTTTGATTTTTGCAACCCTAACATCCTCCTCTCTCCCCTAAATTTTTCTCCACCTCCTTTCTCTTTTCTCTTGACCTCCTACCTTGTGCTGACAGCGTGAGCATCTCTTTCCCTTTCACTATCCTACCGCCACCTATTCAACCACCGTCATTCCATGAGATTTCTCAATCTCAAGAGATGTCTTTTGAATCATCATCTTTTGCTTTACTGTAATTATTAAGGTTTTGTTCCTATCTTTTTTTTTTTTTAAAAAATCATGCAATGCATATTGTAAATCTATGATTTGTTCTATTAAAAATAATAAAGAAGAAAAAAGCAAGATTTGCAAAAGCATTGATCTTTTAGAAAATGGGATGGTGGTGTTTGTCTCACTCTAATCCTATTGGATCCTGACCATAGTGAATAGAAAATTCCTTTTTTATTTCTCTTTTTCGTTTAATTATTTTTTTATAATTAATTTATCAATTAGCATATTCTTATCTTCATGTGCATTTATTTGAATGTTTTTAATGAATTAATGGAAAAAAATGGGAAATTGACCCAAATTATCCAAAACCGAAATAACCAACCTAACAATTGTTCGGTTATCTATAGCAACTTCAGTTGGTTCGGTTTTCTTCTATATCAAATTCAGTTTTTGGATTGAACTGATCAAACCAACCGAATGCTTGGTCCTAGTGTGACATTAACAACACTAGGTATGTTATTTAAAACATAACTGATGAGAATTAAAACATATCATACTTGCTCTTGATCTTTGAAAATGCTCTGGAAATATCCAAAATCAGTAACAAGAAAGTGTTTTCCCTCTAGGAATATCAACATAAACAACCTTGAAACCAAAGTTGCCTTCTGGTGCTCAAATGTAGAAGAGATGGTGAGCATGGTTGTAAAGAGTGAGTGGTGGCTTGTTTCCTTTCTACAATGGATGGTTGAAAATCTTTTTATTTGAACTTTAAATCCTGTCATTCTGATAGGGTCTCCACATACTTAAAGAACCCTAGATGGTTCTAGGGAAAACAAGTACCTGGTATGATGAAGATCAACAAAGTTCACACAATAAAATAGTAGTAAAGGAAGAACAAATAAGGAGATAATGAGCTTGTTGTATTGATAATAAACTCTGGTCAAGATGATTCTCAATATCAATACAGTAAATGAACAATCTCAGGAAAGAAAAATAGTAAATGCATAAAAGAAAGAACAAGATACTCCAAGAGCAAGGTGGAGCCATGCCCCTCACTCCCTCTCCCCTTTTTCAGCCTACAACTTGAAAATACAATTTGTTTCCCAACTTGCTTTTCCTACCCAACCTTCTACCCTTTTTATACTTATTCTCTGTCTTCCAGGTTTTAACTAACTCCTGCCACATCAGCCGAGGCATGCTCCCATGCATCTTTCTTCTGCCTTCTCGAATATACCCTCCATAGCATGGGCCTTGGATCTTCTCTCTCCTCCTTGGTCCATTAGCTCCTTATCATTGCTTGTTGGGGGAAGAACAATCTTGTCCTCAAGACGCAAATCAAGGAATTTTTGTTGGATAATAAATACATCCTCCCAAGTAGCATTATCTATACACCCATCCTTCCATTGGACTAACTCTTAGGGCATAGATTCCCCATGTCTACTGATGGTGCGGTGGGCCAAAGTGCATAAAGGAGTACGAAAAGGTACCTCATCAAGTTCCAAACCTGATGGAAGAGAAGGAGAAATATGGTTTGCACCTATGGCTTTCTTTAAGAGTGAAACATGGAACATAGGGTGGATTTTTGCACTTGGAGGCAATTCTAGCTGGTAAGCAATAGGACCGATTCGCTTGACAATTGGAAACAGGCCATAATAACGCAGGGCGAGCTTAGCGTGGATATTGGAAGTCACAGATGACTAACGATGGGGATTCGGCTTGACATATACACTATCTCCAATAAAAAAACTCCACGTGATGGCGGTTTTTGTCCGCCACAACCTTCATGTTGGATTGGGCATGGGCAAGATGCAATTTTAATTTTCTCAAAGCCTCATCCTTGTCATGCAATTCTCGACCAACAACCTCCACTTGGATCTCCCCCGGCACAAATTGAAAAACAGTTGGAGCCTTGCACCTATAGATAGCTTCAAAGGGAGTGGTATTGATGGACACGTGAAAAGTGGAATTGTACCAATACTCGGCCTAAGATAGCCAATAATTCACGTTTTCGATTGATCAATGGCAAAACACTTTGGCTGTCGGATTTCGGATGGTAGGCGGAACTAAGGTTCAACTGGGTACCTTGGAGTTTAAAGATCTATTGCCAAAAACGATTGACAAACAAAGGATCCTGATCACTAAGAATTGTCTTGGGCAACCCATGGAGGCGGATAACTTTCGGTAAAAAAATTTCAGCCAATGAACGGGTGGTATACGAGTGTTTCAATGGAATAAAGTGGCCATATTTAGTCAGCCTGTCAACCACAACCTAGATGGTGTCGAACCCCTTAGGTAAACCCGTGACAAAATTCATTGAAATCTCCTCCCAAACCTATTTCGGAATAGATAAGGGTTGCAATAGTCCCCTTAATACCAGTGTCGATGCCTTGTATCGCTGACATACCTCGCTTGCTTGCACATATTGCTGGATAGCCTTGGTCATACTGAACCAGTAGAGGAAAGAGGCTAACTGCCTATATGTTCTGGAATATCCACAGTGGCCTCTAGCGGTACTTGAATGAAATTCCTCTAATAACTGTGGAATCCAAGGGGAGTTAGCAAGAATCACCAGTCTATTTTTGAATAACAATCTGCCATGATGCTCCACAAAGCCCCGATTGTGAGTTCGGATCAGCTCTCAAGTTATGTAAAACCTGTTGGATTTAGGTATCCTCATCTGCATCCTGAAGTAACTCCTACCCTCCCAACCATTGAGGACCAAAAGACATGGTATGTAATTCTCCCATGTTGCTAGTTAATCGGAATAAAGTATCAGCTGCCCTGTTCTCCTTGCTCGGCTTATAGCAGACCTCGAATTTATAATCCATTAATTTTGCCAACCAGTTTTGCTGGTCCATAGGAGTAATCCGCTAATGAAGGAGCTGTCGGATACTCTGCTGGTTTGTGTAGACTATAAATGGGTGCCCGAGTAAATAGGGTCGCCAATGGAGGATTGCTAAAACAATTGCCATGACCTCTTTCTCATAAGCAGACAGGTTTCTATCAGACAAAGCCTTGCTGAAATAAGCTACTGGCTTCCTATTCTGCTTCAGTACGGTCCCCAATCCCCCTCCCGAAGCATCACATTAATCTCAAATGGTTGGGAAAAATCAGGTAGCACAAGCAAAGGAGTTGTAGTTAGTTTTTGTGTGAGGAGGTCGAATGCTTCTTGCGCCTTGCTATTCCATTTAAAATTATTCTTTTTTGCGAGATCCGTTGATGGCTTTGCTATCTTGCCATATCCTTCAATGAATTTTCTATAATATCCAGTCAGGACTAGGAATCCCCTTACTCCCTTAACTGTGGTTGGCTTAAGCCATTTTGAAACCGCTTTGGTTTTGCTACAATCCACTGTAACCCCGGCTCCGTTAATTATTTGTCCCAAGTACTCGACATATTGTTGACCAAAACAGCACTTCTTGCAATTAACCACATAGTGTTAGGCCAACACCTTAAGCACAGGCTCCACATGTTCTAAGTGCTCGCTCCATGTTCTACTGTAAATTAAAATGTCATAAAAAAATACCAATACATGCTTGTCAATATATGGCGGAAGATGTTGTTCATAGCAAATGGGAAGGTGGCTGGGGCATTTGTTAGCCCTAATGGCATCACTAAATACTCATAGTGGCCATCATGAATTCTAAAGGCAGTCTTCTCCACATTAGAATTCCGCACCTTAATTTGATGGTAACCCGATTTAAGGTCTAATTTAGTAAAAAATTTAACCCCACATAACTCATCAAATAGATCTTCAATCACAAGGATAAGATACTTATTTGTGATAGTGGCCTTGTTCAATGCTTTGTAATCAACACACATGCGCCATGTATTATCTTTTTTCTTCACCAGTATAACTGGGCTTGAATATGAACTTTGGTTGGGTCTAATTATGCCTTTGGCCAACATGTCAGTAACCTGCTGTTGAATTTCCTCCTTGCGGTGGTGAGGATACCTGTAAGGGCGGATGCTGATAGGTCCCTGCCCAGGAAGTAGAGTGATCAAATGTTCAACGCTCGAACTAGAGGTAACCCTTCAACTGTAGAAAAAACCGTTCTATATTTGGCAAATAAGGTACCTAACTGTAGAAAAAACCGTTCTATATTTGGCAAATAAGGTACCAAAGCTTTTATGGTACATTGATAATTTGCCACTTGAAGTGATATCCCTGTACACCACATGTCAATGCCGATTAAGTTACTGTCACCGAGCCGTATATCCAGCCATTTGATGCGGTGCACCTTCAATCACAGAGCGGAAACCAATTGGTGAGAAATGAAGTTGTGGATCGCACCACTATCAACCAACATCAAAGATGGGATAGCATTGATGGTGCCCAACTGCTTGATCGTTTGCAATCAAACCCATTCTATTGTAGGCGTAGCGAAATTTTCCCTTGCCACGCCTAACTTGAGGACCTGGCATTCCCCATCAACTTGCGGTTTTGTTTCTTCTTCCTTTTCATCCAAAATTTCTTCGTCATTTTTAATCTCATCAATGTCCCCTAGCAACATCACTTTTAACTAAGCCTTGGGGCATCTGTGTTATGGTGAGTAAGCTTGTCCACACTAAAAACATAGACCCTTCGTTGTTCTTCCCATTCCGTTTTGGACAGGTGTCTTATTGCCGCCCTTTTTTTTGTCATCCGATTGGCGTCGACCTAAGTATGGGTGTTTTGGAAGAAATTGGTTAAAGTGTTTTGGAAATTTCTATTTTGAGTGGATCTGAAATTTGGTGTGGGTATTGGAGAAAGTATTCCAGATAGGGTCGACCTGCTCCAAGTAGATTGGCCCTATTGGTTTTTAAGGGAACTCTCTTTGTTAACATGCTTGCTTTGGAAGTTCCTGTCCTAGTTCTCCCTATATGCAGGAAAATCTCAATGGATCGTGCCAAACTCATCGTCTCCACTTGATCTACAGATTTATGCACCTTCACACATTTGATTTCCTCCTTGAGGCCACCTACAAAATACCCAATATATTGTTGCTTGGATAACCCCAGAGTTGCTGCTGCTACTAATTCGAACAGCTCGATGTGTTCTTCTACACTCCCCTTCTGTTGCAAATCTGCTAAGTCTTCGGAAAGGCTGGTTGACTGGACCCCGCAATAACGTCTCATAATCTCAAGCTTAAATTGCTTCCATGTTATAGTAGGATTTATACTTAAAAGCATAGAAAACCGGTTAATGGTGAAACCTTTCATACAAATTTCAGCTAGGCTAAATTTTCATTTCAGGAGGTATTTGATTGATTCAGAAGTATGTTTCAGTTCTAGTAATCCATTCCTGCGGGTCTAATCCATTGAAGTTGGGAAGTTTTACCTTCTTCAAGGAAGCAAATGGTTTTGTGAAATGGTTGGGTTTGATTTGGAAATACATGTTCTGCGCCGATTGTTGCCCCTCCGTTGTGGTCTCTCCCTGGGAGCTATGCTCCTCTACATTAACATGTTGTTTTTCCAATCATTTAAGCCAACTAATTACAAGGCTTCTAAATTCCTCCTCTTTTTTTTTTTTTTTTTATCAGATTGATATCCCTGCTGGGATGATGCCAAACAGGTTTGTAGTTCAGTAACAGACAGGGTTAACTCCTTCACGCAAGCTGTCAACTCTCCTACTCGATTCTCCATTTCATCAAGACAGATTGCTAAAGCTTGTTGTCGTGTCTCCATCATCTCCGGTTAGTTCAGATTCGGCAGGTCGTACGGATGATGAAGATCAACAAAGTTAGCACAATATAATAGCAGCAAAGGAATAACAAATAAGGAGATAATGAGCCTTTTGTTTTGATAGTAAACTCTGGTCAAGATGATTCTCAGTATCAATACAGTAAATGAACAATCTCAGGAAAGAAAAATAGCAAATGCATAAAAGAAAGAACAAGATACTCCAAGAGCAGGGTGGAGCCACACCCTCACTCCCTCTCCCATTTTTCAGCCTACAACTTAAAAATACAATTTGTTTCCCAACATGCTTTTCCTACCCAGCCCTCTACCCTTTTTGTACTTATTCTCTCTGTTCCAGGTTTTAACTAACTCCTGCCACATCAGCTGAGGCATGCTCCCCTGCATCTTTCTTCTGCCTTCTTGAATATACCCTCCACAGCATGGGCCTTGGATCTTCTCTTTCTCCTCCTTGGTCCATCAGCTCCCTATTATGGTACATATTGTGCTTCAAACTTTTCTTCAATCCTTTATTTTTATATTTTATATTTTTTTTGGGTTACTGTGCACAAGAATTTTCCTTTTTAAGGACAAAAATAGAAAAACTCTTTATGGTCTATTAGAGAAATGCATAGAAGTTTTAGAGAGAACTTATGGATTGGCTTAATAACTGTTGAAAATACTTAATTGATGTTCAATGAAAAAATCAAGAAGATAATTTATAATTCAACCTAACATCTAACTATCTGAGTTTGGTGGAAAATAGCATGTGCAGATAGCTCTGACTTTTGACATTGTTGTGAACCCTGTTACGATTGCTATCCCCTTGGGATATTCTAATGCAGACCTTGTGTTTCTATTTGATGTAGGCTAATTCATAGAGTGATTTTTTTTTTTTTTAAATTGTAAATTATGATTTTCCTTTTCTTCAAATTGAACTGTACATTTCTGGGAAATGTCTACCCCTCATTTGTGTATCAACCCATTCACCAGCTTAATGAAACCTTGAATTGACATGGCAGATTGTTGTCTTTAACTTTAAGTTAAACATATTTTTACAATGTTTGATTTTTCAACTGTTTGATGGTCAAATCAACTAAACCAAATATATTGTTTTTTTACTTTGGCTATTATTACTTAATATATTGGCCTCTCTTTGAATGGTCTCTATCTTAAATTTCCTCTTAGTATCTTCTCTCACACTCCCCAATCCTTTTCTTCGCAGGTTGTGTTGGCTGCTAATGACTTGCCATCAATCAATGATGTCACTTATCCTGAACTGATTGAGATTATATCAAAGGTGATGGAAAGGAAAGAAAATTCTCAAAACTAAAGTGCTGTTGGATTCTCAGTTTTCTGACTGAACTGCCATTTTTCAGTTGAGAGATGAAAGTGGACAGCTTGTGGGTGTTGATACATCTAATCTATTGATTGCCAATTCTGGGAATGATTTGCCAGTAAGGAATAAATAGCCTGTGCCTTTTCATTTGTGTGAATATCTTTTATTGACTCGATATTGGATTAGAATTAAGCTGTTCAGTTGGGAGCCTCTTCTACATTTCCATAATTTGCAGGTTATTGATCTTACAAGAGTATCACAAGAGCTAGACTATTTATCTAGTGATGCAGACCTAGTAATACTAGAAGGGATGGTAAGTTTTTTCTTGGATAATTGTGATGTATAGAAGGCAAGGACAAAATAATGGGATTCAAATATTGTTAGTCAACCAGAAAAAAAAAAAAAAAAAGTAGAGAACCTGCTAGGCAGCAGCACAGGAAATTTGTCTTATGGAATAAAATAAAAGAAGTTGAATTCTTCAATATGTTGAATGTAACAATTTATTGCTTGTGGCAGGGTCGGGGAATAGAGACGAATCTTTATGCTCAGTTTAAGTGTGATTCGCTCAAAATTGGGATGGTAATTGTTTGAGCTCCATTACTGTAGATGTTTAAAGATATAGGCATTGATCTGTAAGATTTGTTTAATTTTGAAATGAATCTCTGTTTCATATTTGTTTACTCTTTCTTAATCAGGTGAAACATCCAGAAGTTGCTCAGTTTCTTGGAGGGCGGCTTTATGATTGTGTTTTCAAGTACAATGAAGTTTTGAAATAAAAATTGTTATTCTTGTGCGAACTCTGAACCTAATTATTCATGGGCAATCATTCTATATATGCATATTTTAGGTCTTTCATCACCTAGAACTTAAAATATCTGACCTACAAATTATGTTAGTATAATTAATAAAAAAGCTCGAAAACTTATGAATAGATTTTGCTACATATGTTTTTCTTTACTTTGGCATATCTGTCAGAAATGAAACTTTGGTCGTATTATATGTCACAGCGAATCTTTTGATTGTTTGTTTATGCATGTATCCATACTTCGTTCACATATGTTTGCCATTTTCTACTTGCACAAGGAATGAATAGATTTAAAATTTCATCGCAATTTATTGATAGAGATTAGAGAGCATTAACATGGAAATTTGCATCTATCAAAGGATCTGTCAGAAAGAGGGGAAAAAAAGGAAGGAATACTTGTTAATGTCATTGATAGTTCATTTGCTTTTGGTAGGATATGAAGCCATTTTGTTGATCCCACAGAGACCTTCTGGTTTTCCTGTGTTTCTCTTCATTCTTATGTAACCTTTTTCACCCCTTCTTGGTCCCCAGGAGTTCTTCACAATGATGTAATCCAGCCCCATTGATGTTCCATATCCAACTGCTGCAACTCCATGATCAAGATCTGTACATCAAGGTCCACTAAATACTCCCTGCAACACATTTTCTATTTAGCAGAAGTTTGATATCTGTTTGCCAAAATGTGTTAGATTTGTTTGATGTCAATTTTCTTACCCCACCATAGAATTGGAAATCTCTGCCAGAAGCCTCAATGGCTATGCTTAGAGGTTGGTGGGCGAGTGTTTTCAAGAGACTTTTCTCGTCATTCTCCGGCACATCATGTTAACCACTAATTGTGACTACCTCTGTCTCTTCCTGAAGATTAAACCAAAGAAATATTCATACAAAAATTTCCAAGTCCTTTGAACTATTAAATCAGTAGAGTAACTAGAAACATAATCTACAGTCTGTTAGCTATTGCAATCCTTACCCTTTTCTCGTCACAAGTTCCTTCCTCCATGAGATACGGATAGTCTTCCTCCTTGTGGAGTCCGCCGTGGTTGATTATGTACTCAAATGCATAGTCCATCAGACCTCCATTACAGCCATTGTTAAATGTTGTATCACAGTCTATCAACTCTTGCTCAGACAGTGAAGTTAAATTTCCTGTCACAATTTGGTTTATGCCTTCAACAGCTGCCACTGTGGAGAATGCCAGCAGCTACCGCACGAACCTTGGTTCTTCACTGGAGCCACTGCTCCTTTCTTTCTCCAATCGACAGATTTAGGAATATCTTCTTCATCTCTGTAACTGAAGTCCTTAGCAGTTCCACTCCTCCGGAAGTCTGTGTTCAATCCCAAGTACTTGTTCTTAAGCTCGTCATGACTCAAGTCTGCGAATTCGTTCAATCCAAGCCAGTAGGTTGTAATATCCTTGTTCCTTTGATCGATGTGCTTCAAGTTATCTTTGTAAACCTCAAACCTGGGCAACTTCTCTTCCAGGTTTTTATAGGTCTTGCCATGTTTTGACATCCATGAGTCGAATAACTCAACAAGTTTGTTCATTGAAGTCAGATGCTCCGGTGAATAACCCACAATCGAAAAATCATAAGCAATAACTGAACAGATGACGAGAGATGCAGAAAAGGTAAGGAGAGAAATTTTTGAAAATGAGAGAGCCATTTAAGATGAGTTGATATTGAGAGATGAATAGATGGATGAAAGTGGGGAAGGGGCATAGGTAGTTTATATATAGTTTTGGGTTGATATGTTACTTTCAAGTGAAGTAGCTAAATTAATTTACAATGCATACCGAGTCTTAAAGATTGGTTCTTTTCATATGCTTTTAGTATAAGCATGTTGTTAATGTAGTGATAGAGACTTTCGAGGATAAATTTTTTATAGACATGAAAAAGGTTTAGATTTCAAGGCATTCCTCCATAGTCTTCATAAGAACTTCCAGAAGTAGTTGTACAGACTAACTGTTCTCTTAACCAATAAACTAACTAGTGTCGCACACATTTTAAACTTGATTTTAGACTTTTCACGTAAAATTTGATTTCAAGTTAATTGATTTTCTTTTATGCACAGCACCGAATTCTTTCTGTGCACAAAACCTATCAGTTCTTATTAATTAAGGGGATTTCTACGCAAATGTCATGGAAAAATAAAAAATAAAATTCATGTTTGCCCCCTTAATTTCTATCTTTTATAAATACCATTTTTTTATATTTCTTGTTCCATTATTACTATTTTTTTAAATTTTCTTTTTCATTATTATGTTGTACGTTGAAGCTTTATAGGTTCCAATTTTAAAAAAGGTTAAAGTGAATTTTTGTCCCTCAATATTTTTAGCCTATTTTGCCTCTGAAATTGGTTTTTTAATGCGTTTTTGCTCCTCAATTGGATGGAATGCACATGTGTTTAACGGAATTAATGGTATCCAATAAAAACTCAATACATTGACACGCACATGGTAGCCACTTTAATGACATGGCAAAAAAAAAAATTTCTCCTCTCCTCTTGGACTTTTCAGACTTGACCCGATTTACTTCTTTCAGCAATAGGACATCCATCAAAACTATGATAAAGTTGAATTTAAGTGAACAATGAGGTGACATGTATTTCTTCTTTTTAAATGGTAGAGATCATTTTTGGAGATTTAAAAGTTAAGATTTTATTACAAAAAGTGGAATATTTTTCTGGGTATAATGTACAGTTACTACCTTTATCTTCTTTAATGCTTGTGCAGTTATTTACCGTTAGCTCGAACTGATTTTTGATGATTATGGTTGGAACCTTTTGTTCTTCAATTTGAACAGTGGAGATTGGATTGGGATAATTATAACCTTGTCTGAATTGTTTTGACAAAAGTTGCAATTGAAGGGTGAAATTCCTCTTCTTATTCTTCTTTCTCTCTAATTTTCGAGAATCCAAAGAGGAATACGTAATTGAGAGCAAAATCTCTCTAATATTTTCGAAATCGTCAAAGAGACAAAAAGGACATGATTTTTCAATCTCTTCATCACTACCCTCATATTCACTTTAACCTTTTTCTCTTCAAAATCCCTAGTGTGCAATTTCATGTTTATTCAAATTAAAAATAAAAAATTAAAAACTAGAAATTTCTGCAGAGAAATGTAGAGAGTAAATAGAAATACAAGGCTATCATATATCTATACCAAAAGAAACTCATGATTTGATAACACTTTCATTGCTTATTCTTTGTGAAAGACTTGGAAAATCTAGGAGGAAAGGAAAGGAGAGGAGAGTTTTTTTTTTTTTCCCTCTCTCTTGCATATTGGATGGATGAGTAGAAGAGAGAAAGCTGACATGTCGCAATTTGATTCACTTCCGTTTATGCCGTTAGACCCTTGGCTTTTTTGTTTGCTTGAGGGGCAAAATCATATAATAAAACTGAGTTTCAGGAGCAAAAATGCATTAAAACATTGACTTTAATGGCAAAATGTACTCAAGAAAATTTGAGGGGTAAAATCACCCAATTTTCAATAGCTAAGAGGCAAAAAACCACCTTAGCACTTCTAGCTCCTATCAAATTCTGGATTTCTATTTTTGTTATTATTTGAAATTTTGTCATAAATACCATTTTTATATTTCTTATTCCATGATTATTATTTTTTAAACTTTCATGCACACCTTTAATTCATTTTACTTTTCAATTCCAACTTAAACTAAAAATATTAGTAAAACTTTTTCTTCTCCAATTCCTTCTCCGCTCTTCTCTCAATTTCTACTCCGTTCCATTTTCCATAATTGATTTCTAACAATTCAGAATAGGTTTTGTTTTTATTTTTTTCTTCAATCCATCTTCGAGCAATGATTTCTAACAACTTTATTTTTTCTTCAATCTCTATTTTGTTATTGTTTGAATTTTTTTTCTTAAACTTGATGTCCTTTCTTTTACTCATTGAAAACTAATTTTCTACCGCTTGTTTCAGGAAATGTTTGTGAGAAATAATAATATTTCTTCGTTAAGTATACCAAATCTCATAGTTATTGTGGCTATAAGTATGTATACCCCATTTATACTATATGAATTTCACTTGAATTCTTGTTTTTTATTAATATTATAATTCAGAAATACTGCATGTACTTGACCCTTGATGGTTATTTTGGGTATACATGGAGTAAACATATTTTTACCGGATGTATATCACCTGAATTTCACTTTCGTTTTCTAATTAATATTATTATTTAGTAATATTATGTAAACCTGTCCTGATACTTATTATAGGTGTATATAAGGTATACACATGTATACCACATGAATATCACTTGAATTCCTGTTTTCTTCATAATATTATTATTTAGAAATATTGAGTATATCTGACTTGACACTTATTGTAGGAATACATAGGGTGTGACACTTATTATAGGTATACATAGGGTGTACATACGTATAATTTTATCTTATGTATACCGTATGCATTTCACGTGAATTTATCTTTTTAATTAATATTATTATTTAGTGATATTGTGTGAACCTGATCTAATACATATTGTGGGTGTATATGAGGTATGCATGTATACCATCTGTAATTCACTTGAATAACTGCAACTCGGTGTAATATGATTAGGGAGATTTGAACCAATTAATCCAATTTTACTTTTTGTCTATGCTTATATAAAAATTAAAAATGGACCACTTTTGAAACGTTTTATTTTAATTGTAGAACAATTTTGAAATCACACCTAAAAAATGTGGTAAATAATGTAATTTTCTCTTAATTAAATTAGTTGGCATTTCACGCTACCAGTTGGTTAGTTTCATTTATGGTTACTGAACTTGTGATCAAATTATGCAATAATCGTAAAAAAAAGTTCATAAAAATCACTGAATTTTACAAATTTATATAATAAAGTCATTTTGACCGGATTCCGATGACTTTCTACGTATCAGCACAGTATGACAGGTGGCATGCTAATATGGCAAGTCCAGATGATGACAAGTGGACTTTTCGGCAACTTTCTTGCTGGAATCCAATCAAAGTAATTTTATTGTATAAATTTGCAAAGTTTTGTGATTTTTATGAAAAAAAATATCTTTTATTATTATTGCGTAATTTGGTCACAAGTTCAGTGATTATGAGTAAATCTAATCCTGCTAGCAATGCATGTCATTGATAGGAGATAAGAGGATATAATCTTGAAAATTTATTTATGACTGTA
Source organism: Excoecaria agallocha (assembly GCA_037975025.1). NCBI lineage: Eukaryota > Viridiplantae > Streptophyta > Magnoliopsida > Malpighiales > Euphorbiaceae > Excoecaria > Excoecaria agallocha. The sequence continues at coordinate 72,023,190 of CM075809.1, read as the reverse complement.
AATAATTTTAATTATTTTACTTTTTTTCTCTATGAATTAGAAAATTTATTTATTAGAAATTAAGAATTTTGAAATTCTTATAATTTATTTATGTAATTAGTTGTCATTCTCGAGTTATCCAATAAGTTAGATGATTAGAATCAAATTAAATTTGATTATGGGTTACTTATTGAGCATCTGCTTATGTGAATCAAAGGAATAAAAATTAAAAATGTTGAGGACAATTTTATATGACTATAAAGGACTTTTATTAGTTCGTTTTTGTTGTTCTTGTTGTTATCCCCTCTCTCTCTCTCTATATATATACACACACACGACTTCATTTATTTACTTTTCATTCCAGTAATTTTTATATTTAATTTTATAGTAAATAAATATATCAGTCACATATAGTCAGTCACATATAGTCTCATATATATGCACACATGTGTGTTTGTGTGTATATATATATATAATTTTTTATTTATCATTTACTATTTATATTTCTCATCCTTTCCACCGCACACACGTCTGAGGCGGATGGAAGCATTGGAAGGCCATGATAAATGAATCATGGTTATTTGTATATTTATACTTAATCTTGTCTTTTATATTATTTTATTATGCAATTCAATTTGTAATGATAATGGTTTTTTCGACCGCTTAAAAGGAAAACCACATAAAAACTATTTTTACTAATTAATTGAGATTTTTCTTAAAAAATTTGGACCAATGTCCTGTTTATACCACAAAACTCATGCTTAAACTAATAATCCTTTTTAACATGTAAACGATATTTGTATATAAACATGGATTTTTCATAATTAAATGGGATCCATTATCCCAAGTTATCCAAAGTACACATGTAAAATTATTATTATTATTTCTTTTGTAAAATATGCATGTGGGCCAAAATGATATTCAATATAATTTTCGTTTTATGTATGATTTATTTATTTGATTATAGTTCCTTTTTTTTATCACTTTTTTAATGCCATGCCTTTATTACTTTCAATATAATATGCTTTATAGCTTTCTAATGTGAATGAGCCTGCCTTTACTTTTCTAGCATGATAACTCGTGTGAGAAGAAAGATAAAATAATTCATCTTAAAAACTAATTTATATAACATTATCCAATGTATGAATAAGAGTAAAGTCTCGAACTATCTTTGATTTTGGCTTCACAAGGTTAGGATAACTTTTCCAATATTTTATTGGGTGGCACCTCATGATATGTACCTTATGGTGCCCAATAGATGCCCTCATAGATTGATAGTTAACAATGAAATAGAGGTACCCCAAGACGCTGTCTCATGCAATTTTAACGTCCAAGACTTGGCAAATTGAGTTGAATCCTTGTCCATTGCAAAATGACCAGTCTTCATGAGTTAAAAGAACTTTCATTCGATCTCGAACCCTAAAAGCGAATTTTCGAGAGCAAGTCAAGTACTATTTGGGGCTTCCACGAGATTTTGTTCCAAAATAGCTTGATTAATTTAATATAAATGGGTTTAAGATTAAGAAATTTTATCCTTTTTTCAAAAAATTGCATTGCATTCATGCTAAAGCCTTATAATTAAGTTAGGCATCCCTCTTTTAATTCCGATGCATTCCCGAAGCACAACCGTATGTTCACTTAATGTGGAGATGAAATTAGGGATAATCCTAGCTTTCTGATATATCAAATAGTGATCCGATCGATCCTTATACTCGTGATGAGCTAGACTTAGTGGTAGGGACAACACTTGGATAGCCCTAAACTTTCATCACTAGACCAACAAGCCTATGCAATGGCTATAGACACTTCCATTAAGGGGTATGTATCGTTATACAATGCTTATGATGTGGGCTTTTATGTATTGAACAATTCCTAATTCAATAAATAAACCCAATTGATGTATGTCCTTTTTTCCTTGTATTAATATTCTTTTATACCTTTCTTCTTCATTGCGAACGATGTAATAAATTATTTTTTCAAGTGATTAACTAAGAACTCACTAAATGATTTTATACAAGTTTGAGTGAAATTTTTCCATACTAAAAAGGAACTAATATCTTGAGTTTTACTCATAAGATAACATGTAAATTAAGGATTAATTTTTTTTAATACAAAATGATTTTTTACCTTAAAATTAATTAATGCAATTCTTTTTTCAAAGTTGTATAGGATTAATGCCCCATTTTTTTTTATCAAGAACACAACCAAAATCTTCCTTTTTACAAATACGCATGTGTGATGCACATCGAACCCCATTCTACATTCGGCATATTCTTGAAGATTTTATTTTAGGGTTCAAGATCGAATGTGGTTTGTCAGACTCGTGAAAGCCAATTGCTTCGTAATGAATAAGGATTCAACCAACAATACGCAATGTACTCAGATCTCTAAAAGGCATGAGACAACACACCAAATATGAGGCATCTGCTAAGCATCACAAGGCATAAATTCAGGAGTCGCCACCTAATAGAATATTGAAAAAGTGATTTTTAATACCTTATGATACTGAAACAAGAGAGAGTCCAGATTTCACTCCTATTTATACCTTTGGTTAATATTATATAAATGAGTTTAATGATTAATATATTTCATCTCTTTTCTCACGCAAATTATTATGCATGAAAATAAAAGCGCATTCAATCACATTGAAAAAGCGGTAAAGCATTTATGGAAAGCTTGTAAAAAATATGGCATTGAAAGCATTAAAAAATAAGAACAAAGTAAGGATGAAATCAAGCATAAATCGAAAAATTAATTAAGTTCATTCAAATGAGGATGTTGGTCCTTGCATATGTATTTACAAAAAAGGCAGCATTTTGGATATATTTCAAATAAAAATGGGATAATTGATCTCTCATGGCTTTAAAAAGAATAGTGTTATTTAATTTTAAATAGAAAATCTTTTTGTATTTATAAAAAGAAATTATTAATTTATATGTTATTTTATGAGTGAAATTTGTGACATTGGTCCCTTTTATTATCGAAAAATCCCACACAAACTTGTATAAATTATTTAGTGAGCTTTTAGATTTATCGTTAGAAATTTTTTTTTATTTATGCTAAACAAAGATATGAAAAAAAAATGCGAATAAAGCATGCATAAAATGGGCTATTTATTGAATTTGGGAACTGGTGCAGGCCAAATTGTATGCCCTAGTCTCTAAGACTTAATATAGAATGAGAAGGGTGTCGAACATAGAAAATCTTGTGGTAATTTTGTATTAATTGAATAGCTAGTTGGATGGATAGGAAAAAATTAAGTGAAATTGAATTATTCTAATTATCCTAAAGTTTATAAAATTGCATTCAAATTAAATTGTTAAAAAGGTCAAATGTTAATTACATGTATTAGAATTACAAGCAAAAATCATTTAAGAACTAAAATACATTCATACATAACTTGATTGGAGAATTTGACCAAACATCTTTAAAAGCAATTCTCATTGTCAATTAAAGGTATTTTTATTTAGAGTCCATAAGCATTCTCATGTCAATATGGAGATAAACAAAAATCATTAAGTTTCATGTCAATTCTTTAGCCCCTCAAAGTGAAACCCTTATCTCTAAGTGATTTCTAAAACTTTAAGTGGAGTCAATTGTTTTTCTACCAAGTTGTCCCAATTCTCATTGTGAACAATTTGATTAATAGGTTACACATAGTGATCAATTATATATAATACAATCAAGCACTCAATTGAATCTAAATCAATCATGTATTGACAAATAAAAGTAGTTCTTTGATTAATTTCATGTTGCAATCCTAATACATAGAGACTTAGCCAAAATACATATTAAAAATTAACAAAGTTGTACTAAAGAACATCAAGAAATTAAACAACAAAAGAGAAGAAGAAAAGATGTAGATGAGCCCTTTAACCCCTCTTCAGAAATGAACTTCGATTTTTGACTTCACCTCTTGATTGTTCTCTTGTTCTTTTGACTTTGCCTCCTAGTCATCTAGTAAAAGTTTTCCATCCATTTTTTTCTACCTTTATCCTCCTAATTTATAGAATCAAATACAATTATCACCCTCACACCTACATGTAAACTCTAATAAGACCCTCAGGCACTCTTAATTCCTTAAATTCACCCAAAACTTAACTACTACATGTGAACTTATTTTTTAGTGTTTAAGTGGATTTATCAAAATTCTGCCTATTTATGTCAGTTGTGTTGGCTATAAAAGTTGCAATATTTTCTATCTCAACCTTTATGTCTGTTAATCCTTTTCTTGATCTAATTTCAAGAGCATCAAGTGGCATTAGAGTGGAGACAACAAAAGTGAAACTTGAATTGCATCTATTAGTTTTACCCTAGAGTTTAATTATTTTAGATTCAACTGTTTAGAATCACAGATGGGGATTTTTCTTAAGACATTTAGGTAATTTGTATTATTTGGTTAGTGTGATAAGGCGAAATTGTTTTTGTTGAAAGAATTTTTTTTCTGTTGATTATGATGAGATTTCCATGTTGCTATTGCAGCTGTTGAACACAAATGCTTGAAGAGAGGAGTGAAGGAGGTGGTTAAAAGCATACGACAAGGTCATAAAGGGTCAGTTTTTTGTACTCAATGAAATTTGAATTAGTCCTGTTTTCTTAACTTTGTTATAGTATTGGCAATAAGTTTTGTTTGGATGACATCATATTTGTTTAAAAACATCAATCCATTTTTTATAAGCAAATGAAGTTATAGTCCTTGGCATATTTTCTGATTATTGTTTTCCTAATTTTGAGTAAAAAGAAAAGAGTTAATTATTTAGTTGTCGTATAGGCTTAGATATTCTCACCCTTTACAGGTTCTTATATAAAACTAAAGCTATTAGTTTGGTTAAAAATGTTACTTTGTCTATCTTCTAGTGAAGAAATATCCTTTCTACTAATTCTATTAATTCTAGCATTGCCATATTTTTATTTGTTTTAGTTGTTGTTGCATTTGCTTGTTGATGAAGTGAGTTCCAGTTTCCATGTTATCAATTTGGCACCTTGCATATATTTTTTTCAGTCTAATTCAACATAATTAAATCCTGTCCATGTTAGCATGCTACCTTGTAATCTTTCTTGATCAATATTGTTAATTGATAGCTTATAAAAAAGTTAAAAATAAAAAATATATATTTTTTAATTTTTTATTTCATTATTTACTTATTAATATATATATATATATATATATATATATATATATATATATATATATATATATATATATATATATATATATATGATTGGTATGGTTCTCTAAGTATTGTTTAAGCTGTTACATGTTTGTTATTGCATTTGTATTTACAAAATCTCAAGTATGAGAACAAGCCCATATACCTTTTTATGCAACATACTAGCATGTATTTGATGTGCTAAGTAGTGCATTCTTTTTGCTTGTTATCTCTTTGTAATGGTAGAAAGGGCAAAAATACTTGCCTCTAATTTGTTATGATGCATTCAGGTCTAGTGGAACAGTTGGATTTGCAAATGGGTACAACAAGAACACGAAAGCAAGTGCATGGGTTGTTGTTTGTGAGAAACGATGAAGACCGTAAAGTTTTATTTTTTTGATAGCATAATGTATAAAAATTTATTAGTACCAATATTTAGTGTAAATTATTTTTTTCTAACTACTTTTAAAGTACTGCATAATTTAATGTATTTCTCTGTTATTATATTTTTTAAATTAATAATATTGAAGAATTTTTATTTATATAAATTAAATTTTGGATGTAATAATAATAATAATAATAATAATAATAATAATAATAATAATAATTGGGAATAATAACAAAATTATTTCTACAATATATTTAGCAATGGAATAGCGACTAAACATTTGTCACTAATATAAAAACGTGTTTTGACAATTGATGGTATAATTTAGCAACGAATATTCGGTCGCTAATATTTTTTGTTCTAAGGGCAACTGATTTTGGTGGTTAATTAGCGACGAATTCTTGCTATAGCGACGAAATTAATTCTCTATTATTAGCGACTGTTTTTAATTTTAGTCGCAAAAAAGTCGGCGACAGAAAAAAAGCAACGATTGGTCGTTTAGTGGCTAAATTGAATTAGCTGTGAAAATCCATCATTTAGGGACGAATTCAGTAGTCGATAAAAGCCCTTTTTTTTGTAGCGATATACAATCCTATATATATCTATTCACAATTTTTTTTCTAAAGAAAAATATTTAAACACTTGCTAGAATTTTTCTCTTAGGTTCTAGCCAACCCAAATTTATAATCTTTCACAATAATAATTCCTTAAAAATAATTATAACAAAAACTATAACCAAATTGAGGAAAATATGTAATGATGAAGTGCAAAACATGGAAAGTGAGATTTTAAAGAAGTAAGATTTTTATCGTAAGAGGTTAAAAATTATTTCCAAATGATATCTAACCATCTAATAGGACTTACAATGTGTATTTATATCAAAAAATTTAATTTTAAGTGTAACAACCGAAAAATAGCTATTTGTGATTGTTGGAGGGTAAAACAGACAATTTTGAATCAAATTATTTGTTAATTAGCCATTATTTTATCCTGTAGTGTCAGACAAATATTGATAAGAAATATATCCAAATTTCTGAAGTTTCAATTTTTAATGGCAAAAAAAATCTGACGAACCGTTTTTTAAAATATTTTATGAAAGAAACCGATTTTAACTAAAAATAAAATTTATAATTTAAAAATATTTTTATATAATTTTAAAACTTAGAATATGTATTCATGAGAGATAAATTATGCTTAAATTTGATCTTACATTTTAATATCCTAAATTTCTATATACTAAAATATTCTTCAACTTAATTTTTATGAATACATTGTACAATTTTCATTTTTGATAATTTGTATCAGAAAGATATATAGAAAATTATGCAGAAGTAAAATTAGAATAAAATTCACAATATAGTTTATTTAAGATTTGATTATTATCAAAATTTGGATATGCCTTTAGCCAACAAAGATAAAATTGAAGTATTGAGCTTATGGTTGGACTGGTAGTGCAGATTTGTTACAATACGATGAATCACGGACATCAAATGGATAGATGCGGCTTGATCTGACCAAAAAATACTCCCAAAAGGCAGATCACCGGAGTTAAAAGCATCTCTCTCGGAGGTGATGGCTGTAGCATCGCCAGCTCGTAGTGAAAGACACAAACGGTAATGTGCTGTCCTTGCTGGTTGTCGCATGTCCAGCAACTCACTTATTTGACCAGAAATTGAGTTGGAAAGTCGTTGTTTCATTGTCCTCGACCTTTCATTTTACGGCTCATGAAGGCTGGAGATCGGTAATAGAAGACTCATCTCCACATCAAAAGACATGTGATGACTCACAAACATCAGATGCCGCTTTGGTGCAAGAACAACCTCGCCTTTCGATCCTTTCTCCTTTATCTCCCGCAGGGATTCCAATTTGCCGATGCTGAATGGAGAAGAAAGAGATCAAAAAATTTGCCGAAGGAGGAGGTGGTGGAGAAGTTTTGTTATTCCTATTGTGAATTATGAACAATTGGAGAATGAATGGTTGTTTAAGATGATTTCGGTTAATGTTAATGCTTAATAATCTGGTTTATTAACTTATCACATTTTATTATTTAGTCCAGTTGGGAAAATTAAATGGCGAGTTTTTAAAGAAAATTGGGAAACAAATGAATTTAAGTGAAAGAAAATAAACAAAAAGAGAGAAATATGGAAGACACATGGCAGACCGATATTAAGGAATTAATTTTTATATGTATAAACTGCAGCTATTGAATGAGATGGAGATGGTTGGAACAAAAATATGAAGTATGAAAAAATTTGAAAAATATCAATATTTGTCGGTGACCGACAAAATGTTTGGATCCATGTGCTTCTATTTATTCTATTTCCAGATCCTTGGAATTTATATTATTATTATTATTATTTAGCAATTTGTTTTACTTCCTAAATTAAACCTCCAATATCTACCTTGTAATATTATTAGATCCAAATCTTTAAGGAGTAAAAAATGTTGCTGCTAAATGTTTGTTTTTCATATTAAGTGAATTTATTTAGATATTTGTTATTTATGTTTGGATAATTTATTTGATTTTTATATTTGTAAATTTTATTGGATTTAAAATTATTATTTTATTGATATTTGATAATCAATAGGTTATTTGAATGCATTTTTTACATGCTATATTTTTAATTTTGTATAAATAATTATATTAAAAAAAGATAAAAATTCATTCGGTCAAATCAGTTGACTCATGACTCGATTGGCAAATCGAGTCGATATCCGATCCATTTCTTAAAATATTGGTTCGAATGACTTTTATGGACAATTTTAAGGGGTTATGGATGGATTTACCCTTTTATAAACTCTTAAATCTAAAAATTTCATAATTTTGGATATTTAAATATTAATGAGTGATTTTATAATTTAATTAATCTTACAATTAAGTCGTTTCAAAATTGTGGAATATATATGGATTAATGAAGTGCTTAAAATAATAAATAAACAAATAAAAGAGAGCTCAAAATGCATAAATTGGCATCACATGGAGGAATATCAACAATATTTTCTAAATGATTATAAAATAAGAATTTTATTTTTAAAATTTAATTGCTTGCACCATTAAAATTTCAAAACAGAATTTTTTTTATACTTTTTAAAATAGATAATTTTTAATTTATTTATAAAAGGGATAATTAATTGTTATATGAAATAATAACATTTTCTCTTCACTGTGAATATTTAAAAATAAAAATAACAAAAATAAAAAATTAGGTTTCTTTTTTAACCATTTCGAAATTTTAGTTGGCAAAAATAATAGACACTCACCTTTTGTAAATATTTGGCCCATAACTTTTTATTTTATTTTATTTTACATTAAGGGTGTGAACATGATTATAAATTTATAAGTAGTTAAAATCCTTTTGCACAGGACTCTTGTGGATGCAAGTTGGTCAGTATTTGCTTAGAAGATAAATAATGAAGGATTAGGATTTGTATTTGACTTTTTTGTTTTTTTTAATTATTTAGAGGTAAGCTGTCAGTGTATCATTCTTGAGATTGGTAATGCTGCTCTGTGGAGGAAACTATTTCAGAATATATATATATATATATATATATATATATATATATATATATAATAATAATAATAATAATAATAATAATAATAATAATTTTAAACACCAATGGATTCTTGTTTTCAATTGATTGTCCAAATGAAATAAAATGATTCAAATTTGTGATGAATAACAAATTAGATAACGTTTGTTAAATTAATTGAGATAAAATATTTTAAAATAAAATTGAAATATTTTCCAAACAAAGATATGAAATATTTAAGATAAAACTAAAAAATCATTGCTAAAATTTTTTGAAATTATTTATTAAATTTTTTGAAATTAATTAAAAATATATTTTATTTAATTTTTTAGTTATTTCTTATCTGTCAAAATAAAGAAATATATATCTTAACTATATATCAAGATATGCATATCTTGAAAGATCAAGATATAGGTAGTTAAAAAAAATTATAAAATTCATTTTTTTTAATAAACTCTTGAAAAGATTGAAAAGGTTGAAATGATTTTATTTTCTTTTCATTCCAATTTTTTAAAGTTAACAAACATTATCTTAATGATAGAACAATAAATAAATGAAATCAACATATAAATTGTCTTATTTCTTTCTGGTCACAAAATCACAAATAATAATAATAATAATAATAATAATAATAATAATAATAATAGAAAAGTAAGTCTACATTTAATTACAGCCTTCATAACCTTAATTGGAAAATAACTAACATTAATATAGAAAATAATATTATCTCAAAATATTACAATAATAATAATAATAATAAGACAAATACAACAATAATAAAGAATGCTGCTATATATATATATATATACTATCTCTGAATCTTGAATTTTATTGGAAGAAAATCAAGAACTTGGTTTTGGGTTGAATATATTGAGCTAGCCATGGATTCCATGATCAAAATTCTTGGAATAACTGAAAGAATCATACCTGTAAGTTTGAGGAAGACCAACTTTATGATCAGATCTAACAATCTTTCTGAATTCAGATCTAAGCTTAAAGAAAACATGTCTCCAACTTCCTTTACTATGGGAACCAAGAATTCTGGTCTCTTCTTCATTCAATTCAAGATCTTTCGCAAACACAGGTTTCCTTGAAAGAATCCAAGACCAACCCCAATGCCACCATTTTCTCACAGAAGAACCGGCAACTTCACCCATTGAAGACATTGATTTGGATCTGGGGAAAGCCCATGAGTAAGTTGCAGGAGAAGCAATTGGTTGGAGTTTTAGAGAGAGAGAGGAAAGCCTTCTGCGAAGATGATGAGCTGCTGGCTGAGACTCATCAGTTCGTGAAACTGGAAGTGATGTTGACGATGATCTCTTCTGCAAGCTCTGAATAATGGAGCTCATGGTTGTTGTTGTTATTCTTGCTCTTGAATAAGAAGAAGAAGAAGACGAAGAAGCGAAGAGTATAGGAGCAATGGAGAAGAAAATAAAAGAGAGAAAAGAGGGAGGTGAAACGTAGTGTTCACAGCTCTACCACAGCCTGTATTATTCGTTTTCTAGTAAAGATGTGTGGATCATTATTTGTGGGCTCCGTTTTTCATATTCCTACATTTACTTATACCAAAGTTTTGTCCTTTTTTTTTTCAACAAATATATATACATAAGTAATAAAATTAATCATTCTTCTATTTTGTTTATTTCTTTATAGTCTAATCATGGACTTGTGAGAATATGATTTGAATGTGTTTGGTAAGAATTGCAAGGAATTAGCATCATGATGTTTTTTCATGCTTGTATAACTATGGAAAATGTTTTTTTTCTTTACTTCTTAAAAAAATAATCTCTTTCGTTCCTTTATAACAGCCATCTCTTTTATATTTTTGATAAATTAAAGTCAAATTTTTGCTACACCTAAAATATTTAACAACTGGTTAGTGTATATAAATATGCACTACAAATATTTATATTTGAAGCACGATGAGCCCTTTTCGGTGCCTCATTTTCAGGAAGGATTACAGATCCACCATATTCCAAACAACTTGTTCACTTTCCATAAAATATATATATATATATATATATATATATATATATATATATATATATATATATATATATATATATATATATATTACAAACAAATCAAATTGCATGGATCTTAAACACAGTTCCAATGACTTTACATGTCAAACGGATTCCTCGTTTTAAGACATTTTCATCAATATATTGAATAAAATCTGTAAATCAAATTGAATAAAATGTCCAATGTGTTACTCATATATCAAATTAAATTTAAATTACTTTTTCAAATTTGCCTTTTTGTCTCCCATTATCACTGGTTGGAGTACATGAAACAGAAAATAAAAATTATATTTATTTTAATCAAATTTCTAAAATAGAGAATAAAAAATAAAATTTTCAATTTTATAAAATATAAAAGATTATAAAACTAATAAAATATATTTTCTAAATTTTCTGAATAATTTTAATTCACACACACACACATATATATATATATATATATACACACACACACACACATACACATACATAAACATACAAATACATATACATACATATATGTATATGTATGTGCATATATGTCCATAAATACATATGTATATGTATATGCACATATATACATACATACATACATACATACATACATATGGAAATTGAATTTCCGTTGCTAAATTTACCAACATAATTTAATTTTTGTTGGTAATTTTGATCAATTAACGGAATCTTACCTCTGGTGGATTTTGCAATGGCATTCAAATTTTGTTGTTAAATTTAGCAACAAAAATTAATTTCCGTTGCTAAAATATAGCAATCGTTAAATTTGTAACCACTCGTTTCGTTGCTATTTTTCATTTCTAATTTTGATTAGCAACAAAAATTCAACAATTTTTGTTGCTATTTGGGTATTTTCTTGTAGTGAATGCATCTTAAATATTTCGAATTTGAGAGAAAATATAAGGACTTTTGAGTGTCCACTTGGATCCCTTAGAAAGTAAACTCCTAAACTTCTAGGCTCCAAAATTAACTTTCTATTTATATTTTAGGTTACATAGTAGATATTAGAGTCATCATTAATTATACCAGTTATCAAGAGTGTTTATCATGGTAAATAACACTAAAAAAAGATAATTGAATCGAAATAACAGAAATATTTTGATTCGGTTTGGACCAAATATGAGCGCACAGTTATGTTGGCTCATATGCTAAAACTTGGATTTTGATGATTAACAAAATAATATAATTAATAAAGTTTTGGATTTTTTAAGTATGATTTGGGCAGGTCCATAAGATATCATTTTTGTCAAGTGCTCTATCCAAACTAAAACAAAACCAGACATGTTATGCTTTCAAAACATAATCAAACTTGATGCTTGGAATTTATTTTGAAGATCAAGGCATTTTAGGAAATTATTTTAAGATAATCTTTGATGATATACACACTCATGCAATCATTCATTGCATAAAAATAATTTTTAAAATCACATCTTAACATATTTAATTAAATTAAATTTTTTGTCAACAATTGGGTTTCCACATTTGATAAAGGAAAGAAAATTTTGAAAGATTTTTCTTTGTTCTTGGAAATTATTTAAGGAAAGAATTTTTGAATGATTTTTTGGTTGTAGCATTTTAACTATGGAAAATAAAAATCAGATCCTTTCTAACATAAGGAAACATTTTTTATGTTCACACTTAAACGACTAGTTTTCTTCAAGTATAAAAATAGAGTTATTTGAGTGTTAAAACATGTGAGTGAAGCACATATTTTTGAACCTTACATTGCTGTAAGTTTCACTTCATCATCATGAGAATTCACGATCACATTTCCTCAAATGATTATAGTTTTTAATTATAATCATATATAATGAGGTTTATATCAAAAACCGTGTGAGATAAAGTGAGGAAAGGTTGCTAGACTCTAAGGAAATAAAATAACAAATGTTTAGGTTCTTTTACTTGGGAAAAAAGGCAAAGTATTTTTTAGTTTTTCACTTGGGAGAAAAACTTAGGTAGCTATTTAAGTAAATGGCTTTTGACTCTTGCCCACTAAATAGAGTCACATTAAAAGAAAGAAACTATTAAGATGGATTGTCATAAAGAGAGGATGTAGACAATGACTAAACCTTTATAAATTAGATCGATTGTCAAATTTCTTATCCCTTACTCTCTTTTATTTTGTTCTCTATCTGTATTTATGCTGCACTAGATCTGTATGTTCTATACCTGCATTGTGTTTTGTAAAATAGGTTACAAAAATAATGTGTTTTACCATGGAATGAATTTAAATTTTTGCATCAATTAATTAAGCAAGATTTAGTTGATTTTCTACCCACCAAAAGTTTCATCCAGGCATATAAAATTGATATGAAAAAGGTTAATGAAAATTAATTTAAGTTAAATGCATGAAATGGATTCTTTTTGTTATTATATCTTTATTTGAATATGCCATCTATTCTAATTTGTTTCAATTGTTCATAAAATATTAATAATACTATGTACTCCCCCCTAGAGTATATTTGGGATTACAATCAGTATCAAAATAAGTCTCTTTTTCTTTTTTAGGTTTAACAACATAGAGAGATCTAAGTGATGGCTAGAACGAATACAACCTTTGTTGAAGGACAATCCTCAACTCGTCCTCCAATGATTTGTGGACAAAATTACTCATTTTGGAAAGCTAGGATGAGACACTTCATTCAAATGCAAGTATAGAGAGCTAAAAGATGGTAGTCAATAGCTACAAACCTCTAACCAAAACTGAAAATGAGAATAAATTTCCTAAGAGAGAAAATAAGTATAATGAAACTGACATTCTAAATATTCAAAAAATTTCTAAGATTATGAGTTTATTATATTGCTCTTTGGATTCTAATGAATTTTAGCTTGTGATATTGCTTGTAACACCTGATACCAAAATATTGGTCCAAGTATCGAACCATTAAAGTCAGTAGTGATATTCTTAAGTCCAAATAGCACAACCAAGAACTCACAATGCCCTTATCTGGTGTGCAAATTTATCTTATGCACATCAACCTCCCTTACCTTGAGCTAGTGGTAGCTAAATCGCAAATCTATCTTTGAAAACATTCCTACACCTTTCAGCTGGTTAAATAAATCATCAATCTATGGTAGTGGATATTAATTTTTAATGGTGACTTTATTCAATTTTTTTTATGGTTTGCCCCTAGTATCAATCCGGTAAGAATCTTCAAATCGGATACACGGGATCTGTACATTTAGAGTGATTTCAAAGAACCATCCAAACATTTACATTCCTTTCACATTTCAACATTTCATTCAGTAGACCATTATTGGTCTACTAAGAAAGTTGCCATGACCTGCACTGCGGCTATACATTTAATATCCCTATGGCCAACCAACTATATCCTATACTAGATTTAACTACCAGATTACTACTAAAGGCAATATTCAATTAATTTCCATTCACTTTACATATCTTTTTTCATTTTCAATTCAATTGCTAATCCACTTGACTCTAATCATTCAATACTCATTTCAAACTTCCAAATAGTTTCTATACATTGGATCAATTATCAATTCATTCATTTGAAATTTACAGTTTTTCTAACCATTACTTTATTAACGTACACAAATATCTTTAATTACAATTTAATCCTTAAATTAGGCACATTAGTATCTTTTTACACTTTGGTCTCTAAACTTTTATTTATTTACAATTTCATCCTTCGCTTTTATTTAACTTACATAAAGTCAATATTTAATTACTTTTGTACACTTATTACATTATTTACTTTCAAATTACTCTTTAGTCCTTTAAGTCAGTTAAATTACCGTTTAGTCCTCAATTAACATTATTATGAACAATTTACATATTAATCCCTAGAATAGCTAATTTACCATTTAAAACTTCAAATTCCATCAAATTACAGTTATGGCCTTCATTTTTAATTTATTTACCGAAATGCCATTAATATAATCAACTCAATATTCACTCATAAAGTTACCATTTAATCCTCTTTTTTCAATAAGCTACTAAATTGCCTTTTTGTTTGTTTTATTTACGAATTTGCCACCATTATACATTTTGCACTATTAATTCAATATTTATTTGCAAAATTCCTGTTTAGTCCCTAAACTTCATTTCATGCCTAAATCTCATTTCATACTCATTTAATTATCCGTTCTACCTATTAATCTTAACTTTACTTAAAATTACCATTTTACCCTTTTGCTTTCATATTTTGTAAAATTACCATTTTATCCTTATACTTTCCAATTCTTTCATTTAAGTACTATTTCACTCCATTAAACTTTCTTTGCATTCTTTTACACTGTTGATTCATTATTTATTTGTCAAATTACAGTTTGATCCCTAAACTTTATTTCATGGGAAATTTCATAGTTAATACTCAATTAATTTCTTATTTTAGTTATTTAACCCTTAGTTCACTTAGTTTATCTTTTTTCTTAACATTTGGCAAATTTCTAATTGTCCCCTAAACTTTTATTTTCTTCCATTTAAGTCCATTTTTCACTCTAACTATACAATTTTCCATTCTTTTTATTATTTCAACTTTATATGATGAAAACTAATGTTCATATTCTTTTGGTATTCATTAACATTCAACATAAGGTATTATTTTCTTTTACTTATATTTCTTTTAATTAAATCCATTTGCTCTAGTTTTTAATTGCCTTCTTTTTAATCCCTTTTATTTTATCATTACCACTTTTTTTATTCCAATTAACTAATTAGTTAATATTATTTTCATTTATTCAATAAACCCAATTCATTTCAATAAAATCCAATATTTTCACTACAAACATAATATAAAATTCCACTTAAAAATATTTTACTAAATTTCAAAAATTTTAATTAAATTAGTATACCATCAAAACTACACTTGCATTCAATTTATAACATTTCCTTCAAAATTTAACCAAAAGATACCATGTTATGTCTAGCACAACATTCGGCCATCTCAAGTTCTTCACCTTAAATTTATTTTTTTTCCATTATTAATTGATCAAAATATCATTTTTAGCATAACCAATGATATTTATAATATTTATTTCATTCATACATACATTATACTCATACATACATATCATACACAACTATAGATCATGCTAAATCAATGGAAAGAAAGGGATTTTTGTATCCACATACCTTGAATTTATCTTCTCCACACTTTAATCTTTCTCTCATTTGCCTTAATCCAAGGAACCACTTCTTCTCCCTGAAGATCTTAAAGTGGCCAAAATTCATAAGGCAAGAAATCATCATTTTCTTGCTTCCTTACTTCAATACAACCATATAAACATCATCCACACATCATAATTTACCTATTGGAATCCTTAAATTAAATTAAAACCATCAATTTTATATACATTGATTTTAAGACATAAACTTTTCTTCTTGATGTCTCACACTTTTTCCACCTTAATTGATCTTTTGGAACCATCACCTATGAAAAGAGAGGTTGCAAATTACTTAAGAAGGCTTAATTTGGTGGGATTAATGAAGAAAATTCCATGAAAATGGAAGAAAGGCCATTCGACCAAAAGGAAGAAAGGAGAGAATGTGAGAATTATGGTGAGAATTATAGAGAATTACAGATCTTTGTGCCTCTTATAAGCCTCTTAATGGGCTAGGCTTGGTCCAACAAAGTTGGCCTAACCTAAGTTAAGACCAATTCCCATTTTAAGCCCATTATGCATCCAAAAATTATTTCTCTCACTTTAAAGCTTAATTCCACTCGAAATTAATTTCATAATTTTTAAAATAATAAATTAAGTCTCTATAAAAAATTTTAGCTCAATCAAAATTTGTTTCTGGTCTGGTTCACCTAAATTGATCCTGTTAGAGTCTAACTGAAATTGCCTGTAATTTTTAAAGATCATTTACTATTTTTAAAGCCTCATTCAAACTCACAATCAAATTATTAATATTTAAACCGAAATCATCATTTTTCTCTTACTTTATAAGTTCAATTTCTTCTAAAACCACTTTTAAAATTCTCAAAATATATTCATTATTCTTCATTAATATTTTTGGATCAATCGAAGACTATTTTCCAATATGATCCACTTTTACCAGTCCGGTAATCCAATTTTTTGTGTTACTGGAAAGTTACTTTTTCTTTACCATATGATTCTACATCTCATTTAATGTAAATCTGGAAATTATGGTGATTTTTAGAGGGCATTTGCAATTTTTAAAGTTTCGATCAAACCATAGTCAACTCGGGCACTATTTGAATCGCAACTGTGACTTTTACCTTATTTTTAACTTTTGATGACCCATTTAACCTCATTTTCAGGCCAAATTACATTCTTGGACTCATGCTTACCTCCTATTTTCAATAATCTAATAAAATATTTTGATTTCGGGAGATAATATTCATCTTGATATCACTATTTACCATCAGAAAATGCTATTGCTGACTAAACTAGTATTTGGATCATTACACAACCCTAACACAAAGGGCATATTTCTTTCCCTTTTTCTTACATTCTCTTCACTTTTCTAAAAATGTTACGTGTCTCTCCTTCATTGGCCTATTGTTTGACCAACATAAATTACACTTCACTCCCTTTTATTAGTTCTAATTACCAATTACACACCTTATTAACTTCTTTTAATGCATTTATCCCCACTTCTTTACTAATAATGCACAATTACCCCAAATTATCAATTTATGAAATTACCCTTTACTTTTACATTATTAATGATTACGTCTTGATTACAGAATTAACGATTCTTTCACACTAAAACTTTTTCAACCTCGTATTTAATTACATACTAATCTTACTAGGGTATACTTTGGGACATCACATGCTATTTGATTAATTTAAGGTAAAAGAATTTTTTTATTTATAAAGAAAATCTTTACTTTTGTATGTTATTTTTTAATGAAAAATGGGATGTTGGTCGATTTTTTATTATATAAAAATCCCACTCAAACTATATAAAACCTTTTTGGTGAGTTTTTAAACTAGTATTTAAAAAATTATTTATTATTGTAGAACAATTACAAGAATAAATAAAATAAAGAAATTAAAAATAGATTTATAATAACTATGACTCATTCGTCTTGGCCTTCAAAAAGTTCCACCTGCCTCGGAGTATGTGTGTAGTGACAAGGAAAACAAGGTAAAGTCATGTGCAAAAAACACAAATATAGTAAAATAAGTGCAAAAATATAAATAAATGTGAAGAATATATATATATATATATATATATATATATATATATATATATATATATATATATATATATATATATATATATATATAGGACATAACTCATTTTTTAGATCTCTAAATTGAGTGATTCTAGTTGGAATAGGAAGATAAGACATATATTTACAACTTTGTAGAAGAAACTAAGACCTAATTCTACCCCTAAAGCTCTCATAATGTGGCTTGAAGTTGAGTGATGTTTGTTACCCTATCATTGGGAGCAATTTGGACTATTTAGTGATATCTTGAGATTTATATGTCCAAATAGAGTTATTTTTAATGTTATGGAAACTATAGGAATAGGAAAACAACTTTGTAGAAGATCACTTGGCTTGAAAATGTTGTTTACCAAGTCTACAATATCATATAATTTTAACTTAAAAATTTACCTTTAGGATTTTTAGAGCATAATGGATTTCACGGTCATCACCAAATTGGTAACCACCATGAGTTAATTCAGAATCAAATTTGTACCTATCTCACAGTTAACACAAATCATTAGCCATCGTGACCCTACCCTAATTCCTTCTAAACTTGATTTTTAGGTCCCGAATTGTCACTAAAGCATACCCGAACATTTTTTAACACGTTTGGAGTGTTATAAACATAAAAACAAGGATAGTATATGACATAAAATGAGTATAGATAATAATAGATTAGTGAATTAAAGTTAAAGGCTAAGCCTTAAATCATAAGAATTTGTACAATTATTGAATGTGAGGGAACATGATTGTTGATATGCTCAGTGTTGCATGTTATATGATAAGTGATAACCATATTGAAGTGTATTTTAAGTATAATAGAGTATAAATTATATAGTGAATGAACATGATAAATGATATGCGTAGTGTTATATATATCATATGACAAGTGATAATCATGTTAATATGTAATTTAAGTGTATTTGAAGTGTAAGTGGATATAAATTGTTGAGTAATCTTGTTGCAAGTGCTATTATATGTATAATCTCTATGATTCTAAATGTATCAAGTGTGATATTCTTGAGTGATTACTGATTTATTGAAAGCCTAAATTTCATATAGTAGTGGATAGATAAGCATGCCTATAGGGGGATAGTGATTGTAGCTGCTAGTGTTGACACCAAAAGGTGTCTAGTATCATCATCAAAATGAGACTGGTGTTTCAATACCTATTGGTATCTAGTGTCCTGAGATTTTAGATCTTAAGTATTTGATATTGCTCACTAGTATCCAGCACTATAAGAAAATTTTAAAATAGCAACGAAAAAATAGCAAAGAAATTAATTTTCATAGCTATCAAATTTTGTTGCTAAAATTGGTTGAAGTTTTTAGATTTAGCATCGAAAATAAAAATGGTTGTCTTCTTCGTAAAAAATGGAGAAAACTTTTAGCACCAAAAATTAACAATAGAAATTTGCAACATAATTTTCATACAGTTGCTAAATAAGGTGCCAGTAAAACGGGGGAAAAATTTACAACGAAAATCATCAATGGAAAATAAATTTCGTTGGTAATTTAGTAGTGAAAAGATAAACTGTTGGTATTTTAACAATGAAAAATGCATTCCGTTGGTAATTTAGCAACAGAAAATAAATTTCGTTGCTAATTTAGTTATGAAAAAGAAATTCCATTGCTAAATAACCAACCAAAATGCAATTCAATTACGAATTAGCAATGAACTATATTTTCTGTTGCTACTTTCATTTTTACCCTAAGTATAAATGCAGCTAAAATTTTTCCTTCTTTCCCTGCCTTGTTGTCTTGCTTCTTCCTCCCATATATCCTCCTCTTTCTTTGCATACCTCTTTTCTTCCTTCAGACCTTATAATACTTTATTAACTTTGCCATTACTCCTCACCATATTCTCTCTCTTTTATGTCTTTTTGAGATGCACGTTACGTTTTTCTTCTTTGATTCCTCCTTTAAAGCTTTATTTCAAAGACTCTAATATGTGAATGTTAGAGGTGCGTTATTAATTTTTGTTTAGATCTTCATTTTCTAGCATTTCTTCTTTTTTGTTTTGGATCTCATATTTTCATGTTTAACTTGTTTTTCTTTTCTATCAGTTTCAATATATTCAGTAGATTTTTTTCTTTAGTTTTCTATTTTAATTGTAAAATCTATTAAAAATGGATCAAAAATTTTGTTTGTGTGCCTTTTTCAGTGTGAGTGATTTTGTTATACACACCTCAGCTTTGTGTTATGATTTTAGAAATGATTTAAGAATTTTCAATTGTTACATTTATTTTGAGAAATAAAATGCAATTCTGTCTCCAAAATGGCAATACAACTTCATAAGTCAATATTGTTATGTCATCAATTTAATTTTTTATGGTCTTTAAAATTATCCATTTTTGTCTGCATTTCAATAGTGCTTATAAAATTATTAAAAAAAAATTAGAAAGTGGTTAAGAAATGGTGGAAATGCATTCTAGATAAGTTTTGATTGTGCTTCAAAAATTAAAATCTATGACAGAAAAGGTAAAGTTCACATGTTTGCTTCAAATATTAGATTTAAAAACCATTTTCCTTCAAATGATTCTGCTAGACACTTATTGTTTTATATGGTTTCTATTTAATGTAGAAATTGGTATAAATATAGTGTTACTGCTTTGGATGTAAGTAACTGCACAAACATAATTCGATCACTAGTATGTAGTTTATAATATATTTGAAATTTTTATCCAATTTTTTAGGAATTTAGTGGAATAATTGATTGTGATGGTGAATACAGGAGTAAAAGCTCAAGTTGCTACTACTGAACTAGCAACCATGGAGGCATCTCGGAAAGTGAAAGTGCCTATTGTTGTGGTAACTAGAGTTTTTAGGGGTATTGGTAAAGCTGTTACCTTGGCTTTGGTAAAAGCTAGCTGCAAGGTTAGTGAATCACTTGAAAGAATATTAGTTTTGGTTTGAGATTTTTATCTTCTATTCTATTATGCATTTAGATTGTTATTGTGCTTTTCTTTATTTTTTTTAAATTTATTTTTTAATCAATGGACATATACACTACTAAGTATTTCTTCTAAAACCTGCTTGTGAAATTTATTTGATTTTCTTAAAGGTTTCTAATGTTTGGATTTTAAATTTTTTGCAATATGCAATCTTATATTTTATTATGACCATTTCTTTTTTGATATGAATGAAACAATAATAAAAAAATGAAAATGCCCCTAAAACCTTAAACTGAAAAACAAAAGCCTAAACGTTACTGTTAAGACCCAAAATAGGCCAGTTACAAAGGGCGTTGCTTTAGTAACAAGTCATACGTCTTGAAATGAATTTTCCAAAAATATATTATAATAAGCAATCAGACAACTGAAGCAAAAGTTATGATAAAAATAGTCCAAGCTATAATAAAAAAGCATATATTAGCAGCATTCCCCTATATCAATTCTGAATGTTTGATTTACTATTATTCCTCTTATAATTTATCAACATAAAACCATCATAGTACATAGTTATTCATCTTAATTAAATAATTTGGTCAAGTTGTTGATGATCTTGGGACTTTGTTACTTTGGTTCTCTATTTCTGTTTTGGTTTATTTTCATGGAAAATTTGTTATGTTAATAATAAATCCTTTATTCTCTGCTAGTGCTTCTTTAGCAGTAGCTACCATGTCTATAAGGTACTCTCTCCCTTTCTTTTATGCTTATACTTTTCATGTCAAGTAGCTAGTCTATCTACCAGGACTATAAAAGCATTATTTTAAATTTTCACTCATATATATTAATATCTTGAAAATGAAAATAGAAGTTCACTAGCCTAAACATAGATATCTATTTCCAAAATCAAGAAAAGTTAGGTACTAACTCAAAAGCCAATGTTTTTAATTAGGTGTTAATCATTAGTGACAAAGGCATAGCAGTATAGACTATAGTATAATGCCTCCACATCAGCGTGATATGGCTGAAGCTTGAGATGTAAGTCTAGCAATCTAATTTTATGGTTCTTTTCTCTTACAAGTTGAATATAACATGAGTTAATTGTTGCCATTAGCTATCTTCATAAAAAATCTTCAAACTTTTTATGTTAAATTCATGCATCATTTGTTTAATATTGTAAGATTATAGCGCCTTAGGCTCATAAGCTGTTGAGAAATTTCAACAAGAATAATTTAGCTTAAAACTAATGAACTAGAAACCAGGTTAAAGCTTCAATGTTTTTTCAGGCATATATTCACTTTTATCCTACATGTCATTTTAAATTTTATTTGTTATTTATTTATTTATTAATGCACACACAGACACACACACACACACACATATATATATATGTTCATCTATTGCACTTGTTGATGCTCTTCTTGGTTACGGATGTATACTTCTATTCTTTTCTAAGTTTCATTTGTGCCCTACCCTATTATAGTAGATTCTCCCAATGGGTTTTGTTGATGCTCTCTACTTGGTTGGCTTTTTCCTTCTCCTGTCTTCTTTAGTAACCCCCAGCTGTATCTGATGCCTCCTTTCTAATTGATCTTATTGTCTGACCTCTGGGTTTTCTCTGGTTAAATAGTTGTTAGCTATCCTGGGTTGATTTTATGTAGATGGGTGATTGGGATCCTCTATTTTTTCTTACTGCACTTTGACTCTACTTGTGGTCCACATGAGTTTCCCATTTGCTTGTATTTTGAGCCTATATTTGGTTAGGTGTAGTCTTTTCTTTTTTGGTTTTTATTTTAGCTCTTAGTATAATGTTGTTAGCTCTGGTTTTGGTATCTCAGATGCTCATTCCATGTCTTTTGTTATTTGGGAATGCTGCTTCAGTTGGTCTTTGTGGAACTTTTGTAACTCCCTTTTATCAATATCATTATTGACCTATATATATATATATATATATATATATATAATGATATTAATAAATTGAGATTCAGATTTAATCCATAATATTACAAAAATATAAATGAGATATGTGATAAGGTTGTTGGTTTTCATTATTTATAGGTTGTCCTACCTTATGTTAATTATGTTTTTTCTTTCTCAATAATGGGCAAGATTTATGGCAAATTAAATAATGGGCAATAGTAGAGTTTTTTTCTTTCTACTTGCATATATAATTTTTAGCATTTCATGACTTTATGTTCTATATAATTTGAATTTATTATACATATTATCACCCTTTCTATCTATGTAATATTTTAGATGTCAAGCATATGTTTGATTAAACATAAAAAGAATGCAACAACCTAATTTTTTTAATTTTGTTTTTTTGAGATCATACAACAGCAGCAACAAAGAAGAGAAAACTATTGTTTTGGGTCTCTAACTTTCTCCTTGGTTTGGACCTATCCCTTTCTGAATTCTAAAGGTACTAAGTTTGCTGTCTTTTTTTAATACATTTATTTATTATTGATATGTTTTTTTTCATATATATCATTTAATTATTAGATCAATTGTATAAATTTTTCTCATAAAATTATAGACTAGTGATAATTGGTTTGAGAATTAATATTAAACCATTGGAAGGAGACTTTTTATTTATTTATTATTATTTACTTTCATTTATACTATTTTAAAAATAATACAACATGGTTGATTGCATTTATATTAATTGGTTGATAATTAATTGGCAGTGTCTATTAGATGAGTTATTGTAACAAATATTTTAGGTCACTTATGAATATCCAAAACCATCTAATGTGAAAATAACCAAATATTTCATATATGTTGAGTTATGCATATACATGTATACATTGATCACCCATTCCTATTCATTTAACCTATAAATCTAATTATGAAATTACCTTATCTAAATAACATGTACGCAAGAATGAGTAATATTGATAGATCTTAGATGTATAGGCGATTAACACCAGATGGTTTTATTAATCTTGAGTTTGCAGACAACTCAATGTATGTAAAATTTATACAACAATATTAACTATTTTATGAAAAAATAGCTAATTAATTGTAACTATTGTAATGATAGGAGAAAATACAAGAGACTCTCATTCAACAGCGGTAAAGCTCTGAAAATGTTGATGAGAGTTAAATATTTCTTCAAGCAGTTGGTGGTAAGAATAACTGTGGAAGAATTTTTTGCTTAGGTTCTATTGCAAATACATCCCATTCGTATTCCTTCACATCATCTATAGCTGCTTGTAGTAGGTGGTATGAACCTTCTGATAGAGTCATTCAGCTAAAGAAAACACTCATCATGTTGCTGGATACTATAACCCAGCTAAAGAATTGGATAGAAGAGTTGGAAACCAAGGGCAACACCTCATCTCAGCAACTAGATCATCCTCTTTCACCAACTACATAGTTTAGATTTGCATTATTTAGGTATTGATACTGACTTTATGTTGTGTTTGTTATGGTTTTTATAGATTCTTACTTTACAGTAGTAGAATATTTTTTCAGGATTTTTATTATCGTGCATTATAATTTTTATATTATACTATCTATAAGAATATTTTTTTTAAATTGCATTATGAATTTGGATTATATTTATTTATAAACAATAAATTTTGATTGAAACAAAAACATTATGTTGCCAAAATTATAAAATTTCTATTGTTAAATTCAGTAGTGGAAAAATAATTTTCGTATCTAAATTTTGCAATGAAAATGTGATTTTGTTGCTAAAATTAGCAATGGTATTAATATTTTTCCTTGCAAAATTTAGCAATGAAAAATAATTTCCTTTGTCAAATTTAGCAACGCAATTGTTATTCTATTGGTAATTTTGACCAATTCATCAAATCTTACATTGGTTGGATTTAACATCGAAAATTGAATTCCATTGCTAAAAAATAGCAACCGTCAAATTTTCAACCATTGGTTTCGTTGCTAATTTTCATTGCTATTTTTTTTATTAGTAATGGAAAATACTAAAAGGCTATTTTCTTGTAGTGCAGCATTTGTACCCATTATCCACCATTAATGGGAATTCAGGCAATGAAAGTGATTTAGTTGACAATTATTATAAAGTGATTAATAGTGCAAAGACCTTTGTGTCTCTGTATAATGCTAGTATCTCTAAGTGATATTGTTAGTGTGGTTAATAAATGATATTGAAATACCCCTGAATGCATGAGACTCTTATTATGAGTGTATGTGTTTTGTAACATGAAAATGAATTGATTAATGAATAATTATGGGTGATCAATAGTGTAAATGTTTTAAGTGCTTCATTGTAATGTCAATGTTTCTTATTAATACTATTAGTGTAACTGAGAAATGATATCAAGGTGTTATTAATGCTTGGAATTGTCATAGTGAATGTATGTGAATTGTGATATGTTAAGGCATACTTTTATGTTACTTGTATTTGAGACTTCATCAATAAGTTAATTGCATTATTTTTACTCCCCATTGAGCCATTATTCAGCACAGATTCTTCTTGTACAGGTACACAGGTGTAAAGTAAAAGTGCCGATACCGAGTCAACATCTACATGCCATTAAATAGGATAGCGAATCTGCATGCCACTAGAGTGGATAACGAGTGAAGACTAATTTTGGTGTAGAGTTATTTTCTGTAAATGTTTAATGTAAAGGATTTGGAATTTATGTAATGAATTATTTTGTAAATATACTTTAAGTATTTTAAATTTAAACGTATATATATAAGTGTACTTCTACAAGAAATTTAATAAAGAAATGTGTAAATAAAAGGTAATAAGAGTGAGCATTACATAGAAAGTCAAGAAGTTTGGCCTTGGCCATCCGAATAAGCTAGTTTTTTAATGAAACATAGTCTTGCCCTTCAGTTAAGAGATCAATGAAGCTAAGTTGCCAAGTGAATTTAAAGAAAAAAAATGCTTGGATATACAGGTAAATCTAATCTGAATTGACATGTTTCTGAATATTTGACTCATATACAAATATACTTTTTTGATGATAGATTATTCTGCAGAGTATTCCTAATGACTCTTGCAGGTGATGTCTTAGATTTGTTCCATAATCTGCCTTTAGACTCAATCCACATCTTTAGGCAACTCAGAGATCTATTTGTCATAAGATTCATTGTGCAAATTATAATTCCTAAGTCTATCAATGACTTATACAACCTGGTGTAGAGACTCGATAAAATTCTAAGAGCTGCATCGATAGGTTTCAAGCTTTGGTATTATAGATAAAAAAACTTGCATCCTGATATAGCGGTAAAGACTTTAGCATGGAACACAAGATGTTCACAGCTGTTCGACTCCATCATCACTCTACCTTTGATAGATTTTGTAGATATGATGGAT
Source organism: Excoecaria agallocha (assembly GCA_037975025.1). Taxonomy (NCBI): domain Eukaryota; kingdom Viridiplantae; phylum Streptophyta; class Magnoliopsida; order Malpighiales; family Euphorbiaceae; genus Excoecaria; species Excoecaria agallocha. The sequence continues at coordinate 71,996,771 of CM075809.1, read as the reverse complement.
AGAGCCAACTGGTTCATCTAGCTAGATGATGCACTGAGGGTGAGTATAAGGGTCTTAAACACTAATAGGATTCAATCAAACGAGTGGAATGATTGAAGAAATTGAAGCCCACCGATCGGATTGAGGAAGGAAAATAAACATGGCAGATTCAAGCACCATGCAAACAACATGGCCAAAAATTTCACCCTACTCAATGCTCTTTCATCACAAGTTCTAATATGGATCAAGGAGAAGCATACAAAAGTAAATTAGCCAAAGAAGATGTTAGCCAAGTCTTATGCCTCTAAGGATAAGAGCAAGTATTGTCATGCTCTATTTTAGCTATGTGTAGGTTGTAAATCTAGGGTTGATTCCAGAATGGAGGTTATAGGTCTATAGCTTGTGCATTATTAATTTTAGAATTAGTTGAAGAATAGTTAGGCATTGGATTGGTTGGCTTTGGAATGGAAAACTAATTCATACTAGGTTTTGAGATCCATGCTTAAACTAGCTATTCGATTAGCTCTAAAATGAAAAATCGGGTAGTTAAAGTGGTTGGTTCCAGAATGGGAAACTTAGGTTTAGATAGGTTGTCCACATTTAAGTTATATGATTTTTTATGCCAAAAATTCACTACATTGGATATGGGGGGATTAAAGTACCTTGGCAATGTGTTTAATTAATGTTTTAATCTTTAATCTCATTATTATTGGTTCTCAATTTTGTTGTTTGGAATTAGAACGTTCTTCAATAAAAAACTTAGGAATTTTCTTAGACTAATTCTGTTCAACCATAGATATTAACGTAACAACCCTTTTTCCTTTGGGTTCAATATTTTTGGGGTCTTAAATATATTTCCCTATATTACTTGTCGATTCAGAATACTTGCTAAGGTCGATCAAGTTTTTTCCATGTTTTTGTTAATTTTACATAAAATTCGATGCCTTATTTTTGTTTTTGTGCTTCATTTTCAATCTACTTTTTTATTTGTTTCAACCCAAATCAATTTGCCCAAAATCCTTTTCATCTCAAGAGTTATACCCAATCCAAATCTTAAGTGAATTTTATATTAAATTGCATCAAGGATTATAAATTGCTTTATGGGGTGTTTCATTCTGTTCAAAATCATGTTGCACCCAAGAAGAATTCAAGTATGTTATGCAATCAAAATTTTGATGCCATGAAATTTAGCATAGTTATTTTGTGTGTTATTGCATTATTTCTTTAGTTCGTGTATGTATTTTGTTATGTTTTAAGTTACTTTTTATGTCTTCTTTGTTTTGTAGGTTAAATGTGCCTAATTAGGTTAAATAAAGCATAAATGAAGGGAATTTTGTTGAAAAGTAGGAGAAAAAGGTCTTTAAGAAGTTCAAGAGGCCGTGTCGACTTGTAATAAGGTGTGCTAACTCGTCACAAGGACTTAGCATGCCGACTCGTGCTGTGTTGAACTTCTTTATAAAGTAGTAGAGGGTGTGATGACTCATTCTAGTAGTGATGACTCATTATAGAGCCTAGCTGTGCTGACTTGTCTAACTCGGCATAGGGTGTGCCGACTCATCACAAAGGCCAACAATTGCAACTTTTCATATACCTCCTTAGATTTGCAACCCTTTTTGAAAAGACAGAAAATAGGACACATTTGGACCTATAAATATATGAATATAACCATATTTTAGATATAGAAAAACTACTTTTTAACTTCAAATTAATTACAAATATTATGAGGAAGAAGAATATTCCAAGAAAGAAAAGAGATTAAAAGAGGTCGATCATCATTCAAGTGTTTTCTAAATAAGCATTGAGGAGTCTCCTACCATTTTTCTTCTCTTTTCTCTTTAGAATTTACTTGACACTAGTTCTTTTTCCTTGTGTGTTTTGTTTTCCCAATATGTATTTAGGCTAACTTTATTTTGTTATAATTTCAAGTATGAATTGATCTTCATTTATATAAATATTTTGATTGAGTATGGATAATTTAAGTTTGATTGTTCTTAATTTATTTTGTATGATTAAACACCATATGTAATATGTTAATAAATTTGTTCACAATGAGAGTTAGGACATTTTGGTGGAAAGATAATTAAACTTGCTTAAAGTTAGAAATCACTTAGGAGACAAGGGTTTCACTTTGAAGGGCTTATGAATAGGCATAGAAATTTATGGTTCTTATCTATCTCCATAATGATATGAGAGTGCTTATGGACTCTAGATAGGGATGCCCTTATTTGACAATGAGAGTTACATCTACGGATAGTGGGCCTTATTCTCCATTCATTGCATGCTTATATGTTTGTTTGGATTTTTATAAAATCAATTGATGGCTTGTTATTCTAATGCTTAAATTGATTGTTTGAAGTTATAGTTTAGATTAGATAATTAGATTAGTAAGTAAGAAATTTAATATAACCGAACCTATTTTATTTATCATTGCCTAAACATCTTAGTATTTAACTGGTTAATGCAAGATGACACTATTGCAAGAAGGCAGAGGAGGATGGAGCACAAAGTGGATTATTTTATAGCTCAAGTGGGCTATGTTGTTTGCTCTCGTCAACCTTTTTCTTCCACTACAAGAAAAATCCTGATTACCTATGGAAAAAATTTCATCGGTAATTAATGATGGAAAATTCATACCATAGGTAAAATGGTAGGTAAAAAATGATTTTTGAGAAGGAATTACAAATTCATCATAAAAAAATGAAGGCAAATATTTTCGTTAAACTTTTTCGATAAAAATGAAAAATCATCGTAAAAAAGGCACCAATATTTCACGGCTAAATTTGTAGACAAAATTTACCAACTGAATTTTGTATCCATTGGTAAATTGCCAATGGAATATACTTACCGTAGGTAATTTACCTACGAATTGTTATTTTTCATAGATAACTTGGTTGTAAAAAGGCGCTAAATTTTTGCATTTATAATCTCACACAACATTTACTGACAAATTGTACTTTCCATTGATAATTACCAATGGAATAATTTGACCATAGGGAATTTGCCTACGAAATCATATTTTTATAAGAAATTATCAACATAATTTTGATTCTGTTGGTAAATTATCGATGGAATCTTTTCTCCGTAGGTAAATTACCTATAAAACACGATTCCATAAGGAATTACCTATGAAAAATGGATTTCATCAATAATTACCTACAAAAATATGATTTCATAGGGAATTTACCTACGAAAAAGAGATTTCGTTGGTAAAGTACCTACAAAAACAATATTCCATAGGTAATATACCTGCGGAATGAATTTTTCATAGGTAATTTACCAATGAAATTACCTACGAAAATTTCATTCCGTAAGGAAATTGAAATAAATTATTTACCCATTTTTATTATCTTTCTTTCTCAAAATTAATCAAAATTCATATTCTATATTTCACCTAAGCCCTAATTCTTTTCTACCTCTCTGCATCACTCTCCTCTAAGATAGTTCCTGTAATGCCCTGAAATAATCATGAAGCACAGTGAAAATATCCAACCACAATTTGGTGAATTTTAACAAACAGATTATTTAATATCTATTATCATTTTTTTTTTAAATTTTATCAAATTAACATTATATATATATATATATATATATATATATATATAAAATATTGGCAGTTTGGGGTAGAACTCCACATAATATTAATTAATACTTTAACACCAACAAATTTAAAATTTGATTGTCCCTTTAACAGGAAGAGTTTGAATTTTGAAAATTTCACCGCCACAAATAGAAATCGAGTAGTTGAAGGGAAACAATTAAGATATATAAGTAAATAATTAAGAGTTTATATTTTAGGATGAAATAGAAATATAAAATATTTTTATATGAAGAAATATAATTTAATATAAGAAATTCTTAAGAGTTAATATTAATTTTCTTTTCTAAAATAAATTTTATAGATATAAATTTCAAAATGACATCAATTAGGTCTGCCTTGAAAGATACACAAATTCATAAACAAGCCTATAAATTAAATGGTATTATTTTGTTACTATTATGGAGCTTCCTTATGCCCAATCCAAACATGGCATAAGGATTCAAATCTTATAGTAAGAAAATGAGCGGTGTTGAAATATGACCATAAATTTTAAAAGAAAAAGAAAATAAAGGGAAAAGAGAAAAGATAAAAAAATAAGGGAAATCTGAAAGGAGAGAACGCTGGAGGGGCTGTCATTGATCAGCGACACCATCACTGGCGGTTTTTGCTTCATCGCTATCTCCTATCGCCAGTATAAGTACATTATCCCTCCACCTCCCACCATCAACAGCATTAGGCCCCTTCTCTTTTCAATTCCTTTTCCCTTACCGTAGCTTTCACATCCACTTTTCAGTGAACTGTGATGGGCACCAATGGTGCCATATATACCTGTGACCTCCTAGCAATTAGGTGAGTATAGTGACACCCTCCATTTGCCCCTAATCATCGATAATGAGTAGATCAGAGAGGGAGAAACAGATGGTTCTTAAATAGATCCCAATTAAATGATGGTGCATTGGAGCACTTGACCATTGTTATGGGACTCCTCTCGACATCGGCTACCTCCCAATGTTCTTGGTTTCACATCTATAAAATTCTGACGATCGGTTCGGTGAGGCTCCGACAAGCTTAGTAGCATTTTATGTTATTTTTGTTTTGATGTTTAGTGTTTATTCTAGTTCTAGATTGTGTTTATATGGTCAGGTAGGGTTTATGGTTTTATTTGCTAGATGTTGCATTCCATGTGTTTATGAAAAATATTATTTAATGTGTTGTTAGATGTTGCATTCCATGTTGTTAGATGTTGCATTCCATGTGTTTATGAAAAATATTATTTAATGTGTTGATCTTAAACACTGTTTTCTCTAATTTTCTTTAAATATGCATTAAAAAACCCTTTCAAATGGTTTATAGGTTATATCATTTATGATTTAAAGTTTTAATTTTTAAGTTGAATTTAGCTTACCATTAATACATATAATTAATCTTATTTCTAAAAACATTAAATAATGGGTCTTAACAATGTTAAGGACAGAGCTTGAATCGATTAGGAACCCATTTACAAATGTCCAGGTGGGTAAAATGACTAAAGTGATGTTTGCTGGCTCATTATTTTATAGGTTAAAGATTCATAATTTCTAAGTTCCATTACCCCACTCATCATAATCACATACTTATTATATATGTTCTTTTAGGGCCTTTTTTGTTGAAATGTCATGATATGGAGTAGTTTAAGTTAAAAAATGCAAAAAAAGATGGAAGGACATGGGCAGCAATGAGTTGGACAGTAAGCCATGGAACCCCTTGTAATGTCTATGTCAGACATCTATTAAAGTGTCTAAATAAAAGAAAATGTGCTTAAAATGCTTTCAAACGGGATGTGAAATTTTAGTTTTTCTATTCAGTTTTTATATTTCATTGAACTTGGGCTTTAACTAGATATGAGCCAATCAGTTAATTGAGTTGTGAAATTAAATAGATATAAACCAAGTAGTTATTTGAGTTGTGAAATTAAATAGATAAAAAATGATATTTCGATTATTGCTTTATTGTTATTTATAATAGAAAGTAAGTTTATTGTTGGATTGTAGTTATTTATTTATTTTATTGAAAATTATCATTCTAATACATTGATATAATTAATATCAAATCATAGTATGAGGCTACAATTATATTTAACTTTTTTTAAAGAAAAAATAACATATCTTTTAATTTTAAATCTCAACCGATAGAGATTTATTGAATAAAGTTTTAATTAAGTATTTTACATGTCAAACTCATGTAGATGGATTCATATGTAAGATACATAGTATAATTAATAAATTTTTTAATAGTATAATTGATATGTGACACTCATGGAAAATATATATTATGTAGTACAATATATCTTCCTTTGCAAGTGGTGCACGTGATGCCTTTGTTGGTGGGATTCTCCGCGGCGTAGCATCTGATCTACGTATTTTGAAGGTACCTTTATTGGTTTTATATTTTCCTCTCAATGAAATGCCTTAAAATATATCCTAAATCAATGCATTAGGATAAAGAGTTATGATTATATAAAAAATCTATAAATGTAAGCACAATGAATTTATATATCTGTCAAAACATTTCTTCATATATGCATTGTTAGAAAAATATATGGTAGCTATGGTGTGAAACATATATGTCTCGAATTATTAAAATTATATAATATTTTTAGTGACAGAATGGTAATGGATATGTCCGTCTTAAATTTTTTTAGTAAAAGGAAAATTTACCGATGGAAAATATCATTCCATCAGTAAATTTACCTATGAAAACATCATTCCATTGAAAATTTTCCTAAGGAATACTTATTTTTATCGATAAAATTTCTAATGGAAAATGAAATTCCATTGGTAATTTAATGATGGAACTAAATCCATTGGTAAATATCGCAAATGATGACAATTTTTTGATCTGTACCTCTTGACGAAATTAACGATGGGTGATTTTTTTCATCAATAATTTTACCGACGGAAATATTTTCCATCGGGAAAGGTTCTTACAATCAATTCTCCTACAACTTTTTCCATCGTTAAATTTATCGGCATTTTGATTTTCCTACAAAAATTTACTCAATTCCATCGGGAATTTTCATTAGGAAAATGGATTTTTCTTGTAATGTTCGAAAGACTAAGGGAAGCATTTCTTTTCCTTATTCTTTTTATTGTTTTGGGTTCACATTGGGGACAATGTGAAGTTTAAGTGTGGGGGAGTGATGTTTGTTTATGTTTAGTTTGTTTTATGTTTATGTTTATGTTTTATTGCATGTGTTATGTGTTTAGTTTTTGTTTTGCATGCATATTTATTCATTTATCTTCTTTATCTTTATTTTTAAGTAGTTTTTTCTAAGTTTATCTTAGCATGATTAAGTGAAATTTAATTCCATGTCATTGGCTTGTTTTTTATGTTTAATTGGTAGATCTTAAGTTTCATATAGTATAGTTTTTAAGTTTTTCTTACTATCTTTTGTTGTTATTTTCAAAGTCTTAAGATGTTTAGTCAATGTTCTAGCTATGCTTAAAAATTAGGATGGCATGATTCAAGTTAAGTGTTTAAAAGCCTTTATAGTCTTAGGAAAACTATAGCCATAATATGCATAGCTCACTCTATAATAATTGATGAGGACTTAAAAAAAGAAAATGAGCAAAAAAAAAGTCAAGTCATCTTATAGGATAAAGCATAAAATGCACCCATAAAATTGCTAAGTTATTACAAAATTTATAAGTGTCTAAAAATGCCATGAGAATTGTGAGTTAAAGTGTAAGCTTTCCTTGTCCCAATGGTTATGGTTGTTCTTGAATTTCTAAGTTTAAAGACTATCCATCCTAGTTGAATAGTTTGGTTATTATTGACTCTATGTTCTTGATTTTGCTTTTAATAACTTAAGATAGTAGGTTAAATTTATTACCTATGCTATGCAACTTTTTGATGCTATCATTGTTGGGCATTAGGAACTAGTTATTTGGCTATCTTATTCAAATCATTTTCTTATGTTAAAGATGATTCTTAGGAAAACTCTTCTCTAACTTAGAAGGCAAATGATTTTTGTTAGTTCTCTCACTTAGATTCTTGCTTGAGGGCAAGCAAGGTTTAAGTGTGAGGGAATTTGATGCCGTGCAATTTAGGATATTTTTTGTGTGTTATTATATTATTTCTTTAGTTAATGTATGTATTTTTTTATATTTTATGTTACTTTTTATGTTTTCTTTGTTTTGTACATTAAATGTGCCTAATTAGGTTAAATGAAGCATAAATGAAGGGAATTTTGTTAAAGAGTATAAAAAAAGGTCTTTATGAAGTTCAAGAGGCTGTGCCGACTCATAACAAGGTGTGTCAACTCATCACAAGGACTCAACATGTCAACTCGTACTGTGTTGAATCGAGTCATGAAGCAATTAAGGGTGTGATGACTCATTTTAGTGGTGATGACTCATTATAGAGCTTGGTTATGCCGACTCATCATAAAGGCCAACAATTGTAACTTTCCATATACGTCTTCAGATTTGCAACCCTTTCCAAAAGGACACCTTTGGGCCTATAAATACATGAAGATAACCATATTTTAGATATAGAAAAACTACTTTTAACTTCAAATTAATTAGAAAAACTATGAGGAAGAATACTCCAAGGAAGATGAGAGATCAAAAGTGGTCAATCATCATTCAAGTATTTTTCTGAAGAAGCATTGAGGAGTCTCCTACCATTATTTCTTCTCTTTTCTCCTTAGAATTTACTTGACATTAGTTCTTTTTCTTTGTGTATTTTGTTTTCCCAATATTTATTTAGGCTAACTTTATTTTATTAGAATTGTAAGTATGAATTGATCTTCATTAATATAAATATTTTGTTTGAGTATGGATGATTTAAGTTTGATTAGATTCTTAATTTATTATGACTGATTGATCACCATAATTAATATGTAATCATTATGTTCATAATGAGAGTTGGGACATTTGGTGGAAAGGTAATTAAACTTACTTAAAGTTAGAATCACTTATGAGACAAGGATTTCACTTTGAGGGGCTTAAGAATAGGCATATAACTTCATAGTTCTCATCTATCACCATAATGACATGAGAGTGCTTATGGACTCTAGATATGGATGCCCTTATTTGATAATGAGAGTTGCATCTAGGGATAGTAGGCCTTATTCTCCATTCATTGCATGCTTATATGTTTGTTTGCATTTTTTTTAAGATCAATTGATGGCTTTGTAATTCTAATGCTTATTTGATTGTTTGAAGTTATAGTTTAGAATAGATAACTAGATTAGTAAGTTAGAATTTAATATAACCAATCCTATTTTATTTATCATTGCCTAGAAATCTTAGTATCTAACCAATTAATACAAGACAACACTTAAACGTAAATTGATTCCTAGAGTTCGACACCCTTCTCACCCTATCTAAGTCCTAAAGACTAGGGTATAAAGAAATACACTGCAACAAATTTGTTCCAAGAATTGTCAATTGATTTCTTTGGGCATAATATTCTTCAGTTTTGCTCATTAATTCTTGATTTTCATTTTTCCCCAAACATTTCCTCATATTTAGATTTTCAATGTTCACATGCTATTGTTCCATTTGATTTTAAATTGATTTGCTTGACTTGCTGTCCATCTCATTATACAATCCAAGTACTTATTTTTTATTTCAAATTTCATTCATGAAATCTTTATTATTTTATGCATAAGATTAGGGCTAATGCATTTCTAATTTTTAGGTTATTTTATTGGCTTCTTAACTTGGGACTTGTTTAAATTAACATTAAATTGGTTTCATTGAATTGTGTTGCTTATATATTGTTGAGAATTTGCATATTGTGGGTTACAAATTGAAATCATGATCACAAAAATTTAGTTTTACTTTTGCCCACTAGATGTTTTCTTAATTTCCTAAGTGAGATTTCAAATTTTAATTGGGTTTAGCAATTAGAGTTATGTTGGCTACATGTAAAAATCTTAATTACTTAGTTTTTATTCTCTTTCTTTCCAAACAAGTCTTTTCTTTCATTCTATTTATTTCCAAATAATTATTTTCTTTCTTAATTTTAGTTATATTAGGTTTTAGTTATTCTAAAATAACTATTTAAGCTTAATTTACTTATATTTGATTATTATTGAAAGGTTATTGTTGTTTGGCTTTGCCAACATTGTGTGAGAGGATTTTATTCTTTTTATTGAATTAAAATTTGATGAACTTATCAAGACATTCTTATAGCCTTTATTATATTCTTTTCCTTCAATCTAAGTTTACACCCACATTAATTATTTACGATTTTAGTAGAAATATTTTACTTTATTATTTATGTCCTTAATGAATTCCATATGTTGGAGTTTCAAATTCCATAATAATCATAGGACTTCACATAAGTTTATTAATAAATAAGAGAGAAAAAGGTCCATAAATCATGTTATGATAAAATAACACCAAAGCATAATTTATTTGGACTTAATATTTCTTAGATTAAAGCCCAATTAAGTTATTTAGGGCTAGTAATAAAATAAAGTCCTACTTTTTAATTATCATAATAAGTATTGATAATACATATAATTCTACAAGGCCCATGAGGTCTAAGGCCAATTTCATGATACCACAGTCCACACAAGATAGGTTCCATCGAACATATATAGACTATTATATCAAGTTTACCGACTTCTATCAAATTTGATTAGCCTGATAGGGCCATGCTATGTTAGTCATACTGACACATTCAACGGGGTATGGTATGGACATTCAAATTACTGTCAAGCCATACCCTTTGTTTACCAACCACTCCCACTCGTGTATCCCTACTTGACGTAGACATTGGACCTGAGTTAACCTCTATTAGGATTACCTAATAAGAATAATGATATTTCATAAATAACTAGGAAGTAGTAGCATTCTATTCTTCTTTAGCACTATTTTTTAAAAATATTCTATCACAAGTTTTGAGAATTAAAAAAATGGTATTTTATCATTATGCATGTGTTTCTCTCTCTCAAATGGGTGAAATGAGCACATCTATAGGATTTGGATGGACTCAAAAATGAGTCACGATCTTGACTCATGGGTCAAGATCGTGACTCACTTCTGAGTCATGGCCTGAAGGGGTGACTCATTCCCAATTCCCATCATCTATGATTTTAGTCACGATACTTGACTAAACATCGTGACTCATTAAAGAATCACTGCCCAGGATTGTGACTCACCCTTTTTTCCAATGAACTAAATTTTTGGACTTTTCGAAGGGGGCCACATCTAAGTCAAGGCCGTGACTGGGTTTTTTCATCCAAAATTCAAAGTTTTTCTTGTAGAAATGAGGATTATTTTTAAGATAAAAATCTTTTGCTTTTTCAGTCCTAAACCAAGGTATTTAAAGATAATTATTTCTCTTAAATGAATAACAAATTTTGGAAAAACACACTAAGGAATCTAGAGAGAAAATAAAGAAAACATTTTTTGGTTTTTCATCTGGTTTTTGAAAAAATGAAAGAAGTAGGAAGAAGAAAAAGATATGCTCTCACTGGATTGTTGAAGCAGCTCTACTGAAGATAATGTAAGAGACAAACTTATAGCTCTTAGGTAGATCTGGGACTTTTGTTCTAGTAAATAATGATTTTGAGTTTTCAGTAAATTCTCCATGCTCTATTTATTATCTTTTCTCTCTGTGTAACATGTTATTCTTGTTGTTTTTGTGAAAATAATGCTTTATAAGTGTGTTTATATGTGATATTGTGTTTCATGCATGAATATCTTACCTATATATTAATTTAAGCAGTTTGATGTTTATTAGTTCTCATTTTCTCTCTCTAGAGCATGTTTCTCTCACATGGTGTTTTTACATAAACAATGTTATTTTGTACTTTTAATACTTTTTTAAGCATATGAGTTTATTCTAGGGAGTTTAAAATCCTTTTCATGTGTTTTGGAGCCTTAAAAGTAATTGGGGAGGTTTAAAATTTGTTATGGCATCGTTCTAGTAGCCACTAGGCATTATAAAGGTGACCTATGGCCTTGAGCAATGAGGGGCGTAACTTAATTTGGAATAGGCCATGACTGTCACACCCCACTCAAGGTCATGACTCACTTTCTTGTGGTTGTGACTCACTCCTTGCCTTCTAAGCGAGTTTTTGACTCACTCCTGGCCCTTTTCCTTTAGTTTTTAAGTGTTCTTTTCCTCTTTTGTTTTATTTTTTTCCTTTTTGGCTTAGTTTTAGCCACTTTACCCAATTTTCTCCTCCTTTAAAATTTAAGTTTATCATTTAACTAATTTTACTTTTTTATATCTTTTTCTTGATAATGTATTATGAGCTTGCATGAAAGAGGTTAGGAGTTAGAGATTGAGCCCATCCAGTTTGATACCATTTTTTCTCTTTTATGTATTTATTAATTAATTAATTATTTTATTTTATTTTATTTTTGCATGATAATTTATAATAGTTAGTAAAAAAAATATTTTTATCGATAATTAGGGAAATTTATATTAAATATTTTGTACTTAATTAATTGGTTTTTTATAAAATGGACCAATAGCGGTTCTTTTATCCTAAAAATCACATAAGAGAATTTTTTTTTTTTTAAATATGCATAGGGAAGCAATGTTTTCAATTTAACAAATAGCTTGATTTATGTATATCATTTTTTCCTTGCATTATTATTCTTCAAACCTTTCTTAATTTTTGTAAATAAATAGTTTTTTGAGTATTAAGCTAAAAAAACTCACCAAATGATTTTATACACATTTGACTAGGATTTTTCTATAATAAAGGGACTAATGTCCCAATTTTCATCTACAAAATAACATTAAGAAATAAGGCTTTTTCTTTATAAATACAAATGATTCTCTTAACATAAAATTAACTCAATTATTTTCTTTAAAAGTAGTGTGGGTCCAATGCCCCATTTTTTATCCAAAATACACCCAAAACTCTACCTTTTGTAAATATAAATGCATGGACCAATGTCCTCATCAAAGTGAGATTAATCAATTCCCCAATTTATGTATGATTTATTTAAAAACCTTATGCAGTTTATTGCTTTCTATGTGTTTGCAATGCGCCATTTAATTTCTTTACCTTATAATATGTGAGGAGAGGATCAGAATAATTAACCATAAGGGATCATTTATGCAAACATCAACCAAGTTTGTAAATAAGAGTGATGTCACAACTATCTTTAATTTTGGCTTCATAAGGTACGAACTCATTTTCCCAAAGTTTTATTGGGTGGCGAATCTATGATACATACCTTGTGGTGCCTAGCAAATGCCCTCGTACGATGATTGCCAGCAAATGAATGAGGATACCCCAAGTTGCTATCTCAAGCCTTTTGAAGGCTCGAGGCATTGTGGATTGGGTTGAATCTCTATCCATTGCGAAGCAACCTGTTGTGCTAAATTCATAAGCACACGGTTTACCGATTATAGTACTTAAGATATCGTTCCCATGAAGACAAAAGATTGATTATTACTCACTATTACTATCTGATTGTAATCTTGTTTACAATATTAAATAATTGTGATAATAATCCTAGACTACTAGTGAAATGTTGAATCTAATTATTAACTTAACTTAATTAGTGATGATCAAAGATGACAAATAAAATAATGATCTAAGTTGATGAAATAATGGAACTTGGAGTATTCTCTTAATTTATAATGTGAACTTATAATGCAAGCCAAGTTGGATTAAAGTTCTAATTCACTCTCTCGACATGAATTAGACTGCCTAAAACATGCATCAATAATCCTAACTCTTAACTCTCATTAATGAATTAGTAAATTATAAATACATATCTCAAGATTAATCACCAACCTATAGCAATCATCTAACATTTCGATCTCTTAAGAAATGCTTTAATGATGAATTTCTATTAGATGTTAGAAGAACATATCTCTTGACTACATTCTTTCTTATTATGATCATACATAAAGTACTAATAGAAAATTCTACAAACAAAACTACTTATATTAATATGATTAACTAAACATAAACATAAAATTGTTCAAGTTCCTAAAGATATCATTAAACATGTACAAAGAAGAATAGATGGATGAAAGATGATAAAAGAGATCTCTCAACCCTTTTACTTTTTACAATGATGGTCTTCCTCTTTACTATTGTCTTCTTTTCAAAGCATAAATTGAACGTAAGAATTTATAGAAAATTAAAATAGAAATTGTTCTTCCTCTCAATAATCAAAAGTTAGATTCTATCTTCCCTCATTCAGAATCTTCATCTATTTATAGATTACTGCTCCAAGATTTGTGTTCCTTGATGTGCCTCTCCGGAGTTACATGATCCTTGGTGAAAGACTTGCCCCTTCAAATGACTCTTCAAAATCAAAAATAACCTCTCAAATGGCACTTATTGTCATGCTCGTGGCAGAACACGGACCTTCATTGGTTTGGCTTTCCTCTAAACTTTGACTTCTTCTTTCTTTCTTGCTTTGTTGCGCTCGCGACCTTCACCATGCCCATAATAGTGCCTTTCTTTCAAGCTCAATTTTTAAGCCTTTTTTTTCCTATTTTCTCCCATTTACTCCTACACACACTAAACACACAAAAAGCATATAAGATACCATGTTTCTCACATAGAATAACTAAAAATTAAAATTTTACTTAACATAATTAGACATACAACATCAATTTAACGCACATTACTCAACACAGATCAATTTCCCACACTTAAACCTTTGTTCGTCCTCAAACAAAAACTTAAAATGCAAGGACACAAAACCAAAATAAGACGAACAATCATAATAAAACAAACAAACAAGGAGCTCTTCATACTTAAGAATCACACTTAATGATAACTGAAAAAACCTTCGCCTTATAATTATCAGTCTATTTCAATAAATTCCAAGGAAATATCATATATCCACAAGGTATAATATTCATGTACAACCAATTAGATAAGCATGAGAATGCAAAGTACAAAAGTGTAAATCTCTTAAAACCACATTTCTTACAACATGTACTCTAGCATGGCAAATATCATAAAGTGAAGAACCATTCCCTCATAAGAATAACCTCACACCACTTAAGTGTTTAGTGGCTAATGTTTCACTCATATTTCCTCATACACCACTACATACCATAAGCTTATGCTAAGTAAAAATCTCCACAACTAGTATAAAATAATGAAAAAAAATTAAAAAGATCTTATAAAAGGTTGTAACTTGGCTTAGGTATGGGTAGGATAATTTTGGTTAAGTAGCTCATTCATGTGAAGAAATGAAACAATTGCCCAAAACCCATAAGACTTACCATCAAAAGCTTTAGCATGATACAAAAGGTTTCGAACTTAAATTCAAATCCCCTTTCAATATCCATATCTTCCACTAGTTACCTTTCTTTATTTTAAAAATTATTTCTTTTTACCATCACAACTAGTTCAATTTTTTTTCTTCTTTTTTAAGCAAACTACTTTAGTCTTATTTTCTCTCTTCTCTTTTTTTTTTGGTCTTTTTTTCACTATTCTAATGGACTTGAAATTTCAAGGGATTAAAGCTAACACCATGCTTATAATTAAGCAAATTTTTGTCTCACATGTCAAAACAATACTACACTTCCCATGTCAAGGTTCCAAAAGAAAAGGTTAATGTCCAAAAAAATTGATTAAGGCTAATAATAAGCTCATTAAACAATAAATAGTTAAAGGCTCAAAATGGGCTACCTAAAGTCAAAAAGGTTAGTTATTTAAGCAAGCTAAAATAGGTTATTCTATATGCTCTTATCACTTTTCAAGCATATTCCATAGTAAATGTGGTCTCAAAACTTAATCCACACAAGTTATAGAGTAATAAGCAAAAAAGGAAATCTCTCATCAAGAAATCATATCATAAATCAGGCTCAAAAGTCACCAAGGTAAAGGATAAAGTAACTCTACAAAATGCCACACTCTACCAAGCCAAAAAAACATGCATAAAGAAACACAGCTTAAAAGAAACATACACCAAAGCACTTTACCTAAACATGCCCATCTATAGAAGCACACTAATACTAAAATAAGGGATCCTTAATATTACCCAAGATTGCATCAACTAGACTTAAAATCCCAATATGAAGGTAACTTTATACATGCCACTAAGTGTTCATCGCAAGACAAAGGCTCCATAACAAAACAAAAAAAACCAACACAATCCGAACACAAACTAATAAACATCTCCTCACACTTAAAGGACACAATGTCCTCATTTTGTAAGAAAAAAATCATAAACACACACACACACACAAAAACAAACAAACTAAAAATAAATAGAAAAGAGTAAAGAGAATGCCCTTAAGATGCTCCACATGGAGAATCCGGATGAGAAAGGCTAAATTCCACATTTTGCCTCTTGAAGAAGGATAACAACTTCCTACTTAAGCTCTTATGGCTCTTATTCATTTCTTTCATTGTGGCCTCCACTAAACCAACATTCATAGCCATCGTCCGATTAACCTCATCTATAGCATCCAGCCTAGTCAAAACCTATTTCTATCCAGCTGCACTATTACCCTTACCAATATCAAAACCTGACTCTCCAACATCCTTAGCATCTTCATAATCAGATTTGTCATTGTCTGTAGCATCAGTAGAAGTAGCAGAGCCTTTTTTTCCCCAAGCTAGATTTCCAGGCATGCTCATCAATAGAGAAAATGACTAGAGGCCAACCTTGTTTTTTCAACAAACTAGAATTTCTCAAAAGGGTAACATCAAGCATAGAAACGTTCTCACCCTCAATAGGCACGATTTACCGAATATAGTACTTAAGATAACGTTCCCACAAAGATAGGAAATTAATTATTACTCATTATTACTATCTGATTGTAATCTTATTTACAATATTAAATAATTGTGATAATAAAACTAGACTACTAGTGGAATGCTGAATCTAATTATTAACTTAACTTAATTAGTGATGATCAAAGAAGACAACTAAAATAATGATATAAGTTAATGAAATAATGGAACTTGGAGTATTCTCTTAATTTATAATCTGAACTTATCATGCAAGCCAAGTTAGATTAAAGTTCCAATTCACTCTCTCGACATGAATTAGAATGCCTAAAACATGCATCAATAATCCTAACTCTTAACTCTTATTAATGAATTAGTGAATTATAAATGCATATCTCAAGATAAATCACCAACCTATAGCAATCATCTAACATTCCAATCTCTCAAAAAATGCTTTAATGATGAATTTATATTAGAGGTGAGGAAGAACATATCTCTCGACCTCATTATTTCTTATTAAAATCATACATAAAGTACTAATAGAAAATTCTACAAACAAAACTACTTATATTAATATGATTAACTAAACATAAACATAAATTTTTCAAGTTCCTAAAGATATCATTAAAATATACAAAGAAGAAGAGATGGATGAAAGATGATAAAAGCGATCTTTCAACCCTTTTACTCTTTATAATGATGGTCTTCCTCTTTGCTATTGTCTTATTTTCAAAATATAAATTAAACCTAAGAATTTATAGAAAATTAAAATATAAATTGTTCTTCCTCTCAATAATCAAAAGTTAGATTCTATCTCCCCTTCTTCTTCAGAATCTTCATCTATTTATAGATTATTGCTCCAAGATTTGTGTTCATTGATGTGCCTCTCCAAAGGTACATGATCCTTGGTGAAAGACTTGCCCCTTCAAGTGACTCTTCAAAAATAACCTCTCTAATGGCTCTTATTATCGCACTCACGACTTCTATTACGCTCGCAGCAGAATATGGACCTTTATTTATTTGACTTTTCTTCAAACTTTGACTTCCTCTTTCTTCCTTAATTTGTTACGCTCGTAACCTTCATCTTGCCTGCAATAGTGCCTTCTTTTCAAGCTCAATTTTTAAGCCTTCTTCTTCCTATTTTCTCCTCTTTACTCTTACACACATTAAATACACAAAAGCATATAAGATACCATGTTTCTCACATAAAATAACTAAAAATTAAATATTTACTTGACATACTTAGACCTAAAACATCAATTTAACATACATTACTTAACACACATCATAACCAACCTTTATGAGTGAAATAAAAATTGATTCAATATTAAGCCCTAAAAGTGGGTTTTTGAGGGTAAACCAAATGCCTACGAGGTTTGGCATGCCTTACACTTGGTAGATTTTATCTTTTAAATATAGCCCAATCAATTAGGCTCTAAGTATTGCACTTTTAAGACTTTTTCTCTACTTTCCCTCTTTAAAGTCTCTCACTGAATTAAGCTTTGGAGTGCTAATGGTCAGACCGATTGGGTTAGCCTTCTTGCAAGTTTGATGTGATCAATAATTCAATCGGTTCACAGATCCTTCCTTATTTTGATAGTCTTAAGACTACCATCTATTGCTTTTATTAAGAGAAACGTAAGCAGCCATGTAGGAACACATAAGATCTAAAACCGATGATCAATCTAATGGTGATAGAAGGCGACTAAAATCCCAAGTTGAGAGGGAGTCCAATAGATCCCCACTAAGGTTTCTAATAAGACCACCATAAAGGTCCTTAGTAATACCTCTATTGAGATCTCTAGTAAGAACCTCTGCTAACAACTTATTTCCATGGTTTAATAATGAGCTCATAGTCCAACCAAACTCTACTCCAGTGACAGCTAAAGATCTCATAGCCATCTTAAGTGATTTTACAAAGTAAATGTTGGAAATAATAAAGAAGGCCAAATGACCCGAAAACTTTAACAAAGATATGAAGGTGGAAAGCCATAGAATGCATAGGTCAAGAAATGCAAGGATAAGGATCAAAGCAAAAAAAAATAGAATAGGAACCCACTTGGAGTTTCAGAAATCTGATCGAAGAAAGAGTAAGGAAGATGTACAAATAATATGATGCAGATTACAATGTTGTAAGGTGATCTCTCCAAGCTGACACATATGATGAACTCAACTATATATATACTCCCAAGAGGAGACACCATTTAACCAACACACCGAGATAATCTCATTTATTGGCAATAAATGATGATTTTAGATTTATGTGTACACCTAAAAAGAGATTGGTAAAGAAAGTGAAGGAAAAAAATGAAGATGGAGTAATCAATAAGAACATGTAATGGTTCTTGCAGTAGTTTAAGAAGTTCGATCTTTGTCATCCTAGGAAGCAAATTTTCGAAGGGAATAAAATCTCACTCTTCAGTTAAAAGATCAAGAAAGCTAAATTGTCAAGCGAATTTAGAGAAATAAAGATGCCTAGATATATAGGTAAATCTAATCCAAAATGCTATATTTTTGAATATCTAACTCACATATAAATATACTCTTTTGATAATAGGGTATTTTATAGGGTATTCCCGACTACTCTTGAATGTGATGCCTTGGATTGGCTCCACGATCTACATTTAGAATTGATCTATACCTTTAAGACACTCTTGGATTTGTTTGTCGTAAGATTCATAGTGCAAATCAGAACTCCTATGATCATCAATGGCCTATATAACCTAGTGCAATGACCCGATGGAAGTCTAAAAAACTATATTAATAGGTTTAAAACCTTGGCATTTAAGATAGAAAAATCTACATCCTAATACTGCAGTGAACACTTTGGAAAAAAACAAGAGATGCCCACAGTTGTTCAACTCTATCATCACTCATCAACCAATAGATTTTATAGATATAATGGATAGGGAAAACCGGTTTATCTAGTTAAATGATATGCTAAGGGTGAGTGGTAGGCTCTTAGAGACCAATAAGATTTAACATGTCAAGTGGAATGATCGGAGACATAAAAGCCCACCGATCGGAAGGAATAAAAGAAGGAATTGAACTCGTAAAAAGGGAAGCTCCTTAAAGAAGCAGGGAAGAAGAAATGAGAGTAAGCATGGTAGGTTTGAATGCTATAAGGGTAATATGGCCAAAACTTTCATCCTACTGAATGCTTCTTCATCACAAGTTTTGATGTGGATAAAAGAGGAGCATACAAAAGTTAATTGGCCTAAGAAAATGTCAAATTGATCTTATGCCTCCAAAGATAAGATTAAATATTGTCAGTTTCATAAAGATATTGGGCGCACCATTGATGACTATAATGTACTGAAAGAGGAGATCAAAAGACTCCTATAGAAAGGCTTCTTGAAAAGTAAACCTTGCTTGCCCTCAAGCAAGAGAAAATAATGAGAAAATTTAATGCCAAATTAAACTAAGTAAGTTGTACTATAAAGCATTGTTCATTTTGCATATGTGATAGGATTGAAAAGAAATCAGAGACCTTAAAGACTCAAAATACCAGTGAATCAATTCTTAAAGCATGTATTCTAAATTTAACAAGTCACCTAAGTTTACTAATTCCAACATCAAGAGTATAAAATCCCAAAACTAAACATGCTTGAAAGAAGAATATTAATCATAAACTTTAAGATTCTAAGGTTGCCAGTTGCCCTTTTAGGACAATTTGTAAGCACACATACCTTTAATCCAGTCTCATGGCATTTTTAGACTTTTCTTTTTCTTTTCTTTTTTTTCTAAACATAGGTATACTTTTAGACTTTATCCCATGAATTTAAAATATCAAAAGAATGTAGTATTGGGTGCATTTTACGCTCCATCCCATACTTTATTGAAATTTTAGATATACATCTTGCTTTATTTCCTTTCTCTTTTTCTCTTTTTTTCATTTTTTTCTTATTTCCATTAGTCCTCATCCACTATTGAAAGGGCATAAGGGTAAGTATTATGGCTATAGTTTTCATGAGGCAACTAGAATCCTAAAATCTTAAACTAAATGAGCAAATCCTAACCTTAAAGTATAGTTAGTAAATATACTAAATAACCTAAAATAATGAAAGAAGTAAAAAGATATAACTTGAAAAATGTAAAACACATACTAAAAGCTTTGAAAGACTAATAAAATAAGCATAAAAGGTAAATGACTTAACATAACAACCTATATTATATACAAAGTGAACAATGCTTTATAATAAAAATAACTAAAAAGTCTAGTTGAAAAATGAATATACACAAATACATATGCAACTAACATATAAAACACATACAAAACGCATAAAACACAATCATACTCCCCCACACTTAGAACAAACATTGTCCTCAATGTGAAGAAATGAAACAAAAAGAAAAAGCTAAAATAAAGAATAGAGAAGGAAATCTCCCCTGATAATTATGGTGTAAGTGGAGGAGAGGACACCATATAACTAGCCTGTGCAATGAAGGTGTCAATCTTGTGCTTGATTCTACATTGATGGCTAGCCAAATAATGAGTAACTAGCTCTAAAAAAAGTGAGTTGGTTTTGAATGGTGGACTGATTCTTCAACATTTGTTCTAACATGGATGGAATGTTATTGAAAAAAGACCCAATAACAGGAGGCACGACAGCCATATTAGCAGAAACATCAACCATTTCATCATCACTAGCCTCCCACTCCTTCTGCATAGCCTCATCCTTGTTGCTCTCATCAACAATCTCTTACAGAGCAGAAGATCCCTCCAACAAGATCGTGAAAAATGCGGAATGGCTTGAAATGCATTATTAACAATCTCACCATGAACAAAAAGATGCTTAGTAAATACACACAAGGAAGGACTCGATCATAAGTACGAAGATCAATATCACAACTCCTAGCAATAACCGATATAACATAACCATGTGTGAGAGGAGCTTCTTGATGACCAACATACTGCAATAATTGATTAAAGATCCAATACGACCAATAAATTAATTTCCTATCATACACACAACATATCAAGGAAAGCTCTTGAGAAGATACTCTATTAAACTCAGGTTTGTTAAAACCCAATGAAGAAAGAATCTTATGCAAAATCCAATACTTCAAATCTTTGATAAACATGGATTTAGCCTCTCTAGACCTAAATGGTGTTGTCAAACTAGTGAGAAAGGTCCAAAAGTCATTGGGATGAAAAGTGTTGGGAGGAGCACATAATCCATATTGTTTAAAACAAAAAAAATCTTTGCATCATGAAATAAGTAGGAGTATTATCCTTACCCATCTAAATGATAGTCCAAAAGCCTAGACTTTTCCTCATTAGCCTTCAAAATTGTATAAAACTCTAATACAAAATTAGGATAAAAATTCTTATACAAATTAACAAATTACAACAAACCACATTATGATAACATCTCATTAATAATGTCTAACATACCAACTTGCTCAAGGAGAGAATTTGAGAAATACTTACATTTTAGGATGGCTCTATCCTTAAGAGCAATAAATCAATTACCTTTATCTATAGAGGAGATGGGGAACCTAGCACCAAATGTTGATGAAAGGACTCCTAGATGTGGTTCTTCCTCCGCTTGATAGGCTCGTGAAGAGGATGGATTCTTAGTGTGCACCATTGGGAGTTAAAAAAATGAATTGCAAAGAAACCAGGAATGTAGAACCGAAGAGGAAGAAGAAAAAGAATGAAAGAGAAGAGATGAAGAAGAAGTGCGACAAGGATAAGGGAAGAGAAGACAACAGTAAGAAGAGAATAAGAAAAGACGTTGGAAATAAATAAAGAGGGAACTAAACCAGGAATAAGAGAATTTAAAAGGGAAAAGTTAAAACGACATTGGAACCAAGGGTTACGTCATTTCACAAAATTAGGGTTTGGAAAAATTAAATTGTGACACACACTTGAAGTGGATTTGACTTGGACAAGCTTCACAACTCGGTCTGCCCTTCATCATACAAGCATGAGTCAGACAAAACTGTACAACTCGTGATGAAACCTCTTCTGGATAACTCGTGAACACATGCACGAGTCGGATAAAACTTATAAAGCAGCCCCTTCTGGATCACTCATGAACACCAACACGAGTCGGATGAAACTCGTGAAGTAAGCCCTTATGGATCACTCGTGAACACCAACACGAGTTGAACGAAACTCGTGAAGCAACCCCTTCTGAAATTTTCTTCCTCCACTAAGCATACTAAAAAAGAGGCAATATATAATAAAAACTAAAATTAAAAAATATGTAAGAATACAATCAAAAGTAAATCACCTAAAAGACAAGTAAAAATTATACTAATAAATATGACTCTAAAAAAACAAGAATCATTTTCATGCAGGAAAAGAATTTAAGAGCGAAATAGATTGGGCAAGAATTACTGTATCACCAACATAATAAGGTTTTAATATATGACCATTAACCTTAAAAACTTCTCCTTTCTCATTAGCAATATCTACAGCCCCAAAAGAATAAATGTGAACCACTTTAAATGGGCCTGATCACCTTGATTTTAACTTACTAGGAAATAACCTCAATCTTGAATTGTATAATAGCACCAAGTCTCTAACCTGACATTCCTTCTTTAAAAAATGCTTATTATGCCAGAATTTAGTTCTTTCTTTATATAACTTAGCATTTTCATAAGCATTCATATGAAGCTCTTCAAGTTCTTGTAATTGAAGTAATCTTTTTCTACCAGCTTGTTGCATATCAAAATTCAATACCCTAGTTACCCAATAGGCCTTATTCTCAATTTCAATAGGTAAATGGCAAGATTTACCATAAACCAACTGATAAAGGGTAAGTCCTATGGGGGTTTTAAAAGAAGTCCTATATGCCCAAGGAGAATCATTTAGCTTAAGTGCCCAATCTTTTCTTAATCTGGAGACTGAATTCTCCAATATCTATTTAAGCTCTTTATTACTAACTTCTACTTACCCACTAGTTTGGGGGTGATAAGATGTAGAAATCTTATGGGTGATACTATATTTTTTCAATAACTGCTCTATAATCTTGTTACAAAAATGAGAACCACCATCACTAATAATTGCCCCAAGTGTTCCGAATCTAGGAAATATAATTTTCTTAAGCATTTTCTTTACCACCTTGGCATCATTAGTAATGGTTGGAATTGCTTTCACCCATTTTGAAACATAGTTAACCATAACCAAAATATATTTATTGCCCAAAGAACTTAGAAATGGTCCTATAAAATCCATACCCTAAATATCAAATAATTCAACTTCTAAAATTCCATTTAAGGGTATCTCATTCCTCTTAGATATATTAACCATTCTTTGGCACTTATCACATCTAAGGATAAACTCGCTTACATCCTTAAATAAAATGGGCAATAAAAACCCAGCTTACAACACTTTGGAGGCTATTTTGGAAACTCCAAAATGACCTCTTACAAAATAGGAATGACAATGAGCCACCACATCATTCACTTCCTCTTGAGGAATATACCTCCTAATCAATCCATCATCACACCTCCTATATAGCAGGTGTTCTTTCTAATAATAAAATTTCACATTATGAAGGAATTTCTTCCTTTGCCTATAATCTAGTCCATAGGGAAGCACACTACTCACCAAATAGTTTGTAATGTCAGCAAACCAAGGAATATCCCTCGAAACTACATTAAAAAGATGTTCACCATGTAAGGCTTCATCAATGGACACTCCATCATCACTATCTTTCAAATCAACTTGGTTCAACCTAGATAAATGATTAGCTACTAGGTTCTCTTTCCCTTTCTTATCCTTTATTTTCCAATCAAACTCTTGTAACATCAAAATCCATCTTAGCAACCTTGGCTTAGCATCCTTTTTAGTTAAGAGATACTTGAGGGCAACATGATCGGAACAAAAATTTACTTTTTTTCCTATAAGATAAGCCCTAAAATTATCAAATGCATAAACTATGGCCAAGAGTTCTTTTTCAGTTGTAGAGAAATTGATTTATGCATTATCTAATAACTTACTAGCATAATAAATAATAAAAGGCTCCCTATCAATTCTTTGTCCTAAAATAGCCCTAACTGCATAATTACTAGCATCACACAATAACTCAAATGGTTGCTCCCAATTTGGTGGTTGCAACATAGATGAAGTGACAAGGTCATGCTTAAGAGTTTCAAAAACTTTAAGACATGCCTCATCAAAATTAAATTCAACATCTTTTTCCTAGAAATGTGCATAAAGGTTTGGCTATCTTAGAAAAATCCCTTATAAACCTTCTATAAAATCCAACATGATCGAGAAAGCTCCTAACATCTCTAACAGTTTTAGGGGGAGGCAAATTAGCAATTATTTTAATTTTGGTTCTATCAACTTCAATTTCCCTATTAGAGACTAAATGACCCAAGACAATACCCTCTTGTGCCATGAATGACACTTTTTTAATTCAAGACCAATCCATGTTCCATGCATCTATCAAGCACCTTAAAAAGATTAGACAAATAATTTTCATATGTAGTGCCATAGACACTGAAATTGTCAATAAAAATTTCGACACATTGATCAATGAGATCACTAAAAATAGAAAATATGCATCTTTCAAAGGTGGCAGGTGTATTGCACAAAACAAAAGGCATACGCCTAAATGTAAATGTTCCATATGGACATGTAAAAGTTGTCTTAGATTGATCATTTGGATGTATAGGTATGTGATAGAAGCCACTTAGACCATCTAAATAACAAAAATAGGAAAAATTGGCTAATCTTTCAATAACTTAGTTAATGAAAGGCAACGGAAAATGGTCTTTCCTTGTAGCCTTATTCAACTTGCAATAATCTACACACATATGTCAACCCATAATAGTTCTAGTGGGGATTAAATCATTGTTTTCATTACAAATTACAGTTAAGCCACCCTTTTTAGGGATAACTTGAATAGGACTTACCCACTTACTATCACTAATGGAATATATTATGCCATTATCAAGCAGTTTAATGACCTCATTTCTCACTACTTCCTTTAGAGGTGGATTAAGCCTTATTTAACCTTCAATTGAAGGCTTAGAATTCTCTTATAACAAAATTCTATGCATGCAAATATTTGGTGCAATTCCCTTCAAATCACTTATAGAATACCCAATAGTATGATCAAGTAAAATATCACACAAAGCACTCACATTTTTCTCATCAATTGAAGAATTAACAATGAAAGGAAATTAAAGTTTTGAGTCAAGATAATCATACCTTAAACTTGAAGGTAGAGGCTTGAGTTCAAGCTTGACTTCTTCCTTAGTTGGATTCAATGGGATACCATCATTCTTTCTCAAAGATTCAAACTTTGGGAATCTTTGGTGAAAAGGATAAAAAGCAACTTGCAAAACTTCATCACTAGTTTCATACAAGCTATAACGTGCAACAGGATTTTCACTAACACAATTATGAACTACATCATCAATGCATTCATCAATAACATCATATGCATCAATCCTATTCACAACTTCTATAGGTGATGACTTAACCATTCCAAACACATTAAATTCAATTATTTCACCATTAACTTCAAGAGATATTTTTCCCTTTTTCATATCAATAACAACCCCAATAGTAATTAAGAAAGGCCTACCAAATAAAATAAAAATCTCTGGATCTTCTTCCATATCAAGTACAACAAAGTCAGCAAGTATAATAAATTTACCCACTTTGGTAGGGACATTTTCAAGTATACCCATAGGGTGTGAAATAGATTTATTTACCATAGATAAACATATATTCATAAGCTTTAATTCACCTAACTCAAACCTCTTATAAATGGAATATGGCATAAGACTTACACTAGCACCCATATCGCATAATGCTTTATCAAAATGAGTTCCACCTATCACACAAGGAACCGTAAAATAACCTAGATCCTTTAGCTTAGGTGGGTACTTAGAAAATATTGCTTTAGACTCTTATACTAATAAAACATAACCATATTCTTCAAGCTTACCTTTGTGACTTACAATTTCTTTTAAAAATTTTACATATGAAGGCGTATCCTTAATTGCATCCACAAAAGGAATAGTTATAGTAAGTTTCCTTAAATAATTTAAAATTTTCCCAAATTGTTTGTCAAGATTCCTCCTAATAAATCTTTAAGGAAAAGGCAAAACATTTAAATTAACCTTAGGGTCATCTTCCTTAGATGAGGCCATATTTTCCTTAGATTCATTATATTGATTTTCCAAATCATCATTATTTTTCATAATTTCAATAGCATCCTCATCATCCACAATAATAATATCTTTACCCCTAATTGCACTCTCAAGCTTCTTTCCACTTCTTAACGTGATAGATTGGATAGATTCTTATGGCAAAAATTCTGGTTGGCTTGGCAGTTTGCCTAATGTTTTAGAATTAGAAGTGGCTTGTTAAGCCAACTGGGTTTTAAAAATTTTGTTATGGGTAACAAGTTGGTCAATCTTTGTATTTATCTACTTGAATTTATCCTCATTTTATTTATTAGTAATCATTTGATGATTAATAAACTATTCCATCAAATTCTTAAGGTGGAATTTGGATTGTTAGGGGTTAAAATGAGGTTTAATTAGAAAAGCGAAAGGGTTAGGTATTTTGGTGATAGGGTTATTTAGAGGGTTCAATTGGGCATTTGGGATGGACATAAAAAACAGGATGGTTCCTCCATTGAGGGTTATAGTAATTTAAATTTTGACCCATCCTTTTATTATAATTACCTTGGACAAAATTCACATCCTCATTAGAAATTTCATTACAATTAGCATATACATGAGGTCCACCACATTTCTCACATACTTGACTCACATTTTCAAGATTAGATTGAGAATTACTTACAACTTGGTTAAGGCTTCAACTTTGGCCGTCAATAAATTGATATAATCTAACTCTAAAAATCATTTAGCTTTAGCCATTGTTGGTTCCTCTCCCATGTAACCTTGTGAAACCAATTCCTCCAAAAAATTTTATGCTTTCTTGGCTGTTTTGTCCATCCACTTTCCACCTGAAGCAGCATTTACAATATTCATATTTTCTTCCCTTAAACCATTGTAAAAGATTTGAGTAATCATCCAATCCGGCAAGCTATGATGAGGACATTGCCTTTGGAGTTCCTTAAACATTTCCCATGATGAATAAATTGTTTCATTTGGCAATTGGTTAAAGGTAATTATGTGATTTCTAAATTTTATTATTTTATGGGGTGGAAAATATTTATGAAGAAAAGCTTGTTTAAGTTGATCCCAAGTTATTATTGTCTCACTATGTATGCTTGCAATCCAAATCTGTGCTTTATCTTTCAAAGAAAATGGGAATAACCTAAGCCTTATAACATCATTACTTACTCCATTGATTTTAAATGTAGCACAAACATTAAGAAATGTAAGAATATGAGCATAAAGGTCTTCCCCTTGCAAACTTCCAAATTGGTTATTTTGAACCATTTGTATGACAGCTTGTTTGATCTCAAAATTGTTGTTGGCAATGGTTGGTGCCACTATACCTCCAAAAATTTTAGAAATGTTAGGCAGGGAAAAATCTCCAAGGGTTCTTCTTTCTTGGTTTACCATATTTTTAATATTTTCATCTTCCTCCAATTTGGCCCTTCGTACTTCTTCTAATATCAATCTAAGTTCTTCTTCTTGTTTTCTCCTAAGTTCCCTGCACAAAACCTAAAGAAATTTCCATTAATCTAAGATCATAACACCAAATTATCATACCAAAAATTTTGATATTTTTTTTCCAAAGAATAAAATGAAAAATAAAAATTCATACGCAGAAATAAACAAATAACTAATAACATATAGTCCTAAACAACTACTACTTTGTTTTAATCAATAAAAATTCATTTAAATCATTCCTCGGCAATGGCACAAAAATATGATGGGGGATTATTTATACATTTAGTCTCACTAGATTGTGTATAGAATGAGTAGGGTATCATTCCAAAGGGAACGAGGTAAATTTTATATTGAAACCACAAAGAATAGATGGATAGGTAACGAATAAAATGAAGACTATGTAATTAATTAAATGTCTAAACTACTTTGCATAGATTAAATCAAGTTGGATTAAAAATGACTTAAATGATAGTATAAATATACATTAGAAATAAAAGAAGCAATTCATTTAAGAACAAGTACAGGTAATTGTATAAATAAAGTGATTGGAGAATTTAGCCAAAATTCTTTAAAGCAACTCTTATTGTCATTAAAGATATTTTCATTTAGAGTCTATAAGCACTGTCGTGTCATTATAGAGATAAACAAAAATTATGAAGCTCAATGCCAATTCTTTAATCCCTCAAAGAGAATTTCTTATCTCTAAGTGAATTCAACATTTTAAGTAAATTCATTTGTTTTTCCATCAATAACTTCCAACTCTCATTGCGAATAAATTGACTAACATGACAAATTTGGTGATCAAGCATACATAGCAAATCAATGAACTTAAAAAAAATTTAAATCATACTTCATTCATAATAATAATAATAATAATAATAATAATAATAATAATAATAATAATCATGTTCTTAGACAAATTCTACTACATATTTGTAATGTATAAAGGAAACTAGCCAACATGTATACACACTTGAATTAAAAGATAAACAAGAGAAAGAAACTTAAACACTCCCCTAGATTGAGTGAAAATGGAAAGGAAATAAAATAAGAATTATGGATTGAAGTTACTGGAAGCTAAAGTTGAAGGAGTTATCGATAATTTTGGTATTTTTACTTTCTAATTAAACCTTCTAATATATCTCTTGTTCCTTTACCTTTGTTCCTTTGTCATCATCTAAAACTAAGTATAAATGTTTATCCAAAAATGAAAACTGTATATCTCTACAAAAAAAACTAAAAATTGATTCCTTCTCCCCTTTATCAGCATCTTAGATCCCTACTTATAGAGAGAATTACTCCTTAATCATGCCTCTTTAGATTAGGTATGAAGATGAAAGGTTGTCATGAAAAGGCCCGATGAAAACACTTATTGGTAGAGAAAAAAATAGGTTGCAAAGCTATGTCATTTAGGAGTATATGCCTGTACCGAGTCATGAAGACCATTTTATATGGTATCAAATTCCTCCACACTAACTTGATGGGAGATTATTTATACCCTTAGTCTCACTAAACTATGTATAGAATTAGTAGGGTATCGTTCCAAAGGGAACGTGGTAAATTTTATATTGAAACCACAAAGAATAGATGGATAGGTAACAAATAAAATGAAGACCATGTAATTAATTAAATACTAAACTACTTTGCATAGATTAAATCAAGTTGGATTAAAAATGATTTAAATGATAGTATGAATATACATTAGAAATAAAAAGAGCAATTCATTTAAGAATAAGTACAGGTAATTATATAAATAAAGTGACTGAAAAATTTAGCCAAGATTCTTTAAAGAAACTCTTACTGTCATTAAAGATGTTTTCATTTAGAGTCTATAAGCACTATCGTATCATTATAGAGATAAACAAAAATTATGAAGCTCAATGCCAATTCTTTAATCCCTCAAAGAGAATTCCTTATCTCTAAGTTAATTCAACACTTTAACTAAATTCATTTGTTTTTCCATCAATAAATTTCAACTCTATTTGCGAATAAATTGACTAAAATGCCAAATATGGTGATCACATATACACAACAAATCAATGCACATAAATGGATTTAAATCATACTTCATTCATCATAATAATAATAATCATGTTCTTAGATAAATACTACTGCATATTTGTAAAGTACAAAGGAAACTAGCCAATATGTATACACACTTGAATTAAAAGATAAACAAGAGAAAGAAACTTAAACACTCCCCAGAATTTTACTTTCTAATTAAACCTTATGATATATCTCTTATTCCTTTGGCTTTGTTCCTTTACCATCATCTAAAACTAAGTATAAACGTTTATCCAAAAATGAAAACTGTATATCTCTGAAAAATAAAAATAAAAACTAATTCCTTTTCCCGTTTCTTGGCATCTTGGATCCTTATTTATAGAGAGAATTAATCCTTAATCATGCCTCTTCAGATTAGGTGTGAAGATGAAAGGTTGTCATGAAAAGGCCCGATGAAAACACTTATTGGTTGAGAAAAAATAGGTTAAAAAGTTTTGTCATTTGGGAGTGGGTGCCTGTACCAAGTCGTTAAGGCCAGCATGAGTCGTGATGCACCAACCCCTGTGTTACTCATGAAGATAATCATGACTCATGCTCTTCTATTCTTCTAGCTTGGTTCTTCTGGTGATCGACTCACGATTCTCTGTTCGAGTTATGCTCTTATGTTCAAGCCGTGCATCTCTTCATGAGTCGTGCACTGCTGCCTTTTGTACTACTCATGTACCTCTTCACAAGTCGTGCACTGCTTCACGACTCATTTGCTCCTTCATCCTTTTTCCACCTAAATTACCCAATAATGGAAATAAACACATAAACTTGATAAAAACACATAAAACATAAATGATTTAACATACTTAACTACCTAAATTAAAGAAAATATACATTAAATAATAGACCATTTTATATGGTATCAAAAACATTTATAGGCCCAACATCGATAAGCACCTGCAAGCCACCTCACAAAGGAAAAGGTCGATCAAACTCTAATGATGATGATGATGAAAAAAGAAGACCTAAGGACTCCAAAAGGCCATGGTAAAGATCGAGAGTCATCAATATGATCGTAGAAGACTCATCTTATAAAGAAAGCATCAACAAGAGGAAGAAAGGTAAGAGCATATACTTTTTCGCAACCAATGACTATTTCCCCTGAAGATGCAGAAGATCTAAAGTTTCCTCATAAGGATGCTTTCGTGGTGGAGGTGAGCATTTCAAACTTTTTGGTGAAGAGAATCTTAGTCAACATTGTAAATGTAGTTAATGTCCTCACTCTCGAGGCTTATTGGAAGATGAGGCTTCCACTAGAAGAGTTGAAGTTGTGTACCACCCCACTGATCATGCTTAAAATGCCACTATCATAATGAGTGGATCGATCAAACTATTTATGGAGCTTGGGGATGAAGCAAAAACTCGCACAAGTCGAATTACATTCATAGTGATAGACATAAATTTTGCATGTAATGCAATCTTTAAAATACCATTATTATTGAAACAGGATCGGTCACTAACATTCAGTGTATGGTGATAAAAATTCCTACCAATAATGAAATGGCAATCCTAAGAGGAAATTAAAGGCCTTTAGGGAAACATATGATGCAATGATAAAAGAGTCCAAGCAAGCATATGTAATAGAGCCGAGAGTTGAGAAAGAAGGGAGAACTGACCACTAGGGAACTTTCCAAAGGCATAACTATTTAGATCATAACGAGGATGTTAGAAAATATGGAGAAAAAAGTGATGCGAATCTTGATGATTAACCAAGCTTTTTTTGCTTGAAAGCCTTCCAAGGATAGATCCAAAGTCTTAATGCACAAACTGAATGTAGATCTAAGTTTCCCACCTATAAAGTAAAAGTTAAGGAGGCATGTTCCCAACTGGAAGAAGTTAAGTTCTAAAGAGCTCAATCAACTATTGAAGGCCAAAACCATCAGGAAAGTTAAATACCTTAAATGTTTGGCAAATGTTATACTTATGAAGAAGAAGAAGAATGGGAAGCTACAGATATGTGTTGACTTCATCGATCTAAATAAAGCTTGGCTGAAGGACAGTTACCTGTTCCCATCACTAATCAATTAGTTAATTCCAGTGCTTATCATGCCATCTACTCTTTATTAAATGCTTAAACTAGATATCATCAGATTCTAATGTGGTTGCTCAACTAGAAGAAGATAAATTTTATCACTAATGATGGCACCTTTTGCTATAAGGTCATATAGTTCAAAATGAAGAATGCAACCTATCAGAATTTGATGAATAAAATTTTTAAGGAGTAAATTAGCAAAAATGTGGACAACATGATTGTGAAATGTAAAAGCCTTGAAGAGCACACAACCGACTTAAACAAGGTATTTGCCACATTGAACAAATTTCAAGTGAAGCTAAATCCAAAAAATGTGCTTTTGGAGTGCCTTTAGGAAAATTCCTAAGCTTTATGGTGTCATAAGAAGGGATTGAATCCAATCTCAAGAAGATCAAAGCCATTCTAAACATGTAGGCCCCGATCAGTGTTAAAGATATTCAAAAGTTGAATGGGAGGATCATAGCTTTGGGCAAATTTATCTCTTTTTTAGCCAATCGTTGCACTCATTTCTTTAAAAAGCTAAGTAAGAATGATGTCTTTACATAGGATGAAGATTTCCATAAAGTGTTTAAGGAGTTAAAGTAGTTTCGGATGAACCCACCATTGTTGAGCCAATCGATGCTAGGTGCAAAGCTTTTTTTTGTATCTGTTTACCTTAAGAGAAGCTATAACGACTATTCTGGTTTGAGTTAAAAGGAATCAATAGTTATCAATCTATTATGTCAGCCAAGTACTGAGAGGACTAGAATTAAAGAAGATTCCTACCAAACAATTGATCACCACCCTGATAATGTGCACCAAAAATCCAAGGCAATACTTTAAGGCGCACATAATCATAGTTCGATTGAATTAGCCATTAAGAAAAATTCTATAGATGTCTGACCTAGAAGGCAAGATGGTGTGATGGACGATCAAGCTATAGTCCTTCAATATGAAGTATGAGCCCAGGAATGCAAATTAAAGCAAGGCTTTTATAGATTTTGAAGCAGAGTTCACATGAGAGAGGAAGGTCGAAAACCCAAGAAAGTTGCTTGGGAAATGATAGTGGATGGAGCCTCCAATAGCCGAAAGGGAGGTGCAAGCATTATGATAAACAACCCCCTTAGCATAATTGTCAAAAATACAATAAAGCTAAGCTTTAAAGCATCTAATAACATCACATAATGTAAAGCGCTCTTACAAGGTTTGAGGCTAGTCAAGACTATCTGACCAAAAAGTCTCAGGATCAAAAATGACTCATTGTTGGTGACAATCCAAATGCTTGGAAGTTTTGAAGCCAAAGAGGAGAAAATGAAAAAATATTTGGCCAAGGTCATAATGGAGCTCAATGAGCTGGAGAATCCTAAAACGGCATGGAGTTTGGAGAAAGCATCGAGAGAAGAAACTTGGTTAGCCAATCGGCTTGCTAAGATTGCTGCTTCAGATGAACATTCAGTTGAAAAGGATATCACTATAATAGAAATGCTCGGGTCTTCCCTCGATAAGGTCGAACTAATGGAGATAGATCAAGAGGCTATGTAACGCATCAGGAAATGTTGATTATATAAATAGTACTTTCCAAGATGAATAGTGCCACCCGATGGGCCTATAAATTTTTTTCTTTGCCATTGGAAAGTACTATTCATTATGAGCTCAGTGGTATAATTTGAGCTGAAATTAAGGTCAAATAGGCCTTCAAAAATAAAAATAAAATAAATAACAGGACCGATAGAGTTGATCGAAAACTTTGACTGGTTTGAAAATATTCCATAAACTTCATAAAATGATTTCAATTATTGATAACTAAAAGTGTTTTGGCCAATTAAAGAGTGAAAAATGGCATTGGACCCACTTAGGACTTAATTAATTTTTGTCCTAAAGTAGGTAAGCTACATAAAATGGAAAAAAATCCGATCTTACTTCTTTACTTGGCCAACTCTTTCTTTTTCTCCTTGCTGCTGTAACTTATTATTTTTCTTCCTTCATTTTTGCTCACTTTTCAAGCTTTAATAAATGCCTAATTTCATCCAAATTACCAAAAATTGCTTATCTTCCATCTTTGGTTACCTATAGTGGTGAAAGAAGCAAGAAATAAGCAAGTTCATCAAGTGGGTATTTTGGTAAGTTTAGGGGAAATTGAGTTTTTATTGATAATTTGGTTAATTAATAGTTATTATGATTTGTATGTATTATTTAGATGATAATTAATTGAAATCATAGTGATTTTGGACATGAAAAATTTTACCAACTAGAGAATTAAGGTGAGGGAAGCCAAGCAATTAAAGAAAATGGTAAAGGCAAGATTATTGAGTGATTAGAAATGAGATTAGGTAAGTGAACAACTCAAAACCCTTTAATTTCACATATATGTTGTATATATAATTTTGAAGAAATTATCTTATTTATGGATTAAAGATGAAATTGAACTTAGAATTAAGAAATTGGATGTCAAATTAATCGAATTGTGGTGTTTAATTAAAATTTAGAAATGTATATGTTAGGAGGAAAATTTGGCCACCATCACATATATGTTGTATATATAATTTTGGAGAAATTAGCTTAATTATGGATTAAAAATGAAATTGAACTTAGAATTAAGAAACTGGATGCCAAATTAATCAAATTGTGGTGTTTAATTAAAAATTAGAAAAACCTATGTTAGGAGAAAATTTTGGCCACCATGGAAAAATAGGGACTAAAATGTAATTTTAAGGAGTAAATTGAAGTAATTGGAAAATATATGGTTATATGGTCATTGATATTAAATGGAGTAGAAACTGTAATTTAAATGGGAAATTGGCATAATGTAACCTAATATGGACCTTGAAGAAATTTATGTATATTTGAGAAATAAATTGAAATAAGTACATAATAGTGAATAAATAAGTTATATGACATACGAGGAACATGTAATAGAGAAGAAAATACTAACAATGAGTGAATAATTGTGTGAGGGCCAAATGGCCTCAATTAAAGAAATTGTATGATAATTGGTGTTTGTGAAATAATGAGACTAATTCTGATAAAGACTAATTCTGATTATCCATATTGATTATTACTGTAATACCATGAATTGGTAATGATGCATTGATATAAACTGTATTAAATTGTAATTATGGTTTGCCCTTAGTATTAGATGTGAAATCAGGAATTAGGATGTACATGGCTAGCCATAGGGACATTACTATAATCACGATAGTAAGTCATGATGAATTGCATAGTGGTAATCTCGATATGGTTCCATGACTGTATTAAAGTCTTTGGGAAAAAAATAGAAAAATATATGTTTATAATTGAAAATATTAGAGTACTAAGACCCACATGATCCATCTTTCCTCTTATCCTATTCAGTGATATATTTCCATGATATACTAGGGGTAAAAGTGAAAAAACACCAAAATGTAAGAAAAAATATAAAAGTGCATCTTTGAAACTTTAGAAAAAAATATAAAAGTGTAAGAAAAAAATATACTAGGTGAAAATAAATGAAATTAGGGCAAAAGTGCATCTTTGAAATTTTAGAAACTAAAGTGCAAATTTACCCCTACAGTGTGGAACAAAAATGAAAAGTGATAAAAATTTGGGAATAAAACTTGAAAAGTTATAATTGAGATTGAATTTTCAAGTAGGGGGAAAATAATAATTTTATTGATAAAAGTGAAATTTGGGATTAAATCGAAACATATTAGTGTAAAAAGTAATTATAATGGAATTAAATGACAAAAAAGGAATAATGAAATATAATTATGAATAATACATGAAATAAACCGCAGTGAAATTCTAGGGTTTAAGATTTTATGTTCACCACTAAGTACTTTAGTACTTAGCGTGTGGTTTTGTGCTGCACGTAGGGAACAAAGATTGAGCTTGAGCTGGAAAGAAATTAGTGGAAGAGAAATCCAGCATTTTTTTTATTTTCTTTGGTTGGTATGTATATTTGTAAGATGCCAAATAAAGTGGACTTGGGCAGTTTTTGGGGCTGTATATATTTTTGGACTTGTATATACATATCTTATACTGTAAATGAGTTTGGTGAGATAAAATGAAGAAGCTATATATATATATATATATATATACAAACAATTATGGAAATGACCGTGGTCCTGTTTTCGCTGATCTTGTGAATTTTTTATATATTGTTGGAGGTTGGGTTGGATGCGTATGATTATTTAGGAGTGTATTTGTAACATTTTCAAGAAGGTGGAATTTAGATTTTAGTATTATGCTACCTAAATTTTTGCAAATTTTATAATAATATGTTGAAAATGTTGGAGCCACGAATTAATGGTTAAGTAATTGGATGTTATAAAGATGGATAATTAAATAATGATTAATCCATCATTGTATCGTATTGTGGCACTAATACTCGAACCAATGTCCGATTATCGGGCATTACAGCCTAACACATGGATGACCCCGATCGTCTGATACCTACAGTCAGGAGAACTGCCTAAAGATGAAGCTGAAGCCAATAATATCATAAGAAATTCACTCAATTACTGCATAATTAGGGATAAATTATATAAAAATGTGTTTCATCATCCTTGGTTGATGTGTCTCGAGGGAAGATAAAGATTACATAATAAGAGAAATCCATGAAGGAATTTGTGGTGCCCATAAGGCCAGTAGAGTGATAGCCAGAAAGGTTCTACAAGCCATATACTTTTGGCCTAACATTTTCAAGGAAGCCCAAGAAAGGTTTAAAAGGTGTCGGCAATGCCAAATCCATGGAAGAATAATTAGACAACCGATCGGAATCTCCTAGCCATTTGATCAATGGGGATTAGATATCTTTGGTCCATTTTCACAAGGCAAGTGACAAATGAAGTTTCTAGTTGTAACAGTTAACCACTTTTCCAAGTGGTTAAAAGCTAAACCATTGGCCACAATCACCACCGAAAGGGTGAAAAACTTTTACACGAAAATAGATTATTTGCAGCCATGGCCTACCAAGGGTCTTCATTACTAATAATGAAAAATAATTCAACGGCATAACATTTAGACCCTTCTACATTGATCTAAAGATCCATTTAAGGTTCACTTCAGTCACACATCCTTATAGCAACGGCATGATAGAAGTGTCCTACAAAACAATCCTTGAAGGAATGAAGAAGAGGTTGGAGGAAGCTAAGGGCAACTGGATTGAAGAGTTGCAAAGCATCTTGTAGTCATATCAAACATCGCTAAGAGTTAGAAACATTGAAACACCTCTTTCTCTTATCCATGGATCAAAAACTATCATACTAGTGGAGAAAGGAATTCTCTCTTACGGTTAACTTTCTACTCCGATCAAGATAATGACCAAGAAAGGAGGTAAGATCTGGACTTTGTAGAAAAAATAAGAGTAACACCCCAAAATTTGCATATGATATGCATGGTACATTTTTTTAGCATAAATAGTAACCCTAGGATAGTTTTTGGTGTAATTACAATAGAGTAGTAAAGTAAAATTTATAAGTGCATAAGTGTTAAACTTAAGCAACCGAGGGAAATACCAGGATGGGTGACCTAGAGGAAAGTTTTACTTAACTATTAAATGAGAAAATAGGTATTAAATAGAGTCTAGTGTACCATTTGAGAAGAAATTGAGCTTAAATAGGTCCTTAAAAAAACAATGAATGTTTTACTCGGTACCATAAATTCGGGTGACCATAAGTTTGACAAAGCACTACAATAAAAATCTCTTTAATGAAGGAAAATTCAGTCGTTAAAACACTATAACGACCGGCAAAATTCGGTTGTCACCAGTCGTTAAAAGCCCGTTGTTAATAGTATAGACGACCGGATTGATATCCGATCGTTAAATGTATTAACAATCGGAACAAATTCAGATGTTAAATATAAATTTTTAGCGACGGGATTTTCCTTTGATAATTGTGTTCTGCTTTTAACGAAGGAAATTCCGATAGTTAAAAAGCCATTTTAACGGCCAGATTTTCCCTTCGTTAATTGTTTTTCACTTTCAGCGAAAGGAAATCTGGTCATAAAAATTAACTTATAACGACCAAAATTTCCCTTCGTGTATTGTTTATATCTTTTAACGAAAGGAAATCCGGTCGTTAATGATTACAAATGGCGATCGGATTTTCCATCACTAAATGTAAATCCAATCATTAATATAAACAATTTTATTTAAATATTTTACGTACACTCCATTCACACTCCCACACATACATATATACATACATACATATCCAAAAATATAATAAATACTCTTTTCATAAATTGCAAAAAAACCAATTACAAAGTATACCAATATTTCGAAATTGTTTAACATTCTATTTGCCACATATAAATTTGTTTAGAAAAATAGCCCCTTGTTATACCAACATCTATCTAGCCAGAATTTTCAAAAAATTGAATAATGAGCATCAAGTCTTTGTTGTCCATTGATCAAAAAACTTGTAAACATAAATTTGTAATTAATATTCATTTATAAAGGCAGTAAATCAAATAGCTAAGAAAGTAAAAAATAATCATAAGTTTAATAATATATTAACAACATATTATCATATTGCAAATCAAACAGGATAAAAATTTATGTAGAAAAACTACAGGAAATACATGTAAAATGCAATCACAATCATAAAACAAGAAATTATTAATATTTCAAAGAACCATATATATGTTGCCATATACTTAAAAAATATTATAGAATTTTTTTATACTCTGTAACATATTTACTTACCTATTAAATGCTTCACTCTGTTTGGGATTCATTATAGAATTTTTTTATACTCCGTAATATATTTACTTACCTATTAAATGTTTCACTCTATTTGGGATTCATTCTTGCAACCAATTTTTTTTGCTGAAAGTAAATTGGATCACTAATATTAAATTTTCAAAATAACTAAAATATTTTATTTGAGTAATACCTGTACAAAATAATTAAAATATTTTCTAAAAAAATACATATACACAAAATTGTCAATAATATCATACTTTCATTTCAATTTTGTAATTAATTACAAATAATAAATATCATCTAGAAAATAACACTGTACTGTATACATAGGCCTTTGACCATCCCCTAGAAAAATACTATAGTTCTATTTCTAATATTCCTAGCAAATCAACATTCAATCAGTAAAATTTCTCAATACAAATCAATACTATAGCAAGTAATGAGTAAAATTTTCTTACTAAAGGATGGGTTATATCACAAATAGCAAATGATTATAGACTTGAAATTTGCTGCCCATTGCATCAGTGAGTACACCTATTCAATCAAACTCAATAAAAACATAAATTACAAGACATATGAAATGGATTTAAAACACCAACACCTGAATAGAAAACTCATGAAGCTTTAGGAACATTAGCAAACATTTGCTATAGAAATATATATTCATAAATACTTTCAATTAAATATAGATATATATATATATATAAAGGAGAGTAAAATCTTGATTAAAATAGTTATGTAGAAAAGCAATCACTGGTGCCAGTATTCACATAACTTAGAAGAAAGTTAGAATGCATCAACTCCTAGCACATACGGAAGGTTAAAAACAAAATCCAGGTGCAGTATAATTTTTATAAATTAAAAGAAACAAATTCTACATGTGCAAAGCATTATAACCAATTATCTTAGGTTATAGGCACCGATAATAGCATTACTATAAGTTCAAAGCTTAGGGGGAAAACAAGCAAAACAAGGTGTTATTAGAAACAAGCTGCCTTCAGTGAATCTCATTTCTGTGTATAAAACAACCAAATTTCTGGTTTATTTAATATTCAAGTTGACTTAACAACAACAATACAAATTCTTATTACCTCCAAGCACTTGAGTAAATCTGATATAAACATTCAGCCAAGAACATGATCATTTAAGCTAATCAAATGAAACAAAAAACTATCTAACACGCTATGCAAAAATATGATTCTGCTTATGTTCCTCGTGAACCAAGTAGAGTTTTATAATTCAAATTCAATTAACTTAGCAAAAGCAAAAATCAAACCAACACAATTTGAAACAAAAAGCACGTAAAAAACCATTAATCTCTGTGTTTCAAAAGAATGATTTCAGCTAAGATTAATTCAAATTTAAATTCCTATAATTGTATGAGAATCGGGATTGGGAATAGAGAATCAAAGCAAAATAAGCAGACTTACTTGCTTCAGCAACTTCTCTTCAGTTTAGAAGTCAAGTTTCAAAATATTTGCAAGATAATGAGACGGCATAACAATGAAGAAAATTCAATATAGAGAACCAAAGCTGCTTTTTTTTTTTTTTTTGCCTTCTACCTTCAGTTCTATTTCCCCTAACAAAGTTTTTAATTGTGAATCTAGCAACATGTTTAAAAAGACACGACAAGGTTTACTTAAGAATTGCCTAAGAAAGATTACAATTCGTATGAGCTTATTTAACTTAGCAAAAGTTCTAATAAAATATGATATTGATGGAATCAAACCTCTCTTTCTGGTGATGGCTAAAGATAATGAAATCAGCTCCAAGTCTCACAGTGCTAGTTTCCATCTGAGGATACAATCAAAGGGAATTGAACACCCACATAAGAACCGCATCAAGTTCCGAAATCATTTAATGGCAAAAGTGTGATATCACACATATATAGATGGTTCTAAACTTACAGAATAAAGGTTATGAATATTATAACAGTCAGTATAATGATTAACAATACTACTCATTACCATGATTTAGGCATAAATCAGGATATTGTTCTAATGTCCATGGCATTAGATATTTAATTATCCGGGTGAACATTAGAAAGCTCTTCATGTCCCACTAAAACATGTATTGAGATGAATCTTTCAAAAGAAAGTAGAATGCATACTTTTTGTCTCATCAAATGTTTACAATTTATAACCCCCCTTATATCAATTATTTGTTATTCCATAATATTAAATTCATATGCTTAAGTTAAATTCATTAAATGCATATGCTTAAGTTAAATTCAGTACAATATCCTATCCCGATCAAGCTTAATTTGACTTGCAACCATGACCTAAAGCATGGCAGATTTATTGAGGACTACAATCTTATGCTCTGGCAGTATCAGGGAGTATTGCCTACTGGCAAGTTGATAAAAAATTATATCTTGTTTCTATGTCTTGGCACTGACATTATCATTGTGATCCAAGTAGGAAAAATTCTTATTTTCACTTTTTGCCTTGGATATGATATTTATCAGTGTACTTTCGGTAACTGAACACTAAAATCAGTTCTCCATGGAGAACACAACAGACTTTTAAAAATAAATACTCAAATCAGAATAAGGAGAATTAAAATTGAGAAATTTATAATACATTTTTCATTGAAACTGTTTGAAAGATGTATATAGTTCATGGATTTCTTTGATTGTTCTAGTCCACAACTAAGAAAGAAACTTGTTTAAGAGTATTTTTGCAATGGACATATCACATGATTTTCAAACTCATTAATTTGCATTAGGCTGAAAAAT
Organism: Excoecaria agallocha; assembly: GCA_037975025.1. Taxonomy (NCBI): domain Eukaryota; kingdom Viridiplantae; phylum Streptophyta; class Magnoliopsida; order Malpighiales; family Euphorbiaceae; genus Excoecaria; species Excoecaria agallocha. The sequence goes on along the minus strand of CM075809.1, from coordinate 71,955,531 downwards.
CTCATTCATTGTCCTTTAAAAGGTTAAGCACTTAAAAGTTCAAATTTAAATCTATAGTCTTCAAATTCCATGTTGAAAGGCAGCCTTAATAGGATAAGAAATACAATATATCAGCAGCATTCATTTGAAATATAAAGATGGAAGAGAAAACTTTATGTGCTATTCAATATGAAGAAACAACCAACCTGAATAAGAGGATCATCACAAGCGCCATCGATTATTCTGCCCCTAGCAAGCAGACAAAGTAAGTGAACCTTATGCACAAGCTCTGCAAATTCATGCAAGAACAGTAAGTCATTTCTTTAAAAAAGGGTAAAGGTGTGACCTTTTTATTTATTCAAATAATGCCATATATGCAAGCATTCACCTTTTCTTCAGCAGTTGCTCGACGAATAGACTTTCGCTTAGCAGAATCAATAGTTGCTCTATGAGAAAACATGCCTTGCACAGATCATGGGAAAGCAACAAAGTTAACTCCTTTGGCATTAAACTTCAAGTCTGCCAACTTCACAATCAATTATGAATAAAAGTTCAACAAACATAAAATAATATGTGCATAAGAATAATAATCCTTGATTGGCAAAACCACTATTGAGCTGCTAAATTGAACAATCTACGCTACCGACATTTAAATCTCAAACAAACTTTAAATCATGATTGTCCAACCAAATAATTATGATTTTCTAACCAAACCCAAGTAACCATAAAGCTGATCTATGAACAATTTTTACATAATTGCGGATGCATGAAATTATAAATTGCATAGAAACATGATTGGGGTCTAGGCATATAATCATAAAGAATTATACCCCGCTGACTAACTAAACTTAATGAATTATGCCTCTAGGAGGGGAAGTCTGGACTTTGGAGAACCTGCCCTTAAATTTTTTATAGCCTTTGCACTTTAACACCAGTATAACGAGACATATATGAATTCATATGCATATATAACTTAATATCTCATATCCCTACAAATCTAGACCGCCACTTATACCATCTCAGCAAGAAGAATCAAAGAAATTTACAGCATATTATATCCTAAAACTATATGCAAAGGTAACCGGTACACTTCCATTGAGTGAAAGAAGACACTAAGAAAGTAAAATCCAGAGAAATTACACTAAAGAATTGTAACCCTACTTCTTATTACTTATGGAATGTAAGAAATTATAATATACTATGTATATATTGATGGAATATGACATGGCATCTATATGATGATCATGCAGCGGAAAAATAATAAAGTTGATCATACATACCACGCAATCCATAAACAAGAATCGAAAACATGCAATTTTAGGGTTTTGAAACTTACAATTTTAGATGCACCTTAAATTTTGATTTTGATGATGACCAGCAAGTAGGATGAAATTATCAGCCTTAGATCTCGATCACCAATGCCAAAAGGAACAGCCTTTGCGCCACTCCTCTCTATTCTCACACACACACTTGCAAGAAATGCTTAAAACCGAGAGTGCTAGCTCTATGTATGTATATTCGGGAATGGGTATTGAACTAAAGACACAAGACCTGATCTTGTTCTTCCTAAAGTTCACCAATGGCTACCCAAAAACCAAGAGAAGAAGGAAGAGTCCTTTCCCCTTGAGAGTGGCGGCTTAGAGAGAGAAAAAACCTAACTTGAAAAATTTTTTTCATTAATTTATACCACTAGGTTTAGAAAATCTTAAAGATGCCGAAATCCCCTTTAATTAGGTAGTATATTCATCCTCCATTACTTCTTAATTAAGTGATTCAAATTAATTTAAATTCCTTTTAGGTTTTAAATTCAAATTAATTTAAATGGCATAAGACATTTAATCAAAAACTATCACTTAATTAGGATATATGCATGTGCCGAAATTCACATTGATTTTTATCTTTGAATTTTGGTCACTCTCTCTCCTATTTAAGTGTTTTATTTTGATTCAAATGTTTTTAGGCTTTAATACTCAATTAACTTAATTAATACAAGATAATTAATTAATTGAAATTAAACCTTGTGGGCCGAATCTCTCTCTCTAATGGACCAAGGTCCATCTAGCAATTTTAATACCCATTACATACATTAATTTGACTTTAATTAAAAGCCCAAATTAATGCCCAATACTTTAATTACATGTTTTAAGCCCCATGCTTTATGTGTGATCCTATAGGTCCATTTAATATTGGCAATGAATTAATAAATTAATTCAAAGGCTATATATACTCTCTAGCAAGATATTATAGCATTCCAAATTAAATGAAAATGCAAATGGCATTTACTGACCTAATGCAATTTTGCATAGTCTCTTACCCTTAAATATCATAATTAATATAAGGCATGGAACCAATCATCCTTATATATACTAATTCCTTTCTTAATATTCCAGTAACACTGAACTCTCAGATAAATAATGATTACTCATTATTTCATCTCGGTATGGCCATAAACTTCTCAGTTCACTGATCAAGTGGCCGATGATATTTTCTCTCTTATCGAGAGGGGTAATCCCTTCACTTTTCTCATGCTCTCTAACATGAATCAGTGCATACCCAAGCATACCCATACTTGTCACCCTGTTACGAGCACGTTAGGTGTATGTCAAAGTACACAATAATTCATAAAGAGTTTCATAGAGATTTTAGGTCTAAGAACTCTGATGCAAAACTTGCACATGAAAAACACTTATGACTTGTACCATGTAGTGTTCTCATGAACGGATTGAATCCAGACACCATGTTCTAAACATGTATCTATGATCTCTGATTGACACTCCAGTCCTTATGATCCGTAAGACATAACTCAAATTATCAGAGAGAGCATACTAGTCTTAATTCATTTGTTATTCCCATAACAATGACTGACTAGGAATATTTAGAATAAAGTCTCGATTGTTTTAAGGTCTTACAACCATGTGCCTCACATATGATAACTTAAACTTAAATAACATTCTTGGATAGTTCTATCAATTGATATGCACAGGAATATAATAGACAAAAAAAATGCATCATTTATTAAATTAAATGCTTTATAACAATGTATTGGGGCTAGGGCTTACACTAACAATCTCCCACTAACACTAGTCCCAATTGGGCATAGCCCTAATACCGAATGCTCTCAAATGAGCTTCGTGCAGATTTGGACGCAACTGTTTCATCAAAGGATCTGCTACATTTTCTTCACTTGCTATCTTGCTAACCTTGACGTCCCCACGATCAATGATCTCTCTGATCAGGTGGTACCTCCTGAGTATGTGTTTGGATTTCTGGTGTGACCGGGGCTCCTTGGCCTGTGCAATAGCCCCGTTGTTGTCACAGAAAATTTGTAATGGATCTAGGATGCTTGGGACCACTCCTAATCCAGAAATGAAATTTCTAATCCAAATAGCCTCTTTTGCAACCTCGCTCGCTACAATATACTCAGATTCTGTAGTTAAGTCGACAATGGTCTCTTACTTCGAGCTTCTCCAGCTGACAGCACCACCATTCAAAACAAAAATAAACCCAGATTGCGATCTTGAATCCTGAGTGCTAGTCTGAAAAGCAGCATCGGTACTTTAGAATCCCCTTTACAGCAGACCAGTACTTCTCACCAGGGTCTTGCTGAAACCTACTGGTTATACTCAAGAGTATGTGGATATGGGATCCCTTGTACTTGCAGCTTCTCGAGTTGAGTCCATTCAGACTTATGAGGCTAGTAGACAAGCTAGATCTCAGTAGAGAATGAGACCATCCCAGTCTAGCGACCTTAGTGGTTCTGGAAAGAAGCCATGAAATCCTTCACAAATACCAGAAGTACCTCCAGTGCCTACTCAGAGTCAGAGATCGACTGCCAAGATAGGTACCTCAGCTCAGTCTGTAGTTAGCCCACCTAGAGCTACTAGTGTTGGTAGAGGAGCAGGGATACCTATATGTGATTTATGTGGTAGGAGACACCCAGGAGAGTGTTGGAGGTGTATTGGAGCTTGCCTCAGATGTGGATCTAGAGATCATGTGGTGAGAGATTGTCCGAGAGCTCAAACAGTTATATCAGGACCTCAGGCAGTTAGGTCTGGAGCCATAGCACAGAGAGGTAGAGGCAGAGGGACAGCTTTAGGGTCATTTACTGGTAGAGGAGCTGGACGGAGCTAGAGTGTAGCAGAGAGTCGACCTGCAACCCTTAATTATGCTGTGAGAGCCAAGAAGGATCAGAATGCACCTAACGTCATTGTTGGTAAATTTTCTCTCTTTGGTACTTCTATCTATGCTTTGGTAGACCCTGGGTCGACACATTCTTATATTAGCACTGAGATTAAATAGGGGAAAGGGTTAGTTGTTGCACAACTTGAGCATGATATTCAAGTTAGTAATCCTTTAGGGCACAGTGTGGTAGTTGATACAGTATACAGAGACTACCCTATCAATATTCGGTAGTGTACCTTTTTTGCCGATTTGATATCCCTTCCTTTTCGAGAATTTGATGTTATTCTGGGTATGGATTGGCTTTATGCTCATCGGGCGATAGTAGATTGTCGGTTAAAGCAAATCACCTTGATGACCCAGGATGGAACAAAAATAACTGTAGATGGAGAACGGTCAGATTTCTTATCAAATGTGATTTTAGCTACTATAGCACATCGGTTGATAAGAAAAGGGTGTGCAACATATTTAGCTTATTTGATTGAAACTGGGAAGGAGGGATTGTGTATTAGTGACATTCCTACAGTTTGTGACTTCCCAAATGTTTTTCCAGATGAATTGCCTGGTTTGCCACCAAACAAAGAGGTAGAATTCTCTATTGAGGTGATGCCCGGTACTGCACCTATATCTATAGCTCCATACAGAATGGCACCTACTGAGTTGAAAGAACTCAAAGTTCAGTTGCAGGAGTTATTAGAGAAAGGATTTATTAGGCCTAATGTTTCGCCGTGGGGTGCACCAGTACTCTTTGTAAAGAAGAAGGATGGATCTCTGCGGTTATGCATTGATTATAGGCAGTTGAATAAGGTTACTATCAAGAATAAATATCCACTGCCTTGCATTGATGACTTGTTTGACCAGCTGAAAGGTGCAGGGATGTTCTCTAAGATTGATTTGCGATCGGGATACTACCAATTGGGAGTTAGGGAGGTTGATGTGTATAAGACAGCTTTTCGTACCAGATATGGACACTATGAGTTCCTAGTGATGCCGTTTGGATTGACAAATGCACCAACGACCTTTATGGATCTCATGAACCGAATTTTTCACCCATACCTGGATCAGTTTGTGGTAGTCTTCATAAATGATATTCTGGTATATTCTAAGACTCCTGAAGAACATGATAGACATCTCAGGATAGTACTTCAGATTCTAAGGGATCAGCAACTGTATGCAAAGCTCAGTAAGTGTGAGTTTTGGCTTCAGGAAGTTGCATTCTTGGGACATATAGTATCCGCGCAAGGAATATCAGTGGATCCCAAGAAAGTACAGGCGATATTAGAGTGGAAGACTCCTGAAAATGTGACATAAGTTAGAAGGTTTCTGGGTCTGGCTGGTTATTATAGAAGGATTGTAAAGGGGTTTTCTACCATTGCTACTCCTTTGACCCGATTACTTCAGAAGAATGTTAGATTTGTATGGTCAGAGAAGTGTCAAGAGGGTTTTGAACAATTAAAGAAGATGTTGACTGAAGCACCTATTTTAACCCAACCAGTGTCAGGAAAGGATTTTGTAATTTACAGCGATGCCTCTAGAAATGGATTAGGTTGTGTCTTGATGCAGGAGGGAAAAGTGGTTGCTTATGCTTCTAGGCAGCTGAAGACTCATGAGAGGAATTATCCCACACATGATTTGGAATTAGCAGCAATTGTATTTGCATTGAAAATTTGGAGGCATTATCTTTTTGGTGAAAAATGTTTTATCTTCACCGACCACAAGAGTTTGAAATACCTGCCGACACAGAAGGAACTTAACTTGAGACAGAGGCATTGGCTAGAGTTGATTAAAGATTATGACTGTTACATTGACTACCATCCGGGTAAAGCCAATGTGGTAGCTAATGCACTCAGTAGGAAACATATGGCAGGTAATAAGTTAATTAAATATTTTATATATTTACCTTCCATATAGTATAAATGGTAACTGAGTGATGTTATGTAACAGCTTTAAGAGCCATGAGTGTGAGATTATCCCTGACGGCTGATGGAGCATTTCTAGCTGAATTACAACTTAAGCCAGACTTGTTACAACAAGTAAAAGCCATCCAGCTACATGATAAGAGGTTGGCTAAGGTTATGATGGATATTAGTGAGAGTAGAGATATCGAGTTCACTATAGCTCCAGATGATAGCTTATATTTAAAAAAAAAATTCACAAACAATATAATAATTAATAGTGTCCTAAAACTTAAACGTACATATAAATTCTTAAAATATAAAATTAATTGGTTTAATTATAATAAAAAAAGAAAAATACATATAAAACAAAGTTAAAAACCTTTAAAATTATATCGGTATCAATAATGGCAAAATTTTTTGTGCAGATAATAATTCTCCACTTGCATCATGACATTATTGATAATAATATATTTTTTAAAATTTTTAATCATAAAATTATATTTCAACGAATATTATTAGGCATTTCACAAGTTAAAAAGTAAAAAAATATGTATCATATACATATTTTTTAGAGGTTTTTTTTATTTCTTCAAAGATTAGATATAAGTTTTTTGGAGGTTTTGTTATAGTATAAAAATGAAGTTTTTAGGGTTTCGGAACCTAAAAATAATTTTGAAAATGAAGTGTGTGTGAAAGATAAGGGTGTTTAAAGATGGATTGAATGAGTTACAGTTTGTTGTTAATTCAATTCATATAAAATTTTCAATGAATTGAACTCAATTCAATCCAGTTGAGTTATAAGTTAAATTTGTCGTACTAGATTGGTTAGTTTATCATGGGTTACAAGGGTTATGTTAATTGTCCTATTAGCCTATTATAAATATATAAATTACAAATTATCAATATTTATATTTTTTAAATATAAAACATTAATTTCGTTTTTATAATTTTCTTTTAAATAACCCATGCATGTTTCAATTTTTTTTTTAAAAAATTCACAAACAATATAAAAATTAATAGTGTCCTAAAACTTAAATGTACATATAAATTCTTAAAATGTAAAATTAGTTGGTTTAATTATAATAAAAAAAGAAAAATACATAAAAAACAAAGTTAAAAAGCTTCAAAATTCTATCGATATCAATAATGGCAAAATTTTTTGTGCAGATAATAATTCTCCACTGCATCATGACGTTATTGATAATAATTTTCGGTATATAGTATTTTTTTAAAATTTTTAATCATAAAATTATATTTCAACTAATATTATTAGGTATTTCAATAGTTAAAAAGTAAAAAAAAAAATATGTATCATATACATTTAATCTCATAAAATAATCTATACTTGTTTAATCGCAAAATACATGACGTCCAAAATTGCCACAAAAAGAACAAAGACGTGGGTATCATGACGTCTAAAAAAGAATTATCTATCTCATCGATTGTGGAATTAGTGTGCGGGATCATTGTATTGATGATAACAATGAAGGGGTTATACGCATATTTTCCAATTTTCATGTCTTGGCCAAAGATAATTTAACCTTTTACTAGGGTGATAGTGGTAGATATATTTTTGAATTATAGGAAAAATGGACTAAATGGGTTAGATTCATGGATTAAATGAATTATACCATTTTTGAATAGGTACGATGAGAGAGGGAGTGTGTAAAAAGCATCCTCACAAAAATCCAAATCCAGGTATATTTATAGGCATTTAGTGGGATAGAATGACCACTTTACCCCTCCATCCATAAACTGATGGGATAAAAAGGATTGGTTGCCACTTGACACTTCGTCCGTTTCATCCGTGTAAACCAAAAATCTTCATCTATGCCTCATTTGTGCATATGTACTCATTTTGTCATTGCAAATTGAAGATAATGGTTCAAATCAACTAGAGTTGTCTTATGCCAAAGTGATCTTGACAAGGCTAAAACAAGTTTGATTGATCTAATGTAATATGAACAGAGAAAACTCATTACTAAGAAAAACTGATAACTTTTTCATCATAAGATGTCTTCAAACTAAAAAGAGACCTGAGCCTTTGATGAATGTGATAAAAGAGCCCTTGGGTTCTTCCCATAATAAAATTTCAATATGATTCTAGCTGCCCAATTTGAAATTAGTAAATAAATTGCGCTATCGTCTTTGGTTAAATTTCCCCTCGATCTTCTTTTCATGATTCTACTTTTTCTTCTTCATACTCTTTCTCACTACTATTTTGATTCTAATTCAGAAAAAAAAATCTTAGAATGATTACTTTTTTTAGAGGTGGCAAATAAGTAGGTTATACGGATTTAAGTTGGGCCATAAATAGACGGATCACAAATATGTCAATACCTAAATAGATTGGACGAATTTGGGCATACTTATGGGTTTAATGCATGTTGATTCATTTCTCATTGGCTTATCCATCCTTATTTCATTTGTCCACCAAAATTATTTCAAAATTTTCTAAATATTATAATTAAGATATTTTTAAAATTTCGAGTCAATCAGAATTCATTTCGATAAATTTTAGGGGACTGAAATATTTTTGATTGGTCTAAAAATTCTAAATTTTAAAAGTGTCTAAATTTTTTTTTTCACTTCTGCAATTTAATATTCATTATTCTAAGATGTTCCTTGTGATTGGAATAATTTTTTAAAGTTCGTGGGATATTTTCAAGCCGGTCAAAGTTATTTTGATCCTTTTTCGATCTCTTGATTTATTTTGATTTTTGATTTTTGAAGGACTATTTGACTTTAATTTCAGCTTAAATTATACCATCGGATTCATCATGAATTGTACTTTCTAATTCTGACATAAAATTATTTTGGACCTTAATGGGTTCGAGATGATATTATTCACCATCGGTATCGCTTTTTACCATTAAGAAATACTATTCATGACGGTAATGGTTACAGGACGTTATAAATGGTGAATATGGAAAGGAAAGATGATTTTGAGAGAGAGAAAGGGAAAAATTAGACTGAATAAAAGGAGGAGACCCATTGGACACCTTGTATCAAACCCAATGAATTAAGAAATTAGATAGATTATTTTTGAATTGGTCAAATGTATATTTTTATGGGTTGAATGAAGTTTGGATTAGTTTTATTTGGATGTATTTAAACGAAATATCTATACGGAAACCATTTGAGGAGAATTTAATGTAAAAAAAAACAATTTAGAAGTTCAATATTACATTAATAGCAAAAACTTGATAATTTCAGGGGTTAATCAAGGGTTTTGCCTTAAAAAATCACGGAAATCTTATGAAACCATATTTTCATGGGTATGGGCTCCCAAACCCTTGTATTCAGCCTTTTGCACATCGAAACCCTATTTCACTTAAACCTAACGTAACACTCCTCTCTGCTAAAAATGGATAGCTCCGTCAACGAAACAGCTGAAGCAGCTGCTAATCTTACAATGGAGGCATCAACAGCAGCGGATTCCGGTGAAACTATGAGCAAGAAGTGAGTATTTGTATTTTCTTTCATAGTGGTAGGGTTTTGGTATCGAGTTAGAAACTGATTTTGACAACTAAAATTCGAGATTTTCATTTGAATGTTTAGTTCTTAGCTGGATTTGTTTCCCTTGGGGTTTATGTTTTTCAAGCAATTGTCTGTTTGTCTGGTTTGACCAGCGCGCGTAAGAAGGAATTGAAGATGAAACAGAAGGAGGAAGAGAGACGTATCAAGCAAGAGGAGAAGGCCAAACTGGTACTTTGCTTTTTGTAAGATAGCCCATGTTTCTTATTCCTTGATAGAAAAAGTGATTTTTGGAGCATTTTCAATTTGCTTCTTGCATATTTAGAACGTTGATATTAATTTCTCTTGTTGGATTTCGTGGATACATTCCGTGCATCTTGGCGTCAAATTAGTTTATGACAGACTTGAATCTGAAGTTGGCTGCAGAATGCATTTATTTTAGGTGGTGAACATGTGTATGTTCATATTTACCATGAATCCATCATCAATATGTTCATATTTACCCATGCCTTTTTAGATCATTATCTGTCATGAACACTTGTATGCATGTATGTTTTGTCCAGGCTGCTGCCAAGGCTAACTCTGGCACCCAAGCTAAGAAAGCTGCTGCTGCAGCTGAGGATGATGATATGGACCCAGCGGTATGTCTGTTTTTACTCCAAGCATGGTTAGCAATTTAATTTATTTATTGGGGTTCGGCTACTGTGATTCGTTGGATGTGAACTTCCATCTCCTCCTTTTGATGTCTATGTTGCTTATCTTGCAGCAATACTTTGAAAATAGGCTGAAATATCTTGCTTCCCATAAAGCTGAAGGGAGAAATCCATATCCTCACAAATTCTTTGTTTCTATGTCTATCTTGGAGTTCATAGATAAGTACGGATACTTAGGCAATAAAGAGCGCCTTGAGGATGTATCTGTATCTTTAGCTGGTAAGAAAATTAGGGAGTTTTGTCTGACTTGGAATGGAATATGTGGTCATGTTTCAATTAATCAAAGTCTCTTATCTTCTGTTTTCCTTTAAGGGAGAATCATGAGCAAAAGATCTTCTTCTTCAAAGTTGTTCTTTTATGATTTACATGGTGGTGGTGTTAAAGTACAAGTGATGGCTGATGTGAGGTATCTAACCTTTCACAATACTTGATTTCCTTAAAAGTTTTATGTGTTTTTTTTTTATTACTTCAGTCACTGTATTCGTGTTCACTAGTGCATGTTTTCTGTGTAGGAAATTTTACAACAAATTTTATCTTGCTGCTGTTTGTTGCAAAGCTTTCGTTGAATGCTATGTTTTCTTAGGACAAAGTTCCCATGTTATGCTTGTATAGTTTACTTGTCAAAAATTGGAAGCAATCTAATTTCTAATGAATCTTACAAGTGGTTAGTTATTGTGAAATAGCACAGTTATTCAATATTTTTTTTTTGCCATTTTGCATGTTTTAATGTTGAAATTTAAAGGTTTAAACATGCACACACAATCATGAAATAAGTATACTACACAATTTTTTTTTTCTTGATTCATAATATCAGTTTGCTGAGATACAATCAGTTGGGTGTGCACATCAGTGTTTATGCTTGCATGCGTGTGCTTGGATGTCTGTACTCTCTGTTTAGTATCCTCCGGTTTATAGATTTATGATTTTAACCACCTTCTTGTGTAATAATTTTGTTTACCTGCTCATTGCTTATATTTGTATATGAATGATGATTGATTCTTGTTTTATATTCTTTTTGTTAAGATGAAATAAATGAATATGTTATTTGGCCTTTGAATTCCTATTTCTAAAGGTTAATTCATTACTTGCTGTGCTCTGTGTCCCAAAATAAATTGAAAGCTTAAATATTCTGTGGCCCCCTTTTCATTTATTTTGTTTATTTATAATTTTTTTTTTCAATTTAATGGATGAAGATTTCATATTTCTCTAATTTCAGAAATTCCAGCATGGAAGAGAGTGAGTTTTCAAGGCTTCACTCTACTGTGAAGCGTGGTGATATTGTTGGTGTCACTGGTTTTCCAGGTTGAAGATATTAGAAGTTTTAGCCTATTCGATTTTTTACTCTTTTTATTCATCATTCCAATTTTATGTTCAGTTGAAAGAAGTAGTCTTTCAACATCAATAATTTCTTATATCCCTTTTCTTGATGTGATTTTTGTTGGAAAACTTGATATTGCATGCTTTTAGCTGACTTTTGTATAGAGTTGATGTGCCTATAGGAGTAACAATTTTCAAGTGTCATGGTTCCTGATAGTAGTCATTTCTTTTCTGAAAGTTATGTTGGTGTACTTGGCAATGTACTGCAGTGGTTATGGTGGTGGGTTGGTGTTGGAGGTGATGTTTTTATCACCACTAGAAAACACAGGAATTTGTTGAACTATATAAAGAGAAACATGGGAAAAGATTTCTGTTTTTTCCCAAGTCATTGTAAATTTGGAAAACCAATTTTAGAAAAAAGTACTGCGTTATTTTTATTTTTTTATTACTACTGTACAATAACTGTCATTTGTACATCGAAGTAAATCCTCCATATCTTCTGTTATTTTGGGGACTGAGACATTGTGGAAGGACCATTCCGATGTACTTCCTCTGTTCACAAATAAGTCTCCACATTTCAAAAAGTTTATTCACAATTAAATCCACTTAAAAATACATGGTATTTTCGATATTTTATTTGTATTATGCCTTTGGTACGGTAAGTACCTGTACAATTTTCAAAGTAGAAGTAATATTAAAAACTTATATTTCCAACCAACTTGCTTATTAATCACTCATTATTTTGGAAGGGCAAATTAATAAATACTAGAGTAATTAATGAGTTTCTAAATTTTGGTGATTCTGGAAAGTAGACTCTTATATGTGAACAGAGTATTTTTTGAGGAGCATCAGGACTCTATTTTTGACTTCAATAAAAAAAATGATATATGACATCTTTGAAGAGGTTAGAGGTTTTTGGCACAATGACATTGCATGTGTTGAAAAGTATATAGCAATTTGGTGCATGCATGCTTTTGCATTTGTTTGTGTATTTATGATTTGTATGTGCACATTTCTTTAAAAGTACTTGCAGAAGGGTCAAATATTACAGCTGACTGCACAGGTGGAAATCTGCCCATCTCACCTCTCTGTCAGTGTTGTTACATTTAGCATCATCTTGCCTATAAAATATATACATAGAGCGTTTTTTTCTTTCTTTTTTTTTCATCTTCTTCTTTTGAAACCTTTTTATGTTTCCACGATGTGTGGAAGTCAAGTCAAGTTGCTTTTGCTGGTGGTATCTATGGATGCTATGAATTTTTGTTCCCAGATCTGAACTAAAAATTATTTAGAAAATAAGTTCCGTGTAAACGATATTCTTTTTTCTTCATCTATGTGACCCATTGGCCTCTTTTTTCTTTTTTCTTTTTTCCCTACAGAAAGAACCAAAACTGGAGAGCTGAGTATAATTCCAAAATCATTTATTATTTTATCTCATTGTCTTCATATGATGCCGAGGCGCAAACCTGGTCCTTCTACTGCAGACAATGCTAGTGTGAGTGCAAGCAGAGTTGCTACTGTGTTTATGTTTGTTAATACAGATTTCTAACTGGATGCATATTGTCTACAGAGAACTGAAGTTTGGGTCCCAGGACATCCCAGGAATCCTGAAGCTTATATTTTAAAAGATCAGGTATTTAGAATGATAAATGACATTGAAATCAAATTATGACTGGTTAGTTTGAAATCCTCCTTATTTGGCATCTATCCATTAATCTATTTTGTAATCTAATAGATGATAAGTGCACTTCTGTTGAAGTTTACATTTAATTAAATATGTAAATTATTTTCTTTTAGACAATTGAAATAACTGAATTGAATTTTTTTGGTATGGATATGCTAAAATTTTGTCCTAATTTAGCGAATCACTTATAGTTAGGAACCTCAATTCTCATATATTTGTACCGCACCATCACCTTGCATTCTCTTCTAATGCATTACATATCTACCAAATAATTTTAATATTACAGTCCTATCAACTTGAACGTATATATGGGTTCAAAAATTAGCAAAATATTAGAATATGTTGGTCATGGCTTGGGTATTATAGAATCCACTCTCTTTGATGGAACTGGTAAATCTCAGGCTTTTAGATATACATGTACATATATACACATTCCATACATATATGTGCAGTGTATATATATGTGTATAATGTACATTTGCACACACACACACACACGTATATATATATATATATTTTCTTCCGGGGTGATTGGCTTTGCACATTTTTGAGTATTTTGATGTTTTCATCCTTATGATGTTAGGAAACCCGTTATCGTCAGCGTTATCTGGATCTCATGTTAAATCTGGAGGTACGGCAGATATTCAAAACCAGATCTAAGGTCATATCATATATTAGAAGCTTTCTTGACAACCTAGACTTCTTGGAGGTTAGTTATTTATTTCCACCCCCGCCCCCCCCCCCCCCCCCCCCCCTTGTTTGTTAGTGGTCTTAGGCTCTTAGCCTATTCTCCATATAATTCTTTTTGTTGATCATGTCAATTCTTTTATTAGGTTGAAACACCCATGATGAACATGATTGCTGGTGGAGCTGCTGCTCGCCCATTTGTAACTCATCACAATGAATTGAACATGAGGTTGTACATGCGTATTGCACCTGAACTTTATCTTAAAGAATTAGTTGTTGGTGGACTTGATCGTGTATATGAGATAGGGAAACAGTTTAGAAATGAGGGTATTGATTTGACTCATAATCCTGAGTTCACAACCTGTGAGTTCTATATGGCTTTTGCGGACTACAATGACTTGATGGAACTCACTGAACGTCTATTGAGTGGTAAGATTCACAAAGCTTCCAGATGCAGCAAACATGTTCTTGTTTAATATATTCTACAATTGTTTCTCAAGAAGAAAGAGAAATATTGTGAATTTTCTTGGCTTATTTTGCAATTTCGTTGTTTCATTTTAGGAATGGTTAGGGAACTCACAGGAGGATACAAAATTAAATACCATGCTAATGGACTTGACAAGGATTCGATTGAGATTGACTTTACACCACCTTTTAGGTTTGTGCTATAGTTTGGTATAGCTGCATAATTGCTGAATTGTTCACAGTCAAACCAACTAGTGTTTTGTTTTTGCAGACGGATTGACATGATAGAGGAGTTAGAGAAGATAGCCAATTTGAACATACCAAAAGATATTTCCGGTGATGAAGCTAACATATACCTAATGGCTGCATGTGAGAGGTTTGAGGTCAAGTGCCCCCCACCTCAAACGACAGCTCGCATGTTGGATAAAGTAAGTCTTCTTCCTCTATTTGGTTTATCTTCAGAAAATTGTTGTTTTGACATAAAAACTGATTTCTGAAAAGATCTTAGGTCCTAGTGGTACCTTAGGTCTGAACTTCATTTGTTTATTGGGCTAAAGGCTTGTTCTATGACAAAGTATAGATTATTGTCCAGTTGTTTGTTTTTCTAATCCATGTATAACTCTCATGGCTGTGGCTATACAAGTAATCATTCTTGGCAAGCAGCTTGTTATCAGATCATAAATAAGTTGTTTTAGCCCAAACTTTGTTACAAATTTGTTACTTTGACATTTTATATTCAGTAGTCCACCACCAAGCGACAGCCACTCCTTGCTCATCCACTGAAAGAGTTTTTGTAAGAATAATAAACAATTCTTCTCCTTCAAGCATGTACATGTTGAAGATTTTAACCATGAAAAAGGAGAAAGCAGCTAGGTTGACGTGGTTCTAATTATTATGCCCATTTACAGCTGGTGGGTCACTTTCTGGAAGAAACCTGTGTGAATCCTACTTTCATCATCAACCATCCTGAAATTATGAGTCCTTTGGCAAAATGGCATAGATCAAAACCAGGCTTGACTGAACGTTTTGAGTTGTTTGTAAACAAGCATGAGGTACCGTCATTCCATCTTTTAATTTGTGCTACTCTTCTCTTATAATTCATTGTTTGCTTCATCTCTTCAATTCCTGTTGCTTATGGTCAATGTCCTTGAATTGCTCAGATTTGCAATGCATATACTGAATTGAATGATCCTGTGGTACAACGTGAGCGATTTGCTGAACAACTCAAGGTATGCTTTGTTCATTACAGCGCTTTTATTTTCAGCAAATCATCTTGAACTTCTGTCCAAAAGGGATTAATTTTTTTGCTTTTTTCCCAAATCTTAGGACCGACAGTCAGGTGACGATGAAGCAATGGCCTTGGATGAAACATTCTGCACAGCTCTTGAGTATGGTTTGCCCCCAACTGGTGGCTGGGGAATGGGCATCGATCGACTGGCAATGTTGTTGACTGATTCTCAGAATATCAAGGTGTGTGCTTTCTTCTGTGTACAATTTCATGTGATTTTCAGTAGCAGCTCACTCTAATTTGTGTGCTTTTGGGGAACAGGAGGTGCTGCTCTTCCCAGCCATGAAACCTCAAGAGGAATCTCCAGCTAAAGGTACTTATTCTTTGGTTGGTTTATTTGTATTTATTTAATTCCCGTCAGTGGCATAATAAAACTCTTATCGCATTGAGAATAAACCATATTTTCCCTGTCAATGGCATGATGAGAATAAACCATATTTTCTTTAGTCTCCAAAAGGCAGCCACAATTCACATTAAAGTGTTTTTTCTATTGTCTTTTAGTTATTCCTTTAAAATGGAGTTCAATTCAGTTAGATGATATATATATTTTTTTCCCCAACGGTCATTCAATTTTCCTTTGTGACTGCAGCAACTTGAGGGATTAGATCTGAGCTGAGTTTGATTTCATGTGGTGGGGGCTGGAGATGTTGTCAAGTGATGATAAAATTTTACACTACTAGTTAAGTAATTGAAATGATATTTAGCAGGTACTTTTTTTTTTTTTTTTTTGTGGGGTGGGGGGTTTGGTGGCTGTTTTCCCATTACTGATTTGCCTTATTATCTGTCAAAAAGTTTGTAGTGATAAATTATGTTCTCTTCCAATGGTCCTCTCTTGTATAACAGTTATTGGGAAGAAAATGAGCAAATGAAAGTTGGTTTTTGTTTAGTGTAAGAGAGTTGGGCCTACCATTAATCAGATGAACACTGACGCAACATGAACTTGTTATCGTCAGGAAGCAAAGAAAAAAGGTTCATAGTTATGCAGAACGGCAAAATAACAAATTATTTAATCTGGGACTTTAAAGAAAGAAAGAATTGTGCTTTGATTTCCTAATTTTCTTTGTCTAATCATTACGCTTGGATGAAAATGCTGGTAGTTAATACTGATGAACGACGATCCATATTAACAGTAATCATGATGCTAATGTGGCTTAAAACCGGTTTATAATTTGGGGACAGATGTAAAAATAATACTCTTCTTTTCACTTGCAATTTTTTATGGTTTTATTCTTGTGGCTTGACAATTTTTAAGTTTTAAATAGTATTAATTTCATATTTCAAGTTTTTAATGTGGATGTAGCGAGCTGTGGACAACGCGTAACTGATAATTTGATGGAGCAATTTGCTGGGCATTTGTAGTATATCTTTCATGTAAATTTTTTACATTAAGTTCTTAATTGGCTTCCTATCCTTCTGCAACGTCAATTCCGTGTTCTTTTCTATAGAACAGTACTAGTGATTTTCATCTTACACATATGCATTGAATACTAAAAACTAGTTTTTAAATAATATTATATTAATAAGAGGAATTCAAATGAATTTCACAAGGTATATATAAAGGTATACACTCAATAAATGAGAGACCAAAAATTCAAATGAATTTCACAAGATATATAGAATTTCTATATATATGTGAATTTTCATAGGGAAATGTAAATGCCGACGGAAAATAACGTAGGAGAATCCGTTGCGGACATCTTTACCAACGGAAACTATTCCGTCGGTAAATTTATCGACGGAAAACTTCATCCATCGGAAAGTTCAGACCAATAACTATCATCATATGCCATTTTTACCAACGTATTTAAATTTCATCGCTAAATTTACCTACGGAATACTTATTTCCATTGGAAATATTACCTATAGAAATAGGTATTCCATAAGCAAATTTCCGATGGAATGATATATTCTGTTGATAAATTTAGCTACGGTAAGTATATTTCCGTCGGCAAATGTCTCATGATAAAAAAGTCGCGACGGAATTATTCGTCACCATTGTGTCATTAAAAATATTATATATTGTTAATAATTATCTAATAATAGGTGGGGATAATATGTTGATTCTATTAGCATGAAAGGCATAAGGAAATTATGATAAACAGATGATCTTTCTCAAAATTTAAGCTAATCAAACAGAAAAACCTATCACATGCTATAAACGCAGATGATCTTTCTTTTTGATCTATTCATTTATTATGTTTGAAATCTTCATAAATGGACAAATGAAGCCTACTTCAAAAAGAAAGCAAATTTATAATGTGATTTTCCACAAAAATAATAATAAAAAAATTACAATGATCATATGGTTCATTCATTAAAACCAAGATTATTATAGATAATAAACATGTTCCAAGATAAAGAAGCCAATGATAGAAATTCAATATTAAAAATAATAATTTCAACATGATATTAGAACTAGTAGAGTAATTGTCATAAGTTGAGAAAATAAATTCTCAAAAAAAAAAGAAAAAAAGACTGTTCTGGATAATTAATAATTACTATTTAACTAAAAAAAATAAATATGCAATTTATAAAGGTAAAAAAATACCTAACACCATCACGTGGTTCCACTAGACATCTATGAGTCTTGGCGAAGAATTCATAGCCATAGGAGATCAATGTTGATTGATGCAGCCCTATGAATAAAAAAATAAAGGAAAAAGGGGCAAATTTGCCACTCAAGTTTGTCAATTGGTTCAAATATGCCATTTAAGTATTTTTTTTTTGTAAAAAAATGCCATTATCGTTATACAATTGATCCAATTTTGCCACTCTAGTCCACATAAGCAGAAAATAATATGAATTGGAAATAATCTAATAGACACATCAGCAAATAAATGAACACATGGCATTGAAGTTAATCAGACCCAAATTAAACCAACCCGAATTAAAATATTAAACCAAGTTAAACCAAACTAACCAAACCACTCTAATCAACCACTTGTTCCTTCCTTCTCTCTCTGACCCATTGTCACCGATCCCCTATTCTCTCACTAATCACTCAATGCCGGTCTTTGTTCAGCTTAAATTCTGGTCTCTTCTCATATTTTTATTATTGATTGTTCTCATATTCACTCAAATTTGAGGATTGCTGTGTGCTTGGTGGGTGGAGCTAGGAGATTCAATCTCACAAGGCAAGAAATAGTTCAAATCGTTTTCATTTGTGGCGGAGTCGGCGATATAACCTTGATGGCATTGAATAACGATCTCAGATCTATTTCTAAGCTTTTTTCTGCTTCCCAGTTGATTTTGTCCTAGTAAGGTTGGGTCCTTTAATACTCCAATTTTCGAGCTTCTTATTTATTTTTAATTTATTTTTTAAGATTTCTGCTCTATTTCATTTTGATTGCTGGGGACTTGGGGCTAGCATTTTAATGGACTTTATCTTCTGTTTTGTGTTATTTGGAGAGATGAATGATGGGTTTTGAATTGGGGTGATTTTTGGATATGGTAATTGTTGGGTCTCTGATTACGATTGGTAGTGTATAGATTCTGAGATCTTGGTTTGACAAAATTTCAGTTCGTATTGAATTAATTTCATGGGGTTTACTGGATTATTAATAGGCAAATGGGTTCCTTTTAAATACAGAGTTTTAACATGTTCTTCAGCTTGATATGTCGTGTGTTATTTCTTGAACTGTGACTTGTGCAATTTCGAATTAATATGTGGAACATTTTAAGAAAAAATTTGGTTGTAACCTGTTTATCCCTTTGGATTTTGTTCAATTGAAAGCAAACGGCACAAACAAATGATGAAGTTACAGTACACACTGAAAAAGATGATGCTGCATCTGGTAACTAGGCTCTTTGTGGTAACAGTTGTGGAGAAGACTGCTAAAGAGGAAAAAGTAGATGCTGCTGCATCTGGTGATCATTTTGGAATTTTGTACTTAATTTGGCCGTTAATTTTGGACAAGGTTTGGTTGAGCTCAAAGGGCAGTGCAGTGATTGATCGGCAAAAAATTGAATTTGCTGATTAAGATGGAATTTATTGTTGATTTTACTGCAAACTAAGCTGGAATAAATGTTGTATTTTGCTGCTTCATGTTGGATACTGATACTTGAATTAAAACATTCTTTTGCTATTGTATTACTTTGTTGGAATTATATATTCCTTTGTTGTTCTATTAATCTGCATTTCTGCTAGAATTAAGAATGAACAAAATGCTGATTGTATTATTCTGCTGTTAGATTTGTTGTCATGAAATTCTGAATGAAATAAGAATGGACCATGAATAAAAATAGCACCAGTTGGTTATTTGTTGTTCTATTATTCAAGATGTATGTTCAAGACATCATATGGATAATATGTTGAAAAAATAGAAAATTACAAGTGTGAAAACCTTTTTAGTGCAAACTTTTTTAGTTGTTTTTCGGTCTAAAAAGAGGGACTGGTTGGGGTCTGCATGTTTTCTCTTTTTCACTAATTACTAATAGCTAATTAAAAAAAATATTTGATTAAAAAAGAAAAGATGTAAACTAAAGGCCAACTTACTCTCTCTAAAATAATCACTGTATAGTGTCAAATAAAAGCACAATTGGCCCTATTCCTATGCTCTTTAGTTGAAATGAAAGCAACAAATTCTTATTCAACAGCAATAATCATCACCATAATTACACTCCATGAGAGGACACAAGCTAAAACAAAGTAAAAATTTAAAAATTAAGGAAAAAAATCTATAGGCTAAGATTAAGAAAAAAAGGACATTGATCAAATCTTTTGATTCACACCTTGAAATGTAAGTACCGAAAGATTCCTAAAACAATTTAGATTTTTTTTAGTCATAATTATCATATATAACCCAAAATAAGGGTCCAATAAACTCTCAAATAAAGGGCCTCTTAATTACAACAAATCACAAATCAAAATTAATTGACTACCTGTATCCACTTTTTTATTCTACTTTCTAGTGCATCATACTCGAATTGAAACTACTATCTCTGAGTCGGTCAAATAAATTTTGGTATGAAGAAATAATGGAATAATAGAGGCGCAGACTTCTTAAAGGCAAAATTGCCAACATCTAAATTGCTAAAACCAAAATTATGTGCAACTTGAAACCATGAAGAACTAGCTGCACTTGAATTATCTCACGGCTCACCCACCATCATCAAAACATAACAATCCGAACTGTGTCTAGAGCTAACAAGCAGTTATATAGCTCAAAATTCTTTGCCAATTAAAGCATATAACCGGCATCAAGAGCTCAAGACGCTCTTGGATGTCAGAGAATCTCCACCTGAATTGATTTCACCCCAATGACTCTTATATATAAGTGCCACCATGCTTATGAAGGTACAAAACTTGCTAAAATAAAATTTTGAAGAAGTGGATCTAATTTTCAGAATTAGCAAATAACTGGCAGAAATCGACTTTGACAAACACTAAATACTAAATGCACAGGATTCTAAGGTGAATTACAAGAACAAAAATAGAAAATTACAGTCCCAAATAAAAGATTTAATATAAGGATGTGGATATGCAATATAATTATACTATATATATATGTATGTCTGGATATGTAATAATAAGAATGTGCTATGTATTGTAGTGAACTAAAAATAGTTTGCCATGTAAAATTTAGAAACATATATACACTTTGTATGTTAAATAACTTTAATACAAATAATTGAATTATTAAACCCAATGTGTTATATAGTTATAGTTATAATATATAAGGGGTGCCGCGATTATTAGTAATTATATATGAAGCATGCATATAGTCTGGCTACTTGGCACATGATCACCTTATACTTTCTCTACCTTAAATTTGATATATTTAAATATAGACTAAACAACATGAGATTTATTTCAAGAATGGCTATGTGAGTTTGGTCATTAGTTCACAAGTGCATCTATCACTATAACGAGTGTCAATAAACTTATAATGTGTGAACGAAATCTATACCTAGAAGAGAAACTGAGAGTAGGTGAAAATTAAATAAAAGCCTAAGACAAATATTATATGACAATTGTAATAAAAAGGATTAAGGCACTAATTTCTGAGACTGAATCGAAAGAATTACATAGAACTTTTCATGTTCCATCTAACATAAGGAATGTAACCCATCATGAAGCTTTGATTGTCCCTACTATATATTTATTTGCATAATATTTAATTTATAAGTTATTTAAAGTATAATTACATAGTGGGTATGAATATATAGCCAAGACTAACAATAATTAAACATGAAATATAATGGGTAAGTGCATGTTAAATAATTATTACAAATAAGGAAGTAAACTGATAGAGAAAACAATAGTTTTCTCCTGATCACATTATGCCTTATCTAGAAAAGACTATGAATAGTTAATTTGCATACAACTGTAAGGATCCTTAAAGTTCTAAAAAAAGATGATAAAAGTAAGTGTCATATAATCATTTATGATAAGCCCTTATGCGACAAGTGTGCTAAGAAATGAACCAGTTTGGAGGACTTGAACATTTTGGAATCCTATCCTAGATAGGCCCTAGGTTGAATCGTAATCAAGGGTATACAATCAGAAGTAAAGATAGCCTTGTAATGGTAAGTGCCCATGTGTATGAGTTATGTAAGTGAAGGGAAATTACCATGGCCAAGCAGCGCATTACAAGTAAATCATCAACATAAACATATACTATAATTAAGTTAGCACATGATTTTTTTTACCTATAAGGTAAGTTTACTTGGACTTTTAAAAAATCCAAGACTTTAAATATAATCATTAACTCTGCTATACCAAGCTTTCTCTTTCTCTCCCTTGATTAGAAATCCCCCTGCCTGCTCGATATAGATTTTTTCTTGAAGATAATCATTCAAAAAGGCCAACTTAATATCCAGCTGGCAAAGTTTCCAATGTTTTTGTACAACTAAGGCCAATAACATTCTTATAGTGTCCACGCTTGCAACAGGAGCGAAAGT
Organism: Excoecaria agallocha; assembly: GCA_037975025.1. NCBI lineage: Eukaryota > Viridiplantae > Streptophyta > Magnoliopsida > Malpighiales > Euphorbiaceae > Excoecaria > Excoecaria agallocha. The sequence continues at coordinate 71,932,941 of CM075809.1, read as the reverse complement.
TTCTAAAAAGTCTACCCAAAATCTTGACTATACCCCTTTGAACTAGTTTGGATTTGTATTTTTTTATAGAACCATTAGCATTGAGTTTGGTTTTATAAACCTATTTCACTCTAATGATCTTTTTATTATGAGGTTTGTCTACCAACTCCCAAATATCATTCTTCTCAATCATTTGAAGCTCATGTTTTATGGCTTCAATACATTTGTAATCCTTCTGGTCTTCTTTAAATTATATAGACTTAAAGATAACAACATTGCTTCTTTGATAGATAGCAAATGATAGCTTTAAATTATGATCTATATTATTAGTGTGTTTAGGTTGATGTTTTAGTATTAATTTAGTTAATTTTATGTTTAATTTTATAAGTCTCTGATTTATGTGGGCTTAATCTCATTTTGGTATTTTATAGGTGTTTAATTGAAGAAAGAAGAAAAGACCTTGGTAGAGGAGAGAAGCACCTCAACCAAAGTCTTTAGAAGAAGAAAGAGTCACATTTTAATCTAGGAGCAAGTACTTCGGTGAAGGAGCATGTAAAGCGATTAGCCGAATTTAAAAATAAAAATCTTATATTGATCCAAAATCATTATCCAATAATTACAAATCCTATCCAATCATTATTGGTTACAATTTAAAATTTGCCGATGATCTATAACTATCTAATTTACTATTCATGAAATAAAAATTCGGTAATACAACGCTTTAAAAACTTGTCTATCCAACCTAAAAAGAAGATAATTTTCACAGCCCCTCGGGGCACAACGATTATAAACAATATATGCATTCATCACATTCATTCAATTCCCACTTTTTGTCATAATTTATATTACCTATACATCACTATACTGCTAAAATACAATCCCATCTTTTACTTCAAAATTGGCTAAATATATACATGTCATATAAAAGAGTTTTTGCACTGTGCACTTTGCTTCACTCAATCTTTAAAACCTACATGTAGTAAACACTACGTACTGAGCAATAAATATGCTCAGTAGTGACTATACATCTAGACATTTTTAGCACATGTACAAATGCATTAATCATGAGAATTTCTTTAATTATTCAATACTATACCATTATCATTACACTTAACATTTTATGATATTAATTACCATTACTATGGTAAAATTTCAATTTAGTCCTTAATTTTTCATTTAATTACAAAATTATTATTTTACACTTTATTTACAATTTTGCCACTAGTTTTCTTATTTTCACTCTAAATTCATTATTTAGCTAACAAACTACCGATTAGTCCTCATTTTTACTATTTTCATGTAAAATTACATTTTAATCCTCCAAAATCATAAAAGTTCATTTTTAAGCTATTTATTCACTATTTTTCCATTTTTACCCTTTTTTATTATTTTATCATTTTTACTTGCTAAACTTGTTATTTAGAAAAATTACCATTTGAACCCTAAACTTTTTATTTTCTTTCAATTTAATTCTTTTTCGCTCACGTTTTTCATTTTCACTTCATTTTTGCACTTTAAGCTTATTTTTACCATTATACCCTTGGTACAATCCCGATAAAAATTTTCAGATTGGATATAAAGGATGTGAATCCTACAGGCCTAAAATAATGCAATAAGGAATGGCCCCAAAGAACCATTCTATCACTTTCACAGAACAAAACAATCAATACATAAATTATGAGAGATCATTACGATCCTATCATAGCAAAACAAGTCACCATAACTTGCATTGCGGTATGGATGTTCCTATGGATAGCTAATCATATCCTGAACTAGATTTAAACCGCTTGACCACTATTAAAGGCAAAATTTATTACTTATTTCAAAATAAATTTTCACATTTTAATATTTTCACTTGATTTTACATTTCAATTTACTAGTCATTCAATTCTTTCATCACTTTTGCATATTTTATGAATTGTCTCACTATAATTCATCAATTTCATTCATTTTATGAATTATTTCACCATAATTCATCAATTTCATTCATTTTATGAATTATTTCACCATAATTCATCAAATTCACTTTAAACATAATATAAATTTATTCTAAAAAATATCCATATAAATTTCATAAATTTTAAATAAATTTATGGACACTTAATTTCATGTTTATATTCATTTTAAGGCATTAAACATCAAATACACCCTAATACACACTAAAATTTGACCAAGTGAGGGTTATATCACACCATTACTTTTAATTCCATTTAAGCTTTCTAATGGCCATTACCAAGGTTCTTATTCACTATTCTAAGATTAATTTCAATTAAACATGCATTTTACATAAGTTCCCTTAGGTTACATAATGAAATTTCATACCAAAGTGAAGGAAATTGATGGATTTTATAGTTACTAAACTTTTTCACTTGCTTTAGCTTCCTTAGACTTCATTTTCCTTGCCTTTTCCTTTGAAAGCTTGAACTTCACTTTGAGAACCTACATAGGCCAAATTCCTCATCAAAAAAGCTCTATGATTTTGATCTTTTATGCTCAAATTGACTTCATAAATAGACTTTAGACACCTAAACATATCTATAGGTATCTTTGAAATAATTTAAAACCTTGAATTTTACTTACCTCACTTTGATCCTTTTCACTTTACCCTTTATTTTCTTTCACTTTTCTCACTCTAATCAAAGAGTAGAGACCTTGAAAACCTTGTAGGGAGATAGAATTACACTTGAATGCTTAGATTTAGTGAGAATTTAAGAGAGAGAGATGAAAAAAATTTGAGAGAGAAATGAAGAAATGAAGTTCAACCACATAAGAGGAAGAAGAAGGATTCACTCACAAAATATCTTCTCCCTTCTTACTTTTGTAGTGGTTTTGATGGGTCAAACCTAAAGTCCACTCTTAAGCCCAATTTGCAATTTTTATGTGGTTTTCTCTCTTTTCAAATCCAAATTATCCCAAATTTGATTTCATCATTCATAACATACATAAAATAGGTTGTACACAATATTTTAACTCAATCGAAGTCCATTTTCGATCCGATTCAATTAGATAGGTTCGATTCGATAATTACTGGTATCATTGAAAAATTATCTCTTTATAGCAAAAAAATTCTAAATATCATTTTAGGAAAATCTGTAACTTTTGATAATTTTTAGAGCTCATTCACTATTTTTTAAAATCTCGATCAAACTTCATTCAACCTAGTTAACATTTGAATCGAACCGCTTTTTTTTCGTATTTTTAATTTTTGGAGGCCTATTTGACCTCGATTTCACTTCATATAAATTTCAATTTTGGACTAATTGTGATCGATATTTTTCAATGATTAAATAAAATATTTTTAATCTCTGGATATATTTTTTCACCCCGAAAATACTATTTACTATCAGAAAATACTATTTACAGCTGTTCTGGTATTGAGACCATTACAGAGGAACTCTTTTCTTGTAACACCCTTAGTTCATTTGAGATCCCTATATACTTCTTCCTGATCCTCATCACACGTACATGCCATTTCACACCTTCTTCACTGCATCTTCAATACCTGTAATTAAGTGATGATAATGATTAATTTGTGTACATTTTATTATATCATAACCCAAATGTGTTATTATTGCATCAAAGGTATATTGTTATTTATGCTGAAATTATATTGTTCTATTAGTAGAATAATCCATTTCTTTGATTTTCAGGTTGCAAATACGCCACCAAAGAAAAAAGATGATATTTTTAGTATATTTTTAGGTGTTTAATTGAGTTAATTTTGTATTAATTAGGTTGAATTTGAGTTTAATTGGCTAATTTTACGTTTTTCGAGTTAATTGTAAATTTTGGTATTTTCAGGTTTATATTGCAAGAAAAAGAATTTAATTGCAAAAGACAAGAAGTTGTGGGCCAAAACTGTAAAAAGAGAAAATTCATATTAGTAAATGTTCGTGGAGTATAGTAGAAGCATGCTTGGCCGTGTGTTTCATTGTTTGGAAGATTGAGTGGCCATGCATGAAGGAAACTACCTTGCTTGGCCATATGTCTATAGCCTTATAAGATTTCTTGGTCGTGTGTCTATAGCCTTATAAGATTGCTTGGCTGTGCATCTTCATTATAAAAGTGATAATTGGTCGTGTGTGTTCAAATGCTAGAATAGTGCTTGGCCGTGCACTTCCATTGAGAAAGGATGCACGACAGTGCATCCAATGAAGAGGAAAATTGCTTGCCTGTGCATAATACACTTCTATGCTGTGAAAGATTTTTCGATTAAGAAGAATTTTCTTCCTACTTTAATTCTGAAAGTTTAGAATCGTTCTACCACTGGTTTTGCATATAAAAAGAAGTCTAAAGTACCAAAAATGAATAATCAATCATGAAGTAGAATCATCATCAACCAAGAATCATCAAGAACTATTATAGTTCATTAGTTTTAGGTTTTTATGTAGTTTTTCTGTTTTTATTCAATATTTTTCTTTTCAATGTTGTTTTAGTTTTTAAATATTTTTAGGAAGTAGTTTTTCTTTTTTTGCTAATTGATTCTTGAAATTTTTTATTTTCATTGTTATGACTTTATTTTGAGCTTTAATTTCAATATCAGTTGATTATTTCTAGATTTTAAGCATATTCTTGTAACATCCCAAGAATCTACAATCATGTGAATAATACTTCCCGAGGTGAATAGTGTCACCCGGGGCCCACCAGACCCATAAAATTTTTTCTTCACCATTAGAAAGTATTATTCATAACGAATCTAGTGTTATAATTTGGGCTAAAATTGAGATCAAATAGATCTTCAAAAAGGGAAAAATAAAATAATTAACTAGACCGATATAGTTGACTGGGAACTTTAATTGGCTTAAAAATATTCCCTGGACTTCATAAAATTATTCTGATTGCACCAATTGACTAGAAATTATGTATATGAATTTTTAGAATGATAAAATGAATTTTTTGAAAACTTTAAAAATTCAGCTTTCAGACTGATTAAAATTTACATTCGGGGCTAGTTTGATATCGAAACGACCTCGGATTGAACCAAGATTTTAAGCATGGCCTAATTAATATTTTTAAAAATTTTTGATATAATTTTTATAAATAAATGACAACTAAAAGTGTATTTGCCAATTAAATGGTGATATATGACATTAAACCCATTTAGAACTTAATTTCTTTTGTCTTAAAGTAGGTGTATAATTAATGTGGCTTAAGAGATCTTTATCTCTTGATTGTTGGCCAACCAAAAGACTATTTTTTTTCCAGTTTCCGTGGCTTCATCCTCTTCTTCTTCTTCTTCTTCTTCTTCTTCTTCTTCTTCATTTGTTCTTTGTTTTCTAAGCAAAATTCACAAAATTTCTCAACCCTCATCTAAAATTAAATTGTCTTATCTTGCTTTCCTTCACCTTTGGTTGCTATGGGTAGTGGACGAAGGTGAATAAAGGCTAATTCTTCAAGTGGTTAAATTGGTGAGTTGGAAAAAATTTAGTTTTATTTGATAATTAGAGTAATTAAGTGTTAATTATAATATTGTGAGTATTATTTGAGCAAAAATTTGACTTAATCTATGGTGATTTTGGCCATGAAATTGCTGCCAATTGAAGAGCAAGGAGAGGGAAGCAAACCAACCAAAAATAAGGGAAAAGATAAAGTTGTTGAGTGATTTTGTAAGTGAATAATTTTAAACCATTTAATTTCATAATATATATGTTGTATATATAATTAGAAAAAAATTTAGGTTAAATATTAATTATGAATTAATTATGAAATTGGACTTAGAATTGTGCAATTAGAAGATAAATTAGTGAAATTATGGTATTTAATTAAAATTTAGACAATTTAATTTTAGGGAAAATTTCGGTTACAAAAAAAATTTAGGGACTAAAATGAAATTTTCCGGATTAAATTGAAATAAATGAAAAATAGATGATTTTATGTTTAGTATGATTAATTTGAGTAGGGACCTTAAGTAAATTTGTGAAATTTTGTGATATAAATCGGAATAAATGCAAAATAGAATATAATTAATTTATATGACATGTAAGGAGCATGTATTGAAAAAGAAAGTAATAAATAAAATAAATAAATAAAATAATGGTAATTGAATTGTATGATTTTAATTGAAAAACTAGTATATTTGAAATACTGAGACTGTTTTTAATAATGTAGACTAACTATTACCATGAATCGGTAATGATGCATTATTGTAAATTATATTAAATTGTAATTGTATTTTGCCCTTAGTATTATGTGTGAAATAAAAAATTAGGATGTACATGGCTAGCCATATGGATATTTCTGTAACCGCGGTAGCAAATCATGGCGACTTGCATAGTGGTAACCTTAATATGGTTTCACGTCTGTATTGGAGTGTTTGGGGAAAATGAAAAAGAAAGAAAGGAAAAAAAATAATATATGTGTAATTGATACTACCGGAGTACTGGGACCTATAGGGTCCGTAGTTTCGCTCATTCTAATTAGTGATATATTTCCATGCTATACTAGGGGCAAGAGAATTAAAATACTGTATTGACTAAAGCATAAAAAGATACTGTATGAGCAATAATATTAAAATACTGTATTGACTAAAGATACTGTATGAGTAAAAATGTAAAATTTGAAAAGCAAGAATAAATTACTGTTTGGACAAAAGTTTACTGAAAAATAAGGATAAAAGCCTAAAAGAACTGATAAACAAAGAAATTAGGACAAAAGTACATTTTTGAAACTTTAGGGACTAAAGTGAAAATTTATCCCTATAGTGAAAAATTCAAGTTTAAAGTGATAAAATTTGAGAATAAAACTTGAAAAACTATAATTGAGAACGAATTTCTCAAGCAAGGGTAAAATAGTAATATTGTCAATAAAAGTGAAATTTAGAAATTAATCGAAAAATTTTTGTATTATAATGAAATACAACTATGAAGAATATGTGAATGAACTGTAGTGAGATTTTGGGATTTCAAGTTTATGTTCACTACTAAGTACTTCTGTACTTAGCGTGTGATTTTGTAATGTACGTAGGAGACAGAAACTGAGTTCGCGCTGAAAGGAAATCAGTGTTAGAAGGATAAAGTATTTTTGTGATTTTGTGTAGACTATACATATAGATGTTGCCTTGTAGGAGAATATGGCTAGTTTTTGGACTGTATATAGTTTTGGACTTACACATATGTTATGTACTGTATATATGTATGATAATATGTAAAATTATTGGAAACAACTGTTGTTCGGTATTTGGCTGATCTTGTGGAGTATATATTTAGATTGTGGAGCTTAGGTTGGATGTTGTGAACATTTTGGGAGTGTTTTGTGACTATTATAGGAAGGCAAAATTTGGATTTCAGCCGTTATGCTGCCCGAATTTTTATAAATTAATTAATAAGATATTTTAAAATATGGGACCCACGACTTAATGGTTAAAATATTGAATGCTACCGATGGATAATTTAATAATAATTTATGTACCACCGCAGTGTAGTGTGATACCGATATTCGGACCAATGTCCGGCTATCGGGTGTTACAATTCTTATCTTTGATTATGTTGAAATTAATTATTGGTTTATTTAATAAATAAGTAAGAATTGATTTAGACACTGTCATTGATTTGCATGTTCTTAGATTAACTCTTTAATATTTATGCATGATTATTTTATGAAATATGAGATAATTATGTGTTAATTTTATTGATTAATATTAAGAGATGAGCAACTAAGAATAAATTGGAATTGAATTTACTTGCAAAAAAGTTCAATGAAAGTTTAGGAAGTTAAACTAGATAGATTTTGATGCTGAGTATTAGATTTGTCTATAAATTTAATAATAAGAATGATATTCTTGCATAAAAATATCTGGCTTTATTACTAGTTTTTTCATAATCATTGGTGTTTTCTATTGGAATTAAGTCATGACAATGAAAATTAAGGTGAATAGTTTCTTTAGAAAGAGAATTTCAGCTATTATTTTGTTTTTAATTCATGTTAGTTTAAATTTAGTTTTTAATTTTAGTTTTCTATTGGAATTAAGTCATGACAATGAAACAATCTCAGATTGATTTAATTCATACATATATATTATCCTTAGCAATTCATGTTCCCTTGGGTACAATATTTGAGATCTTAATCTATATTTTTTTTTATAATGGCCTCAACACTGGTCTGGCCGTAAACAGTAAATTTCGATGGTGAATAGTACATCCGGACCGTAAATCAGACCCGAAAGTAAAAAATATTTTATTTGAAAATCGGAAAATATTGGTCATGGTGAATCCGGGGTTGAAATTTGAAGTGAAATTGAGGTCAAAAAGACATCTAAAAGTAAAAAATACGAAAAAGATAGCGAGTCAATTTCTCTGTTAAGAAAGGTAACTTGATTTTTCATAAATTTTTAAAAATAGCAAATGAACTCTAAAAATTTTTAAATTTTACATGTCTTCATGAAATTTTATGTAGAATATTTTGGTGCAAAAAAATAAATTTTTCGGTGATGTCGACAGTTGTCGAATCGGACCAGTTCGGTTGAATCGGACCAGTAACGAACTCCAATTGAGTCAAAATTTTATGTACTATTTATTTTTTATATTCTAAGAATTATGGAATCAAAATTGAAGTGAATTGAAGTGAATAAGTGAGAGATTTCTATATGGGCCTTTAGAGAAGTGAAATTAGGCCTTAAAGAAATTAATTAAGCCCATTGAGTTATGGCCCAATTTTTGGCCCATTTGGAAGAGTATTTAAGGAAAGAATTTCTGGAAACTTCCAGCAAATTCCAGCTCCTCCTTCCTTCTCTTCAATGGCTGAACCTAGCTTCCTCCATTTTTGCCCAATTTTTCTCTCATTCTCTCTTCACTTCACACTAAATTCAGACACAATATAGCATATTCCACCTCTCTAGTTTATTTTAATACCCTCCTCTCTTCAAAAAAGGGAAGAAAAACAAGAGAAATCAAGAGAGAGAAATTAGGGTTTCATTTGAGGTAAGTGAAACCAATGAGTTAAATTTCTTTTCTAGGTATCTACTAGTATTTTTGGGTGCCTAAATTTCATTTATGATGTCAATTTTAGCATTTGAGGTCAAAAAATTAGGGTTATAATGTGTTAAAGTTTTGGTTTCCATAGGGAATCAAAGAGAATAACAAGCTTCCAAGGCTAAAGGCAAGGAAAAGGAAGCTTAGGCTACCTAGAGCAAGGAGAAAATATAAGTGACTAATAAATCTTAGTAATTTCTTTGATTTTAAGTAAATATCCTTTATGTAACTTAGGGAAATTATGACAAAAGTGGTGTTTAACTAAAAATGATGGTAGACTAGTGTTATGAGACCTTTAATAAGTGTGCTTAAATGCTTAAATGAATGATTAAGTGAATATATGGTATAGTTCCTTTGATGGCCGAATGAAATCCCTAAGAAAACTAAGGTTTATTTTGTGAATTTTGATGAAATTATGCTTTAAAATAATAGTAGGAATGAAATAATATGCCTAAGAATTTTTGTGAAAATTATAGAAATTAAATGAATATTTTAGAGATAAATTCTCAATTATGCAAGTAATGAAATTATTGAATTAATATGAAATAATGTGTACTTTGTTGAGAAAATGAATAATTTTGGTGAATTATGGTAGAATAATTCACAAATCATGTGAAGGAATTGAGAAGAATCAATAATAAGTAAAATAATTATAATTAAGTAAAGAAATAATAAGAAAATGAATATTTTATTGAGATTTTTAATGAAATTATGTCCTTAGAAATAGTCTGGCAGTGAAAACCTAGCTCAGAATATAATTGGCTAGCCATAGGATCACTGATCTCCATAACTTTTGTTTGTATCTGATATCTGTTCTGTGGAAAAGTGATTTGTGAGATCATTTTTTAGTCTGTATGGGACCTATGGGGTCCACGTTCCGAGTATCCTATCTGAGAATTTCTGTCGGTACTGTGTTAGGGGCATGAAAGAGATAATAAGTTAAAAGAAGTGAAAAGAAAGATAAAAAAAATGAAGTTTAAGTAGCAAAAGGACTTAAATGAAAGAAGATAAAAGTTTAGGGGCAAAATGATAATTTTTCCAAAATGGATAATTAATACGTGAAAATGAATAAAAAATAGTCAACAATGGTAAAATGGTAATTTTGAAGACCTAACAGTGTTAAAATATAAAGTTTCTATAGTATAGGGACCAAAAATGTAATTTTACCCAAAAATGGTGAAATAAAGAATAAAAGATGAATAACGAAAGAAATGGTATAAGAAAAATGATAATAAATGACTATAATGGTAAATTTGTAAATATGAGATTAAAAGGGACAATTTTGTAATTTAGCAAAACTTTAAGGATTAAATTGAATTTTGTTGATAATTAAGTAATAAATGAGAATAAATGCAAATCGTGTAGGTAATAATTGGTTTCCTTTGATTTTGAATAATATGTGTTTATTTTAGAAGTTTAATTAAATAAATGTATTATAATAAAGAAATTAATTTTGTACATGAAAGTGCTAGGATTGTTAGTCACCATTGGGCATAATTTATGTTCAGCATGTAATTTTCGCTGCATGCAGGTAATGAGTCAGAGGAGCAATAATGCACAACAAAGAGAAGCTACTTTTGTTAAGAAGTTGAAGTAGGTTTTTGGCATGTATATAATTATGAGCTGTGGCATGTATTTAACAGACAGTTATATACACATGTATGATTATGTAATGATATATAGATATATATGCTTGTGGTTATGACCTGGATATGATATATTGATATATTGATGGAGTTTTGAGGGATGAGATGGTTTTATTAGAAGTGTTATGCCTCTGAGAGGCTATAGTTTGTCTGTTTTTTAGGGGGCTAGTTAGAAATACAGCCGTTATAATGCCGAAATTTTGTTAAATGAACAATAATCCGGAATAGTTATAGGTTATTGAACAACTAAGGCGAATTTATAATATTAAGTATTATTGTTATAAAAAAAATTTACCCGTCTGCGCGCACTATTCAGTTAGATCGGAGTGATAAGGGTGTTACATTTTCTATATTACTAGCCGATCTAGTACACTTGCTATACGCCGGTCAGTTGCTACCCAGGCTCAGATTAGCATCGAATGGAGATGGTAGTGCAAGATAAGTGCACCTATTTCATTCTGCAGGAGCTACATATTTAGATGTGTCAGGTCTACCTGCAAACCCTATTGGATTTCCTCATTTACCAAGCGCTTCAATCTCTAACAACCCAAATATATTAGTACAACCTGTACATACATCTACTCCCACACTAGAACCTGAATCTATGCCAACAGATGTATCAAGGGTAGATGCTAAGATGAAGGAGAAGGCCTTCGGCCTGGTGAGAAGGGAGTTAATGGAAGAATTTACAATCAGATCATTAATGATAAGTGAGTTAAATTATAAATTTCTTTTGTAATAGATGATAAATACATAAGTTTATATTGATGGTATGAATATCTAATTTGAAACTGATCTAAATTTGTTGATATTAATAAGTTGATTTCATTAGGTTTTTGCTGAAAAAGGATCGCATCCAAGTTCAAAGAGAGGATAGAAATTGAAGGTTATGTATGGAAAAATATCTCTCAACAGATAAAGAATTTTTATTATCAAGAGTTTGAGGTACAAAAAATAAACTGCATTATTAGTTTTAAAGTAGCTGATTTCATACATTAATAAGATATATATTGTACTTTACAATACTTATATTATGTATTTATTTATCAGAAAGAAATTTTTGGGATTCAAAATTTAATGATGTCATTTATGGAGTTTGGAAAAGGTGTGCTCGTGCACACTATAAAGAATTTGTTGCTCATTTAGGAAAGAGTGGTGAACAACCTCCTTATTTTACTGAATAAATATGGGGTCATTGGCAGCAATACTGGGCATCGCCCAAAACAATTGCTATTTCAGAAAGGAATTCTTCAAATAGATGGGGAGCCTCAGATAGAGAGAGTTTAGCTGTCATTACAAGAAAAACGCAAAATAGCGATGACTTAAATCAGTTTAGCGAGGAAAAATATTTTGTAACAAAAGTCATCATAGCTGAATTTAGAGTCCTCGCTAATTTTTGTAAGGACTAAGTCCTCGCTAATTTAGCGAGGATATCAACCCTCGCTAATATATCAAATGCTAAACTATTTAACCGTTAGCGAGGGAATAGTCCTCGCTAATTTAGCGAGGATTTGTTCCTTGCAAAATTAGCGAGGATTAAGTCCTCGCTAATTTAGCGTGGATTTGTTCCTCACCAAATTAGCGAGAATTAAGTCCTCGCTAAACATTTTATATGTCAAATGACAATCTATTTACGGGTTAGCGATGGTTTTTTTCCCGCTAATTTAGCGAGGATTTGTTCCTTGCTAAATGATTAATATGTCAAATGCTAAACTATTTAATTGTTAGCGAGTGAATTGTCCTCGCTAATTTAGCGAGGATTTATTCCTCACCAAATTAGCGAGGATTATTAAACGGTTCATATGTCAAATGGCAATCTATTTACCCGTTACTGAGAGTTTTATCCTGGCAAATTTAGCGAGGATTAAGTCCTCGCTAAACGGTTAATATATCAAATACTAAACTATTTAACCATTAGTGAGGGAATTGTTCTCGCTAATTGGTTAATATGTCAAATTCTAAACTATTTAACCGTTAGCGAGGGACTTTTCCTCGTTAATTTAGCGAGAATTTGTTCCTCGCAAAATTAGTGAGGATTAAGTCCTCGCTAAACGGTTTATATGTCAAATGATAATCTATTTACCCGTTAGCGAGGATTTGTTCCTCGCAAAATTAGCGAGAATTAAGTCCTCGCTAGACGGTTAATTTATCATTTTAGCCATGAATTAAGATTTAGCGAGTGGTCTTTGCTCGCAAAGTCGTCTCTATTTTTTGCGCCAAAATTTTGACGCCCAAAATTAGCTACAACAAAAATTATTTCTCGCTAAATCGTCGCAAAATCTGTTTCCCCACTCACAGCTAACAATATTTGCGAAAAAAATCATTTTTCGTTGTAATGTTGTTGCTAAATTGTGCATTTAGCAACAAATTTTATTGTCCTCGCTAATTTTCATCGCTATTCTGTATTTTTTTTGTAGTGTGTGCATACCGGAGGATCTTTGAGCCATCACGAGTATGCAAAGAAACTAGTAAGTATCTAAATTTTGCGTTTATATTAATTCAATTGCACTTCAATTTAATATAATGTATGAATTTAGAATAAAAATATATGATTATTAATGATAATGATAGTTTCATAAATGTCTTTCTCCATGGATGGCTGTATTGTTGAGATACATTTTTTTATTTCACAGGAGGTAAATGTCATAAAAATAGAGGAAATTTTGCTAATTTTTTTTATAAAATTGAGTTTGATTGGTTATGCAGAAAAAATCTATGGGTAAAAAGCCTACATACCCTAAAGTCTTTATGTACACCCACATAAAAAAGTATGATGATCAGACATTCGTTAACACCTGTTGTAGACAACTTAATGTATGTAAAATGTATACATTAATATTAATTATTTTATAAAAATGTAGCTAATTAATTGTAACTATTGTAATGATAAGAGCAAATAAAAGAGACTCTTATTCAACAGCGGTAGAGCTCTAAAAATGTCAATGAGAGTTCAATTTTTCTTCAAGTAGTTGGTGGTAAGAATAAACGTAGAAAGATTTTTGGCTTAGGTTCTATTGCAAACACACTCAATTCACATTCCTTGATATCATCTATAGCTACTTCTAGTAGGCAGTCCCAATCTACTGAGAGGTATTTAACTAGAGAACATAGTTAGCATGTTGCTGGATACTATGACCTAGCTAAAGAATAAGATAGAAGAGATGATAAATACGGGTAACACCTCATCTCAGCAGTCAAATTATCCTCCTTAACCAACTACATAGTTTTGATTTGTAATATTTAGGTATTGAAACTGGCTTTATGTTGTATATTGATACTCATCTTATGGTTTTTATGGATTTTTACTTTGCAATAGTAGTATATATTTTCAATTACAGTTGTAGCATATATTTTTAGGATTTTTATTATCGTAAATTACAATTTTCATATTATACTATCAATCAGAATATTTTCTTAAATTGCATTATGATTTTGGATTATATTTATTTATAAATAATAAATTTTGATTGAAACTAAAATGTTATGTAGAGCTATACAAATTTTACCTAGCTAAAAATTTGTTGCAAATTTTAATGACGAAAATTTTACTTTCCTTTACTAAATTTAGCAACAAAAATAGAATTTCGTAGCAATGGAACCTCTAATTTTTGTTGCAAAAATAGCAACGAAAATTCATTTTTCGTTGTTAAATTTAGCAACAAAAATTAATTTTTGTTGGTAATTTTAACCAATTCACCGAATTTTACATTTGATGGATTTTGCAATGAATTTTGAATTCTGTTGCTAAATTTAGCAATGGAAATCAATTTCGTTGATAAAAATTACAACGGTCAAATCTGCAACCCATCTTTTCATTGTTAATTTTTATTAGCAGTAGAAAAATGATAATTTTCGTTGCTAATTGAGTATTTTCTTATAGTGTATAATGCAGTGCACCCAACCAAATAGTGATAATCTATTCAAGAATCCAATTATAAATGTTATTGATAGGTTTGTTTATAACACAATCCTCCCTTTTGGTTTAGTACTAATAATGCATATAGTGATTAGAGTTGTCATCTAACATAGGTATGCTATTAATCTAACACTAACCTGATGCTTCAGAGATACAATGTGCAGCTGATCATTATAGAGATATGATAAGGTGTTGTGTCGTGGATGCAACGAGTGCGGTACTTCCGTTAGGCAACCATTTGATCTTTAAAGATAAATTTAGCTTTACTGTCTGTTAGCTTTCTCATGCAAGAGGAGTGATGATTATGCATGCAATTTCATGTTTCCATGTGTTGGACATTTAAGTGTTCAATGGTACGGATGAAATGTTATCTAGTGTAAGCTTAATTTCTAGTTCTAAATTTGGGAAGTTGCTTAATAGTGGGGTCATAGGACAACTAAGGGTGCAAAAAAATTCCAATGATGGAACAAAAAATAAACTTCAGGAGTGTAATATAAGATGTAGTCTTTAAACCTCTCATTAATTTTATTAAAATGCCTTAGGCTGTTCACTCAAGTGCTAACCTTGAATCTGCCATTGAAAGTCGTTTTGAGTCTTTCTTGCAAGTCAATTTTGTGTTTGACTATTTCATAAAAAGAATTATATTTACATTTTTTCAAAGCTTGGGATTCGGCAATTAGAACAACAATGGAAGGGCATTGAAAGATCACAGCTTTAACCAGCTGCCAGTAAATTTTACAATTATATTGGTATTGCTTGTGTATAGAATTTATTGTGTTTATTTTTGCTCTTGCAAACAATTTCTACAAAAATGCAAAAAATAAATAATAAGTAATTCAGTTTTACCAACAAAATACCGATTGATATATCTGTGGTTTTTTGTTTCTAAAATGAATTACTATTTTTTATTAATTAAATTTACCGACGGAATTTTTTACTCTTGCCGACTGATTTTTTCGCCCGTAAATTGCTATCTACGAGCGTTTTACCGATGGAAGCATTCCTGTCAATGTAGTTTCTATGTCCTTGGTGAGATGTGTGTAAATGTAATATTTTGGTCCTGTGTATGTTTTTCATGTATGCTTTTTTTTTACCAAGTAATAGAGAAATTACAATTATCTTTGTCATGTTAGTTGCAAATTAATTAAAAATCTGTATTAATTATTAGCGACGGATGGAACCGTTATGTTTTTTTCTTTTCTGAGTTAAAATTAGCAATGGAAATTATAGTTTCTGTCGTTAAAAATAGCAACAGAAGAAACGAAAATTATTTATGTTGGTAAAAATTAGCAATGGTCAAATTTGCAATCACTCCTTCCGTTGCTAATTGCCATTGTTAATTTTGATGAGCAACGGAAAATAAGCGATTTTCATTGCTAATTGAGTATTTTCTTGTAGTGTTGGACAAGGATTTGAGAGAAATCATTAAGGTGACAAGATCAAGGTTATAGGCTTGGATTAGGAAAATTAATTTTGGATCTGTTAGATGAGTCAAATTGAGTGGATTTGGATTAGATTATTATCGAATCATAATTTCATATTATTGTTGAGTTGAATCATTTTTGGATAGAGTTATTTCAAATTTTAGATTAGATCGGGTACTTAACTCAAATTCATATCACTTTTTCACCACATCAAAACTTCTTGATTGATTTTTCAAATTACCAAAATAAAATTTGATTTTGATTTCAAATTATTTTCTTAAATATCAATATTTAATAAATATTTCAACCATTTCTAAATTTTAATAACCCTATGCAAATTTTAAAAACGATTCATTGTTTAAAAATAATTATTTAAAAAATATGTTGTGGACATGTATTATAAAAAGATTTAATTAAAGTATTATTTTATATTAACTAATTTATTCAAATATATCAAACAATACAAATTATTTGAAAAGAGTGAAGCAGATCATTTTTGTGTCTGGTTTCTTTGAGTTGCCTTTTTTAGAGAAGTAAAAAAGAAAAGATGGTATAATTTATAGCTTTTTTATATATCAATAAAATGACAAAACATAAGTAAAAAAGTGCGTATAATTTATGTATGAATTTTTTAGAAAAAGAATTTAAAAGATAAATGTGTTATAAGAATTGTTGTGTGATCCATTGGATTTATTTTGACTTGACTCGGTTGATTTAAGGGTTGATTCTTACTCGACCTTTAATTTTTTGGGGTCTCATTCAAGTTAATTCATGCATGTCTTTGCTCATATTAGGATGGAGTTTAAGGCTTTTTTTTTTTTCAAATGGATTTGCATCCAATCCACAAATTCAGATAAAATATTTACAGTTCTAATTTTATTTCAGCTTACAAGATTTCTATATATTATCTATTTAATATAACAAATATGAAGTTTTTGTATTTGTTGTACTTTTCTTTTTTGTCTACGCAAAATTCTTTTGGTATTTTTTTTGATATACATAATTTACTACAAAAAGCACAATTCTTTGAAAATAAGCAAAATTTTACAGAAAGTTTCATTTAATTTATAGAATTTATTACTAAAATTCAGAAATTCTTGAGCATGCAAATAATTCATAAATATATATTGATTATAATGTAATGTAATTTATGTTTAATTAAAAAAAAAGATTCAAAATATGACATTGGTCATTAGCCCACAACTTTGGAACTGAATTATATATTCAAAATATTAATTACAATTCAAGAAAAAGAAAATAGAAGCATTATGTCACACCCTTAAATCTTATTTTTAATCTCGCAATAACTGATTGCGGAATTCAAATCCATACCACTTTTTCAAATAGTTTTTGATATACTTTAATTTTCTAATTTTTCTAAAACATATTACTTAAAAAAAATGTCCCATTATCAATTTTTTTTTTAATTTGAAAAGAAAAATCAAATAGCCAGTTCATTTCATTCTTAATTTGACTGTAGTTGAACCTTTTAGCCCATCAAAAGATTCTTTTCTGGGTCAAGATCTGAAAATCTTTCTATATTTACTGATATTCTATTGCCTTAAAATATTAAAATCTCTTTCTTTGTTACATATTAAAAAAAAAAAACCCTTATGTCGTTTTATTTTTTAATTAAAATTAAAAAACCGTTTATTTATATATAAATTGTCATTAAATAGAAAAGGGCAGCGAGTGAAGTGGAAGAGAGAAATTATTGTTGTTATTAAGTAGAAACCAAATTGTTTATTAACAAGATTCCAATAGCAAGAGTCCAGGCTTTCCTTTCTTGGGCTCATCCCCCCTAATCACTAGTCCCGACTCGTCCCTGGACTCTTCTCCATTATTGCTGCTTTTTTTTTTCTTTTTTCTTTTTCTTTTTGTTTTATTAAACTATATATGCCAACCACAGAATCTTCTTCTTGAGCTACATTAATTTACCCAAACAAAGTTTTTTCCTTTTTCTTGATCTGAATTTAAATAAAAATTTTGCCTTTTCTCTGTTTTCATGGGGAACGCTAATAAGAGGACTGGCGATCATAGCGAGTGACCCAAAACTGCAAAGGAAGAGTGTGGTGACGTGCAGGGCAAAGATCGAGGCAAAAGGGGCAGCTGTCTTTGTCCTAAAGGCCTTCTTTTTCTCTTCGGCTTCTTCTTCTTCTTTAGCTTGTTAATCTTTTCTTAACATTAAGAATTTGCATTTCGTTTTCCTGATTACAATACCCGGCCCACGACCATCTTTATTGACGTCAAAAGATTACAACTTGCAGAGAAAACAATGGCCCTTTCTGAATCTAATCATACCTGAAACTACCTATCAAACGGTTCTGCTTTATTTTGCTTCCTCAGCTAGCTGGGTAATTTATTTACCACTTTGTTTTCTTTTCATGATTTAGACATCTGGGTTTGCCTCCTCTCGTTTCTGTCGTTTTCAGTTTGTTTCCTTCCATGTTAATTGGGTTTGTTTGCTTTAGGTATTGATCAACTGATCCGTTTTCTCTCTTCCCATTAGTAAGAGATCAAACTATTCCACTATTATTGCTTTAACTATGTGACTAGTAGCTAGGAATTTGATAATTTGGTATGCGATTTCTTTAGTAGTTGTTATTGTTGAGTGGCTTCAAATCTCAACTTCTGGGGAAAGATGAGTGGAGCCGTGCTTGTGGCTGTTGTTGCTGCAGTTGGTAACTTGTTGCAAGGATGGGATAATGCAACCATAGCAGGTAATTTAACTCAGATTTGCTTCATACTGCCTTTGATGAATTCGTTTTTGCTTGAATTGACTAGATACTTGCTGCTTTCGAAATTAAAACCTGTTTTTTGTCCGATTCTTCATAGTTAAAAAGGGTTCTTTCTCTCTTTTGGTTTGGTTGCAGGGGCTGTTTTGTACATTAAAAGGGAATTCAATTTGGAAAGTGAACCAACTATAGAAGGACTGATTGTGGCTATGTCACTAATTGGTGCCACTGTGATAACTACATGTTCTGGAGCCATATCAGACTGGCTAGGCCGCCGTCCTATGTTGATAATGTCATCTGTTCTTTATTGTATAAGTGGTATTGTGATGTTCTGGTCTCCCAATGTCTATGTTCTACTCTTGGCAAGGCTTTTGGATGGATTTGGTATTGGTTTGGCAGTTACTCTTGTTCCAGTTTATATATCTGAGACTGCCCCAACTGAAATTAGAGGCTTATTGAATACTCTTCCACAGTTCACTGGATCAGGTGGCATGTTTTTGTCATACTGTATGGTCTTTGGGATGTCCCTGACAAAGGCACCAAGTTGGAGATTGATGCTTGGGATTCTTTCTGTTCCCTCCCTTGTTTATCTTGCTTTGACAGTATTTTACTTGCCTGAGTCTCCAAGATGGCTTGTGAGTAAAGGACGGATGCTTGAGGCCAAGAAGGTTTTGCAGAGGCTTCGTGGCAGGGATGATGTTTCTGGTATGTTCTTCTGCTGCATTTTCTGGAGAATTATATGTTTTTTTTTGTCTGAAATATAGTTTTAACTTGCTTTGGTTTAGACTCTTGTAAGTGATTCATCTCCTATTCACAATGATGGGTTATAAAACATTTAACTGATGCTAGAAATTTATTGTTGGAGAATAGCTCTCTGCAGTATTGAAGTCCATGATATTAGAAATTTGGTTATTCCATTTTTGTCCAGAAATGTATTTACATGGCAAAAGCATATAAGAAATTTAGAATCTTTCTGTAGAGAAGGCAAGACTTGCTAACACATATGATTTGTTGATAAAAAGCTCAAATTTTGGTCTTAAAATTTAATGCTTTGCCTTTTATGTAATATGCTATTATTGATAACTGTGTTTCCATCCATCATTCAGATTTTCTGTATATCTGTTAGCCTAACCCTTTTCTGCATTTTGCATGATCATTATTTTCAATAGTTCAGGCTGGTTTGCTTTGGTGTTGGCAATACCATATATCATAGAATAGTTAGTCACATCATAAGGTACATAATATTGTGGTGCCTATCATTTGATAATGGACTGATTGGATGAAACAGAAAGCATATATGCACATAATTGCGATTAATTACTGAATGGAGAAAAATAAAGTCCATTGATTTGGAATTATAGCTATAGTTAAATTAAATATCAAAAATATTGTGTTTAAATGGAGCTTTAAGAAGTTTGTGTTTTATTTCTTTAGTTGACATCACAGGATTGCATAGTTTTGTTTATACCTTCACGGTTGTGCAATAGTTCAATGGTAGTGAAAGATATTGTATGCAAAGGCTAACATTTTAATTGTAGTTTTGTGGAAAAAAAAAAAAAAAAGAAGAGAAAAACTGTGAAATCAAGTGTGTCATTTCCTCTAGGTATATATGTACCGTTTGTAAAATGCTTATTCTTCCTTAGTGAGTAGTCATACTGTGCAGGTACTATACAGAATAATTTTTCTGATGTCACAGAGAGTGATACTGGAGTTATATCAAGGGAAATCTCAGTTGATAGAGTGATGCAAACTAAAATTATAGCCTCGAATAAAGAGTGCTACCATGAATTTAATTTTGTAAGTTTCTTTCGTAAAGAAAGTGCAATATGTCTTTCTCTGGTCTGTATGTGTGTGTTTGGGTGGGAGGTTGGCACTGAGAAGAGCCTGCCCAACTCTCCTAGTTTGAGCTTGGTATTGCTCTCCAATGACCCTGATGGCCTCTCTTTCCTGTTCACATATAAATTATTTAGGTCATGTTGTAAGATTTTTATTTTATTTTTGCCATGTGAGAAAAATATATGTTCAAAACGATTTAAACTTGTCTAGATTTGCTGATAGAGAACAATTTCAAGATAACAATAAATCAACCAAACTTTGAATCAATAGGATAATGAAATGAAAGAAAAGAGCAATTTCATTGATAGAAAGACTGTAAATACAAGATCACAATCCACCTGAAGATAACTTCCCTCTCCAGTGAAGGATCCCTGCTCAACAGCAGCAAGAAACAAAAATGATCAACAAGATGGACTCCAACACTTCCCCCCCTCCCCCCCAAAAAAAAGAAAAGTGAAAATCGTTTCTCCCTAGTATCTAGCTAGGCACTAGGTGTAACTACTTTCTCTCTCCTGCCCTTAACCAGATTTCCTGACCAAAAGACAATATCCAACTAAATCCCCTCAATACTCCTGCTGCATTGCTGTATCTTTAACCCTCTGTTGCATTTGTTGTTTCTTCTTGCGAGTAAAAACTTGCAGTTTTCTTGCCCCAATTGCATCCGGATCCATTGTAGCAGTTTCTCTATCATTTGCTAGAATGATTGTTATTTGTTTCTATTTTTGTTTTCTTACTACTAGGTTCACAATTCCCTGCTATATCAGTGTAATTCCATTAATATCCTACCTTTTAGGAGGATGTGGGGAAGACTAGCTGCTTGTTTTTGGCTTGATATATTTGACAATAAAAAAGTATCATGTGATGATACTGATATGATTCAGATGAACAGGAGAAATGGCTTTACTGGTTGAAGGACTTGGAGTTGGAGGTGAAACATCAATAGAGGAGTACATAATTGGCCCAGCCAATGGTATCATTAATGACCAAGACATATCTGCGGACAAGGATCAAGTGAAGTTATATGGACCTGAAGCAGGTCTTAGTTGGGTTGCTAAACCTGCAACAGGACAGAGTAGTATAGGTCTTGTGTCTCGGCGTGGAAGTATTACGCACCAGAGCGTGCCTCTCGTGGATCCTCTTGTCACACTCTTTGGAAGTGTACATGAAAAGCTCCCTGAGACTGGAAGCATGAGGAGTATGCTTTTTCCACATTTTGGCAGTATGTTCAGTGTGGGAGGGAATCAAGCTAGAAATGAAGAGTGGGATGAGGAGAGCCAAGGGAGGGAGGGTGACGATTATGCATCTGATGCTATTGGAGGTGACTCCGACGATGATTTGCAGAGTCCATTGATATCACGTCAGACAACAAGTGTGGACAAGGAATTGGTCCCACATGCACATGGAAGCCTTTCAAGCATGAGACAAGGCAGTCTGATGCAAGGAAATGCTGGAGAGCCTGTTGGTAGCACTGGGATTGGTGGTGGTTGGCAGTTAGCATGGAAATGGTCTGAGAGAGAGGGCCAAGATGGAAAGAAGGAAGGTGGGTTTAAAAGAATTTATTTGCATCAAGAGGGTGTACCTGGTTCTCGACCCGGATCTCTGGTTTCTCTGCCTGGTGGTGATGCCCCTGCAGGGAGTGAATTCATCCAGGCTGCTGCTTTGGTTAGCCAACCAGCTCTTTATTCTGAAGAGCTTGTGAAGCAACATCCAGTTGGACCAGCTATGATTCATCCTTCTGAAACTGCAGCTAAAGGACCTAGTTGGAGTGATCTCATTGAACCAGGAGTCAAGCATGCATTGTTTGTTGGCATGGGAATTCAAATACTTCAGCAGGTAAGTTTTAATATTCAATTTGCTTGGTTTTTCCCTGGCAGATATAAAACAATGGCAGAATATCTTGCAGTTTTCCTTTCTTTTGTCATCTGTTCACGTCTCCTCGTAAAATATAGATCTTTTCTCATTTCTTTTGATAATAACATTCTGGAATAAGACATGGGCGCCAATTGTTTCTGGGTTCTAATTGTGACTGGTGAATTGATTTGACATTCATGATTGTCCTGTTTCTTTTTTTCTAGGTTGTTAGGGATATAAAAATCGATGAGTGCATGTTGAAATATGGACTTGGATATTATTTAGTGCTGGAACTTGAAAAACAAAAAATTGTTTTTAGTGACCACAAAGTTTGACTCGATTTTATCTAAAGCCGGATTTGAAAGATATTGCATCCAATCCTGGAAAATTTGAATTTTTTTCCAGGCTGTTTAGTTGGATTCATCAACTATCATATAAAATTTTGTCGTTTCTTGTTGAAGATACAGAATATAGCTGGCAATCTAAGAGTTCCAAAGATTTTACATATGCAGCAATTTAACTAATGAATTATCTTTGTAAATCCTTCTGAATGAACTGGTATCTGGCATATGTTCTGTTTTTATTTTTCAGTCAAATCTTTAAGCTTCAATGCTAAAGTCTATTTAAACTGCTTGATAGCCCTATCATATTCTGTCTTCAGTGTACATACACATTCAAGTTTGAAGTATATGTAATTTCTTAATGAGTTAAGGATAACATGTCAAGATTCTTTTCTACTTCTCTGAACATGCATCTGAAAAATTTATGTATACATGGTGCAGTTCTCTGGCATAAATGGGGTCCTATATTACACTCCTCAAATTCTGGAGCAGGCAGGTGTCGGAGTTCTTCTTTCAAACATGGGCATTAGTTCAGCTTCTGCATCTCTCCTTATTAGTGCAATAACAACATTGTTAATGCTCCCATGTATAGCTGTTGCCATGAGGCTCATGGATATCTCTGGAAGAAGGTATTTTGACTTATTTGTTTCTTTTTAAATAACTTTCTTTTTTTTTTTTTTCCACTGAAAATGTCTCCAGGCATTATCACCTTCCTTTAGATGCCCAAAAATGTTTGTAATGATGATATATTTGTCAAGGGGAAATTCGTTTATTTGGGTTGTCCAAAAATTTTTTTATTTATTTTTTCTTTTTTATTTTTGCTTTAGCAAGTTCATATGTCAGTCCGGTTCATAATAGTGATTTTAATTCTTCTAGGCACTTCCATTGGTAGACATGCTTATATTCAAATATGCAGTACTTGTGCAATGGCATTATGTCTGACCTGGATAAGTAATAATTACTAGTGTAAATTGGCAATCTGAAATCAACTTACAATTCCTCTACCTGATATTCCTCATTACTAATCAAAAGTTTTTGGTGTTTAAGTGGAGTTATTGTTGCATTATTTGAGTTTGATAAAAATGATTAAGAATTATATAGTGACAATTTGAACAATCGATTAAGTCAATCTTTTACTTTATTTTCCTTGTTTCCAAGGAAATGAATTTGGTGTTTGAAGGATTTATTGGAGGATATCATACAAGGAAGGGGTTCTGACCTATTGGTTTAGTCCTTAGTTCTCCGGTTTAACATTGTATTATGGAATGAATGCCTGAACTGTGAATTTATAAAATTGGGTGGGGATTCTGTGGAATTCATGAATCCGAAGTGACCAACCTTATTTCTAAAATGGAATTGCATTGACAACAATTTTTGGAAAAACTGAAAAAAAAAGGTGCTTTGGCAATTTAAAGTTGCAGAAATCAGTTCCTTCTCTGTTTGATGAATTTAATACTTTGATTTCCTAAAATTTGTATTATCTCATGAAATAATTGGACATGAATGTTATGATTTACTCCTTATGAATTTCATCATGATTTTTAAGGAAAAATGTTTAAAAAATGTGTTTTGGCAACATAATTTTTGTTTGATAATTTCAATACATTGATGTGAATCCTTTTTAATTAAAACTTTCTAATGAACTAACATTTTCATGACTTGGATATGATCAATTAGGATTCATTCCTTAAAAGTGTGAATATTTTCCAAGGAGTTTTCAAAACTTTTTTTTAGTTAATTACTTGATCTAGTGGTAAATAATGCCTTGGAAATCTAGCCAGCAAGTTCAAACTTGAAGCATGATAGGCTGGAAACTTTCAATGAAGTTAGCACCAACTCTGAGAAAATTTGGGTCTATCATGTTTTATACTCTGTTCCATGCTTGTGCACTTGCATACAAACACACATGTAAATCCACATTTACATGTGTGTGAGGAGCGCAGAATCTTCTGCTTTGCATCGTAACTAGAAATCTTCAGTGCCTTTATTGTGCCTGACATCTCTCTCTCTCTCTCTCTCTCTGTGTGTGTGTGTGTGTGTAGAACTGAATTTTCTACTGTGCTTGGCAATTGATCATCTTCTCTGTCAATCTTTTTGAGTGGTGTTCAAGAATTTCTAGGAGTAGAAGTAATTGAACAGGGATTTGCAGAAAATTTTCATTCTTCACTCATCTTCTTCATTTCTGATTCTTAAATCATTTGTCTTGATTGCAGGACTTTGTTACTTTTCACAATCCCAATCTTGATCATCTCTCTCCTCATCCTAGTCCTTGGAAGTGTGGTGAATCTAGGCAGTGTTGTGAATGCATCTATTTCCACTGTTAGTGTTATACTCTACTTCTGTTGCTTTGTCATGGGATTTGGGCCAATTCCAAACATACTATGTGCAGAAATCTTTCCTACCCGTGTTCGTGGCCTCTGCATTGCCCTATGTGCCCTCACATTTTGGATCGGTGACATCATTGTCACCTATACACTTCCGGTTATGCTTAAATCGATTGGTCTTGCTGGTGTCTTTGGCTTGTATGCAATTGTTTGTGTTATATCATTGGCATTTGTTTACTTGAAAGTTCCAGAAACCAAAGGCATGCCCCTTGAAGTCATAACTGAGTTCTTCTCTGTTGGGGCGAAGCAGGCAGCTGCTATGAAGAACAACTGATTGGTTATCTGCTGATGAGAAGTTTTGACTTCTTCTTCTTCATTTTTTTTTTAATTTTTAATTTGCTGTTTGGTTGCGGTTTTCTCTTCGATAACGGTAAAGAGAATCTATACTTTTGTAGAAAGAAAATGTCTGTATAATGTTGCTGTTGGTTTTGTTTTCACGACATTCAAGCTTCATTTTAACTTTATAAGTTCAAATTTTTGAATAACTTCATTTTCTGCTAGCTCAAGGATTGGTATAATACATATAAAATGGATGCATATACAAAAGTTGTGCTGCGGCAGGAAAACAATGTAGATTGTTTTAGGATAACAACGTAATTTTGCTTTAGTACCTCTAAAGTGCAGGGCTCGTGTAATTATACTACCAAAATCAAGAGTCATTCACTGTGTTGTTTTGAATGTAGCCTTTGATTTTGTTGTTTTGAATATAATATCAATCTTCATTTTGAAGTTCGAAATCACAGAATGAAGCAATGGCAATAATTCTGACCAATAACTTGTCAAGAAAGATTGTACATAAGAAATTTGTACAATTATCAATGACAATGATACATGTGAGAATGCTGGTTACCATAATTGTACATGCATGATTGCTTTTGTGTTTCTGTTCTCGCATACAACAAACTGCCTTCTTCCAGAATATACACAATTAAATAAGTTTAGGCGTCTTCAGCTACATTAGCTAAGAATATAATTTTACAAGTTATGTGGCGAAGTATAACTTGATCTTAACCAGCCATGGATGAAAACTTGTGACCTTATCAGAACTGAGAACACCAATTAATGAAGCCAAACTTCACTATTATGCCTCTTTTGAGAAATGTCTCTTTGGACCCTCTCACTTCCATTTATTGATTCATCCTCCTTCACATAATCATTTGATAATTCATCTCCACGTTTTCGCTTTGACTTGCTCTTCCATTCATCTACCTTATCATCAGCAAATGATAAGAATGTTAGAATCCGTTTGGAGTGGGAACTGCTGTGGACAGAAGGACCTACTGCATCATGAGGGATGTAGTGGCTGAACTGACGGAACATCTTGCAGAGGTATATAAAGAGAGCAATAAAACAGGCAATTCCACAGATGAGAAAAAGCCCCCAGAAGCTTTGTAACTCCAGCTGTTCAGACTCGGAGCTTTCTGAACTACAGATTTTTCTTTTCAGCCACTTGTCATGAAGTTTTTGAAGATCACCATTCTCGGATAGAGTGAGAATGGCAGTTGACAAGTCAATGGCTAAAGGAGAATCCCTTGGAAATGCCTGTAAAGTGTACATGGCAGTAAGACTCAAAATAACATAGCAAAGTACTTTATTTGAAAAAAGGAGAACAGAATGAAATAACACAGTTTGCAAAGCAGAGCTAGTGGAGCCACAGGCATTTACAACCACCTACTGCAAACCAACCATTTATGTGAATATCGGTGATTCCTTATAAGCACCTTATTGAACCCATGACAAAGTTCAGTACTTGTTTGAGTCCATTATGCTTGCCCATTAGCATTGAACCCAGAACAAATATCAGTGCTTACTCGTTTGAGTCCATTATGCTCACCCATTAGCTTCTCTTCAGGTATATATATATCTAATATGTTCTCATATTTGTTTGCTTTAAAGCTCCACTTACTAGAAAGGCTAAAGCATGAAGTTAGACTGCAGAATGACCTTTAAATTTTGCAGTTTCATCGTTTCAGGTTTGAATAAAATGTTCCCTAAAGTCCGTTGATGTATAACTCAAAGCATTATCTGTCCCAACTCCACGCAATTTGTTTGCGTGTGCGTGTGTGCGAATGGTGTGTGTGAGTATAACCAAGTCAATTGTCTTTATCTAATTCTTGGACTTGCACATCCTATAAGCCATAATTGTGCCACTGTCAAAGGATACTAAAATAAAGGTTTCAAAATAAAATTAATTAGTTGATACTGAACAACTCACAAATCCCCATCCACTTTTGGTAAACTCTTGGCCTCTAATTGAGAATTCACAATGCTCCGAGAGGAAGAGATCCACATAAGGTCGCTCATCAACCACAGCAGCAACAGTTCCATTTGCTAAGGCAGTTGCATACTCTTCTGGTGAGCCAAGAGGAACAAGTCTACTTTTAGCTACACTGAGTTCCTCAATCAGATAATTTTCTGTAAAGGACCCTACTTGGTATCCAATACGCTCAGTGGTAGTTACCAGGGTATCGATGCTTTTAATTGGAGAAGATAATTGTTGGACTGTAAGGATTGATGTCAGACTTGCAGTGTAGCTTGAGTTGATAATCAGAACAACAAAAAG
The DNA here is from genome assembly GCA_037975025.1 of Excoecaria agallocha. NCBI lineage: Eukaryota > Viridiplantae > Streptophyta > Magnoliopsida > Malpighiales > Euphorbiaceae > Excoecaria > Excoecaria agallocha. Next base: position 71,905,300 of record CM075809.1, on the reverse strand, counting down.
CCAGATGATCAGCACCAAACGACCAAGTGTGCTTACTGTGTTTTCTCCTGAAAATTTTAGGGAAATGCAGAATTGGATTTATCGACTAGTTAAAAATAAGTTCCTTAATAGAATGCAGTATAGAATGTCAAAATGCTAAAGGAACTTACTATGAGCAAAAAACATAGTTGAGAAGCTAAACCTGCATGGGGAGAAAAAGTGGGAAACAAATTAGCCATTTGTGAAGTCACAAAGGGGAGAATGCACAAATCAAAAGAAAAGAACAGAAAATTTACATATTTTAAACTTTTTGAAATTTGGGATTGATTCAAATCCAAAGATTTGTTAAATAACAATAATTGTAGAGAGTTTATATTTACAATTACTTCATGATTTCTTAATATATGTGAATACCAAAATTTCCTATGATATAATACTTGCTGTATAAAATCTTTGTATCTGATCACTTTTAAGAATCGATTGAATCCCCGAATTTTCTTCATAGACTATATATGTTCTGAATTTAAGCTTTTGATATCTTGTAAACATACTGGACGAGAAACAACCAGTTCCCTTCAATTACACTCTTCAAGTAAATTGTTTACTCAGTTTTATGGTAGGGGAAGGCCATGTTGGATATTTGTTTCTCAAGTTAAATGTGAACAATGATGATGTGTGCACCACAGTTACATAGACAGAAAGGTATGTGAATGAGGTGTGGAATTTTAGAGGAAATGGTCAGATTTATCTTCTTTGTAAATTTCGGAGCAAAGACAAAACTGTGAAGCTACAATGATCTAGTCTTACTTGTTCCTTCTTAGTTTTTAATATGGATACAATGATGCCTTAGTGACACTTGTTCACAATCGCTCTGATAAGGGATTGATGTACAGCCTATGAAGAATGTTAGAGACTGGGAATTTTAAAGGCCTTCCAGGACCTCAAATATTTTATTTAAATAAATTTGTAGGATTGGGAGTGATGAAACCAAAAATAAAAGTTATCAGCCCAACATATTGCTCATTTGACTTTGATTGTAATAATTTCTACATATAGGCAAAAGTAAGACTTCAGAATATCTTGCTTAGAGTCTAAGTAATCCTGAACAAATTAGCAATTTGCTTTTTTTGGGTCAAAGTGCGATAAAAAGTTTTTCCTTGGGTCCTAGTTCTAGTAGATTATCAATTAGTTGAATTTTGTACATATTCTTGAAATTTTTCATTTTCTTTTAAAAAGCTTTAGCTGTGCCAAAAAGGAGTCTCTTGATTACAAGAACTTGAATATTAGCTTAATAACAGTTTTGGCCTTCAACTATTAAAACAATAAAGAAAAACTCATATGATCCTGAGCTTGTTTTTAGCCTTGGGAAACTGCAATTGAGCTACACTTTTATTATTTTAAGAAGAGAAATAGAGAGAAATTATGCAACACACTGCAATAAAACTTCACAGTGGCATTCTAAAATGTACTTATTCTAACCTCCTAATCATGCGAGGAGCAAACGAAGAAACAAGGCAAGCTTTGCATTTATTTCAGGCATACGCCACAGCCTCGATTTATTTTCAAATAGCTCATTTACTCATAAATAATATTTACGTTATAGCTTCATTTGTTTGATTATGCAATAGTTAGACAGTTACACCCAGTTTATCCTCTACTCAACTATTAACCTATATATTTACTGAGAAATAAAGGTACAATTGTCTAACACAACAAAGTACTCACCAGAGGATTGTGACAAGTTGCTTCTTAGGCGGTCCGCGGAACTCGTCATTAATTCTATGTTCAAGGATCCATACAACAGTTCCCACGGCAAGGAAAGAAACTCCTGTAACAGCCCACATCCATGGAGTAAATGGTTGCAAGAATGCCCATGCATTTGAATTCTGTTTCTTGACTGGAGCCACCACAACAAGACCCGACTCTATGTATGGCTGGGTAAAATCCACAGCCCTTGTTCGGTTAGTGACAATTGCAATGTCTCCGACAGCAACATCAAAGACCTGCAGGAATAAATTCACAAGTTCAGTTGATACAATATTGTCCTTATATTCCATATTAAAAATTTGTTCATATTCTTCTATATCCAAGGTTCATATACTCACACCTAGATTGATCTGATTTACAAGCTCAGAGTAACTTGGGTTCTTATGACCATCTCCGTAAGGAATGAACTTGTGTGGAACTGCGTAGGGGAGCAGTCTTATGGCAGCAAGGAATACATCTATGCAATATCCTTTGACTACATCAGTACCATTGACTTTTGAAACGAAGTCCCGATAACTAACTCGGTTTGGAATTCCTATTTTTAATTGCCTTCCATTGTCTGGAAACACCCATCCACGAGGAATAGCTATTCCTCCTCCAGGCCATGCAACTTTGGATAAGTGTTGGCTGGAACTTGACCGGTTAGGTGGTTTCCCATACAGAGTCTCTGGGGGAACAACTGATAGTCCAGAATAATTAGACCAGTATCCAATTTGCTGATACCCAGTTTCAACCACATTAATGATATCAAAAGAAGGATGTAGAGGAGACCGGTCCGAATTAAATTGAATAGGTCCAGTTAGACCTGTCATATTTGTCTGTAATACGTTTTTAAGTAACTTGTTTCCTCCATCAAAAATGCTTAATGCTGAAAGGTTCAAGGTCCCACCTCCTAGACTACTTAATTTTGAATCGTTGGAAAACGAAATGTTATTTCCTTGATCCAAAAACATTTTCATGGCATGAGCAATCATCCAAACTGTGTCATAAGCATACAGACCATAAGGGTTCAACCCTATAGAACCCTTGCTTAGCTTGTTCCACCTGGACTCAAAATCCACTCTGCTTTTTGAGTCTGGAATGTGTGGGCGAAGTGTGAGAGTTCCCTGAATAGAATTTGCAGTTTTTGGAGAAAGTGGTGAACTTGAATCTATAACGGTGGACAGCCATGTAGTAGCTATCCAAACAAAGCCATCCCCCATCATACCAAGACTTTGAGCCACATCAAAAACTAAGAGACCTGTTCTGGAGAAAGTATGTAACACTATTACTCTAGATTCCATTCTTAGAATCTTAGCCAATTCATTTTGAACATCAGTTCGGTTTGCAGTTGGATCCGGTGGAAGTGCTACCTTATAGGAAATTCTGCAACGTCTTTCAGCAAGTTTATCACCTAATGTGGTTATACCGTTTCTGCTCTGATCATCATCACTATATACTGCAACAACCTCAGCCCAACCATAATAACTAACCATCTCTGCAATGGCAGTCATCTGAAACAAATCATTGGGAGCTATTTGCACAAAGTAAGGATACTGGAGAGGCGAAAGGGTGGGGTCTAGAGCTGTAAATGATAATAGTGGAACATGGAGCTCATTTGCAAGATGAGAGAGTACATGAGCCATAACAGCATTTTGTGGACCAATAATAGCTACTGTATCAGTCTCCATAAACTGCAATGCTACGGTCAATTAAGAAACATAATTCCCAAGTTTTAGCATTTCACAAAATATAAAAAATGCTGTGGATGACGTTAAGAAAATAACGTGCCACAACCACGGAAATACGCAATTAAAGATTGAAAAAAACAGGATAAGAAGCAGCAAACCAGGAAAGCATACCACCAATTATACCAAGAAATCCACTGAAGTTGGAATCATGCATGATTATGAGCAACTTCCTTCCTCCAAGAATGGTGGGATCAGAATTTATATCGTCCTCGGCAGCCTTCATGGCAATCTTTGAAACTTTTCCATTTATAGTCCCAAAAGTAAAAATAGCTCCAACATTCACAACACCAGGGCTTCCAGTTGCATCCCCAAATGTGCAAGGAATGATACAACAAAGGAAGAAGGACAAGTAGCAAACCAGATTCATGGTGTTTTCTAATTCATGAATTTTACAACCTAACTCCAAAAATGAAAAATAACAACCACAAACAAATCAATATGAAATACAAACAGATGTTCAAGCAACTGGAATATAATAATAGTGTCTTTAGTAAGAAGATATAGCAGATACTACGACAAGCATCAAATTACAGTTCTTAAGAGCAGCAAAAAGGGAAGGGGAAAACAATGAAAAAAGGCAGCCTATCCATGTCCAAAAGCAGGAAGCATAAACTCGCAAAATCATTTTCCCCATAAAAAAAAAAAAACAAACAAACTTCCACAACATCAATAAAAACCCAAAAAGAAAGATGAAGGTGAAGCAAAGAATTGGGTATCAAAAGGAATAAAGATTCACCTCAATGAGAAGAGAAACAAGTAAAAGTTCATTAATACAAGAAGAACCAAAGCTAATTAAAAAGGGAAAAGAAAGAAAAGAACACAGAGAAGAGAAACACTTACAAGAGAAAAACTATCGCTGTGAAAGCAAAGAGAAGACACCTAGCTCAGCAAGTGGGCGCTTTCCATAATTAATAAAAATTAATTAAGGAATAGAAATATTATTAGAAAAAATGGGAAAAGGAAGAAACTTGGTTAGTTGGGTTTCCACCATAGAATCTGTGCTTTAGCATGGGGTTTTGTTTGGGGATAATGGAAGAGAAAATCATGATAAAATCTGACCAGCAGAAAGGCAAATCTACAAAGGGGACAAACCAATAACTCCAACAATGCTATTTTTTTTTTTTTTTAATTTTTCGTCGCATGGGATATAAGAGCATATGTTTGTTTCGTTGGATTTTGGTAATTTGGAATTCTTGCTTTTGTGTTTCCATGATGACGACTGTGACTACCAACCTCATTGTTGGCCCCTGACGTTATTTTCCACTCGCAGGTTTGACCTCACTTATCTACGCATGTCTTTTTTTTTTTTTCGTTGTCTTTAATTTTTTTTTAAATCATTTCTTAATTTATATTTAAGCTATGCTTCTATTATTATGTATCCAATGCAGTCTTTATACGGCTGCAACAATAAATATGTACGACTACATGATTCTGATTCCCATCTTTGAGATACGTAGAGAATTTGAATTGATTATTCTAAATTCAAACAAAATATTGTGAATTTAATAAGTGCAAACTAGATAGTACTAAATAAGATTTTGAAATTAGTAAGTGAATTATGATCTTGTATAGCAATATAGAAGTAACTCAAATTTAACATAAGCAAATTAATAGATATGAATTTCTAGTAAATTAGTTATTTGTTATTTATCTGTATCAAGTAATATATTTTTAATTTTAACTTAGCAAATGAGTTGTTTGTTTACAACATAGGTTTGTAATGGAAAGCTAGTTCAAAGTGAAGATCGGAGAAGACCATTCTTATCTGTAGGTAGTAACTATATCACGATGGCTTATAAACTGTATATTACATTGGAAATATTTATAACCGCATTCATAAGTATGTCACATGATATGTACAAAAATATATGTAAAATAGCTTGATATATGAATTATGAACTTTAAAATGAAGTTTTGATGATGTATAATATGTCTTGTAGATGAGCCTGTTACATGATCGGTTGTAAGTGAATGGTAGCATCCCTAGAACTCTCCTAAGGTATATAAGGATGTAACATAGCATTTGGGTAACATGTGTGATGCTTGCCTCTATGTCTTAAAAACTTCAAAAGAACATGAAAAAATTGATGTTCATATTATCATCTTTCATATAATAGAGTTGTTCATTGAACAAGCTCGAACACAACGATTTGAGATATTGCTATTGTTATTTCATTCTAAGATGTTGGAAGGCACTTCAGCTATGGAACAAGGGCTGAAGATGTTGGGCTATATTGAGAGGCTCACCTCCTAAAGCTTTTTATGATGAATCATGAATTAAGCGTGGAAAATTCTTTAAATTCTTCCTAAACAGTTATTTAAAATTTGTGTTAAATTTTCGTATGAGGAAGAATGCAACCATATCGACTGAACTCGTGATCTTGCACCAAGATCGCTTCTATTTAAAAGAATCAAAAAGAAGTCATGGTGGTTGATTCTGCTTCTTTAAAGTACAATAAGTTTTTTTAAATGAAGACGAAGTCAGTCAAGGTCTAAGATGTAATTGAGAAAAATGGCAAGCAATCTATTATTCTTATAGAGACTTACTTCTATTGTGCCAAGGTTTGACAGTGGAATAGGACTGCAATAACTATTTAAGGACTCTTAAAAAGTACAAGCAAGGGGATGCTTCAACTTCAAGTATTTATCTTACTTAGGTAAAGAAATCTCAAATGCAAATTCTAAGAGAGCAAAGAAACATAACTTCAACACATTTTTTTTTAGAGCATTGTCATTTGGGCCATATAAATGAGAGTCGCATGACTAAGTCAAATAATTTGGGTGACTCAGGTTCATTTGACTATAACTTACTGGAAACATATGAGTCTTGCTTATTAGGCAAGATGACAAAAGTGCCCTTTAGTGGTAAAGGAGCACGTGCTTGTCTTGCATTGGAACTTCTACATTCAGATGTATAAGGTATAATGTCCACACATGCCAGATGAGCTTATATGTACTTCTAAACCTTCATTTACTCAATATTTGGGTGTGTGTGTGTATATATATATATCAAATGAAGTATAAATATGAAGCTTTGGAAAAGTTAAAAAAAATAGAAATGAAGTAAACTAACAACTTGGCTAAAGTATTAAAAAACTAAGATCATATGAATTTGGGGAATACATAAGCAAAGAGTTTCAAAGTTATTTGAGAGATAATATAATATTATCTCGGTGGACCACTCTATATACACCACAACATAATGGTGTATCTAAAATGAGAAATCAAACTTTATTTGACATGGTTTGATATATTATAGGTCTTGCAGACTTACCCAAATCATTTTAGGGTTATGCGATAGCTTTGAATTAATACTATATTTATTTGCACGTTTTTAGCGTGTTTAGAAGTTATTTTAGTATTAATTTAGTTAATTTTGTGTTTAATTATATAAGTCTTTAATTTATGTCGGTTTAATTGCATTTTAGTATTTTGTAGGTGTTTAATTGAAGAAAGAAGAATCACTTTAGTGGAGGAGAAAATCACCCCAACCAAGGTCCTTAAAACAAGAAAGAGTAGTGACATTTCAATCCAGAAGCAAACACTTCGGTGGAGGTGAAAATCACCTTTATTGAGGAAGACATGAATAGGAAGCAGATAAGATCACCTCGGTGGAGGAGAAATTAACCTCTACCGAGGCAAGGCAAAATTTTTCAAAGGATAAATCACCTCAATGAAGGTGAAAAACACCTCACTACAAGAAAAATTCATTTTCTCGATAGAAATTACCAAAAAATTTGAGTGAAATTCCGTAGGAAAACCAAATTACCGACAGAATTTAGCGACGAAAAATGGCGAAGCTGAACTGGTTGTAGGTGCCTTTGCCGACGAAACAAAATTTACCGTCGCTAATTCTGTCAAAGGTGCAACCAAAAACCGTCGTCATTCGCAATATTTACCGACGGATTTAGTTCCGTCGTTAAAATTACCGAGGAATTATATTTTCCGTCGGAAACTTTACCGACGAAAATAAGTATTCAGTAGGAAAATTTCCGACGGAATATAAATCCGTAGGCAAATTTAATGACGGTGTTTATTTCCGTCGGCAATTTTGGCTTCTTGTAAAAAAGTTGAGACGGAATTATCCGTCATTATTCCATCACTAAAAATATTTTATATTTTTAATAAATATCTAAGATCAGTATTTTGCCATTCTCGTATATATGAATGGGAATAATTCATATATTTTTAATAATTAGCTAATAATTATTTAAACATGAACTGTTTAAAGTTATTAAATACATTACATGAAGAAAATAAAATATTTTACAGGTTGAAACAACTATTAGTGGCTAAACATGATTTTTTTGTTACTTCTACAAATCTATTGGCTAGTTTAAACTAGCATCATATATCTTCTTGAGTATATTCTGCTTGAATATATATGCAGCTTAGGATTTGGAGGAGGGGGCAGCTTAATAAAAACGATAAGGACTTTCATCTTAATAAATTAATTGAAAAAGAAATTGGAAATTGACTTGTCATGACTATTTAATAGATGGGATGGGAAGTATATGTGATAAATTGTTATTTATTACGATTAAAAATAAGAAAGATACATAATTAGTCAAAAAATGAAAAAAATAATAAAAAATACAATGGGCAGAGAGGATACAAAACCTGGTTTAGACTTTGTTCAAGGCTCATGCTAGTTCTGAGCATCTCAAAGACTTTTTTCAACCTTGGCTTGTCTTGGTATATCAACTTGTTATTTCTTATCTGCACCATTCATCACTATGCTGTCATTTTTAGCAACCAATTATTTGAACAACCAGTAAACTAAAGTTGAGGCCTTTTATGAGTTATAGATAAACACATATCTATATGTTTTAAAGGAAAAAAGGATGTCACATGCTTAATCAATTAGCAGCACGGATTTTGGAATAAAAAAAAAAGTTGGAACACAAGTTAAGGTATAAAACTAAGTGACAATAATAACCATATATATTCTTCTTACTCTTTGATAATAAGTTTCCTGGACACGTGGTATATTATAAGATCTACATAATTTCAGTATCAAAATTATTGTATTATATATATATATATATCCGATCCAACAGTTACTTGTATATTTTATTTTTCATAGCTTACATTCTAGTTTTTAACTAACAGGAATTAAAACAAAGGTATTAGAAAAATCTGCAAGAACATAATTATTGATCAAGTATTTAGATGTCCAAAAAAAATATTTTAGGTTTCTAATTAACAATGTAAATCATATTTTGAAGCTGAGGAGATGCCAATCCCCAAAGATCTAAAAATCCCAATCCCCAAAGATCTAAAACTTTCTGTTAGAGAATAATCCACGAAAATAATCTTAACTCTCAAAATTAGTATTTCAGGAATGATTCAATAAAAATAAAAATTTAAAAATAAATAAAGGAAGATAGAATGATTAAATAAAAATAAAAATTTAAAAATAAATAAAAGAAGATAGAACGAGAACCTTAATAGGAGATTCAATGCTACTCAATGCATAGAATCTACAACTTCAAGGAAACTTAAATGCAAAGATCCGAGTTTGAAGTAATAGGTGAGTGCACATGAAAGACAAAAATTGGGCCTATCTCAAAACTAGATGATGCAATGGACCAACAAAAAGCAATATGATGCATACCCCCTGGGAAATCCATTTGAGTTACCAAAGCTACCATTAGCAGTTGCTTTCACATTTTTAAGCTTTTAATGTAAAAACAAGAGATGCAGCCTACTAGAGTTTATAATTGAGAAATGTAAATATCAAAAACCAATCAGCAAAATTTAAAGCTCAATCAAATTGTGAAAATAGACCTACACATTATCATACATAAACCATAAACAGTGTTGTATCCTCGTCCGAAATAGAAAACAGAATCCAAGGATATATTCCAAATGCTTAATAAATCAAAAACAATAAAGTGCTAATTCAATAAGTGCATGAACATGTTGCACAATCAAATCCACAAACTATGACCTATGTGGAAAAGCATAAATAAATTCCAAATAATTCAACTAAACACTTTCGAAAAAACATCATACTGGAAATGATTCAGGATTCAAAAACCACACTAAGTCAATAAATCAGAATTTTTTTTCTTACAATAACAATAAATAAATAAATAAATAAATAAAACAGGAAAAGATAGACTTTCAAAAAAGTAATCAGAAAAAATACCTTAATATCCTCATTTGAGACACCATAATCTAGATTAGATATGTAAAGCTTTGTCCCAGTCTCAATAACGGTGTATTCTTAACTTTATATTTGTATCTTAATATTACATTTGTGATGTTTGAGTAGTTCTTTTGCTTAGGAATTCTTAAACCATTGTGGTATTGGAATTTTGAGTTTAATGAATATTTGTTTGTTTTCTTCTATTTTCCTTATGATTAATTCTGCACTTATTGTTGATGTTTGGTTTTAATTTTTAATATATCGAGAGATGGTTAATTATTGAATTCGAATGTTAATTGTATGTGCATATGCCTTGTTCTCTTATTTTCTGCATCTAGTTGTCTTTATGTTCCAAAATGAGATTTTGAATCCTATGTGTGAATTATATTTAGCTCAAGTGTGTTGGAAAATAAATGAATTTTTAAATGGGTTTTTCGAGAGGAGATTCATTTGAGATCTAGGAATTTATGAACCCAAGCCGATGCTAGTCATTAGGCTATTCTTAATTAGAGAGCTTAGTAATCTAGAATGATGTTCTTAAGTAAAAGACCTATTTTGAGTTGAGCTTTTTCAAATATTCATGTTAATATTGTAATTACATTTATAAGGTTAGAATTTCCTAAGCATTAATTTCAATTTTGTTGATTTCCTTGATGAACTTGTTTTAATTTAGTTGTTAATTTTTAGATTTAATTTTTGCCTAACCTAACTCTTTTCAACTCAAATTTGGGAAACATCTCAAATTAATTTCACTCAATTATAGATACTTTACTTAGCAGTTCCTATTCCCTTGGGTTCGATATTCTTGAGATTTTAAATATATTTTCCTATATTACTTAGCCGATATAGTACACTTGTTAAACATCGGTCATTATGTATTGAAAGTTATTATTCATGCATTAAAAATAATTCCAACCATATATGTTAATTTTACACCATATGAGATGCGTTATAGTAGGAAACCTATACTTTCACACATTAAAGTGTAAGGTTGTTCAGCTTACGTAAAGAGGATAACATTAGACAAGTTAGCTGCTAAGTCTAGTAAGTGTTTACTTGTAAGCATGTTGTCTACCATCCTTTGGTTTCTAAGCATGTTGTCTTTTTAGAGAATAGTTCCTTTTGAGAGAAGATAGTGCAAGTAAATTTGAATTTGATGAAGTTTAAAATCCACAAATAGAAACAGATAAACCAATTGATTTAGAGACTGTCACTTACACATATAAGAAAATAGTTGAACCTATAGTTACACAAACTCCTAAGAGATCTACTAGAGTTAGTTATGTTCCCAAGGGATATGGATTTCTTATAGATGAGGAAAAAAATATGACTATAGTAAAAAACATTGAGCCCAAAAAGAATATCTTATACAATAATTACAAAAAAACAAAAGTCTTCCTTGGCCTTTGTAGTTGTCCAACTCCTAATTTTACAACTCTTAAATTAACCTTCAAAATCTATACGAAGGAAATAAACTATTGTGCTAAGCATAAAGCTTAGTGGGGCAAAGAAAATATGAGTGAGGGTGACTAATCACAGCAGCCACCAAGTCATACACACAAATGAGAAAATAGAGAATAAATAAAAGTAAATAAACTTTAGAGATAATGCATAATAAATAATTTTGTACTTATACTAATTACCTTTAAGCATGAAAGTATAGATTTCAACTAAATAAGGTATAGTGTATTTTAAAATAGACAACAAATAATAGAGTATATCATTCTGAATTGCCTGCTACGGTCTTTAGATATGGGTAATAGGATGAAACAAAAAGATATTATAGGTATGAAAATAGAAGAGACATTGCATCGAATAAGAAATTATTTGACTTTATCAAACGGAAGAGACATAGTCTCAACAGAAGACACAGAGATGTCAAATAGAACAGAAAGAACTACGATCCTTCTAGGCATGCCTATTTACTCACTATTCAGAATCTAGTAGGTTCTATTCTTAATAATATACAATAGGTTATAAACTTTAAACTCCATACTTCAAAACCATCATACATCAAATATAAATAGAATTGATATCAAAATAATAATTTTTTTAAAGCAATGCTCGTATCTACATCATACTTGAATAATTTATTAACATAAGAACAAACCTAATCAATATAATATAAGCTCAAATGCATATTAGATATATTCTTATAATCATGTGAAATGCTTATACAACCTTCTAGCCCATTTAGAGAAGAGAAGAAAATAAGCAAAAATTTCAAACAACAGGGGGGGTTCCATGGTGGTCACTAATATGTGCTCGCCATGAGACCGTAAATTCAGAAATTACTGTTCATACAGAGAACACCCTTACCACAGACATGATATTTTGTCCATCGTGAATACTCAAACTCATGCAGGGGTCACGACGGTCAAAGATGTGTGACCATCCATAAGTCCCATTACGACAAAAACAATCTCAAGGGGTCCTAAAGATCCTACAATAGCAATTCCCATTCTACCTCATTTATGTCTGAATTAACATTAATTTCATAACTCTATTCTAATAATACAATCATAATTATGTCTTTAGCAATCGAGAACAAGAGTTACACTCATAAACAAGGTAATTGATTCTTTACCTCTCCTTGCTTCCTTGTTGCTTACCCAAGCTCTTCAAATGTTTTCCTTACCCTTATCAACCTCTTTATCCCTAACTATCAACACAAAACACTATCAAATTAACTTGTGAAATCTGAATATCCTAAATTCATACATTATGTAGAGTTAGGTGACGGAGAAATTCATGCCCCAATTAATTACACTAACTACTTATCTAGCTCCTTGAAATTCAATTAACTCTTCCCCCAAATCACTTCTGGCAAAAGACTATAATTTAGTGTGTATTTTGGAATGAAAAGAGGAAGAAGAAAATCTAAAAATTGGTGCACAAATAGCTGGCCCCCTCAATTTTTCTACCTTTAGATTTTTCCTTTATACTCTCATAAAAGCACTCCTCCTGAAAGGTGAAGTGTAAGAATATCATTGGTCCAACTTTTTGCCTATCACCTAATTCCCTTTATAATCCCTCTTCACTACTTTATTAACTTATTTAACATGAATTATCACTCATTCTTTATAATTAACTTCCATTTACCCTCATTATACATGAAATTTTTATAATTTGCAAAATTGGTAAATTTATCCCTAATTTAAGCATTAATACAAAATATGTCCTCAAGATTAAATCAATAAGGAACAACCATAATAAAGAATGCCTATACATTAATAAACACATGATAATCCTACCAGGATATTATTTGGAGTCCTACATTTTTAGCTAATGAAACCAAAAATGACATTAGTGCTAGAAATTTCAAATATATTTTGGTAAACCATGTTTCTGTGTTCATGACTTTTTTTTTTTGGATTTTCTAGGTTTTTCTCATTCTACCCATTGAATTTTGGGAGGGTGTGAAATTATATCTTATTTGTGTTGATACCTTCCATTGACTTTAATTTTGTTCCATATTGATTGATCTTTTATTGGTTTTTTTTCCATTTTTCTTATTGAATTTGTAAAGGCGTTATCTTGCTAAATTTGTATCTTGTTTGTCAATATTGTATTATCGATCATTGCTTGTAGGTTCCTCGTTATCTCAATGAACTAAAAGAAAACGTTCAACATGATGATAGGATACGAATTCTTAAGGCTTCCCAGGCGAAATTGAAGGTAAATGTTGAATTATTATATTTTTTTATATAGTAGTGTTTATAAAATTATATTAAATAATTTTATTTTTTTAAAAAATCGGTCAGACCGACCACAAGCCCTCTTTCTCCGGTCCGGTTATGCTAACATTGGTTTAAAGTCTTCCACTCCCTTCTTTCCCTCTTTCGCATTGAAATCAAATCCCTAAAGCTAGGCCTATCCCAATCTGCTGACCTACGCCTTTCGCCACTGGTAATTGAGCTGCCGACCTCCGCCTGTCTCCACCGCAGTCGCCTGTCACCACCGGTTAGTGAAATCAACTTCTAATTTGATTTCGAATTTCGGTTTCTTAAAGTTTTTATTTTTCTTTTTCCTTTTATGGGAAAAAAAGTCCTGATTTGTCATTTCTGTAGTTTATTTCCTTCTTGGTTTCTTTTTCCAGCATCTGATTTTTTTTTTCCCAGTATCTGTGGCTCTTGCATTCTGCCCGACGATCCTTGAACGTTTGATTGCGAAAGGAGCTCGATCACATCCCTAGTTTCTGCGATTTATTGCCAAGGTAAGGTTCTCATCTCAATTTTATGTTTCTGCAATTGATCGAAGATGAGAGTCCATAAATGGCTACGGGATTTCATGAGGTCAGAATGTTGGTCTCATATTTTGTTTCAATCGAATTTCTTCCTAAGAATGTTCCAAGTGACATTTTTCTATTTTCAATTGAATTTTATGTTGCTGTTGGAGTAAGTTATGATTGCTGTTGGAGTAAATTATGATTTTGGGTTAGGCGGCTTGATCAGGTAGGGCTTCGAAAATTACTTAGGGTTGGTTTGGGTGAGGGGTCTACGAATTCCCGAAATACTTACAATCTGCACTTTTGAGGAACTAAGACACAATAATGACTCAACACACTTAATACTATAATCAATCTCAACTAACGCTTCATAATTATCAGAATTACTATGATGAGTAGTTTTGCCAAAGTATGGTTGATAATCTCATCAATTAACTGGGAGTCAGACCTAGTCACACATAAAAGAAAAAAAAAAAAATTAACCACATGACCTATGTAATGGGCAGTTGGCAGGAGAAATTAGCAAATATATGTAATGATAATGAAATTTTAGGAATAGTCAGTAGATCCTCCCTTGATTTCTGCTGGTGAATCTTTTTAATAATGATTTCTTGATCCCTCCTTTACACTCCCAACCCTACATAAAAAATCCATATAAAAGCAAAATTATCATTTCTTGATCTCTATCTCTTTCACGTAAACATTCAAATCCCGAAAAGCCTAAATTGTTCTCCTTTCCCCTCTCCCTGTTGCCACCGACCAATCATCAGCATCCTCTGCTGGTCGCCGCTGCTGCCGTTCTCTGGATCCAGGTGAGGTGCGTCTTCTTCCTTCTATATTTTTTTTAATGCATCAAATAACTCATTCCCAGAAAACTTTTGAATATTTCTTTAATACGCTGCGAATTGGTTTATACTGGTGAATGGCTTATACTAAGAAAATATTAATCCATAATTAGTTTAACAAGCAGTACCTACTCATACAGTAGTTTATTGAACTAGATGATTGAAAGAAAGTGGTGGAGGAGATGCCGTAGCCTATTTGATTCATAATGAAGAGTTCGAGTCAAGTTTATTGTTTGAGAATTTGAATAATGTGGCGTGGGATAAGTCTACTAGTGATTCTACTATCAAAGATTGTGGAAGTGAAGATCAGAATAATAGTAAAATTAATATTGAAGAGAGAAGCAGAAATGTGATAACAATACTAATACTACTAATAACAGTAATCCTTCATTATCATTCCTTGTGAAATGGCTGTTGGATGAAAGTGGTGATTGTCAAGTTGAAGAATCTATGGAACTTTCTCCAATATTCTGATCATCTTTATTGTCTTTTTTTTCCTTCCCTTTTTTTTTTGTGAAAAAAGAGAGTTTAAGCTGCAAATTAATGGACAAAAAGGTCATTTAAAGTGGTGTTTAGGTAGGGCATAATCTTGATTAGCTGAGATTCTGAGAAGTTAGGATCTCGTAATTCGCAAATGTAATTAACTTCAGTTATCTTTTAAGGAATTCTTATTCAAATAAGTTCAGTTTTTGCTTTATTTATTTATTTAATGCACGATTATTTAGTCAAGTATGAGTATGATGAAAAGAAAAGAAAAATATCAATGTGTTTTTAATGGTTAACTATTATGTAATGTATGTTTGAAAAATTTTTAAGTTTTTAGTTTGTTGTAATTTTTAAATGTTTTATGGTGGTGAACATGAATGTTTTTATTTCATTGTTTATTTAGGTTTTAATTCAATTTTAATTTTTGAAATTTAAAGAGAAAAAATTATTTTTATTTCAAATAATTGAATTTTGGGTTGATTGGTTTGGAGTGTTAGGGTCCAGGTCGGTTTAGGGAGATGCCTATAGTTCAGTTTCAGTTGTTCAGGTCGGGTTGGTTTCAATCTGAACCAGACCGATGCACACCCTTACAGGCAAGTAACAATCTCTGGAAAAATGGTAGTGGCATTCCATCGCTGATTTTGGATGGAAATGGTGTCGTTTTGGTTTGGACCAAGGGACTACTGACTTCGTACTGGGGTCAGGCTCCACATAGCATTACCATTCCCTTGGTTCTGCAACTGGTGGCTGAGAGCAGCTAATTTTAATTTACTATTCGCTCATTCTGATAAGTTACATAACCCTAGAGCTTTTTTTTTTTAATTATTATTTTTCTTGCGCTTCACTACTGTTTTTTTGTATCTCTTGCTAGTGCATTGTAATTTTGATGCTTCTCTTTTAGCTGGCACACTAAATTATATTTATTGAGTAAAATTTGATTTATTCAATAGACGAGTGCTCCCCCCCCTCCCCTCTCCCTCTTTTTTTCTAAAAAGAAACTATTTCTTTGCAATTTTTCCTTTGTTGCATTCCATGCTGAGTCAAAATCTCAGTGTTTATCCTGCTTTAGGATATTTTTAGGAAAATTGGCACACTGGTGGCAACTGGGCAGTAGAATCAGTGCATTTATTGCTTGCAATTGTGGCATTCTTGTACTGAAAATACCCTTGTATTTTCTTTGGTGGTCATCATCATCATTTTTCTTGATTACTACCAAAAAACATATGGTGTGGCGTATAACTGATCTTTGCATTTGAAACTGGATTAGATTTTAACTTGCTCATCAGGCTTGTTATTAGGGAAGGGTGACTGAGGGTAGTTTTGCTCTGGTCTCATTCTTCTGCATCAGCTGGCAGTATTTGTGTTGGATTGTAAATGGAATGATAAAAGCTGTTGATTTATCATTTTTTGGCTAACTATTGAGTCCTTTGGTGGGGCCACTGGACTCTGTTCTGGGAATGGTGAGGTTGGCAATGGCAATTTAAGGGTGGCATATTTTGCAACTTAAAGCCTACAGTTGTAGACGGGGATAAATAAGATATAGTTTATAATGTTTGTTGATGCATTGGGAAAACAAACAAAAAAAATCATGAAACACAGTCAAAGTTGTTGCTTGATTCCATATTTTGTATTTTGAACATAATTTTCTTGTAGGAATGGTGTAAATGATTAGATTGTGTCATTATTATTTTCCTTAAATCAATGTTTCTATGATCGCTTAATTGTTTTTGGCAATTATGAGATCTGGAATTTGTGCCAAAAATTAGGGTTTTGTGTTTTGATTCGATCTGGTGCATTTGGATCAATCACTTCAAAATTATATGTATGTGGATGTATTTGGTGTGTTTGCACTTGCTAATTCCTGATCTTTGATTTGAATATGATTGTTTTTGCTGAATTTTAGGTTATTGTGAATTGATGGGATCTATAATCTTTTATGTAAATTAAGGTTTTTAAAATTTTTCAAATTGATTAGTTTGTTGATTTTCAGTATTCTGTGGTTCAGAAATGCTGATCAGAAGACAACTGTAATTTTAAGTTCCATCATAGATAGATGAGATAGTTTTGCAACTTCTTCATTGATTTTCGCAAATAAAAAAAAATTCCTTGTTTCATTTGTTGTTTTGGAGCTGGGAATTTACGTATTATTTGTTTGGCATAATGGGTTTAGCACTGCATACTGATGTTATTATACACTGGTTGCCTAAGTAGACTGTCTGTTTGACTAATTTTGGTTCCTATTCAGGAGAAAGGAATAATTAATTCCTATTTGACTCAAAACTAAAACTAAATTCTGATAATGAAAAAAAAAAGATCTAGAAATTTCTAACTTGATCGTTCATGAGCTTGGTATTTTCTAACAACGTGGCAAGATTTTAGTGGTAATCCCCATCATAAGGATGAAGAGATGTCCGCACCAAATGTCACACCTCTTTAGAGCTTCATGTTCAACTTGTATTATCGGTTAACAAATTCTAATCTCAGCTTCTCCGCTTTAAAATCAGAACTCAAATCCCAAAAATTGAATTTATTATCATTATATGTACATGTAATTAAATCATTCTATACAGAAGAAATTTCATATATCTTTCAATTTGAAGTTAATTTTAGGGCTTTGATAGGCTTGCAGATGGGTGGATCGAAAATTGAAGAGATGACTCTTCCAGCTTTGTTTGAGCAAGCTCGGAAGATCCATCAAATGGTGACGGATTCGGGTGCTGATCAGGTAATGCCTTTTTAGTATCTTTACTTTCTGTGTTCCAACAACCCCCCCACCCACCCACACACCACCCACCCACACACACACACACACCAGCCCCTTTTCCTCTTTTTTTTTTTTAATGCATCTTCTGAACGATTCCTTCGCATTTTGGGTTTTGAATTATAGGAAATGGTGAAGAAGGGATGCGAAGCACTTGAGAAATGTGAGGAAATGATATATAAGCTTGGGTTGTTTTCAGCTAACGAGACCAAAGATGATATCAGCACTACAAATCTCAAGTATATTTTGGTAAAACATGTTTTTGTGTTCTTCATGAGTTTTTTTATTTTTTATTTTTGTGGGTTTTATGGGTTTCTTTCTATTTTACTCGTTAATTTTGCGAAGGTGTGAAAGTCACTAAATCTATATCTTATTTGTGTTGATACCTTGCCATTGACTTTAGTTTTGTTTCATGTTGATTGATCTTTTGTGTATTCTTTCTATTTTTCTTATTGAACTTTTTTAAAGGTGTGAACTTGCTAAATTTGCATCTTGTATGTTGATATCGTGCCATTGATCACTACCACTTCATGTAGGTTCCATATTATCACGGTGAACTGAAAGAAAAAGTTCAACATGATGATAAGATACAAATTCTTAAGGCTTCCTGGGCAAAATTAAAGGTAAATAATGTTCATTTATCCGAAGTACAGCCATTAGTCTAATTGGCAAGTATCAAAACTTTTGGGCTGATATTTTACTGAATTCTTAATGTGCTTTTTGGTTGCTGTATTCGTTTGGCTAATCTTAAAATTCCGTTATCATATCGGTATTAATGAAAGGTATATATTCTAGGAATTCATTGCTTTTTGTGAGGCTATGGAACTTGTACCGGAAGAGGAGTTGCAAGTATCATCTCAAAGGGGCTCTATTACCTTTGCTGAAAGAAGAGCCCAGAAGGTAGATTTACCCCTGCTTCTCTGTGTGTTTGTGGTGATCTTGTACTCTTATTATTATTATTATGAGGCTTGTTGAATGCCTATATATTTCTGTATAGATTGCCCGGTTCAATCGCCAAAAAGCTGCTCAAGCAAAACTTCTAGAAATAAAGGAGCGGAAAGAGCGCCGTGGCCGTTCAACAAGAGCAACTGCCTTATCAACTCCAGTTGAGGCTGGGGAGGAAGATGTATTGGATGAAGATGGAGAAGAGGAAAGGGAGGTTAGTTGTTATTTACTTGGAATCTTTCTGAAATTTAAGGACTCTGATTAAGATAATTCTGGGATCCTTTTGAAATATTCTACTGTTCTCTTTTTGTTTCATCTTTCAGCCTTTCTAAATTGTTTGGGAAATTGGCATTGTAGCTAAATCAACCTTTTTTTCCCTCCCGCATGGTTACACATATATGTTACTGCAAAATAATATATTAATATGTGTTATAAAATATAGCATGTTGACTATCAGGATTTGTTAGCTGACTTTGTAGTTGAGGTTGGCTGTACACCCTGTGTTTCTAGCTGTATAACACCCAATAGTTATAGGATCTTTTGTAAAAATATCCTTGTATATTGATTGTTAATGGATGAGAAATAATAAGAAGAAACTTCATGGAATCAAAGCTCGCTCGAGTTTCTGGGTTTTTTTCTTGAAATTATTTTTTTTCGTTTTCTGCCCTATAGTGCGGCAGTGCTCTGTTTGTGGGTGACACATTTGGGAGAATTCTTTTTGTCATACTCCTCTCGCACAAGGTTCTACGGGTGCCGAGCAGTCATCCTTTCAAATCCAGTCGTTGGATTTCCAGCACGTGATTCAAACATGCTGCCGCATTCCCAAATGGCCTTCCCATGCGTCGGCAGGTGAGGATGTGTGAGCCACCATCTGCCGAAGCGGTTTCTTTTTCCGGAGTTGTCTCCTTCGTCCTTGTTTAAATATCTGGTCAGTTTCCTTTGGGTACTACTGATTTGTGTTGGTGTGGGTTTACAGTCCTTTGCCGCTTTCTTCTTTAGCATGATTGTCTTTGAGTCAATTTCAGTTTTCTGCATCAAGGTTGGCTTCTCCTTTTCTTCCTCTATTTTTATCTACTGTTCATCAGTTGGTCAAATTTGTTGATATTGTCATTTGGGACTGATTTAAATGATCAAGGGTAGTGATATGGGTGGTGATTAGAAGACTTACTAAAATTAGGTTGGGTTCATCGAAAATTATTGATAGAAAATTGACTGTAAAAAAAAATTATGCACAATGGAAAATGATTATTTGTAGATTTGGAAGATCATATAATTAGTACTCTGCCTCCTAAGGCTGATGCTGATGCTGATGCTGATGCTGATGCTCAAAAGAAATGGTTAATGGAGAATTATAAGTCATTTAATCAATCCAGAATACTCTAGATCCAACTGTTGATAATATTTTGCATCATTGTGATAGTGAAAAAGAACTATGAGAATATTTAGAATTTCTGTATGCTTGCAAATAAGATATTTCTCGTGTTCGACTTATTTTTAAAGGTTTATCGAGTGGAACAAAAAGATTGCTTCCTATTTCAATATTATATTAAAGTGAAACAAGCTTTTGAAGAAAAGTGAGTTATGTTTCCTATTATTGTGACATAAAGCAAATGTAAGAACAAGAGGAGCAGATTTTGATACAATGTTTCTTAATAGGGTTGGGTTCTGAATATGATGTGGTACGCACGCAATTGTTAACTAGTGAAACACTTCCTTTATGAAAGTATATGTTCGTTTACTTCGAGTTTGTAAAGATGGTGACGTGACTCGGTATGGTGTCCAATGACACAATGGTGTTGGTTAATAATGTTTCAAATGCTAAACACAGTGGCAAAGGCGGAAACAATAGTGGTTCTGTTGCTAGGAGTTGATACTACTCTCGTACCTGTCATGACTGTGGAGGCAAGGGGCATATCAGGAATGATTGTTGGAAATTGTGTGGTATTGCAAATGTGGCTACTTGGAATGGCATCCTATCACTTCTTCAGTCATCCTCACCTTCTATCACAATTTCAGCAGAGAGTATGCTTGTTTAACCAATTCCCATCTAACAAATTTCGGGCATTTATGATTCACGGTAGCCATCCGCTGCAACATTAACTTTGGCTAATATAGGTAACCCTGCTGCCTGTCTCCCATCTCATCTTGTAGTTGGGTTATTGACTCGGGTGCTACTGATCACATGATCAGCAACACAAGTATCCTCTTTTTTTTTTTTTCAAGTCTTGCTAATTTTACCTTGTGTTACTTTAATTAATTGATCTATTGTTTCTGTAATTGGGTGTGGGACAAAAACCCAACAAAATCTCTCTTATTATAATCTGTTTTATGTTTATCACAATTTCCTTTTAACCTGTTATATGTCAGCCAACTCACCAAAAGTCTTTAACTGTTATGTTGTTTTCTATTTCAATTATTGCCCTTTTTAGGATCTCGGGACAAAGTAGATCATTGGTAAACGTTGTCTGGTGAATGGCCCATGTGCTCTTAATTCGACTTCTGAATCGGTACCTCGATCGATTGTTTGCACAAGCTAATCTTTTCTTTCGCATTTCAATGTTGTTTTGGTCATCCATCCCTAACATTTTTACAAAAGTTATGTCTTAATCTTAAATGAGAATCTACTTGAAGAGTGTGAAACTTGTCAATTTGCTAAATATCATAGAGTATTTTATTCAACTAGACTAAATAAATGTGTTGAGTCTTCTTTTTACTTGGTACATACTAATGTATGGGTCCTTTTCTTGTTTCGTCCAAATATGGTTTTCGTTGTTTTATGACATTTATTGATGATTATTTTTTGGTTAATTCGCTTTATCCTATGAAATTTTGATTAGACTTATCTATTATATTTTGTGTCTTTCATGTTGAAATTAATACTCAATTCAACAAATCCATCAACATTTTGAAAAATGATAATGCTAAAGAATATAATTTCCATACTTCTAAATCTTATCTCTCTCAGCATGGTGTTATCCATTAGTTATCATGTATTGTTATCCCTCAACAAAATGATGTAGCAGAATGAAAGAACCGTCACTTATTAGAAGTTGTTTGGGCACTAATGTTATATATGCAAGTCCCAAAAGTTTTCTGGACATATGCTATTTTCACTGCTTATTTTCTAGTCAACTGAATGCCCTCTTCTGTTATTGACGGTTAGATCCTATATTTCGTTCTTTTTCCCTCATCTAGATTATTTGCTTTTGCTCCTCGAATTTTTAGGTGTACTTGTTTTGTTCAAGACATGGGATCTCAGATATCGAAATTGGATCCTAAATCTCTTAAGTGTGTCTTTCTGGGATATTCTCATGAATAAAAAGGATATCATTGTTACTCCCCTTCTTTGAGTTGTTACTTGGTATATGCTGATATTACCCTTTTCGAGAATACTCTTTTTTGGTTTCCTCATGTTCTCTCATTCGCACTCGTGATTCAGGAAACGATTTTCTTATTTATATTATCAGTGAACAGGTAGTTTCTCTCCCTTCTCGATTTGTTGTGTCAGGTTTATTCTCAACGTGTGCAGCATTCTATTAAGGCACCTCCTCTCAGCCAGGACACAGACTTGACACATCCTGCTTTGTTTCAAAATTCCTTACCACCACTTGATGCTAGCCTTAACCTTCCTATTGTTTTCATAAAGGTAAATGCGCATGTATTTACCCTGTTTCTTACTTTGTATTATACCATGCTCTATTTTCCTCCTCCAAGTCTTTTATAACTTCCTTAGATTCTATTGTTGTTCCAAC
Source organism: Excoecaria agallocha (assembly GCA_037975025.1). Classification (NCBI taxonomy): domain Eukaryota; kingdom Viridiplantae; phylum Streptophyta; class Magnoliopsida; order Malpighiales; family Euphorbiaceae; genus Excoecaria; species Excoecaria agallocha. Next base: position 71,882,653 of record CM075809.1, on the reverse strand, counting down.
ATCCCTTGCTTAAGCATTGGCTTATGATGGTTGGCAAGTTGCAATTAAAGAAGAGATAAGGGCATTAGAGCAAAATCATTCTTGAGAACTTGTGCCTCTCACAAAAACGGGCCATTGGCTATAAGTGGGTGTTCACACTATTAAAATGAATCCTGGTGGTTTTGTTTCTCGATTAAAAGCTCGGTTGCTAAAGGATATATTCAGACATATGGGTGGATTATTCTGAGACTTTTTCTCCAGTTGCAAAACTTTCTTCTGTCCGACCGTCTCTCGTTAGTTGTTACTTATAGTTGGGCACTTCACCAACTTGATGTGAAGAATGCATTTTTACATGGAGATTTACGTGAAGAGGTTTATATGGAGCAGCCACCTGGATTTATTGCTCAGGGAGAGTTTAGGAAAGTGTGCAAATTAAGAAAGTCTCTGTATTGGCTTGAAGCAATCTCCTCATACCTGGTTTGGGAGATTCAGTATTGTAGTGATTGAGTTTGGTTTACAAAAAAGTGCATATGATCAATCAATGTTCTTTGTATCATCTAGTTCTGGGTGCATTTTACTAGTTGTATATTTGGATAATATAATGATCATTGGAAGTGATGAGGTTGGGATTATGAGGTTGAAAGTATTCATTGGAACTCGCTTTTAGATAAAAGGATTTAAAATCATTGAAATATTTCTTAGCAAATGAAGTTGCTCGCAGTTATAAGGGGATCTATCTATCTCAAATAAAATATTGCTTGAATTTTATTAAATGATGCTAGTTTCATTGGTGTAAAGACCTGTGATACGTTTATAATACCAAATGTGAAGTTAAAAGTTGAAGATGGAAATTTGCTTGAGAATCCTGAATAGTAAAGGAAGATTGTAGAAAAATTGGACTATTTTTCTATCACTCGTTCTGATATTGCCTTTCTTGTAAGTGTTGTAACTTAGTTCATGTCATTTCCTAGAACCTCAAATTTGGATGTTATTCATATTTTAAAATATCTAAAAGGTGCGTCAAGATTTGGCATCTTATATCCAAATCATGGTCACCACACCATAGGAGGTTTCACAAATGCTGACTATGCAGAAAAATCTTTCAGATAAACGCTTTATCACCGGTTATTGTATTTTTGTTGAGGGCAATCTTGTTCCTTGGAACAGTAAAAAATAGTGTTGTTTCTCAATTAAGTGCATGATCTGAATATATGGTTATGGCGCAGACCATTTGTGAACTTGTATGGATGCGACATTTGCTTGGTGAGATTTGATTTGTTTAGTCTAGACCAATGAACTTATGGTGTGACAATGAAGTAGCTATTTATATTGCAAGCAATCCTATGTTTTATGAGAGAACCAAGCATATAAAAATTGACTGTCATTTTACTTGGGAAAAGCTAGAAGATGAATCAATCTTAACTCCATATGTTAGAACAAGGAGCCAGTTAGCTAATGTGTTCATCAAAACATTACTTGGGAATTGGGTTAATTATATTTATAACAAGTTGGGCATGATCGATATTTATACTCCAGCGTGAGGGGGAGTGTTACAAAATATAGTATGTTGAGAATCGGGAATTGTTAGCCGACTTTGTAGTTTAGGTTGGCTGTACACCCAGTGTTTCTAGTTGTATAACACCTAATAGTTACATGATTTTTTTGTATAGATGTCCTTGTATATTGATTGTTAATGTATGAGAGATAATAAGAAGAAACTTCAATATGCATGGTTTAATTTTGTCTCATTGTTGAGTCACCAGTGGTCTATTTTGGAGATTGTGTGTAGTGGCCAGCCCTTTTGCATGATTGTAATATTGGAAACTAATGGCAACTGCAAACTTAATCATAAAGGTTTCTTAATTAAGTGTTCATAACTCGTTCTATAAATATTGGCTTTGTATTTAAGGAAAATGCGACTCTATGATTTCGGTTTCGACATTTTGTTTTTTTGTTTTTTATTTTTGAGTTTACATGGAGATGGTTTATTATCATATTTTTCTTTGTTTATCAGAAAGGACTTGGCATCTGATTGTTCAAAAGAAAATAATCAGTTTTGCTAAAACTCAATTATCTAACTGGAAATACAGAGTCAATCGCCTAACCTCCTCATCTTATGCCTAATTGTGTTAACTTTTTATTTCCTTATAATTTTGTATCATGCTGAGAGCAAATTACTCTTTTTGTGCAGGCTTGGCTTACTACCATCTCCTTGGCCATCTGTAAGGTTAGTCTTAAGATCTTATTTAATCACCTAGACTTAAATTATCCAAGTTATTATTAGTTGATCCATACTTACACTGCTATTTTTCTTTGTGACCACATTACAGGCATTTGATCTGCTTGAAATGTTGAAAAAGGAGGAAGAAATGCTTTCTGCTGTAAAGGAAAGGCAGTTAAAGGTATTCTTGTCCATAAGAGTCTCTTGGAATCAAGTGTGCTTCTCTCTTTCATGGATATTCTTGATTTGAAATAGATTACGTTAAAATAAATCCATTACTAATGATTAAACTATCCATTGGTTGGAATCTGTGTGTTCTCTGGCTTGAGACTTTCTATACGAGTATAGCATTTACAATTGGTCATTTTCATACGAGATTCTTAATAGCTAATTTCAATGATGCTAACAGTTGAACCACAAGATTCTGAATAGTCACCAGGTTGTCATTGTTATATAAATTTGCATCTTTGGATCATCATTTTTCTCGTTTTCTATGGCTGATTTCCCGGGTCAAGTTAACTGGGTGTCAGTTTGAAGTCCTTGAGTTCCACAATGTATCAGTTGCTGTTCTGGTTTAATATTTATTCTATTGCTGTGTTTTGTGCTCTCTTGATCCATCGCTCCATTATAATTGGTTTATCTTGTCAGCTTGAAGTCTAAGTTTTAGCATATGCTGTACATGTCAGGAAGGGGATAGAGAATTCTCTCAGGCTATTCTTGATGAAAGAACCCAGAAAGCGGAGACCTGGCATCGTGGTGCTGCTGCTCGAGCACAATATACCAAGCCAGCACAACCTATTACATGCTCTACTTTTGCTCAAGATGTTCTGGAAGGAAGAGCAACGGTTTCGCAGGCACATGAACATAAGCACCAGCCCATGATATTTGGACCAGCAAGTTTAGTTGGTGGAAGTCTAACAAATGACAGGGAAAGGATGGCAGCGCAAGTCTTCCAACCTAACCATAGGTATCTTAATTGCTTTGTCTTGGTTAATCTTGTAAATTTTTCCTATTGTTGATGGGAGACTTCGAATTATCCTGTGTATTCAATATGTTTTTGTTTGTCTTAAATAAACTTCTTATTTGGATTTGGTATGTTGAAAATTCTGCGGAGGTTGCCAACCATGAGCATTGAAGAAGCTGGGTTAAGGGAGATGGAGATTATGAACAAATGGCAAGAGAGAAATGCTAAAATGATGGCGGAAGCCAATTCTGCTTGGTACAAGGACGATCAGCAGTTAGAACCAGGCAAAGAAGAAGAAGACGACGACGATGATGCAGCAGTAGAGAAGGCAAGAGCATGGGATGATTGGAAAGATGATAATCCCCGAGGTGCTGGGAATAAAAAGCTGACCCCCTGTGGTTAGATTGTCTATTATCTGGTGTAATATTTTAAACATGGTTAAAACTAGTTCTTGCTTTCTTAAATTATAGCTCTTAAAATGTTGGCTGTACGAAATTTCAAATATCTAGTGTACAAGATACCATTAGTTGGACAAGTACTGCTGGCTTGATCCAGCTGCAGATCCACCATATATGTGCATATCGCATCGTGCATATTGAATAGTTTGCGTCTCTTGCATCTGGCATTACATTACATAGGCGGAGAAATCCAATTTCATTTTTTCGTTCAAGGAGACTGAATATATGAAGAAATCCAAGTTTTCTATAAACCAACTTGAAACAAATATTTGGTTCATACACATTTTTTTGAAGTTATTTTCTACTGTTTGCACTTGGAACACATCCAAAAAAGAATCAATTTTCACTCCATAAATTCCATTATAAAAATATTCGTATGTATTCATATAAAAAAATGCTGGTTAAAACTAAAATGTGGGTTAAATTAAAATGTTTCTGATATTAACATCTGTAATATTTTTTGTATCTAGTCAATTCAATTTCTCCTTTCAGAACCAAAGTTAGATTTCTTATGAATTCAGGTTGTTTTAAGCTATTTTAAAATCTAGTGCCATAGCCATAAGTGAATCGTGACAAGGAGACGCGCACGAATATATATATATATATATATATAACATAAACTTGCTATATATATATATATATAACATAAACTTGCTACACTGTACGATATACAAAATCCTTTACAGTTCACAAATATTTTCCATATTATGTTTAACATATACATGCCATATTTGAGATAAACTATCTTCTCTCAATAAGCTCCGGTTCAACTTCTTCGCAACCTGTACCTTGACCTGCACTATTTCATTCTTTTGTATCTTTTACTACAAGCTAAGCATTTACATGCCTAATATTGGATACCCTACTAATATATTTCAACACATAATCATGTAAGTATATTTTGTTAATTTATCTAATTCATATTTTTATTAATTACTATATCTTAACTTTCATACTTCTCTATTTCGTCCCTTAAATCATTCCTTAATTAGAATTTATCATTTTATCCTTTATTTAACAATTTTAAAATAAATTACGATATACACTTACCATACAAATTTTATCCAATAATTACAGTTTTGTCCCTTTAAATTCATTTTAATCATATTTTTACCATTTATATTCTTAAGTCCCATTTAATCCACAAAATTCCCAATTTACCCTTATTAATTGTCTATTTGTCAAAATCACAATTTACTATTATATCACTAAAACAATTTAATCGTTTATTTACCATTTTGCCACTAGTTTCTCTATTTTATTATCAAGTTACCATTTGACCCTTATTTCTTCATTTTAGTCCATAATTACACTTTTATCCCTAATTTAACTTTTTTATTCTTTTTATTCTTGATTTGCTACTAGTGTCTATGTTATCTCAAAATTTCAAAATTTTCTCTATTTTAACCATTTTATTTCGATTTTGCCCCTAATAGTATTTAGCAAGAACCCTTGAACTTCATATGTGGGATGTTGACTCTATAGGTCCAAATCTGCATAATTTTCATACTTTCCATTTCTTTTTCTCTACTTCTCTCATATATTACACTGTGGATCAGCCATAGTCCATTTATAAGAGTCATCATGACTTGCTATCGCGGTAAATGTCCCTACAGCTAGATAATTACATTTTATACTTTTGGTTTCGCTACTAGATACTAAAGGCAAAACTATTTTTATAATTCAAATCCAAAATTCATATCATTTTCACATTCCTTTAACATAAACCACATTATGCAACATATTAATTTCATACCACAAGCATCATTTTCATCATTTCTCAACTTTCCATCACTTAGCATCATTTATATCATCATATACACATAAATTCCACACATATTACCACCATTTGGCCATATTATGTGCACTATCAATCATGCTTTTTTTCTTCCCATAAATTATTCCAACCATGTTTTTAAGGCTTAATTCATGCATATTTACCATTATTTATCTTAAATCACACATATACATACTAATTCCTATACTTACATAATGTATACATTTAAGGTTTACTATCATCTATATATTTTTTTTCTTTACATAACATGTTCCAAACATGTTTTTAAAGCACAAGTAACACATTTCCCTCATTTGTTCAACATTATTTCACTTACATACATGATTTTCTCCACTTCCATAATAGGTTTCAATTTAAGGTTTTAACATCTAAGCCTTTGTTCATCTATTTAATATTTTAAAATTACTTATCTAATATCCAGTCTAAGTTTTCTAACACATATTTCAATTATACACAATTTATACTCAACTTTACTTGGGGAAATTATATCCTAATCTGTTTAAGAATGTTAAGTTTGATTGTTTAGTCTGTAATGTCTATAAACTTGCTAAACACATTATAAGTTCTTATCCATTAGTAATAATAGAAGTTCTATGCATTTTTCCATCATCCATTCTGATGTATGGGGATCTATTAAAAATTCTTTATTATTGATTAGTTGGTGATTTGTTACATTTACTGATTATTGCACTAGAATGACTTGGGTGTATCTAATAAAAGCGAAGAGTGATGTGTTTTCTTACTTTAAATCTTTTAATAAGATGGTTTGTACCCAATTTAAAGGTAAAGTGAAATTTTTAAAAATAAATAATGGCACATAATACATGGATATTGGGTTTGATACTTTCTTGGAGGATAATGAGATAATACACTAAACTAGTTCTCCTTATGCTAGCACACAAAATGGGATAGTTGAAAGCAAAAATAGGCATCTATTGGAAGTGGCTAGATCTCTTATGTTTATTCTAAATATCCCAAAGCCTTACTAGGGGGATGCAATTTTAGCAATTGCTTATCTCATCAATAGAATGTCTCTCAAAGCTCATAACGTTAAAAGTCCTTTAAAAGTGTTGCAAAGGAAAAATGCCTATTGTGTTCCCTTACAGGTGTTTGGGTGTATTTTTTTCATACTAGGAATGTTGGCAAACTAAATTCAAAGGCTCACAGATGTGTGTTTATTGGGTATTCTCTAACGTAGAAGGATTATAAGTGTTATCATCCTCCATTTAGGAAGTATTTTATTAGTATGGATATGACTTTTAGAGAAAATGAATCTTACTTTGGTATTATCCAATTTAGAGAGAAGAGGTGGTCCTTATTATAACTCTTAATAATCTTAACCTAAGTGAGAGTTATCTGAGCGAAGAAGTTCAAGAGGATACTATTGAACATTTGGATAGACCTAATTTGATGAGATATTCGAAGAGAAATGAGGCAGAAAAAGCCATCATACAGCCTACTTTATGTCAAAAATCCTCTTTTTTTGGCCAGTCATTTTTAAACTTTGATTTTACTAATAATTTGGATATGTCTATTGCTCACAAAAAAGGATTTAGGTCTTGTGCCAAACTTCCTCTAGCTAACTTTATCTCCTATAATTTCTTATCTTCCTCCTATAGAAAATGTGCCTTGTATATTTCTTCTGTATATATTCCATATGATTAGATAGAAGCTTTTGTAGATTGTAAATGGAATCAAGTTATGAATGAAGAAATGAAGGCTTTGTCCAAAAATAAGACTTGGAGACTAGTTACTTCTTCACCAAATAAAAAATTGGTTGGTTGCAAGTAGGTTTTTACTGTGAAACATAAAGTTGATGGTTCGATTTAGAGGTTCAAAATTAGATTGGTGGCTAAAGGATTCACTCAATTTTATGTAGTGGATTAGTATAAAACATTTGCCCTTGTTGCTAAAAGGAACACAGCCAGAATTTTGTTATCCTTTGTAACTAATCTTAATTAAGACTTATAAAAGTTTGATGTGAATAATGCATTTCGTTATGAAGATTTGGAAGAAGAAGTATAAATGGAAATTTACAACAATTTATATTGATGACATAGTAATAATAGGAGATGATAGAAAGGAGATATCCCGACTCAAGAATTTGAGATCAAGGATTTAGAAAAATTATAGTACTTCTTCAAAATTGAGTTCGCCAGATCAAAAAAGGAAATCTTTATTTCTCAGAGAAAATATATCCTGGATTTCTTGAAAAAAATCGGTATGATGGCTTGCAAACTAGTAGAATTATCCATCAAGAGCAACCATAAGCTACAAGTAGAACTTAAAAACTTAGTCGATAACGAGAGATCTCAGAGGTTGGTATGAAGACTCATTTATCTCTCACACACTAGGCTAGACATAGCTTATTCAGTTAGCTTAGCGAGTCAGTTCATGCATGATCCATGAGATTCTCACATACAAAGCTATCATTCACATTTTGTGACATTTAAAATCTACCTCAGGGAAATGTCTTCTTTTCTCCAAACATAGCCACCTCCAAATAGAATTTTTTTCAGATACGAATTGGGCTAGATCTCTAGATGATAGAAGATCTATATCCAAAATTTGTTCACCATGCTCCAAACTATTTTCAAACATGCATAATATTGAATGAATTTATTTGAATGTTTAAAGCTTGTATTTTTATGAATGTTTAGGATATTTTATGACTTGTTATTAGGATATTTGTGATATATATTATATTTAGATGGATGCTTGATGAATGGTTTTGTTTTTGAATTTTATATTTTCTATATAGTGGTATTTATTAAATTATATTAAATAATATTAATTTTTAAAAAGAAAAAAATCCATTTTAATCGGGTTGGACACGAACCCCTAACCTTACCAGTTCATTGTCCGATTCGATTATAATAACATTGCTTAAAAATAAATTCTAATAATGAAAAAAATCTAAAAATTTCTAACTTTCATTATTCATGCATTTGGTAGGTGCAGACATTAAATCATATGCCAACTCTTGATCAAGGTTACCTAATGAGGAAAATGTTTCTCATAAATAGATAAGAAATGAAAGTATTAGGCTTTCTCTTGAATTTTATATTCTCAAAATGCTTTTCGAGCTCTCATAGGGTGTTCAAGGTTTAAAAATCCTTTTTGGGTGTTTTTCCTTTTTTTTCTCTGTTAGCGAGGTCAAAATGGATTTCAGGAGTAAAAAAAAGTCATTGATCAAAGTCAAAGTCAAAGGTTGTGAGTCACGAGCCAATACTATGACTTGTTCATGAGTCACTCCCTTGACTCGACGAGTTAAGGTTGTGACTCACCTCCTGAAAGCCATTTTAACGATCTTGGATCATAAAATAGGGGAAAAAGATGAAAAAAATCCTCTTGATCTCATTTAAACATTTAATTTTCTTAGGGATATTTAATCAAAGATAAAAGGTTTTTTAGGGGGGCTCTCCTCTCTCTCTCTCTCTCTTTCTCTCTCTCTCTCTCCGTCTCACGTTCACTCACACACACACACTCTGTTTTTAAAAAAAAACCAAGTTACAGAGGAAGCAAAAAATAAAAAAAGAAGGCTAAAGGCACTTGATTCCTTTTTTTTAATGGAACCAACACTGAAGGTAATATTCTTAAGCTCTAAAATAAATTAAATTGGGTGTTAGATTTAGATCTGCAATAAATATGTATTTATTCCTTATTTTTTTTTCTAATTGTTTGATTTCTTGATTCTAAGCTTGTTAATTTGTAGTTAATTTATAGTTAATTGAGTTTTATGATTGTTTTGCTCATTAATTCATGTTAACCAATTGAAATTATGTTGAATTCCATATTTTTTTTAATTTATGTTTTTAGTGTATAAATCTTGTTATTTATGCTTAAAAATGAGTTTGAGGGGGGGGGGGGATTCTTGCATGTAAATAGCTTTAAAATGAGTTTGAGACTTTTTTCTTAGCCATTAATGGCATTTTCCAGCTTCTTTTAGTGATTTGGGTTGAGTAATGCCCTTGACTCATTTGTGAGTCACGTTGTTGGGCCGTGACTCATTCGTGAGTCACATTCCTGGATCTTGACTTACGAGTCACACCCCTACGCCCTTGACTTGTTTGTGATTCATACCTGAGGCTGTGACTCACCTTTTTTTCTTTTTTTCTTCCCTTTTGGTTCGTGACTCACCCTTTTGTATGTCACTCGCTTCCTTAACCCATTTTTCACTCATTTTTCCTTATTTTCATGATTTCTTATTTACTTATTTTTTATTAATTTCTTTTCTTGCATTTATTAATGTATTAATTTGACATTGTATTTGTAAGGCCCCAATAGTAACCCTAATAGAAATATGTGTAAAATGAATTTAATTAAGTTAATTAACGACTTACTAAGTGGTTAAGGTCAAGTTTTGGGGAATTTTATGTTCAAAATAGGGTTAGTGGAGGCTTAAGGTGATTTAGGCTTTATAATGGCTAGTGGGGGTCATTTTTGTCTTTGAGTCTAAGTTGCCTTTTAAAAAAAAAATAATTGAAGAAGAGGGGAGGAAGAGAAGGAGAGGGCGGAGGGGAGGCACTGCCGCTGATCAACGAAGCTCTGGCCGGCGATCGGTGCGGTTGCCACCACCTCGGCCACCAGCCTTTCTCTCCTTACCGATTTCTTCCTCCGGTAACGGCGATGGCTCTTGCTCTGTGTTTTTTTTTCTTTTTTTTTCGACCGGATCGATCTCCTCATCTTTTCGGTGATCGACGGTAGTGCTTGGAATCACGAAAACCACCGAAAAGCTCCTTGTGGTGAGGCGGATCTTTCAGTGCCCGTCGATCTGCCCCACTCGCCGGTGAAGAGTAGATCGGAGCGAGAGGCAGCTGGCAGTTCCCCGTGTTTTTCGGCCAAATCGCATTGCCTTGGGGCGGGTGAAGACCACCAGGAGGCTACCGGTGATTCTAGCTTCAAGCATGGAGCTTCGACGAGGCTCTGGCGAGTCTCCGGACAGGCAAAACGGATGGGGAATGCTGGGCTTCGACTCTAAGGTACAGGAACTTGGTGTGAATCTTGATATGCATGTGTAATTTTATTAGATTTTGATGAAACCAAAGCTATGTGTATATATATATATATATATATATATATATATATATATATACATAGATTTAACTGAAAATGAAGCTAAATCCTCAATATAGAACATAAGAAGGATAATGTATGTAAGGTTAAATTTTAAAAAGAGAAGTAATTTTTATTGTTTATTCTCTAAATAGCTAGATTTTAGCTTAGTTTTAGTGTTCTAAAGTTTTAAAAGATCGGTAATGTTACAATAACCTTGTCAAAATTGCAGTTAAGCAGATGGCTCTATCATAAGAGAACTCGAAATCTAGAGTTTGAATTAGAGATATTGTTAATGAATTCTTTGGTGAATTATGTGTAAATTATAATGTTTATAGTACATTATAAAGTAAATAAACTTTGAGCATAGTATTTCAGACATATAAAAAATTACTTTCTAGGATGGCACCGTCGAAATTGTGAATTAATGAAATTAAAGCAAGCATGATATATATATATATATATATATATATATATATATATATATATATATATATATATATATATATATATATATATATATATATGACTATGATGTTGAAATCTTGTAAGGAGGAAAATTTCAAAGAACTTGAAATTAATTAACAATGAAGAGTTAGTACGTAATATAGTATAAATACATAAAAACATAATAACATCATATGGTAAATATATGTGAGTTTGATAAAATATGTTATACAGCAAACACTTGAACAAGCAGGTTGTTTAATACTTAATTGAAATAACATGAATATGCCTACATGCTTATGCTTATATATTATCATGCGAAACTATATAGTTATAGTGATGTATATTTACAGTTACTTATATTGATATTTGGAAATTAAAAATACATGCATATAGATACTGGTAATTGTGTATTTTTAGATATAAACGTATATGTGCTAGATTATACAGTAAAAGCACAAGCATGATAATTGAAATGTGTATGAACATCGTTAATGCCTGCAAATAGAGTTCAGTTGTGGCTAAATTTGCATGTAATTGTATGGGTATAAATAATTGCAGTATTGCATGTTTTAAACCTATTAAAAAAGGGCATGAAATTGAAAAATTGTATATATATATATATGCATGTATGATTATGACGTATGCCTAGATGTTCAATTAGCTTATACCTAATATTGAGAAATGATATTATGAGATATAGTATGATGATGATTTCATTGACTTGATAAATGTATTAATTGAGTATGAATGGAAGATGATATAAGCAAGTATAAAGAGGCGTGGGAAATAGCTTTGATGTATCAGAAAGGTACGCTCTCATGCAATAGTGGTATGCTTAATGTGATATCACATACACGAGTAAGTTATACGTGTTTAATAAGTTATTCATGTGTATTTTGACAAATATCATATTATAGTGCTTGAGTAAGTATGACTGTATGATATATACTCAACCTGTTTTTAAATCATAATGCATGTTTTTTTTGGAATAACTTATTATTAAGAAAGAAAGGTATATAGAATATAAGATAACCTCATTTTATACAACAATGGACATAATTAATAAATGAAGTTTGATTTTGGTTATTATTAAATGATGTATACTGTTGTTTTCCTATGTGTAATAGTATGGTCATGCACTTGTAGTGCCACCGATTATTGTATTAATGTACATAACTACAGTGACATGTGGTCATTCGTGGAAATCTTGCTGAAGAATCATATGCAATACTATACCAGACTGTATATCTTTTCATGTAATTATTTATAAGAAATTATATAAGTGTTATATGATTTGTGCATGTATGTATTGTGCACTAAAGATGGTACATCCTTTATATGATATTTAGGCTCTTTTAGGCTTTCTCTCTCTATAAATTATCTTGTATAACTATGTGATTATTTGATGCAAATATACATGCTTAAAGTTTATGTTGGGTGGTTGGCATAATTAAAGTTCGTAAAGGTATAAATCTAGATCAGAGTGCATGTTAGAGGCATAGTTAAATGATAGATTCCTCCATGTTTGTAATATGTAAAGCTTTTATTCCTATAATGTAGTAACTTTAATGCATTTTATGTTTGATTCGATATTTTAACCTTGTATTGGCAAGATCTAGAGTTCGATAAATGCTTCTAGAGATTTGATTTTATTATGTGTATACATATACACCGATATTGGCTGACCCATGTTATGCCTAAATGATATTTAAAGCTTTTGGAAAGGAAGTTATGTATCTATTAGCCTGCAGTCATAGTTCAGTCGTGGATTGAATAGGTGCCTATAGGGATATTGCAGCTGCTTCTGTTGACCCCGTTTGGGTCTTAGTCCTTCGTGGACTTCTGATTGTCCTTATTGGACCATTGTTTGATCCTATGGGGATCCTCTATTTGATATCTTCGGATATCCTCTGTTTGATATCTTCGAATATCCTCTGTTTGATATCTTCGGATATCCTCTGATCCCGTTATCCACTTTTAGAACTTAGGCAGGCTAATTTCAATATAGTATAAGAAATCTAAACTACCAGTGCATATCTTGTATCTCATTTGTATTTGGAATTTGCAATGGTATGCATATGAAATTGCGAGTAGGTTTTAACTCTGTGAAGATGTTTCTCAGCATTTTATCTTTTTGGTAAATGGAGGCCATGTGATAAATTAACCTTTATTTAGTATTTCAAGTTATTTCTTGCTTGCTTTCTGATGTTTTTCTTGAATCTGGTGCATTTCTGGATGGTGGTTCAATTACTGCATTTATATATATATATGGACACTGATGTGTTTTTGGAAGATTTGTTATACTTGAGTTTATAAGATCTACATTACGAATTGTGCTTGGTAATGCTTTCAAGTATGATTATATGTCTTGCTTGACCTTGAGAAATTGACCTGTGATAGTTCACTCATATGTGTGATTGAACTATTTAAGATTGAATTATAAGTAAACAAAGGTGAAATTAACATGTGTATTTGTAATAGCTATGCAGATAAAGAAGAAATAGCTTTTTTACAAGGTAATTGGTAAGGTTGTGAGTTATCCAAAATTGGCATATTATAATCACAATATAAATGAGAATATCATTTATTGCAATTGCTTTATGTATTCATTTTATAACTTAGTGCTTAGGCAGTAATTATTGATCCTTATAGGAAAATTTCTTCTATAGAATATTTTGTTGTTCCCTACTAAGTTTTATAGCTTAGCACGAGTGTTTATCTGTGTAGGTTTCAAGTTTGGATTGCTTGATAAGGAAGATTTGCTGCTGCTGGTTTGGTCAACCCAAGGTGGTGATATTGGAGCTTAATCATTATGGTTTATTGGAACATTGTATCTGATAAATTTGGGTATCTTGCCTTTGTATTGATATCTTGGTTTGTAATCGATTTGTCACATAAATGTGTTGTTCTTGGGTTTCCTTGTATATTTTATTAATTGGTTAGTTGAGATCTCATTGTGAGTATCGACCTGAGATCAATTAAGTAATGGATTATATGATTTGGATGTTATAATGGGTTCATAGAGATAATATTTGTTCTTTGTTAGCAGGGAATAGAGACCCGTATAGAGGAAATTCTGTCTGTCTTCTTGGAAAAATTTTTGTAAATTTTGAGATTGTAGTGTCTAGGGAGACATTATTTAAGTTTTGCTCTCTTTGTTAAGCAGGGTAGCACTTCGTATCCGTCCCATTTCATGGAACGGGTATTGGGGTGTTACAGTATTTATTTATTATCCACATTAATTTTTGCTTATCTATTTATTATTGGTCATATTATTATTAATGTTGTTGTTTATCATATAATTCACCATAACATGCCTAATAATATTATTTGTTTATTATATTTTATTTTAATTTATGCTTTTCATTATTATTTATATTTATTTCATGTAAATTTTGTATTTGCATATTTGTATTTACATTTAATCCTACTTACATTTAATCCTCTTTAATTCAATTATTCATTATTAATATCATTGTGGGAATATTGTTATTGTGTCTCATATTTTATTATCTATTATTCATTATTTGATTTAATTCATTATCAACTCATATTGTTATTTTCTATCCTTTTTTAATGCATATAACCCACCCATTCACACATCGTATCGGGTTGAAAAATTGGACAATAATGCGGGGCGGCTTAGCTTAGGATTTATCTATTTATTTATTCATCTATTTTGAGCCCGTATTATTATTTATTTATTCATCTATTTTGAGCCTGTATTATTATTAGTTATTCAATAAATTACTTCATTATACTAATCACTCATGTATACACTATACACTTTATTTATATAATTAATCATATCCGTAACACACTTATGTTCCCATGATCATCATTTAATTTTGTAACATGTAACGTTATTAACATAATCATTCATGCTCAATTACACTCAAAACTCAAGATATAAGTTGAACAATGCATATAATAAATTTACAGCAAGCACAATCATATATAAGTCATATATGCATATTATGAAGGTTTTTATTTTAATATTTAATCACTTATTACATGTTCATTAGTTATATATTGATCTTATACATGTGTTTGTAAAATTTAGTGAACATTTGAGGATGTTCGATTGAAGTTCGGGAACCTATATTGCCTTTTTTTGCACATACGTATCTATATTCATGTTTAGTACACATTCTTTATTTCAATGTAAAATCATACATTTCATGTCTAATATATCACATTATATTCCTATACATGTGCTTACAAGGTTCTAAAAATGTTTGAGAAAGTTCGGGTAAGTTTTGGTAACTTTTTGGTATCTAAAATTCACTAATAGGATAGAATATGGGGGTATTTGACTGTATTAAACTTCAATTCAGTTAGGTGGGTTGCATTCAATCCAATCTAGAATGCATCAACATGATTGGATTGGAAAACAATCCAGTCGAGATGACTTAAATACCCAATTTTTCAATATATAGTTTTTTTGGTCCAATTTATATAGGGATTTAGGCATAACAAATGTGATATTTAGGCCAAATGGTCTTCTAAAAAATTATTCCTCTATGTTCTAATTTCCATAAAATTATAAATCAAGTTAATTGGATATATGTAGCCCAAGATGTCACTAAAAGAGTATAGACTACTCTATTTGACATGTTCACCACCAATAGTTTATTTCAAGCCAAATTTCACTAGTTTTAGGGGCAAAACCAGAATTCAAACTCTCATACATAATTGAGGTATGGATGTCCAGTTTAAGCTCCATTTATAACTACTCTAATTGGAGTTCTCTAACTATAGATATAATAAAAATAATCCTGTTAGGTCAAGTGATCAGAAAATAGGATTTCTCTTAACTTTTACCAAAGTTCATGTCTCATCATGTACCATCAATAAAACACTACAATGACATTTTCACATCATCAAACAACTCAAATAATATGTTTAACATTTTTGTTTCAAGCAATCACATGAATGTAAAATTAAATTATCCCATACCTCAAAATGACCAATTTCCCTCTTCTAGCTCCTTCCTTTATCCTTCCATTTGATTTGGCTGAATTTTTCTACTAAAACACATCAATTTCACATCTTAATTCCTACGTTAACTCTATAATTCTAGCCTCTAATGAATTATATAGGAAAGAGATGAAATAGAAATCAAAACCCACTTAATCTTACCTTGATTTCCCTTAAGACTTTACTTAATTCAACCTTTATATTTGTACATACAAATTATGTATGTTTTAAGGAGAGAATAATAAAGCAAAATTCTGAGTTTTTTATGGATAAAAGTAGCCGACCCACTCTCCTTCTCCTTAAATATAAGTTTCTTACATTTTGTAAAATATGACTCATGTTAAATTCTTATTGGTTCACTTGTCCTCTTATGATTTATGTAGTTTCATGCCTTGGTTTCATCCAATCTCACCTTTAATATTTTGTGTCCAACCATATACATTAATTCATGTTTTATAATTATTTATACATGTATATGTTGGTATGATAGTTTACCGGATTGATCAAATCTTTTAAATTAATAACCACTACATCCTTTACTATAA
Source organism: Excoecaria agallocha (assembly GCA_037975025.1). Classification (NCBI taxonomy): domain Eukaryota; kingdom Viridiplantae; phylum Streptophyta; class Magnoliopsida; order Malpighiales; family Euphorbiaceae; genus Excoecaria; species Excoecaria agallocha. Next base: position 71,866,203 of record CM075809.1, on the reverse strand, counting down.
TTGAATGCTCTTAACTCTTGATGTTAACCTTTTAATTCATCCTAGACATATCATATTATTGTTGGGTTAAAATTTAGGGCATTACAAGTAATCCCTATGATAAGGATGAAAAAATGTCTACACTAAATGTCACACCTCCTTAGATTTTTATGTTTAACTTGTATTATCGATTGACAGATTCCAATCTCAGCTTCTCCGCTTTAAAATCAAAACTCAAATCCCAAAAAAGAAATTTATTATTCTTATATGTACACCTAATTAAATCATTTTGCATAAAAGAAATTTCATATATCTTTCAATTTGAAGTTGATTTTAGGGCTTTGTAGGCTCGCAGATGGATGAATCAAAAATAAAGGAGATGATTCTTCCAACTTTGTTCAAACAAGCTTAGAAGATCCATTAAACAATTATGGATTAAGGTGCTTATGAGGTAATGCCTTTTTCGTATCTTTACTTTTTATGCTCCTCTCCCCTTTTTTTTCTTAATGCATCTTCTGATCCATTTCTTTGTATTTTGGGTTTTGAATTATAGGAAATGGTGAAGAAGGGATGTGAAGCACTTGAGAAATATGACAAAATGATACATAAACTTCGATTATTTTTTGTGACACCCTTACACCCCTGGGAGGAGTATAAAGCATGCATCTCGAAGCCTTTATACATATAAAATAAACTAGTTTCCATAATCATTGCATACTAGCTCATGCATTTTAGAAACAATAGAATATAACATAACTTCCATATTATTACATTCTTTTATAAAAATTAGCACACAAAGTTCCAAGTTACATTTATAAGTATATCCCATAAAGAATATCTTATACAAGAACTACAAAAAAAAAAACCAAAAGTTTTCTTTGGCCTCTACGATTTTTAACTCCTAAATTGACCTTTAAAACCTACAAGGAGGAAATGAACCACCATGATGAGCATAAAGCTGAGTGGGGAGAAGAAAATATGAGTGAGGGTGACTACTCACAGAAGCCACCAAGTCACGCACATAAATAAGAAAATAAAAAAAATAAATAAACGTCAATAAACTTTTGAGATAATGCATAATAAATAATTTAGTATTTGTACTAATTACCTTCAAGCATGAAGGTATAGATTTCTACTAAACAAGGTATAGTGTATTTCAAAATAAACAACAGGTAATAAATAGTATATCATTTAGAATTGCTTGCAATGGTATTTAGATGTGGGTAAAGAGATCGAAAAATTATCATCATTTGCCATATTTACCAATGGATTTAAATTTCTACATTAAAATTACCAACAAAATTATACTTTCCATCATAAATTTTACCGATGGAAATTAGTATCCGTAGCCAAATTTGCCAATGGAAAGATACATCCATAGGCAAATTTACTAATGGAAAATTTTCCATTGCTAAAGTTCCCGACGAAAATAATAATTCCTTAGATAAATTTACCGACAAAAAATTTTTCCATCGCTAAATTTTGTCTATATTTTTAATGGTGACTTTCTATATTTCCGTTGGAAAATCTTAGATTTCAATATATTTATTATTTTCTTTTCTCTATATAGCGAAATCTTAATCGACAATATAATATGAAATATATAATTTACAATAATAAATTAATAAAGGCCTAATTTGTAATATAATATAAAATTTATAATATTCAATAATATATTAAATCATTTTCTTATAAGTTCGAAAAGTATAAATATTATCCCTAACATTGCAATTAGATTGTTACAAGTCCCAAAAGTTATAAATTTTAAAGCCCTATTTTTACTATCAGCAAGAAGGATCATCTAGATGCTGTGATGTGCTACCTCTCCCCATTATTTCATTCATTTGAGTATGAAGCTCGGTTATATATTCCATAGACTCGCGCGATTGAGTTGCCAACAGATCACTGTAGTCTGAAGTTCAACTACTTCTTCATTCGATGTAGCTCGTCTAATGGAGGCAGCTGTACTGGATGTGAATGCATGCATATATTGTGTATTTGCAAAAGATCCAAGGCCAAATATCCTACTACGATGGTCCCTACCACCAACTACCTGAAGATAATTTTGATTCTCATCAATATTAGGGTTATCCTATAATTGTCGTTGTACCTCCTCTTGTATTTTTTCCTATCATTATAATTATTTATACTACTTAGTTATAATTTTAAACTAAGATTATATATAAAATCAATATCAAAATATATACTTTTTGGTGTGAGTATGCATAATGACTTGTTGTGATGTAGGCGTTTGGCCCATAGACTTTTTCTACATAGAACAGAGGTAAATTACCTACGGTTTGCAAAAATTTTAGTGGAGTTTCTTCTATTTTTATGATATTTAACCCTTTGTCAAACAAAAAATACGTCTCAATAAGGCATCTATTAATAAGGCACCGAAAATCTTATTTCCAAATTAATCCGTTATAATAGAAAGATTACAATTAACAAATCGAAAGGGACAACAAATCAACTAATTAAGAGTATGTTTTTCCCTTACAATAGTATGCCTATTTCACTGCCTATATATTGGTCGTAATTCTCACAGATTAGGCAACATCTTGTTGTTTATATTTTTTATATTAACATAAGGAAAAAGTTTCGCAATCTTTTCTTGCATTCCAATTTAGATTTTATTTGTGCTCATCAAAATTTTAGCAGTAACAAGACATACATAGCAAAAAAGAATGACTCTCCCCCAAAATTTTAGCAATAACAAGACATACATAGTAACAAGACATGCAATCAAAAGTTTGCATTTTCTAGTGCTTCTAAAAGAATGGCAGGTTCCATTAAAAGTACATATTTCAAAATATAAATGTCAAGTTATAATACTTATAATTTTCTCTGCATGCTCTTAGTGGGTTATAGATCCACCAATGTGCATCGGTAGACTCTTCCCCTCCGATCATCCCCATCTATTACTCAAATTTTGCTTAGAAATGGATTTGGCCTCGAGCATTGTCCAGTAATTTTGCCAATTGTTCCATATTTCTTCAGATATAAAAATAGGTCGTACACCACTCTATTTATGGGAACTAACAAAATTCTATAATGTTCACGAACTTGACTCTCCCATACATTGTAAATGACAACATCAAATTTTGAATCCCAAAAAAAATCTTTCTAAAAAATAAAAGAAAAAGTTTATAAGTGTTTATAAAGAACAATATTAATTTAATTAAAGTCTATAATTAGATAAATAAAAAATTAAAAAGATATTATTTAAATGTGCCTCAAACTCTTGGGAATAGAGATCTTCTATTTCCTAAGAGAGATTCTTCCATATATAATTGTCAAATTCTATTTTCTCCTTGAATTTGGAGAAGATCCTGTGATAGCATATTTTAGACGGAACCAACTTATAATAGATATCCAATTTAAGATAATTTTCAAATTAAATACTATAAAAATTGTATAAACTATTAGTGTAATCATCTATACCATAATTTTATTCTTTTCACTCATATATTATTGACAATGGTAATGTATGTCCTTCCATCAACTCCTTTTGCTTCGAGTTGCATGCTTCCTCCTCCATCCTCAGCAGGTGTTCCTGTTTTCTCAATTGGTATAGACTCATTATCAGGTGTGGGAGTAGAAGTTTCACCTATAGATGGTGATGGTGTAGATGTATTAGGGGTTCCGGATGGTGTAGTACTATGTGGGATAGGTGACTCTGCATATATTATTGGTGGGAAAGGTGATGTGTAACGCTCGTTCTTATTACCATTTTATTCACTTATTATTCTATTAAATTGCTTGTACAAAAACACACACACACACACACACACACACACATATATATATATATTGTAACGGTCTCAACATCGGGTTAGCCGTGAACAATACTTTTCGACAATGAATAGTATTTTTTGAGCCGAAAAGTGCACCCGGGAGTCAAAAATATTTTATTGAACTATCAGAAAGTATGGGTCGTAGTGAATCCACGATTGAAATTTGAAGTGAAATAGAGGTCAAATAAACATCGAAAGGTTAAAAATATGAAAAAGCTAGCGAGTCAATTTCCCTGATAGAAAAAATAATTTGACTAATATAATTTTTAAAAATAGTAAATGGACTCTGAATATTGCCAAATTTTGCAAGTCTACCTTAAATTTTATGTAAAATATTTTGGTGATAAAGATTGAATTTTTCGGTGACACCGGTAGTTGTCGAATCGGACTGATAAATTTAAATTGGATCGATAACGGACTCCGATTGAGCCAAAAATTTATGTCCCGCTTATATTTGATATGATAAAAATTATGAAATTGATTTTAACATGAATAGGAGCTTTGAAAGTAATAGCAAAAGTTTTAGGGACCAAAATAGTAAAATTTTGGATAAATAAATATATATATAAATAAATATATATGTAAAAAAAATGTCTGCAATTGATTGTGGTCACTGGCCACAATCTTACAAAACAAAGGAAATAAAGAAACAAAGAATTAGAAAACAAAAGAATAGAAAAAAAAAGTAGTAAAATAGGAAGCAGTGGTCACCGACCACTAAGAAGAGAAAGAAAGAAAAAAAGAAAGAAGAGAGAAAGGAAGGGTCACCGGCCGGCCCTCACACCGACCACCACCGCGACGGCAATGAGCGGCGTGCCCTCTCCCTCTCATCGGCATCCGACCTCCGTGGTGGTGGTCCAATTGTCGAGTTTTTCTATTTTTGTTTTAAATGATTTTTTTCTTCGTTCCGGTGAATCAAGGCGGCGGATGGGGACACCACCACCACCGATCAACTCCCGACGATGAGGCAAGTCTTTTGATGTATTCCATCACTCCTCAAATACCGGTGATTGGCAGATCGAAAATGGGTTTGGTGGGTTATTTAAGTGAAGATTCCGGCCAACCAAGAAAGAATTTAGGCGCATGACCACCAGAAAATGAATGAGGAGATCTCAAGCTACAAGGTGGCAGTGACGGATTATCATCGGCGAGCCTCCAGAGATTGGTCCGACAAGCAAAAAATTATCCAAATCGAAGCAAAATTGACTGTTAAGCTATGTGACTACGAAATTGTTTAATTTTCCCTAAATTTAATGAATTTTTCCTTTAAAATTGTTAAGGGAAAACAAATTGAATTATTTTATAAATTTTGAAATTGATTTTAAAATTGTTTAATTAGATTTTTATTGAGTATATTAGAATGTAGAAATTAAATTAAGGAAATTTAATTGGGAAATTTGTACATGAGCTAAAGAAATTTCCTTGTAAATGAAATAAATTAAATGTTATGAAATTGAGCTTAAATTTGATAGGGATCATGAAATAATGCATCCTTAAATCATATTAGAATTTATTGAAATTAATTGAATATTTGTGTAATATTTATTAAATGATAAAATTAATAAAATTTGTGAATTGTTGTTAATTTGCCTTAAAATGGTATTAGGCCTAAAGTTAAATTGTCCATGAATTTTTAAATAAAATATGAAAATTATTAGAGAAATTTGTAAATTTAATATTGGTATGCATACTAAGTTTGAATGAAAAATTGTTGCAAAATAATACATAATAGAAGTGAAAATAATAGGAATTATACAAAAATATGCATATAAATTTTTAAAAAATTTATATGAATTATTAGAATATTTTGAAATATAGTATGGAATATGTTTAATTAAAAATATTGAATTATTGAGAAATAATTCAATAAACAGGTAAGCAATGGCAAATTAATGTGATTTAAGTTACTTCCGTATAAAAAGAAAAGAAAAAACTAATTACTGCAATTCCAAAGAAAAAAATGATGATAGTGAATTATAATAATATAATTCATAATTGTTCAAAAATTTGTAAAACATATGATGAACTAATTTATCAAAATAAATTAGTATATAAAAAAATAATATATTAAGTGGATGAATTATTATAAAATAATTCACCAACCGAACAAAGGATGACATATCCGAATAACTAAATTTTTGGATTGAAAAAGAGTGAAAATTGTTAAAAAGTCAATTATCGAATTATTAAGAAAAATTCACAAAGTGTTATATATATATATATATATATATATATATATATATATATATATATATATATATATATATATATATATATATATATATATATATATATATAAGCAATAGAGAGTTCTAACAATATAATTCACCAAGTGTATAAAAGTATTAAAAGAATATTCAGCTACAAGTAAGTGATTTGAAAAGTTATATGTCCGAAAAACATAAAATGTTCCGATTGAATTATTGTAAAATGATTTATAAAAAGTGATCGAAAATACCAAGAAATTGAAAAGAGAAAATAAACGGAAAGAAAAAGTTATAGTATAATTAATAGCACTAAAAGAGTGTGATTGACAAAAATATATTGTTTTAAGCAAAAGAAAAAAATGCAAATGATTATTGTTGCTCTTAGAAATAGTCAGGTAGTATAAACTAGTCAGTATATAATTAGCTAGTCATAGGGACATTATTACCGCGGTGCAAGTCATGGTGACTTGCTTTGCTATGGTTGGAATCATTGATCTCCATAGCTACAGTGTTTTCAGTGAAAATGAAATGAAAATGTTTTCTGTGAAATGGTTCCTTGGGAATCATTTCTTTTCAATCGTGGGCCAATGTGGTTCACGTTCTATGTATCCGGTCTGAAGTTTTCTACCGGATCTATACTAGGGGCATAGAAAGTTAATAACATTGATTTAATGTTTAAAAGTATGAAAGAAAATGAAAAGTGACAAATGAAAATAGAAAAGGACCTAAACGAAAGAAAATAAAAGTTTAGGGATTAAATAGCAATTTCCATAAAAAGTGTAAATAAAAAGTATATGAATAAGAAATTGACTATAATAAGTAAAATAGTCAAAATTATGACTAAATTGTTCATAAATGAGGATTTTATTAAATAAGGACTTAGATGAAATTTTTCATAAGCATGATTTCATAATTAAATATGACTAAATTTCATGATTTCATAATTATGATTTCATAAGGACTTAAATGAGGATTTCATAAACTGAAATTTTTTCCAAAGGTTTATAATTAAAGAAGCAAAAATGAAAAGAAAATGTTTTATAAGAACAATATGATAATTAGCATTTATCCAGTATAAAAATAAATCTTTGTAAAGAAAAATAATTGAAATGAAAAGTTATATGAAAAGATCCATAAAAAATAATTGGTATGTTATGTACTAGTTATTATTTCGTAAAATGAGAAATTCAAAAAATAGTACTAATTATGTAGTTAAAGTTCAAAAATGATAATACTATAATTAAGTGTAAAAATATGCCCAAGTCATAGAATTCCGAAGGTAAAAGCTAAATAAAAAGTAAAATGATCTGTATGCAAAGTGTTTCCAAGTATCCATATCACTTTACATTAAAAGTTAAAAGTCTTGAAAATCATAATACGTTAATTAGTCAAAAAGTCAATACAAAAGCATTCACAATGAAATTAGAGTAAAGTAATTTGAAAAGTATAAGATCAGAGTAAAACGATTACCAAAAATATTGGTAAATAATGAAAATAGTACTTTAAGAATTAAAAGTAATTGCTTATAAGATATAAATAAATGCATGCATAATATACGTAATTATGCTTTAATTGGGAAATTCTAGGATTAATAGTCACCACTGAACATTTCTAGTGCTCAGCACGTAGTGTTTATTGCATGCAGGTTCTGAGGAGTTATGGGAGTTCGGTACACGGAGAAGCAAGATTCGAGGATGAAGAAAAGTTAGTCGTAGTTTTATTTTTAGTATTTGTGGCATGTATATACTTAAATATTGAGAGTCATATCTGAACTGTATTTTAGTAAATGTGTGTATGAATGACAAATATGATTATGTCTATATAATGACATTAAGTGATTTGTAACTGACTGTCATTGATTTGTAATTGATTGGTTTAAAATATATTACTATTTGATATGACTTGTTGTGCCTCTGAGAGGCAGTGTGATTGTTTAGATTTTTTTTTCAGGAGGCTAGTAAATTCTAGCTGTTGTGCTGCCGAAATTTTATAAATTGAATAATAATTTAATAGTTTAAACAGTTATAAATTTAAGAGTGAACAAATTAATGGTATAGAAATTATTTCGGCAGTTATTAAAGTTTGGAAAAAAAAATTTTACTGGTTACCGCTAAGTTTCACATAAGAAAAGACTATTCTGATAAGGGTGTTACATATATATATATATATATATATATATATATAACATGACTAAAGTATATTTATAGAAGAATTCAATACATATATTCCAAATACTTTATATTAAACATTTACAAAAATTAACTTTATACTAAAATTACTCTTCACTTACAATCCTCTCTTGGCCTGCAGATGTTGACTTAAACTCAGCACTAATACTTTACACCTGTGTACCTACACGAGAGAAACATCCGTGTTGAGCAATGGCTCAGTGGGGAGTAAACAATGCAATTGATTTCTTGTCGAAGTTTCAAATGCAAATATCACAATAACATATCTTTTCATATTATGAAACACATACATTTATAATATCATTAAGAGACACATTGAATCAACAAAGCTTTTACACTAATAGTCACTTATCAATGGTTATCATTTTAACCGCTTTCCACTACTAACATGCTTTGTCATATCCGAACACACATACATACGTCATTGTAGTTGCATATATTAAACCACACCTTAATGCAATTCTTTAATTTCACTTTATTAATCAATGAAAAGCACTATTAATATCAAGAGGTACTAAAACACTTAAACCATTGATCATTTTCATTATTCACTAATCAAAATGCTTCTTCCCATAAATGATGGATACGGGTACAAAAATGCTCTATTGACAAGTAGTATCATACAGGCAAGACATAATAGTATCGGATTGGGTGACACTGATAAATAATGTCGTACAAGTGAGTCATAATAGTCTCAAATAAGGCGACACCCTTAGGTATCATTTCACTAGGCAGCTGCAAGCATTATTGTCATTATATGCATGCTTATCTATTGACTGCTATGTGAAATTTAGGCACTCATTAAATCATTTAATTATTCAATAGTAATATACTTGATACATTTAATATCATAGTATCAATATACTTAATCAAGCATGTAACTATATCACAATATTCAAGTTTAATTACACTAGAAACACAATACAAGTTGCTCATCCTTGTTCAATTACACCTTTCTACAATTATCAATTATTTTGCTAACATGTAACACTATGCATATAAATAATCATATTTATTTACATTAATTAATTATACAAATTCTATGCTTATGTGCCCATGACTATACTTTAACAATTTCTATATGCTTTACACATATTCCCTACTATATGTTATCCTTAGTTTTTTATTAAAATGCTCTAATAGTGTTTAGACATGCTTTGGAAATAATTTGGGATCTTAAAATCAAGTTTAGGAAGAGTAGGGGAGGTTCATGGTCATTAGCTTATACCTATTGACCGTAACATTAGTGTCATTTTGGTTTTGGACTACCTTACGGTTACTACCAAAAGAGTGCTGACCATGACCTAGGTTAAGTGAGGGGGTCACGGTCATTAGGTAATATCTACTGACTATAATGTAGGTTCAATTTTGGTTCTAAACTGAAATTTGGGCTATGTCACGGTTAGCATAAATTTCCTGCTGACTATGAGGTCTATTATGCCTAGAAGTAGATTCCCTATTTCAAATTATATGCACTTTTAAACCTGCAAAACAATATTTTTGCTAAGGTTCCCTTATACAAAGTTGTTCCAATATGTCGTTAGGTTCCAAAACATCAAAAATCACACAATTAAGACTTCTAAATCTCAATATATCACTAAAACATTACAAAATTCTCTAGATGATAAAATAGCAAGGGTCTGTCAAATTAAAGCCCAACTTCGAATATATTAGAGGCAGACTTAATTTTTGGGATCTTCTACAAAGTTGTAGATATATGTCTTATAGTTGATTTCCAACTAGAATCACTTCATTTAGACATATACAGAAAAAGTTATGCTTTTTAAACTAAAACTAGTTCAAGTGAATCCTAAACAAATTTTTGTTATATCACTTTTTAATGGATTAGTCATCCTTTCCATGCATTATATCACCATTATCTTCATTATAACATCAATTATAGATCATATACAGTATATATAACAACTTTATTCAATTACATACTTATAAAACAAGAACATAAACTCCCATACCTTATTGATGCTCCAACCACCTTCTTCCATTTCTCTCAACCTCATTTCTTTGCTCTTTCTTATACTTCTTTCTTTATAAAACAAATCACACATATAAACATCCATTTAAACTTTTCAAACTCAATTCTTATCATATAAAATAAATAAAAGAGGTAAATAAGAAGTTGTTACCTTTGATTATGTATCCATTAAATTCTCTCTCTTTACCAAACTATATTTGAGTTTAGGGATTAGTTAAGGGTTGTTAAGGGAGAAGAATAGCTCAAATGGGTCTTTTTCCTAGAGTGGCCGGCCACTTCCACCTTTTTATACCCAAATCGCCATAATTCTTCAAGTCCCTGCCATTTTCTAAAGCTATCTATGTGTCCTATTCTCATTAGTCCATCATTTGACCAATCTAAATCTGCAATCTCACCTCCTTTTCTTTTAACTTCTCAATTTTGACATATTTTTTATAATTGGGATTTCAATCAAGTCATTATTTCACATTTTCTCAATACATACATATGCCCTTTAAATTTTAATTTACCATTTTGCCTTTCACTTTTGCATTAATACCGATTAAGTCCTGATTGCAAAATTAACAATTTTTTTTACACTGAAACCTTTTTCAATATCTCTCATCACTATATGCCAATCCAATTAAGGTATATTTTGGGGCTTTATGTTTTTCTCCCCCTTAAATAATTTCGTCCGTGAAATTCATACATATATCACTTGCCAAATCTCATAATTTGTATTCCTATAACTCGATCTTTATTCCAGTCAAACTCTATCTAATATTATCTCTTCCTACTTCTCTTATTCTTGGCTTTATCTTTGCTATCATATCATCACTCCACTCAATGTATATCCTATAAGTTTCCTCTTTACTTAGGGCCTATGCATGTAATTTGATGCTTTCATATCTTGTCAAATGATGCTGATGTAATGCTGTGAAAGAATAATGATTTTTTATATATGCACTTGGATGCAAATGTATGCTTTCATGTATCATGTATATTTACCTTATCCCATGTTGTAACATGTATAATCAATTGGCCATAGTGTTAAGGAGTCATTGATAGGTACACAAAACACCATACTCAATCTGAATCCACTTCTATATTGACTTCATATAGGGGTTTTCATACTATACTATTTATTGGAAATAGAGACATCTACATTAATCTGCATTGGATTTACACTTTTAGCTATCTATACTTTCACTAAGATCTGATTCTATCTTTTACTCAAGATAAGACAACATCTGATTTAAGGCCACTAAACTACATAGACACACATCTCTAATATATTCTCTAACACCTTTTTGCCCAGAACCACCTAAATCTTTGCTCTAATATCACAATGTAACGCTCGCTCTTATTACCATTTTATTTACTTACTATTCTATTATAATGCTTGTATAAAAACACATTTATACATATATATATTGTAACTTCATGAAATTTTCATCTGAAATGTTTGGCATGTTTTATAGCATAAAAAGTAACCCTGGGATCATTTTTGAAATAATCGGAGTTGAATAAAACAGAGAAATTTGGAAGGGTGTAAGGGTTAAATGTGCTCAGGCCTCGAAAAATCCAAGGATAAGTGACTTGATGGGCTATTTGAGCTAACATCGAATTATAAAAATATGTATTAAACAGAGTCTAAAAGTATAATTTGAGATGAAATTGAGCTCAATTGGATCCTTAAATCAAATAGCAAAGTTTTTACTCAGTATTGTAAAAAAGGTTGTCCAAGAGTTTAACTAAGCTTTTAAAAATAGCAAATGACCTTTAAAAATTATCAAAATTTTTAGATCTACATTAAATGATATATAGAATATTTTGGTAAAAAAAATTGTTACAGTAACACTAAAAATGGTTGCATTGGACCGGTTAGAGTGAACCAGGTCAAAAATGAATTCCAATTAAGCTAAAATTTTTCATAGAGGCTTAATTTATTATTTTAAAAATTATGAAACTGATTTTGATTGAATTTTAGCTTGGAAAGAAAGAGAAATAATTTAGAATGCATTAAATAGGCTTAAAATAAATTTTAGGCTAAAATTAGGTCCAACCACTTTGGTTGAATCGGATCAGCCCATTAAACCAAGGTATATAAAGCCAAAATATTAAAAACCACCAGAAAAACCATGAGGTTTCTACCTTCTTATTCTTCTTGAAACCAAATTCTCTATTTTTCTCATATAACCACTATTTTCTTTTTCTCTCTTCCAATCTCTCTCCAAAATCAAGCTTTCTAGATTAATTTTAGCCTCCTATAATATTATAGCAGCCTCCAATCTTTAATTTGAGTGATAGAAGTTAGAGAAATCAAGAATTGAAATTTATGTGTCAAAAGTGAGGTAAGAGAAATCAAGATTTTTAATTCAATTTTAAGGCATAGGGTGATAGATTTAGGCATTTAGAGTTCATTTATGCCATTAGAATTGACTAATAAAGTATGATTTTCATGAAATTTCCATGTTAAAATTCGGCCACCTTAGGAGCAAAATGGAGATAGTGATGATTTATGGATTTAAGGTGATGAAAATGAAGATTTAGGTGTGGAGAACAAGATTTAAGGTAAGTGGATACAAACTACACGCTATTTCATTTAATTTATGAATTTTTGCATGAAATTCACATTATGTAACTAAGTAAATACAAAGAATAATGTAAAATAATTCAAGATTATTTAATAAAATGATGAAGTGACATTAAATAAATATAGAATTAATAAGAAATTGAACAATAAGTGAGGAAATGAATGGAGTCCGAATTGTACCCTAGGTTAGATAATGTAGTATTTTGATGATAATTGGTATATTGGTCATAAATTGAGCAATATTTTGATGAATAAATATACTATGTTTGAATTGTGCTTAAAATAATATGTAAATATATTAATTAGTATAAAAATTATATTATACAACTATAGAAATTTAAGGAATAATGAGATATAATTTATGATAAGTATATAATATGAAGAATTGGGATGAAATATATGAGAAATTGTAAAGGAATTAATCATAATGTAAGTACACACCTTGTAGCCGAATTATGTATCTTAGGGTACATTGTGAAAATATAAAGATAATTAGTACATTAAGCATAAATTAAATAATTTAAAAATAAATAAATACATTAGGGATAAATTGTGTTTAAAACAAATTATGAATATCCTAATTACCATGCAAGTATAAAGATGTACAAAAAGAGAATAAAATAGAAAGGTTAAATTTTAATGTACATAAATACGTAAAAGTCTAAAATAATTACTAGGGCATGTAAATTATGGTAATATATGTAAAATCATAAATAAAGCACAAGAATAAATCTTGACCGAATTATATATATTATGTTAAGTTACATTTTCATCATGTATGGAATCTATATATCATGCATGTTATGATTATATGTATAATATGAATGAATGCATAAAGGATGAAAAGTATGTTATGTCATATGACAATAAAAAGATAAAGATTAATGAGGAAAAAAAAACATAAAGAAAAATAATAAGTTGTCCTTAGTGTACGGTGGGTGATTCAGGACCTTAGGATATAATGGCTAGCCTTAGAGATCCATATACTATGATAGATTTATATAGATAGATATATAGTATATTATGATAGAGGCCTCGCTCATACAGTTTATACAGTCATATAGTACTGAGGTTGGCTACCCTTGAGTGGTCACCTCACATACAGCCAGATAGTCCTCATCTCGCATATCTGGTTCGAAGATTTCCACTGATCATCATTAAGGCAATGAGAAAATGGGAATTAAGCAGTAAATTAAGTAAAAAGAATGTCATAAAAACAATAGAACAAGGAATAATATGAAAAAAAATTAAGATTAATAATTCCATAAAGGGAAAAACTATAAATATATGAGAAAACAGGAATAAAAGACTAAAATATACAAGAAGGATATCATAAAATTAAATAAATAAGAATTAACGAAAGAAATGCAATCAATTGTACAAAAGGGGTAAATTATAATTATATGAGGAAATAGGGATTAAAAAGTAAATTACACATAAAAGAAGTCGTAAAGGTGAATAAATAATAAATAAAGAGAAAAAACATGATTAATAGATGAAAAAAGGATAAAAATGTAATTACACGATAAAGCAAAGGAAAAAACGTAATTTTGACATCAATATAGTAATTTAAGAAGTTAAATTGACTAAATAAATCAAAAAGGGTAAAATCATAAATAGTATAAATATATAAGGATCAAAATGTAATTAGCCATCTCAAAGACATGTATAAGGACCAAAATATAAATTTATCAACTACAGAGAATTAGAAGTCAAAACGAACTAAAATAGTCAGGATTGAAGTTAAATAAGATAAAATAAGGTAAAAAGAAATTATAGGGAGCAGCTTGTAATTTTTCAATTAAGTAAAGAAATAAGTGACATTAAATAGGAAGAATATGTATTATGAAATTTAAAAGCAAAGAAAGTCAAACGAGTCAAAAGAAAAGTTAAGTGAATTTAAATGCGACGAATAAAAAGTCCAGGGCCTAATTGTCATTTTTCATTTAAGTTGGAATTATATAAGGTTTAATAAAAACAATATTGAATATAAAAGTAATTGAAGAAAACTGGACAAATTCGGAATTAAAGTAAGTCAAGTATGAAGAAGTAAAAGTCTAAGGACTAAATGGTAATTTGATATTTAAATAATAATAATATAAAAATTTATAAAAAAATAATAAGTATCCAAAGGATCAAATAGCAAAATTAGGGTAATAAAAGGTGAAATTGATTTAATTAGCCAAAAAGTAAAATAAAAAGGGATAAGTTAGTAATTTACCCTTATATAAAGGAATATTAGAAATTAAATTGTAAATTAAAGAATAAAAAATGAAATAAAGGATACAATAAAGAAACTAAAAATAAAATGGTCAATGGGTAATAAAGTTTGGATAGAAAAAGGATAAAAGGAAAATTTGAACAAATTTAGTATAAAAAGGATAAAATCAAAATTTAGTCAAAAGAGGTGAGAAAATAAAGATAAAATTTTAATTCTAATAAAGGACGTAAATAAAATGACTAAAATGAAAGGAAATGAAATTACATAAATAATATATTCAGTAAAGTTAAATTTATAAATTATGACAAGAAGTGAAGTAAACGAAATAGTTACATTAAGTACACAAGAATTAGTAACTAAAGATAAGAATGCGGGGGCTCAGGCGCAAATGAATATTGAAATTGTGGACAATGGCAGTTAGACGAGAAAATTCGAAAATATAAGAACATAAAGCCAGTCAGAATTAAACATATATTTATAAAAATAATAATAATATTAACAAATAAAAAATGTAAATAAATTAATTTAAATGAAATTTTGTGTAGTTGTATCCACCACTAGGAGATAAAGTTGCTAGCAGATAGTTGTTTTACTGCGCGCAGGGACAGGTATGGATGATGCAATGAAGAAGGAATGAAACGGCATATACATGTATTGTGGATTGGGACACGAAGATTAAATGATTTACGTTATAGGTTGGGTACATGGTTAGAAAGATAATATTGTTTGTTATAGTTACGAACAAGGAGTGAAACTATTTATATGTATACATAATTGAACATATGTTTATAAAATTTTATGATTGTGTTGTGATGATGAGATGGATGATTTTAGAAGTGTTATGTATGTTTGTGGAGTATTGGAGGCAGAGGTTATCTATTTGGGAGTGTAATTTTAATTAATTGCATGTTTGGATAGCATGATTTATAAGCCGTCATGCTGCTAAAATCTATACCAAATGAATAGTAACTATGGGACCTCATTTATAGCTATATATAGTATATGAAAATCATGAATAAATTGAGAGTGAAAATCAAACTGTATGCACTTTTAGTCCTGAAAAACGACATTTTTAGCGAAAATGGCCTTCTACAAAGCTATTACAATATGTCTCTAATTTCCAAAAAAAAAAGAAAAACTCAATTTTGACTTTTTAATCTCAATATATCACTAAAACATTATAAACTGGTCTAGATGACAAAACAACAAGGATCTGTCAACTTCAAGCCCAATTTAGAACACCTTAGAGGTTGATTCAAATTTTGGAGTCTTCTACAAAGTTGTATATCTATGGCTATAGTTCATTTACAACTAGAATCAATTCATTTAGACATCTACATAAAAAGCTATACTCTTTACACTAAAACTGGTTTAAGTGAACCCTAAATAGATTTTCACTATATCACTTTTTAATGCACTAGTCATCCTTTCTATGCACTATATCACCATTTTATTCATTCTAATATCAATTATAGATCATATATAGTACATATAACAGCTTTATTCAATTATAAATATATAAAATAAGAACATAAGCTCTCATACCTTATTGATGCTCCAACCACCTTTTTCCATTTCTTTTTACCTCTTTTTTTTTGCTTTCTTATTCTTCTTTCTTTATAAAACAAAATCACACATATAAACATCCATTTAAACTTTTTGAACTCAATTCTTATCATATAAAACAAATAGAATGGGTAAAGAAGAAGTTACCTTTGATTATTTATCCACTAAATTCTCTCTCTTCACCAAAATATATTTGAGTTTAGGGATTAGTTAAGGGTTGTTTAGGGATAATAATAGCTCAAATGGGTCTTTTTCCTAGAATGGCTGGCCACTTCCACCTTTTCATACCTAAATCTCCATAATTCTTCAAGTTCCTACCATTTTCTAGAGTTATATATGTGTCCTCTTCTCATTGGTCCATCATTTGACCAATCCAAATTTGCACTCTCAACTCCTTTTCTTTGAACTTCTCAATTTTAACAAATGTTTTATAATTAGGATTTCAATCAAGTCCTTATTTCATATTTTCTCAATACATACAGATGCCCTTTAAATTTTAATTTACCATTTTGCCCTTCACTTTTGCATTAATACTGATTTCGTCCCTGATTACATGAGTAACAATTTTTTTACACTAAAATCTTTTTCAATCTCTCTTCTCACTATATGCTAATCTAATTAATGTATATTTTAGGGCCTTACATGATGTCTCACATGGTCGTGCATAGGATGTTCCCATTGATAGTAACTTGAGCCTTAGCGGCAACATACCCTTCTTTCTCTTCAATGGCATCTTTTTGAACCTAAAATATATGAAATTGATAATTCCATATTACAAAAATATTAATTAAATATATGTAAAAGTATATTATTGATGTAATAATAAATGTAATCATATAATATTAAATTACTTACACCAATTAATTGCTATCACCTGTTAATTGTAAATCAAAATTATCATCATCTTCTTTTTCTGAAGAATAAGAATCAAAATCGGTCTCCTCTTCATATCTCGCCCTCTATATATTCCTCATCCTCTCCAAATGAAATATCAACATATTCATTATTTGAATCGTTTAATGGTCCATTCTTATCTTTTGCTACATCTTCATTTATTTGGTAGACCTTCGGTTCTTCTTCTTGAAATGCTTCACTTTCAATCCTTTCATTTTCTCCTTTTGCAAGTATTGGAAAAATGCCTCTCAATCTTATTTTGCAACCAACCAACCAATCTAACTTGTCTCGCCTTAAGTTGGGAAGCAGAACCAAACCCCTGCTTAAAATGGTTTCTCTTCTAAAAAATGCAAACACTGATTGATCCAAATTTACAACAAAAAATAAAAATTAGGTTTTGCACTAATACCAAATATGTCCTTAAGATTAAATCAACACACAACAACCATAATAATGCATGCCTTCATATTCATAAACACATGATATTTTGCCCATCGTGAGTACTCAAACTCATATAGGGGTCATAACAGTCATAGATGCGTGACCATTGTGAGTCCTTAACTAAAATGACACTGTTTATATAGAATACATCCTTACGATGGTCATTAAGTCCTGTCCAACATAAACCTCTAAAGTTAGAGAGGAGCCATGGCAGTCATGATTCTATACGCACCGTGAGCCCTTATTTTCCAATAATATTACTCATCCAAAATGCACCCTCACAATGGCTAGGAAATCCTGCCCATCGTGAGTCCCTTAGTTTACACTTGCCCCCCATGATAGAATTTTTAGTGAACTTTGTATGACTTTGCTGACCTATTTCCACCCATAATTAGCTTAAACGGTTTTCTAGACTTATATTTCTACAAGTTTTTAGATCACTTTCCACTTTGTCTCATGCAATTTAGAGACCTATAACTCCCATTATGATAAAAATAATCTCAAGGGATCTTGAAGATCCTACATTGGCAATTCCCATTCTACCTCTTTTTATGCCTGAATTAACATTAATTCCATAACTCTATTCTAATAATACAATCATAATTATGGTTTTAGCAATCAAGAACAAGAGTTACACTTATAAAACAAGGCAATTGATCCATTACCTCTCCTTGCATCCTTGTTGCTTGCCCAAACTTTTCAAACCTTCTCCTTACCCTTATCAACCTCTTTATCTCTAACTATCAACAAAAAATGCAATCAAATTAACTTGTGAAATATGAATATAATACATTATTTAGAGTTAGGTGATGGAGATTAATACCTCGATTAATTATACTAACTACTTACCTAGCTCCTTGAAATTCTATTAACTCTTCCTCCCAAATCACTTCTAGCAAAAGAGTATAATTTAATGTGTATTTTGGAATGAAAGGGGAAGAAGAAAAAAATGAAAATTGGTGCATGAATGGATGGCCCCCTCTATTTTTCTTCCTTTATATTTTTCCTTCATGCTCTCATAAAAACACCCATTTTCTAAAAGGTTAAGTGTAAGAATATCATTGGTCCAACTTTTTTCCTCTCACCCGATTCCTTTTTTAATCGCTTTTCTATACTTTAATTACTTATTAAACATTAATTATGATCCATTTTTTTTAATTTAACTACCATTTACCCTCATTATACATGAAATTTTTATAATTTGCGAAATTGATAAATTTACCCATAATTTAAGCACTAATAACAAACACATCCTTAAGATTAAATCAATACACAACAACCATAATAATGCATGCCTACACATTCATAAATACATGATAATCCTACCATGGTATTATTTGGTGCCTTATATTTTCAGGTAATAAGACCAAAGATGATATTAATGCTACAAATCTCAAATATATTTTGGTAAACCATGTTTTTCGTGTCCTTCATGAATTTTTTATTATTTATTTTTTTTTTGAATTTTACTAGTTTCTTTTCATTTTGATCATTAAATTTTGCGAAGGTGTGAAACTCACTAAATCTATATCTTATTTGTGTTGATACCTTGCCATTGACTTTAGTTGTGTTTCATATTGATTGATCTTTTATGGGTGTTTTTAAAGGTGTGAACTTGCTAAATTTGTATCTTGTTTGTTAATATTGTACCATCGATCATTGCTTGTAGGTTCCACATTATTACAAGGAATTAAAAGAAAAAGTTCAGAATGATAATATGATGCAAATTCTTAAGACTTCTTAGGCAAAATTAAATGTTGTTCATTTATCCGAAGTACATCCATTAGTCTAAATGGAAAATATCGAAACTTTTGGACTAATATTTTACTGAGTTCTTAATGTGCTTTTTGGTTGTTGTATTGATTTGGCTGATCTTAGGTTATATTTGGTAAGAGGTAATGGATTGTAATGTATTGGATAATGTAATAATTAAGAAATGTAATGTAATTGTAATTACATTACTATATTTGGTTACATTAGTAATATAATGTAAATAATAATACATTTCTATATTTGGTTGGGAATGTGAGTGAAAATTGCTGAAAATCTCAAATGCCCGATGCTTATATATGGCTTGATCAATGACCATGATTTGATCATTAAATTTTTTATCAAATGGCCATGATTAATCCACCTGTCCACTTATGATTGATCCGATTTATTTTGTTGTCAAATTTTTACCAAAATTATTCCAAAAATATCCAAAAAAATTACTTAGAATGTATTTAAAATTTCAGCTCAAAAAGGATTCGTTTCGGTATATTTTAAAGTCCAAAATTAAATTACTGATTCAAAAGTCAATTTTTCGAATTTATGCAAAAATTAATTTTTCACTTTCAAAAATTTATTTACATTCTTTCAAGAGATTTCATGCAATCAGAATAATTTTTTGAGGTCTGTAAAATATTTTCTAGCCTATCAAAATTTTGGTCAATCATTTACGATTCCACTACTTATTTATATATTTTTTTTACTTTTGTTGATTTAAATTACTTTATTTTTATCTTAAATTATATCATCGGACTCATCATAAATAATACTTTCCATTGATGTAATAAAAATTTTACAGATTTCGGTGATCCTCGACAGTATTATTCATCCCGGTATCACTGCTCATCACTGAAAAGTGCTATTCATATAAGTTATGATTTTGAAGGTGTTACATTGTCGACAGGGGTGGTATCAGCGGCAGTACAATTTACATTTAAAAAAATAGTAAGAAATGTAATAAAAAATATCAAAAAATATTATGGATCAAGAAATACATCTATTGATGTATTGATGATTACATATGTATTTATTTTTACAATACATTATAAAAAAAAAATTGAGTTAACAAATAAAGTAATCAATATATTACCTATTACATTATATTACATTGCGATACTTCGTACCAAATATGACCTTAAAATTTTGTTATCATATGGGTATTAATGAAGGGCATATATTCTAAAATTTCGTTCCTTTTTGTGAGGCAATGAAAATTGTACCAGAGGAGTTGCATGTATCCTCTTAAGGGGTATTACCTTTGGATGTGTGAAATTTAATCAATTTCATTTGAGTTTAATGTAGTGATGAAGATAATTTTGTTCACCATGCTTCAAACTTTTTTCAAATATGTATAATTTTAAATGTTTAAAACTTGCATTTGATATTTTACTTAAATGAATGCTTAATGAATGAATTTAGTGGTTTTCATAAAATTATATTAAAAAAAAAAATTTAAATCGATCGGACCGACCGCAAACCCTCTTTGTCTAGTCTGGTTATAATAACATTGGTTTAAAGTCTTCCATTCCTGTGTTCCTCTGTTTCACATTGAAATCAAATCCCTAAAACTAAGCCTATCTCGATCTGCTGACCTCCGCCTTTCTCCACCTTAGTCGCCTGTCGTCACCGGCAAGTGAAATCAACTTCTATTTTGATTTCGGATTTCAGTTTCTTAAAGATTTGATTTTTCTTTTTCGTTTTGTGGAAAAAAAAAAATTCCTGATTTGTTTTTGAGTGCTAAACTCGCCATTTCTGTAGCTTATTTCCTTCTTGATTTCTTTTTCCAGTATCTGATTTTTTTTCCAGTATCTGTAGCTCTTGCATTCTACCTGTCAATCCTTGAACGTTTGATTGCGAAAGGAGCTCGATCACATCCCTAGTTTCTGCAATTAATTGTCAAGGTAAGGTTATCATCTCAATTTTATTTTTCTGCAATTGATAGAAGATGAGAGTCCATCAATGGCTACGGGATTGCATGAGGACAGAGTGCTGGTCTCATATTTTGTTTCAATCGAATTTCTTCCTAAGAATGTGCCAAGTGACATTTTTCTATTTTCAATTGAATTTTATGTTGCTGTTGGAGTAAATTATGATTGCTGTTGGAGTAAATTATGATTTCGGGTTAGGCGGGTTGATCGGGTAGGGCTCCGAAGATTACTTAGGGTTGGTTCCGGTGAGTGGTTTATGAATACTTCAGGTTTCGGCTCAGGGTTGACCCAAACCCGCCTCGGTGCACACCGCTAAAATACTTTCTTGGCAAGGGTTGACTTGCCTATTTTCTTCCATTCCCCAAATACCTACAATCTGCAACTTTTGAGAAACTAAGACATAATAATGACTCCACACACTTAATGGGATAATCAATCCCAATTGACTCTTCATAATTATCAGAATTACTATGATGAGTAGTTTTGCCAAAGCATGGTTGATAATTTCATCAATTAACTTGGAGTCAGACCTAGTCACACATAAAAGAAAAAAAAAATAATTAACCACATGACCTATGTAATGGGTAGTTGGCAGGAGAAAATTAGCAAATATAAGTAATAATAATGAAATTTTAGGAATATTTAGTAGATCCTCACTTGATTTCTGCTGCTGAATTTTTTAATAATGATTTCTTGATCTGTCCTTTACACTGCCAACCCTATATAAAAAAATCCACATAAAAGAAAATTATCATTTGCATTTGCTCAACTAAACCAAAAAAATCTACATGGCTTTGTGTAATTATTTGAATATATGTTTTTCTTTTTCATTCTTCTAAATTTTGATATTATTTCAAGATTAACAAACTTTATTTTTGTTTCAATTAATCTGGGTCAAATAGGGTTGGAAATTTGATAAATTTCAGATTCGGTGTAATTTCTCATCTCTCTCTCTTTCATGTAAACATTCAAATACATAAAAGCCCAAATCGCTCCCCTTTACCCCTCCACCTGTAGCCGCCAACCGCCGCCTGTTGGCCCCCCCCCCCCCCCCTTTGTCAGCATCCTCCGCTGGTTGCTACTGCTGCCGTTCTCTGGATCCAGGTGAGGTGCGTCTTCTTCCTTCTATATTTTCTTGAATGCATCAAATAACTCGTTCCCAAGAAAACTTTTGAATTTTTCTTTAATGTGCTGTGAATTGGTTTATACTAGGCAATTTGTTGGTGAATGGCTTGTATTAAGCAAATATTAGTCCATAATATGTTTAACAAGCAGTATCTACTCATACAGTAGTTTGTTGAGCTAGATGATTGAAAGAAAGTGGTGGAGGAGATGGCTGTGCTGATTTGATTCATAATGAAGAGTTTGAGTCAATTTTATCATTTGAGAATTTGAATAATGTGGCATGGGATAAGTCTACTAGTGGTTCTCCTATCCAAGATTGTGGAAGTGAAGATCAGGATAATAATAATAATAATAATAAAATTAATATTGAAGAGAGAAGTAGAAATGTGACAATAGTACTACTACTACTACTACTAATAATAATAATCCTCCATTATCATTCCTTGAGAAATGGCTGTTGGATGAATGTGGTAATTATCAAGTTGAAGAATCTATGGAACTTTCTCCAATATTCTGATAATCTCTGTTGTTGTTATCTTTCCTTCTCTTTTTTGTGAAAAAAAAAAGAGAGTTTAAGCTGCAACTTAATGGACAAAAAGGTCCATTAAAGAGCTGTTTAGGTAGGGCATAATATTGATCAGTTGAGATTCTGAGAAGTTAGGATCTCTTAATTTGCAAATGTAATCAACTTCAGTTATCTTTCAAGGAATTCTTATTCACATAAGTTCAGTTTTTTCTTTATTTATTTATTTTAATTCATGATTATTTAGTTAAGTATGAGTGGTGAAAAGAAAAAAAAAAAAATCGATGTATTGTTAATGGTTAACTGTTATGCAATGTATTTTTGAAGAATTTTTAAATGGTTAGTTTGTTGTAATTTATAAAAGTTTTATTGTGGTGAACATGAATTTTTTTATTTTATTGTTTATTTAGGTTTTAATTCAATTTCAAGTTTTGGAATTTAAAGAGAAAAACAATTACTTTTATTTCAAAAAATTGAATTTCGAGTTAATCGGTTCGGAGTGTTACGGTCCGGGTTGGTTTAGGAGATGCCTATAGTTCGGTTTTGGTTGTTTGTGTCGGGTCAGTTTTGATCTGAACCAGACCATGCCTCCTTACAGACATGTAGCAATCGCTGAAAAATGGTAGTGGCATTCCATCGCTGATTTTGGATGGAAATGGTGGTGTTTTGGTGTTGAACCCAGAGACTACTGACTTCATACTGTAGTCAGGTTCCACATAGCATTACCATTCCCTTGGTTCCTCAACTGGTGGCTGATAACAGCTAATTTTAATTTACTGTTCGCTCATTCTGATGAGGTTACATAGTGAGCCAAAATCTAAGTGTTAATCCTGCTTTCGGATATTTTTATGAAAATTGGCACACTGGTGGCAACTGGGCAGTAGAATCAGTGCATTTATAGCTTACAATTGTGGCCGTTCTTGTACTGAAAATGCCTTTGTTTTTACTTTGGTGGTCATCATCATCATGTTGCTTGATTACTACCAAATAATGTATGGTGTATGGCTTATAACTGATCTTTGCATTTGAAACTGGGATTAGATTTTAACTTGCTTGTCAGGTTTGTTATTAGAAAAGGGTGACTGAGAATAGTTTTGCTCTGGTCTCATTCTTCTGCATCAGCTGGCAGTATTTGTGTTGGTTTGTGAATGGAATGGTAAAAGCTGATGATTTATCATTTTTTGGCTAACTATTGAGTCCTTTGATGGGGGCCATCGGACTCTGTTCTGGGGCAAATGAAGGGTGACATATTTTGCAACTTGAAGCTAAGGTTGTAAATGGAGATAAATATAACATTTGCCGATCTGGTGCTTCTAGATCAATCACTCCAAAATTATATGTACGTGGATGTATTTGGTGTGTTTGCACTTGCTAATTACTGATCTTTGATTCGAATATGATTGTTTTTGCTGAATTTTATGTTATTGTGAATTGATGGGATCTAGAAATGTTGATCAGAGGACAACTGTAATTTTAAGTTCCATTACAGATAGCTGACATAGTTTTGCAACTTCTATTCATTGATTTTCGCAAATAAAAAATTTTTCCTGCTTCATTTGTTGTTTTGGAGCTGGGAATTTACGTATTATTCATTTGGCATTCTGTGTGACTAATTTTGGTTCTTATTCAGGAGAAAGGAGTATTATTCATTTGGCATTCTGTGTGACTAATTTTGGTTTTTATTCAGGAGAAGGGAATAATTCTATCATTGGAACAATCTATTGGTATACATTTATCTGGGAAAATGCCTGCTCAAAAGATAGAAACAGGTCACGAGGACACTGTTCATGACGTGCAAATGGATTACTATGGTAAGCGTCTTGCAACTGCTTCATCTGACCATACTATTAAGATAATTGGGGTTAGCAACAATACCTCTCAGCCTCTTGCTAAGTTGACTGGGCACCAAGGACCTGTGTGGCAAGTAGCCTGGGCTCACCCAAAGTTTGGTTCTTTGCTTGCTTCATGCTCCTATGATGGGCGTGTGATAATATGGAAGGAGGGGATTCAGAATGAATGGACCCGAGCTCATGTTTTTGATGACCACAAATCATCAGTAAATTCTATTGCGTGGGCACCTCATGAGGTTGGACTCTGTTTGGCGTGCGGCTCTTCAGATGGAAATATATCAGTTTTTACTGCACGAGCAGATGGTGGTTGGGACACATCCAGGATTGATCAAGCTCACCCAGTTGGTGTAACTTCAGTTTCATGGGCTCCATCGACTGCACCAGGTGCACTTGTTGGTTCTGGTTTGCTTGACCCTGTTCAGAAGCTTTGCTCAGGAGGTTGTGACAATACCGTGAAAGTGTGGAAGCTTTACAATGGGACTTGGAAGATGGACTGCTTTCCAGCTCTTCAAATGCATGCTGATTGGGTGAGAGATGTGGCTTGGGCACCCAACTTGGGCCTTCCTAAATCTACTATTGCTAGTGCCTCTCAAGATGGGAAGGTCATTTTATGGACTGTTGCGAAGGAAGGGGATCAATGGGAAGGTAGGGTTTTGAATGATTTCAAGACTCCTATCTGGAGAGTCTCATGGTCACTTACCGGAAATATCTTGGCTGTTGCTGATGGGAATAACAGTGTGACATTATAGAAAGAAGCTGTAGATGGGGAGTGGCAACAGGTTACAACAGTTGATCCCTAGATCTTAAGGTCTTTGAAATTTTTTTTGCGTCATACTTGATTTTGTTTTAGTTCCATTACTTTCTCAAATGTTGACAGCCCGTTTTTCTTGATATTATTCCATAGCTGGGGTGGTTTTTTTTTGGATAACTCAGTCGAAAGGTATTGGACATTAGCATCCTTTGTAAATTTTATTTTTGTTGGTCATTTTCTGTTGCAATGTTTGGATGTGTGAAGTTGATGTTTTTTGAATCTTATCTGTGCAGCATGGGCCAAGTGAATAAAGTAGTTTGTTGAGTCTATACTGTGAGGAAAATGGGTGTCAATTAGTACATTAGATTGAAACAGAGCATGTCGATAGAAGAGTGACAAAAGCGAGGGTAGCTTATTTTAGCATTGCATGCTTGAAAAACTAAAGGCAAGCTACTGATATGTAATTTCGATTATGATTCTGTTTATCTTCATTGAGTGGCAGACATGGTATGAATGTGGCTGAACCTTGAAACGATATAATAGTTTTGTGACTTTGGTGGTTCAAGTCAACTTTTCATACTATAATGTGTGCCCGCAATATAATTTCTGTTCTTAAAGAAGAGAGCCAGAATACTAAAAATGGCAGAGGAAGTTGTAAACCTTCAATCATTGATTTTTCAACATTATACGAGCGATTTTTACCCTTGAATTCTGAAACATGCAGGTTAAAAAGGCATGTAAATTTCATTTTTAAACTCGGGGATTATTTTTTTTTTTTTTATTTTTTATTTTTTTTGCCACCAGCCAAGGACGGAAAACGGATTTCAACCTACTGACGGCCAAATTTAGAGAGAAAATTGAAGTATAAAGAATCATATTACTTCTTGAATACCTTTGCAATTGTCTTTTTACTAGAAGAATAAACTAAAGAAAAAGATATATATATATATATATATATATATATATATATATATATATATATATATATATATATATATATATATATATATTCCTTCTATTCTTGAATAGCTTTTTACAAAAGGATTTTTGCTTTTTCGGTAAATGTTTTGGTAGAAAATATTATTTCTTGAAATTGGGATTTATTCATTTTTAAGTAGGTACATAACCAAGCAAAAAATTTTCTTGTCCGATTTCTAATTGACATTTTTGAGAATATCTAAAAGAAAGAGTGAGTGAAAAACGGGAGATCCAGTCGGATTAATAAACCATGCGAGACTTGCAAGAAAAAGTGTTCGGTCAGATCAAGATAAGCACTATGATACTTAAGCTACTAAGATCTTAGAGAGAGAAATTGGAGAGAGGGTCTCAAAATGGCATTACCTAGAGTTTTTAGAGGTGAGACTATTTATAATGTATGTTTTGTATTAGATATCGAGGCATTTGAGTGCCTATTAACAGTCTAACATAGTTGATAACTGGTCAACATAGGTAGGTAGCTTATGTTAGAAGATGTGATAGCGACAAGTTAGCCAACTGGCCATATATGTCCAATCAATCTGATTATATTAGTCTTCTTGAATTGGGCTTGGGCCTATTTATTTGTCTTGTGGGTTTAAATAATAAAGGCATTATCATTTATCTCCCCTACAATGATTTAATAAGCTCAGAGTGGTAGTCAAATCATGGAAGGCAATAATCAAGATTCCAATTTGAATTTTGAAGATGTCCTTTCATGTGCTCGATGAGATAATAGCATGCCATTAATGGCAACATTCTACTGGTTGCATCATTAATAATGTTTCATGATTTCGCATGCTTGTTGTTCGGACGATCGATCATCAATTTACATGTGGCATATATTGATGGGATGTTCTCGTTAGGTGTGTTTGGCTTGCTAAAGAAGTCACCTTTTTGCCTATAAATATGTGGAAAAACTTCATTTTTCCACTTTTATTTTCAAAAATCTTAAACTTTCTTCCTTTCTATTTTCTCTAAAGTTTTGAGAATTTCTTTGGAGTTATTTGAGTTCCAGCGTTTTTCTTATCGAATCTCTACCAAAAATCATCAAGTAAGCCTTTTTTACTTGTATGAATTCCTCTTTTATTTCTATTTTAGACTCTTTAGTTGTATGAATTCTTCTTCTTCTTCTTCTTCTTCTTCTCTTCCTAGCTCGTATACTTCCATATTGGGATCTATTTCTTGGGAGCTTATCATAAATTTTTTTTCATTACTACACTTGTGAGAATGGTTTATAACAATAGTAATCAGGCTGAAAATAATGACAGTCTTGACACCAAATTTCTTAGAAATTATAAGGAGCTTGTAGTAAAGCATTCCAAATTTGCCGCTTCTCACATGAGAAGGTTAAGAGAGAAATACAATTTTTTCGAGAAGAAAGGGACCTTAGCCTGCCCTATATCAATGTTTGTTTTTGGTCTGTTCGGAGAGAATAAGAATGAATGGTTCATTTGTCACCAAGATAGTGTAGATTGTGACTTGTGACTTCCTCTCCCCATAGTCAAGATCAGTATTCTCCAAGGTTATGAGATTTCTCCTAATCAGATCAATCCTAACGGGTGGAGATCTATTACTTGCTTTAGAATGATTTGCAACGATCTAAGGATTGGCCCCACATTAGAGCTTTTTTCATATTTTTTCTATATATCCAGTTGGGATGGTGGACCAAAGTGTTACTTTACTAGCAGGAATAAAAGAAAACTTTTTCTTTCTTTTCTTCAATTAAGGGTTTTAGAGAAAAAATATTTTTTGGTCCGTAAAAAAAGAGGCTTTGGAGTAAGCTTACGCTAATCAGAGAAGCCTAATAATTTGAAGGATTTAACATCCGATCTTAAGATTTTCAAGACAGATATAGAGAAACTAATGAGGTGCATTTTAGACCATAAGGAGGAATCGATCCCTTGCGAGAATGAGATGATGTTTTTATAAGTGTACTCGGTTAAACTAACCGAAATACAAGACTTTAAATATGTTGTCAAAGTTAAAAGAGAACTTAATATGATTGGAACCAAAGTCCATCAGAACAAGAATAATGCCAAACTTTGGGCGAAATAAATAAGAAAGACATTTCTCGAGACTTGTACATTCATTGACCTTGTTAATTGAAATACAAGTCTCCATGTTAGTTTATCAATTTTAACAAATGCTTTATCTGATCAGAATCAGCTATGGTTTAGTTTTTACTTCAAAGAAATAGACAAATAAAATGTAAAGCATTAATCATGAGACTAGGATATAATTCTTCGCTCAGAAAATCATCAATTAGGAGTATGTGCATTAGATATGGATAACAAAAATTACTTCAAATGTTTAAATTAAAAAATTACATCATATACCTTTTGAGCACGTCCACATGCTAAGATTTAGGAATGTTTGATCCATCCATAGTTCATAGTTTGTAAGTGCTTTTGCTTAGATCTTGAAAATTTCATAAGATCATTCCCAATTAGGCATTAGTTTTCCAACTCCAACATTACTTGAGCCAATGTCAGCTTTTCTTAGAACTAAGTCTCCAACATTAAAGGTTCTTGGCTTTACCTTGTTATTGTGGTATTTGGCTATTCTTTTCTTGTAAGTAGCGATCTTCAAATAGGCATCTTCCCATTTTTCTTCAATCAGATCTAAATCATGCTTTCTTTCTTGTTTATTGATCCGATCAGAGAAGAAATTTGATCGATATGTGGGGATGCCAATTTCCATAGGTATCATTGCTTTTGATCCATAGATCAAAGAAAATAGAGTTTGAAGTGTTCTAGCTCTAGGTGAGGTCTTATAAGATCATAAGACACTTTGCAGTTCTTTTATCCGATTTCCTTTTGCTTCTCCTAATCTATTCTTCAATCCTTCCAGAATCATCCTGTTTGAGACTTTAGTAATCTTGTTGCTTTGAGGATAAGTAAAGTAAATCTCATAATGATTTTCAAATTGAAACAAAAAGCTCTAAAGGTTGAATTGTCAGACTGCTTGCCATTTTCTGTAATAAAGACTTATGATAGTCTATACTTGCAGATTATTTTCTTCCAACAAAAGTTTTTTATCCTTTCAATAGTAATTGTGGCCAGAGGCTTGGCCTCTATCCATTTGGAAAAATGGTCTATGGCCATGATAATAATAGAATAATTGTGTGCCTTTCTCATGATCTTTTTAGCTTTGCATCATCCTTTTACAATTCTCACGATTGGAGTTATCGGACAATTATAGGGTTATATAGGTTTCTTCTTCTCGGTCAATCTATATGACTTCTATCACCTTGAAGGAGGGCTGAAATTGCTCATTGGTTATTAGATTTTCTTTGATTATATGTTAATCTAAGGCTACCAATTTGGTGAGCCGATTAGCCATTATTGTCTCTTCCCTTGGCATTTTATCCGGATGCTAAGTTATGCCTCTATCTTTCAACTCTTTGAGAGCTATTTTGACTTTCATTAAATATGTCTTCATTTTTTGCTCTTTTGTTTTAAAATTTCCAAGCACTTGGTTTTTCACAAGCTGAGAGTTATTCTTGATCCTAAGGCTTTCCGATCGAATGGATTTGACCGGCCTTAGCTCTGGAGAAGCATTTCGTATTCTATAATATTATTAAAGGCTTCAAAACTTAATTTTATTATGTACCTGATCATTATGCCTAAGGGACCTTTATTGACTATTCCAACACCTCTTCGCCTATTGGTGAAAGCTTTATCGATGATCATCTCTTAATAAATTTTCTTATGTTATTGGATTTTGTGTTCTCCTATAAATTCCATGACAAAATTTACTAGAGCCTATACTTTGATCACTTTTTTGGGCTCCTATGTCACATCAAAAGATCGTAACTTAATGACCGATCCCACCATTTAGCCTTTTAAGTCTAGCATTTGAAAGATCTTTTTGAGTAGCTGATCGAATCGGATGATGATGGTGTGTGATTCAAAGTATCATCTCAATTTTTTGGTGCACATCATAAGTGCGATGATCTACTTAGTCAGACTTTTCTTTAATTTTGATCCTTTCAACACTTGCCTAACATATTAGATCGAAAGTTGTTGAGTTTTTTCCTCTTTGATCAAGACTGTAGCTACAGCCTCTCTAAAGGTGGACATATTTAGCTCAATGATGGTGGACTGGTAAGAAATTGCTTTAAATCTTTAAAAGCTTTCTGGCAATCTTCCTCCCAAGTAAAGGCATCACTTTTTTCTTAACCTTTTAAATAAGGGAATACATTACTTGGCAGAGGATGAAATGAATCTATCCAACACTGTAATTCTACCATTTGGCTTCTGGATGTCGTTTACATTAGTTCGGGGTTGTATATCCATTATTACTTTGATTTTCTTGGAGTCAGCCTCTATCCCCCTTTTTGATAACATAAAAACCAAAAATTTCCTTAAGAGGACTCTGAACACACGTTTCTCAGGGTTCAATTTCATCTGGAATCGATTGAGAGTGGTAAACACCTTCATCAGATTAGTTATGTGCTCTTTGAGGCTCTTGCTTTTTGCGATCATGTCATCAACATATACTTTCAAGTTTTGTCTAATCTTCAGTTTGAAAATTTTTTTCATCAAATGCTGTTATATTACCCTTGCAATTTTCTATCCAAACAACATGGCCTTGTAACAAAAGGTATTATCATCTATAATAAAATTTGTTTTCTCTTGATCAAGTAACTACATCATGATCTGATGGTACCCTATATAAGCATCAAGCAAAGAGTGGATGGCATGGCAAGTAATGGCATCCATAAGTTTATCAATGCTTGAAAGTGAAATCTTACTAATATAGTAATGGCATCCATAAGTTTAGCAAAGAGTGTAGATTTCACTGGTCTCAATAAAGCTGAAGGTAATGGCTTACTAATATAGTAATGGCATCCATAAGTTTTCATCTTTTGGGCAAGCTTTATTGAGACCAGTGAAATCTACACACATCCTTAGCTTCATAGTTTTCATCTTCACTAAAACTATATTAGTAAGCCATTCAGGGTAATGGAGTTCCCTGATGCTTCCGGCCTTTATTTTAATTACCTTCAGCTTTTGAGTAATTACCTTTGGGTTTATGCTCGGGGTGTCTTCTGGTTTTCAAGTGAAAGAAGCTTGGTTAATCATCATCAATTGCATTACTTCTTTCTCCACTCATCGGATATATTTGATCCGATATGCACCTTTCTCCCTTTGGATAGCTTTTTGTTGATGAGATCACCTTCTGGATTCATTATTGGCCGGTCAACCTCTTCTTCCCTTTCCAATCTGGGCTACACTATGCAAGCTTATTTTGAGGCCTTTTGGTTTCCTCTCAAGATTGCCACTCCATTCTCGATAGAAATTTTCATCATCATGTATCTTATACTGGTGATAACTTCACACTAGAACAATAATGGTCTCCCAAAAATGACATTGTATGCAAATTTCATATCCATCACCATGAATAAGGTTTTGTATGTGTAGGTCACTACTTCATCTTCCAGCTTTACAAAAAGTTCTACTGATCCAACCATCAGGATAATGGCATTGCCAAGTTTGACCAGTAGGATGGTTATAGGTTTCAGTTCTCCAATAGGTAGATTTATCATTTTATAGGCTTCTAAAGTGAAGAAATTCACCTTGCTTCTATTATCTATAAGAATTCTTTTGGCAAAGAAATTATTAATCGCAGCTTGCATCACTAGGGCATCTTCATGAGGAAATTTCAAGTTACTAGCATTTTCGAGGGAGATAAAAACTAATGGAAACTTCTCAAATTTGTTGAGAAGTACACACCTTTGTCCTTCTTCCTCTTCGAAAATTCTTCCTAGTAAAAAGAGTCACCAGTAGTCATGTTAATGACCCATAACCTCTATTTATGTTGATTGATATCCTTAGGCTTTCTCCTTTCCTCCACCTTATCAGAATCTGACCATTCCTTATTTTGAGGCAGTGATTTGCGTAAGCCTTTTGGCATTGAACTCACGAATCTCTTCAAAGATTCTTTTCGTATGAGCATTTCATTTTCTTCCTTTAAGGAATTACAATCATCTGTAATGTGCCCAACATTCCTATAAAATTCACAATACTTGCTTTTGTCTCTTCAGGTGTAAGTTCAATTAGATAGCTTCTTTGGTCAATTCACTTTGTTGTACTTCTTTTTGATCCACATTAGAACATTAGTGGGAGAAAAATTGAGTGGAGTATAGGTGTAAGGACCATACTAGTCTACCCGGATTAACTGTTATTTATTTTAATATTTTAATAAACAATACATATAATAAACATAATATATTCTTTAAACTATCTAATTAGTTCTTCTTTGACATTTAATTCATTCATTTTAACAAGTTGCATAAACATATGTTTTGTTATAACGTAGACATATTTTGAATTAATAGTTACAGAACATGTTCATTACAATATTTTCATAGATTTACATAACACAAAAGAGAAAACAATACAATTTAGACATCCTAAACTTCTCCTCCTAGCTGGTGTTGGCCTTGTCCCCCACGAAGCAACACTTCTTGAACCTACACGGATAAACACCCGTGCTAAGCTATAAAGCTTAGTGGGGAACAATATATGTAGGAACAACCACTCACAGTGATTGTTTTCAAGCACACAATAAATAATAATAAAGTCAAGATATTATAATTAACATGTAAGAGTTATAATATAACTCACATAGCAGATTTAATGTTATAACTTTACTGTATGAAAATAAATCATAATGAAATAATAACGTCTTTATCAGTATAACATAAATACACACATTGTTCATTTCATACTGTGAGATGCCTGCTAAAGTCCTATGAGTGTGGATAACGGGTGCTGTGGATACCCGAAGGTATCGAATCTGTGGATACCCAAAGGTATCAAATCTGTGGACCCATTGGGCCAAAACTATAGTCTCATATAGAGACAAACTATGGACTCATAAGAGTCAGACTATAGCAGCTGCAACTATAACCCTATAGGCATGCCTATCTATCCACAATCAAGTCTTTATGTGCAGGCAAATAATCATATTTCATGTATCATTTGATTTATAGTATACAATTCATCATATGGAATGATAAATCAAACAATAGGATAATATTCTTTAACTATCATGTCACAATCAACAGCACATGCAGATAATCGATATAACCCAACCATATTTAAGTAAATACTTTCATATATCAATTACTATAACTTTATCTTTTTATTACTTACACATTTCATATGTTTATGGTTGAGCATTATCATATACTTTGTATTTAAAGTAAACTATATGTTTTAAGAAAGAATAGTTAATCTTATACTTTACATATTATTATTTCACAAATATTTCCTTTACATTTCATTTCAATATATATAATTTATGTATATATAAATTGAATGTGGTACATTCTCGGGTTTATCATTCATGTAAACTCGTATTCTAAGGTCTATTATGCCCGGTTATAGTAATAACACATGGGGGATAGTCTATTATAGTAGAAAAATGGGAAAAATAAGCAAATATAGGGGACAAGCGTGTGTTGTCGCGCTCGCGGCAAGTGTCGCGCTCGCGGCAGAGGGCGACGGCCCAAACACACTTCCTCTACTCACAAAATCCTGCAGACTGGTTAAGAATATCAACTTGTACCTCAATTTAGGCATACCAAACGACTTTTTCTGAAAAAGTTGTCTTCTACAAAGTTTTAGCCCTATGTTTCTAGTTTCTAAAACATCAAAAATCATCTCAATCAGAGTTATAAATCTCAAGATATCTCATTAAAACCGAAGACTTCTCCCAGTGACGGGGCAGCAGTCAAGACCCGGATTCAAGCAAGTTTTTCTCTATCCTACAGTTTGATTCAGGTTTCGTGTTCTTCATAAGAAATGAAGATCTGTGAATCTAGTTTCATATCCAACTGGAATTTCTCCATTTGAGTCACGGAAACTCCAGATATCAGGAATTTTGTCTATACTGGTCATGTGAACTCTAAGACGATTTTTCCCTTATTTTCAACAACCTTCCCGTTTCGGTTTCTAGTCAAGTCTAACCTCACTTTTTCATGATAATAACATGTTATAACATCAATTATCTCACTACAAACATCATATGCATATAAATCACACACAAAAATAATGAAGAGTTCCCATACCTTAACAAGCTCCACCAACCTCTCTCTCTTTCTTATCTTTCCCTTTCATCCTCTCAATCTTTGCTTTCTTCCTATCTTGTTCATCATCTCTACCATCTATAGCCTTTAACTTCCTTGGAGCATCATTTATTTTCATATAATTGAGGAGAAGAAAAAAATAAAAGAAGATAAGAAGAAGAAGAAGAAGAAGAAGAAAAGAAGAATAAAACACAAAAATGAGTTTTGTGGCCAAGTATGGCCGGCCAAAAGAAAGAAAGAAATTTGATTTTTCTTCTCTCTTCCTTAGCCTCCCAAATGTCACTTTATTATTGGTAATTCAATAAAAATCTTGGAAAACTTCATTTTGGTCCCTCTTAGTATTTTTGTTTCTTAATTAAATCTAGAATCTTTCACTTATTACATTTCTACCACAATTCTTTTACTTTGACTTTTCAATTATATCCTTAATTTATAATTTCCCTTTAATTAGTCACATAATTAATCTCTATCTCATGCAGAATAATCACCTATCTCTCCTAGGGTACTTTTAGGGGTATTACAATAGGTAATGGTAGATTGTTAAAAAAATGATCAAATATAAAATGCACAATTTCTTTCCTCATTCCCTAGTTTTTTGAGGTACTAGCTCTTTTGGGGCTTCTCATCTTTGTATCCCCCCATCCGTAGGGGTAGATTCTCTCCACCATTGAGTTCATACATCCTCTGGCCCTCAAAGCATTATCCAACTATATATATTGGTTAGCCCTATCTATCAGGTCGATAAAGTCCGTTGGATGCTGAGTAGTAATGGATTCAAATAGTTGAAAGCTTGTTATGCTTTATGCTAGAGCGTTTATAGCCACCTCAAGATGCAAATTTTTTATTTCAAAGGCTAAGCTATGAAATTTGTCAATGTTACTTCTCAACATTCTATCTGGTCCCAACATTAGGTTACATAGATCAGTAATAGCTGGGGTGATCTCATTTAGAGTTTTTAACTACACATTTAGCATGTGTCGAGCATGAGTATTTGAGGCTTTCCATTTACCTATGGGGAATGATGCGATGATCCCTGGAAGGACGGCTGGAGATGATATTAAAAAATAATACAGATCTGAAATTTTTTCTTCACGCATCGCAATATTAATTAACAAAATAAAGCTGCAAATTAAAACTTAACACAGTTAAATTTTGTATTAAAATAATATTTTTAAATCCTTATTCAAAAAAATTAATCATAACTAACTCAATTAATTTTTTTTTGACTTTAATAAATTTGAACATATAAATAGATAATAATGAAATAAAATTTTTAAACTTTAATAAAAATGTACAAATAACTATATTATTAATCAGATATATATTCTAATTTCAATACCAATTACACTTAAAAAATTCGCACACATATTTTTCTTAAAAAATGCTACACACTTAAATAATAGACAAAATTTTCATACTTTATGTTCAATATGGCAAATTGTAATACTATATAAATAATTGCTATATCAAATTTTAATTAACATTTACATAAAAATTCTATTTTTGATTCAAATCTATTATCCTAACACTTAAATTTAAAAAGTATTGATTAACTTGCCTTTTTTCGCAAATTATCAAATTAACGAATATATAACAGGCCTGCAAATTACAAAATAACAACATTAAAAATATTTATAAATTTTTATACAACTAATTTTTAAAATTATAAATAATTTACTTACATTTACTTGCTGCAACAATTGAAAATTTTATTGTAATGCTTAGTTAAAACACTAAATTTTAAAACAAAAAATAAATTAAAAGGAAAAATATTAAAGCAAAGCTTCAAAATTGAAAGAACAAGAGGAAGGAGGTGATTAAGAATATGGACAAAGAGGAACAAGGCAGAAAGAGTGGGCTTAAGTAAGAGAAAATTTGAAAATAAAAAATTATTTTTCAGGTCAAAATGAAGTGACTACTCAATCAAAGACTTTTCAGCATTTCTGACACAGGAATGAGGACAAAAGCCACTATCTAAAATCGATGCAATTTGTAGCGGTTTGAAACGCTGTAGACTACTCCTCGCTTGGCATGCCACTAACAAAACTGCTATACGTGGCAACGATTTTAGACAAAAACTCCATTTTCGTAAATAAAATCTGACAGATCCCAAATTTGTAATTTTTTTAAATATTATTAAAAAATGTTTCGTTTCTTTTCATCTACGCATAGGGGACATGTAGCAAAGTGGAAGAAGCATGAAGCAAAGCATTGCATACTCTCATGGCATGTACATAGAATGCATTTTCGGAGTTAAATATATTTGTAGATAGATATAAATTTTGGCACATATGTATAAATATTTGGATGCAGAGAATTAAATTATAGGTTTTACGACTATATGTGCAAATTAAGTTTGTCTAAGGACTTGATATTGTATAGTGAATTGATGTATATTAATTGTGGATTTAATTATGCTATGAGAATGTGAAATGTAAGTATGTATAAAATGTGGAATTGAGATTGGTTTGAAAAGGCTGAATTGAGTAGTTGACGATGGTTGAGCCAATAAATGTATATTTGGAAGTGTATTTTTAAACTTTACAAGATGATAGATTATAATTATAGCCCTTATACTGTCCAAAATTTTATAAAATGCATAGTAAAATTATACCGAATGATGGATTATTTAAATGTACGAGAAAATAGGTGTGTATTTAAGGCTAAATGAAGGAGAAAATAATTTATAATCAATTTATGAGATTAAATAAAGTATACTAAAACTAATAATATCAGCAAGAATGACACTCCAGTACTCGAATCAATGTTAGGATACAAAGTGTTAAAAAACGATTGAAATATATTGATATTTAAAAAAATAATGTAAAATTAAAAATCAATTCAAAAATGACTGATTTTGTGAACTAATCCATTTGATAAGTCCAATTACCTGGATGTTGTGGCGTTGGATTAACATTAATTTTGACAACCAATTTTGTTAAACTAATCGTTTGTAACTATTTTATATCTTAAAATTAAATTTTATTTTATTTTTTTCATTTTAAAACCATTCAAAGTAATTCTAATTTAGTTTCAAAATTACGAAAGAAATTTCCTCATCATATCAAAAACTAATTGAATATAGTTCCTGCTTAATAAAGCGTAAAATGTCTTTATCTGAGAAAAAGAGTCGGCGGTTGTCGTTCCCGGTCGGGTGGTTGGCTCCTGCAATAGAGTGTGCCTGGTTGAATCAGGCGTAAGCACTCCGAAACTTAAGTTATAAGCTTTTAGAGAGAGAGAGTCTCAGATATTCAATACCTGGAGCCACTGTTTATTGGGCTATTTATAGGAGATAAAAGAGAATTACTTGAGTGCTTTGGGGTTGATAAAAGTCAATTGGAGCAGGTGAGCAGCGATGTGACAGGAAGTAGTTGGAAGATATGGATGATGACTAGTGCCAGTGGACTGACATGACGTGTTATCCCATCAGTTCGATCAGATGTTGCTCGTCCTGTACCTTATCTTCCAGCTCATATGGAGTTCTCCTTGCTGGTGGGCTTTGGGCCTTGTCGAGCACTATTGGGCCGATTGTTTGGGCCTTGAAAGATATTTTTTCCGTAGTTATCACTGCTAATCAAGCAAACATCATGTTACGTTTTACGTACAAGAAATAATCTTTAAAATATAAAGAAAAATAATCTTGCAATATACTCAATTTTCGTGAAAATGTTGCATTTATGTTACTGTATTTAACTAAATCCCATGTTTTTTTAATGCAAGTAAATTTCATGATAAACATTAGAAGATTAGAAGAAATTGAAGCAATCACGTGCATATAATTTCCTAAAATAAGGAAAAAAGAAAGAAAGAAAATGTTGATGTACTTAAACGACACTTTCCATGCCAGATGAAACGACCACCCAATGACAATGTTCCTCTTGAAAAACAAAACCATTAGCTTATGAAGTAATAAAATGACACCATCCATGCCTAATAATTTTATAAATCACTCTATGTTTTAGGGTTGAAAAAGCCTATGTGAAGATTAAAAGAAGAGTAAAAAAAACATGCATTGATTAAATATATGAGAGAAGTAATTGAGTTTGGCTCAATGGCTTGTAAGTTTTTTAGTGAGTTTAAAAATTAAATTTTCTCAAATGTACATTTAAATTGTTCAATTTGATAGCTTAGTAGGATTCATAAAAGAGGTTACATAGATTTAGGGGTGTGCAGAACCAAATCGAAATTGAAAATCAAATTGAAACAGTTTTGGTCTATTTGATTTGGTTATTTCTGTTCATTCAATTTTAAACCAAAATAAAAAATTGGTTTAATTGATTTGATTCGGTTTTTGAAATTGAAAAATCGAAAGAACCGAACCGATCAAAATTTTTATACATATATATTTGTAGTATTAATGAGTACAAGACTTGCGAGCCTCTCGCTCATCCTTCAAGACTATCAGAGGGAGAGGTGGCTGAGATTTTTGCTCCATTTGGCCTTCCATCGGAGGTATCTGTGATGGCTTGTCCACCCTCTATGGCTATTACGGAGGGGCTTTTCGATCGCAATAGCAACGAGTGGTTCATCTATCCCCTCCTAAGTTTGGAAGTAGGGATAAGACTCCTTCTTGGTGCCTTTGAAACAACAATTCTGAGAGCGTATGGATTAGCCCCAAATCAGCTAAATCTGAACGTCTGGAGATCGGTGGCTTGTTTCAGAATATTGTGCAAAATTGAAGGGGTGGCACCAATGCTATACCTCTTCACACATTTCTTCTATCTCACGAGCCAAAAGGAAGGATTAGATTGCTATTTTACCAGCCGACCAAGAAAGACACTTTTCACTCTTCCCACTTCTATGAAAGGGTATAAAGAAAAATACTTTATGATAGGAATGGTTGGTGGGTGCGAAGTTCCACTCAGCCGATCGAGAGGAGCGACCTAAATGAGAGACCAGGCCGGTGGGTAGGAGATCTATAAGGAAGACATTAAAAAATTGATGGCGGCAGTGGCGAGGAATGGAGGGCCCTGTACCCACGATTATATGTTGAGTACGATGGATGGGTCTTCCAGTTCCGAGGCTAACATGAACGCAGAACGTAAACATTAAAATTGAAGTAGAGAAGAAACATAAATCAGCAATCATGAGTTGCATATGCATTTATTAACAAATTAGGTGAGCAAGGCACTTATCTCGTTCGTTTTTGTGTTGTTGCAGCTGAGGATATGATGGCCAAGGGAGATGATGTCGCGAAGCAGTTGTCTAAATGGGCAATGCAGAAGAAAACGGCTAAACGGGTTTCGAAGAAGGAGAGACCATTGAAGAAGAGAAAAATCTTGCCTGCCTCGGAAGTTCATGCTTCCTAGAGTGTAGCAAGTGCTCCTACGCCTTTTGCTACTGCCACTGCTATAGCCGTTTCGGCTTCTGTTGCTATGGTCATCCCCGTCGTCCATCCTTTTCTGACCATTATGGGACCGACAGCGTCTCCTCTGATCATAGAGGGGACAACGCCCACTTAGGTGACTGCAGCTGAGGAATGAATCTGATGATGAAGAGCCACAACCATCCCTACGCCCTCGATCGTCCACTCAGAAAAGAGCAGTGGCAATAGATGAGGCGACTCAAAAGAGGACTGAAGAGGAATAAAAAAAAGCAGCTGAGGTTGGCTGCTGTAGATGCTCGGATTGCTACGAAGGGCAAAGAAACTATCCAGGGCGAGCCCATCCGAACTGCCTTTAGGGAGAGCTGTGGAGAGGCGGGCTCCTTCCCTGGACGATATCTTGAAAGAGCGGTTTGGGAAAGACTGGACCATGACCAGCTGGCGCATGTCGAGCTTCGTTTGCCAAGGTCTTGCACAAGAGATGATTTCAAGACAATGAGGAAGCTCAACTTGCTCTCCAAAGAGTTTGGCCTGTTTCAGCAACAAAGCATAGAGGTAACGCTCATTTCCTACTTTCCACTCCTATCTCTTCCCCCCTCTCTCTCTCTCTCTCTTTTTTACTAACCATTGCTTTTTCTTTTTTCTTAGCTGATAAAAAGAGACCTTCGTCTGCACGGTATAACAACCTTTGCCCGATCAAAATGGAAGGACGTCATTCATTAGAGGAAGGAAGCGAAAGTCGGTAATGATGCGGTTAGAAAGGAGTCTCTGCTTTTAAGGTCAGAGGTAGAGCTGAAGAGGGAAAAAGTCCGACTAGCCCAAGACCTTAAATCTCGACAGAACGAGATGGATCATTTGAAGGGAGATATTATGCGTTTTGCTGCGGACAGTGCTCTATGTAAGCGATATGAGGAGGAGGTGGCCAGGCTGAGGGATGAATGTTCACATCTTTTGGCTGAGTGCGCTAAAGCCAATGCTGACAGAGACAAGGCCAACACAGACAAAGATAAGGCTTTGTCAGAACGCGACGTTCTCCAGATCGAGAGGGATTCCTTAGAGATAACTTTAGCAGAGAAGGAAGTGGCTTAGGGCGAGAGGCTAGTGAAGGAGCTCGATTCCCAGAAAGAGGAGCTCCTTGATCAATTAGGCGAGGCCCAATGGAGGCTGCTACCTCGGTTGCTTTATACAGTCGGGCAGCATTTCTCTGAAGCTGAGTTCGACTGGATGGAGGATCCAGGGAGTCTTCTCAATCCTCCTTTTAGTGATGACGAGGAAGGAGCTCTTCAAGATGGGGCGATCGAAGGGACAAAAGTGGAAAGTTCAAACCCCCTATCAACCCAACCTTTTCCAAGCACACCGATCGAGCCTGAAGCTGCTGCCCCCTACCATCAGAGCCTATCACTGAAGCGACTGTTGAACCTTCCCAGTCTCCTATCTAAACGAAGGAAGGGCCTGCTGTTGGGCAGACCATAGAGCCTGCTACTAATCCGACCGAGGCTCCTACCATAGAAATTGTAGATATAGAAATTTAGGCTTTTCTTTGTAACATTTTTCTTTGTAATAGTTTTCTCCTTGTTTTTGTAACTTGTACAAATTTTTCATATATATAAAAGAGTATGATTTACTTTCAATTGCAACTTCTCTTTTTATAATGCAATTTTTATTTTATGATTTAACATAAAATCAACCAATGAAAGTACTTTCTGAATTTGAGGATGCTTTACAAGCATTGCAATCTATAACTCTTAGAACTAACGATCGATTCATATGATCTGATTGAAAAGATAAAACCAGTCGATCTGGTATGATTTATGACTTAGATTTTAGGTGCATGACTTCAAGCGTAGCGAGTGACTTTGTCAGTCCTGCATTTACTTAAGGTATTATCCGATCAGATATCAAGATCGGCTGGCCGAAAAAGAGTCAAGTATAGCGAATGACCTTTCGGCCTTGCATTTACTTGATGATTTGGCGATTTCATACATCGAGTACCTAGGAGAGATTATTAACTCAATTTTTGACCTTCGCATTTTGGGTTCGGGTTGACATCGAACCTAGCGAATGAGTCAATGGAGATTAAATGGTGGCATCAGGAATGACATCGAACCTAGCGGATGAACTTAGAGTGGAGAAAAGTTTTTGTATTTTGGGCTTAGGATGAGCATCGAGCCTAGCGAGGGAGCTATACCGGTCAAAACTAAACCTGAAGTTAGACGGAGTTTTTAGCTTTTTCATTTTTGGCTTGGGATAGACGTCAAGCCTAGCAAATAAGCTCTACTATTTTTGATACATTGATCGGGATGAAACGTCGATCAAAATTAAACTATCAGTCTTAGATGGCTGAAAGAGATACATCGATCGGGATATAATGTCGATCGAAATCACAAGGATTATCAATCGAAATTTTAGTCGATCGGGATCAATTTCGTCGCTTAGGATTTTCGTCGATAGGAATAAAATAGATAACCTGTAAATAAATATCGAACCTAACAAACAAGTAGTTGTAAACATACCTTTTTCGAAGATAGAGAAAAAATTTCTTTATTGAATTCAAATTTTAGTACAAGATTATACATGGTACTTCTTGAGTACTTCAACATTCTAGCTTCTGGGAATGTCCGACCCTTCTAGGGTTTTGGGTCTATTGTGATAGAGCTTAGAATCTTAGAGATTTTATAAGGCCCTTCCCAATTCGACATTAGCTTTCCGACTCCAGCATTCTCCGCGCCTATGTCCACTTTCCTGAAGACTAGATCGTCCATGTTGAAGGCTCTTAGCCTCACTTTTGTGTTGTGGTATCTAGCAACCCTTTATTTGTAGGCAGTGATTTTGGCATATACATCTTCTCTTCTTTCTTCTACCAGATCCAAATCTTGGCATCTATCCTAGATGTTCATCCGGTCGGAGTAAAATGCGGACCGATAGGATGAGAGGCCAATCTCTACCAATATCATTGCCTTGGAGCCATAGACAAGAGAGAATGGCATTTGATGAGTGCCAGCTTCTTGAGAGGTCCTATAAGACCGTAGGACATTTTGCAGCTCTTCTGTCTAATTGCCTTTTGTCTCGTCCAGTCATTTCTTTAGCCCTTCTAGGAGTGTTCAATTGGAGACCTCGGTCATCCCATTACTCTATGGATGGGTGACTGGGATGAACTTAAGGCTGATGTTGAGATCTCGACAAAAGTTTCTAAAGACAAAACTGTCGAATTGCTTTTCATTATCTGTAATAAAGACATTGGGTAAGCCATACCTGCAAATGATGTCCTTCCATGCAAAATTTCTGACCCTCTTTGCCATGATTGTCGCTAGAGGCTCTGCCTTGATCCATTTGCAGAAGTAGTCGACGAATACAATGAGGAACTTCATTTGCCTTTTGCCTTAGGGAAAGGATCCTAGGATGTCCAGGCCCCATTGGTCGAACGACCAAGAAATTTCGATCGGCTGTTGGTCCGCTGCTAGTTGTCTGATGACTCTTCCATGGATCTGGCACTTTTGGCATCTTTTTACTTTTTTCTGGGCATCTTTAAAGATACTTGGTCAAAAATATCCGGTTTGGAGTACTTTTCTCACCATGGCCCTATCAGCTTCGTGTG
Source organism: Excoecaria agallocha (assembly GCA_037975025.1). Taxonomy (NCBI): domain Eukaryota; kingdom Viridiplantae; phylum Streptophyta; class Magnoliopsida; order Malpighiales; family Euphorbiaceae; genus Excoecaria; species Excoecaria agallocha. The sequence continues at coordinate 71,822,400 of CM075809.1, read as the reverse complement.
CACTACAAATGCCTTCATGGATTTCTCTTAGGAAGTAGTCTCCTTCCTCCTCCATCACACATTTGAGTCAGGAGTAACTGAAAGATTTTTTGTATAGATCACTGTTAATAATAGAATAATTCAAAAATTTGCGAAATACCTTTTGGGCTTCCACTTTATCTTTGGGTAGCTGCCCTGTTTGTAGGTACTGCTTGAAGGAGCTCATCCATGTATCTTGAGCTGGCTCAATCTCCATTATCTCTAGTTTGTCTAAGGAGGAGGTCGATTGCTCGACAACGGTGATGCTTTACTTTATCATCCCTTGCTCAGAAGCAAACATCTTGGCAAGCCAATCGACAGCTATAATTTGATCTCTTGGTACCTTCTGCAGGATTCATTTTGATCCAGACTCTTCCAGCATCTTGAATGCGGCCTTGACCTTTGCCAAATACTGAATCATGTTGGTTTCTCTAGCCTCAAAGGTGGCTAAGACTTGGATTGTTACGAGCTAGGAGTCACTATTGATGATGACCGACTCCGATCGGATGGCATGGAGTAATCTCAGCTCTTGCAGGAGTGCCTCATACTCTGCCATATTATTTGAAATTTTAAAACTAAATTTTGTTGTGTATCTTATGACAATACCCAAGGGGCCTATTATTACGATGCCTGTGCCTCCTTAGATGTCATTTGCAGCTCCATCCATGATCATTTTCCATTTTACGCGTTGGGGATGATCGGTCATTCCTTCACCAACAAATTCGGCAACAAAATCTGCCAAAGTTTGAGCCTTTATTGCTTTCGTAGGATCATACCTCACGTCCCATGACTGGAGATTAATTGCCTATCCCACCAGTTTCCTTCTAGGTTTGGGATCTAGATAATTTTTTTGATAGGCTGACCCGAATGGACCACTATTGTGTGCGTTTCGAAATACTTCCTTAGCTTTCTCGTGCACATCATGAGGGCAATGATGAGTTGCTCGACCGAACCTTTCTTCAACTCTGGGCTCCTAAGCACTTGGCTCACATAATAAATGGATAGCTGCTGGGTTCTTTCTTCCCTGACTAGAACATCTGCAACAGCTTCGCCAGAAGTTGACAAGTAAAGGTATACATTTTCACCTAAAAGTGGTTGGCTAAGTAGTGATGGGTTGGTGAGGAACTTCTTCAATTCATCAAAGGCTTGCTGGCAGTCGACTCCCCAATTGAAAGCTTCATTCTTTCTCAACTTCTTGAAGAAAGGGGTGCACCGCTTGGCCAAAGAGGAGATAAATCTTCTGAGGGCTATTATTCTGCCATTCTATTTTTAAACATCTTTCATACTGCTCGGAGGTTGCATCTCCAAAATCGCCTTTATTTTATCAGGATTGGCTTCAATACCTCTTTGAGAGACCATGAAGCTTAGGAATTTTCCCGAGGGCACCCCAAAAATGCATTTCTTAGGATTGAGCTTCATTCAGAACTTATTCAACGTGTCGAAGACCTTTGCTAGATCGACAGGATGTTCTTCAGTGCTTTTGCTTTTAACGATCATATCGTCCATGTAAACTTTTACATTATGCCCGATATGATTTTTAAATATTCTATTCATCAACCGTTGATATGTAGCACCTACATTCTTTAGCCCGAATGGCATCGCCTTATAGCAGAAGGTGCCATCATTTGTGATGAAGCTAATCTTTTTTTGATCCAACAACCACATCATAATTTGGTAGTATCCAGCATATGCATCGAGTAGGGAGTAGATGGCGTGGCTAGCAGTGGCATCCACTATTTGGTCTATGCTAGGTAGGAGGTAGCTATTTTTCGATCATGCTTTGTTAAGATCCATCAAGTCTACACACATCCACAGCTTTCCCAACTTCTTTTTCATTAACACAACATTGGCAAGCCATTCAGGTAGTCCTCTCGGATCATACCTTCTTTCAATAGTCTATCCACCTCCTTAGAAATGAATTTTCTCCAATCGGGAGCATGCCTTCGCAACTTCTATCTGGTCGGCTTGTAAGCTGGATCCACATTAAGTTTGTGGGTGATCACATTTGGATCTATTTTAGAGATGTCTTCTGGCTTCCAGGCAAAAGATGTCTAGTTTATCATCAAGACTTGCATGACAGCCTCCTCGACCTCTGCACTCATACTGGTGCCTATTTGAACACTCTTTCCTTTTGACAGTGTCCTCGCTTTGAACTCTTCCATAGGATCCATTGTCTGCCCCTCTGCCTGCTCAGATCGCTCTAGCCCTGGCTCCACCATCATGGCCTCTTTTCGGTGCTTGATCATGGTGATGTAGGCCTCTCTGGATGCCTTTTGGTCACCTCTTAGAATGGAAACACCTCCCTTGGTTGGGATTTTCATCACCATGTACCGGATGCTGGTGACTGCTCCAGTTTGAAAGAGTAGAGGCTTGCTAAAAATGGCATTATAGGCAAAAACCATGTCGATGACCATAAATGTTACCTTGTAGGCATGGGCGAGGGCCTCTTGGCCAAGCTTGGCAAATAGCTCAATAGATCCCACCATCAAAACGGTAGCATTGCTGAGTTCGATCAGTGGTGTGGCATTCAACTTAAGTTCCCCGATTGGTAGCCCTATGGCCCTATAAGCTTAGAGAGTGAGCACATTCACTGCATTGCCATTATTCACCAGTATCCTCTTTATATCAAAGTTATTGATTCGTGCCCTAATAACGAAAGCATCCTCATGGGGGAACATCATATCTCGTGCATCTTCACTGGATATGGTGACTGGGGCTAACTGCTCGACTGTCTTGGAGATGTAAATACCTTTTCTCTTTCTTTTTCTTGAGAGATCCTCTCCATAGGATGACCCACCGATAATCATATTTATAACCCCGGCGTAAGGTCTACGAGGATCCGTATTTTTTGGCTTTCTCCGCTCGTCCTTTTCATTGGAATCGGAGTCATCCTTCTTAAGGTTCAACTATCTGTAGGGACTTGCCCTTCTGGTCGAACCTACAAATTTTTTGAGGTACCCTTTTTGCAGGAGTCGCTCAATTTTTTCTTTTAGCTGGTGACACTCATCGGTTGTGTGACCGACTTTTCTATGAAACTTGCAGTACTTGTTATGGTTTCAGGTGTTTTTTCTCATCTCATCCAGCTTCTTGGGATAATTCACCTTTTGGTGCTTTTCCTTTATCCACATCAAGACCTGTGCTGGATTGGTGTTGAGCGAAGTGAAGGTTTGAGTCTACTGGCCGTTACCTCGATCAGACCTAAATCGCTCGGCCTCCTTTCTTTTTCCCATATTTTTAGAAGTGGAGGCTCTTTCTGGGCTCCTTGCTATCCACTTGAATGTAGAAGTTAGGTTAAAAGAGCGTCCTTCTGGGTGTTGGAATTTGTCTATAACGTTGCTCCTTCTCCCTTGGCTGGACCTCAAGGCGTCATGCAGCTGAATGTGCTATCTAATTCTTTCCATTAGATCAGAAAAGCTGATTGACAACCTTGTTGTAATTGACTCAAATAGTGGCCTATCAACGGTACCTCCGACCAAGACGATGTTTGCCATTTTCATGCTTACATTCCTCATCTCCGACATCATGGCTTGGAACCTATCGATGTAGTCTCTAAGACTTTCATCGGTTCATTGGTAAAAATTTCATAGATCGCTTACCGACTTCGACGCTCGTGTCTTCATAATAAACCGTGTAACAAATAACTATTTGAGTTGTCGGAAGGAGGTGATTGATTCCTGGGGAAGCTCATAGAACCAGTTGAGGGCATCTCCTCCCAAGGTGGTGGAAAAAATCCTGTAGGCAATTCTTTTGTCATAGGTGTAAACTTGCACTTTAGTTAGATATTCTGCAAGATGAGTGACAAGGTCAGTTTTACCTATATACCTATCCATTACCACATCTCTCCACCTGAGAGGTAGCTTAAACACTGTGATCTCCCTACAAAATGGGGAGGCTATGTTTCTACAAGTGTTCCCTTCGAACATGCCTTTTCTGGGCCTCATCAAGCCAAACTGCTTGAGTTTCTGCTTGAACCATTTTTCCTCCCTGCTCATGGCTATTGAGGCGAACTCGTCTCTCTGTCCTTTCATGTGGCTGCTATTCGGCGTGCACATGAAGGATAGATCATCCCCATTGGATGAGGTGGAGGATCTATTGGGGATATATGGAGAGTCTCTGCTCGAAGATATTATTCCCTCCCTTTTGTCGTACCTACCTGGGGTTCTGACCCCCGTTCTTCTACTATCGTTGGCTCGTGGCTTGTTTATGGAGATCCCCCTATTTCTCCTTCTTCTAAAGTCTTCGTCTATAAAGTCCATTTTATGGTCTCTTTCAGAAGTTCTGGGCATTTTTTTCTTTTTAATCGTTTGGACAATGCTCTTAGTGAAGTCTCTAAGAATAGCGCGCATGTCCCTGAGGATAACAAAGGTGTCTTCCGGCTGTCACATAACTGCATCGTCAAAATCTAGAAGGAGATTACCTCTGGTAGGTGATCTGGGAGATTTCTGTCTTCTCTCTGAGGGCCTAGATTTGCCCTGGCTGTTGTGATCATATTCTCCAGAAGCTGCGTGCTCATTGGATCTTGAACCTGCCATATCTCTCAACAAAAACACCAAATGATAAAGCATAAAATATCTTTATTTGAGAAAAAGAGTCGGCGGTTGTCATTTTCGATCGGGTGGCTGGATCCTGCAATAGAGTGTGCTCGGTTGACCAAGCGTAAGCACTCCGAACCTTAAGTTAGTAGCTTTTAGAGAGAGAGAGAGGGTACTTAGAGAGAAAGTCTCAGATATTCAATACATAGAGCCACTGTTTGTTGAGCTATTTATAAAAGATAAAGGAGGGGTACTTGAGTGCTTTGGGCGTGATAACTGTCAATTGGAGTAGGTGAGCAACAATGTGATAGGGAGCAGTTGGAAGGTATGGGCAATGACTTGTGCCAGTGAACTAACAGGATGTATTATCCCGTCAGTTCGATCAGACGTTGCTCACTCTGTACCTTGTCTTCCAGCTCACGTGGAGTTCTCCTTGCTGGTGGGCTTTGGGCCCTGCTGAGCACTATTGAGCCGACTGTTTGGACCTTGAGAGATGTTTTTTCCATAGTTATCACTGCTAATCAAGTAAACATCATGTTACGTTTTACATACAAGAAATAATCTTTAAAATATAAAGAAAAAAATCTTGCAATATACTCAATTTTCGTGAAAATGTTGCATTTATGTTACTGTATTTAACTAAATCCCATGTTTTTTTTAATGCAAATAAATTTCATCATAAACATTAGAAGATTAGAAGAAATTGAAGCAATCACGTGCATATAATTTCCTAAAATAAGGAAAAAAGAAAGAAAGAAAATGTTGATGTAGTTAAACGACACTTTCCATGCCAGATAAAACGACCACGCAATGACAATGTTCCTCTTGATAAATAAAACCATTAGCTTATGAAGTAATAAAACGACACCATCCATGCCTAATAATTTAATAAATCACTCTTTGTTTTAGGGTTGAAAAAGCCTATGTGAAGATTAAAAGAAGAGAAAAAAAAAAGTGCATTGATTAAATATATGAGAGAAGTAATTGAGTGTGGATCAATGGCTTGTAAGTATTTTAGTGAGTTTGAAAATTAAATTTTCTCAAATGTACATTTAAATTGTTCAATTTGATAGCTTAACAGGATTCATAAAGGAGATTACATAGATTTAGGGGTGTGTAGAACCAAATCGAAATTAAAAATTGAACCGAATGAATTTTAATATATTTGGTTCGGTTATTTCAGTTCATTCGATTTTAAATCAAAATAAAAAAATTGATTTAATTGATTTGATTCATTTTTTAAAATTAAAAAATCGAAAGAACCAAACTGACCGAAATTTTTATACATATATATTTATAGTATTAATGGTTAAGAGAATGTAACTTGTTTTGATGGTATGGAAACAAAACAAAGCCCCTAAGGTCCAAGGTTTGAATCTCACAAACAACATATTAGTTGTTTTCTTATTTTGTTTACTTTAATTTTTTTTCTCAATTTTTTTTTTACTTTAAAAGTTTTATTTTATTTTTTTTATTCTACAAAAATTTAATTCACTATTTTTTTTACTTTCATGTTTTACTTTAATCTTTTTTTTGCTTTTTATTTTCTCATTTTTTTATACTTTAAAAGTTTTATTTTAATATTTTTTTTATTTTACAAAAATCTAGTTCACTAATTTTTTTTACTTTTATTTTTTTTAATTTGATCTTTTTTTGTTTTCTCAAACTTTTTATTTATTTTTTTTACTTAACTAAGTGGAGGAAAATTTTTTTAGTTAACCGCAAAGTCAATCTAATTATTATTAAAATTTTAAAATTATAAACTATTTCTTTAATTTTCCGTCGGATTGGTGTATCTAGTAGATACTATCTAATATCTATCCAATTTCTTTAGCAACGGAGGCTGACATTACATTTTTTACTAGGAAAATAAATAATAAAATATATATTTTTTGATTACTTATATTTAAATCTAAAGGTTTTTTCTCAATTTTTAATATTTATTGTTTGTTAATCAAAAATGAAATAAATGTTCAATCAAATTAATTTTTAATTTTGATTTTAATCAGCAGCATTCATTAATTTTTAAAGTATTTTTTGATTACTTATATTTGAAGTACCTAAAAAAGTTACTAAATAAATTTTTAATTTATTAAATTTTAAAATGAGGCATATTCATGAATAGTTTCCTTTTAATGTCATTAATGTAAAGATCAAAATTGAAATTCATATTATACCTTAAGAACAAAAAATAAAAAAAAAACAAACCGACAAATTCATTTTGTATACCTTGCACTGTAATTTTGGTAGGTCTCTTAATATTCTATTTCACTAGTAAATTTTTCAATTATACTGTACCCCTTAATTTGCTAACTTATACTATTCAAACATTTGAATTCTTTTAGCTATTAAATTTCAAATATGTATAATTATATTTTCAATATAAATCACTTAACAATCTCATTTTTTAATGTTGTATCAAATTTTAAATATTTATAATTTTTTATTGGAGATTTTTTAATGTATTTTTTTAAATATTATTTTAGTAGTATATTTTTTAATATAATTTTGATTAGTATTTATTATGAACATAATATAATAAATATATATATATATATATTATTTTAATTTTATTTATTTTAAATAATTTTATTTTATTGAATATAAATTAATTTAATTTATTAATCCATATTGGTTAAAAATTCAATAAAAAAAAATTCATATTGATATAAAATCGATTGAATCGAATCGAACAGATCGAAATTAATTCAATTTATTTGATTTCGATTCTAAAAATTTCGATTTTTAATTTTATTTTTATAATTTAAAAATTTCATTTTTCGATATATTTGTTTTGAGAACCTACCATATGCACAGCGCTACATATATTTATTGCAGTGCATCCAACTGAAATGTAAGATAAATGAGGCTGCTGCTAGCGGAAATGTAAGTTTTTTCTACGGAGATGTGGGGCCTCATCCCTTAAGTTTCTTCTTCTTTGTCCTAAAAAGAAGTGCAAAAAATAACATCAATATCCCTTCCCATACAAAAGTCGAAACCCTAATCACAGTTTTGGATTCTTCTTTCTTATTCCAAAGCTTTCCGCTGCGTGTCCCAAATTCCCACCAAACCCTTTTTTCCTGTCCCCATTCTCATCTTGAAAAATATATAAACAAAACACAAAATAGAGGCAATACCTTTGTCCGATTTTAAGAGTAAAACTGTGCTTGATCCTTGGATTTGCTGCCTGTCCCCGCAATGTGACTTTGAGTTTTCCTTTGATTGCTCTTGGAAAAATTCTAAATTTATCTTCTACAGAGCTTCATTTCAGCAAGGAGATTCAAGTCGTTTCCAACAGAAAAGTTCAGCCCACACACCACAGCAATCCCACAATGAAGAAAAAGGGGGAACTTTAAGAATAAAATTCAAGCACAACCCATACTTCTCATCAGTCCTCATTATCTTCAATGGATGCCCTAAAAGCTATAGCTCTCTACTTTATCATTTTGCAAACATGTAAGACCACTTCTACTAATGACATGGAATGGAAGACAGCGACTGCAACTTACACCAAAGAAAAAAATGGCTCAATCACTATAGGTAATTTTCTCACTAGTTATCATCATGAGATCTCATGGTCACACGCACACGCGCATGCATCATAGATTGAAATTAAGATTATTTAATATTCATGTTTTGCAAGAATTTCAATAAATGGCATTGTTGGTATAACAGAAGGAGCTTGTGGTTATGGAGATCTTCAGAGAGCTACCTACGGCAAGTATAGTGCTGGACTAAGTAGCATGTTGTTCAATAGAGGGAGCACATGTGGAGCTTGCTTTGAGGTTAGATGTGTAGATCACATACTGTGGTGTCTGCAGGGTAGTCCCTCTATCATTCTCACTGCTACAGATTTCTGTCCTCCAAATTATGGGCTTTCTGCAGATTACGGTGGTTGGTGTAATTTCCCTAAAGAGCATTTTGAGATGTCAGAAGCAGCATTTGCTGAGATTGCAGAAGGAAAAGCCGATACAGTTCCAGTTCAGTACAGGAGGTATACTTAAATCAAATTATAAATGCTTGACATAATAACTCATTTAAATATGTTGGCATTTTGAAACAAAAATATAATGACAAATTCAAATACCCTTTTGTTTAAAATTTTCTTCCATTCAAAATGGATCAACACTTTGGATTAACAAGCACCATTCATGCCAATTTCTTGCAGGGTGAAGTGTGAAAGGAAGGGTGGGCTGAGATTCACAGTGAGTGGAAGTTCTCATTTCTATCAGGTACTGATTACTAATGTAGGACTTGATGGCGAAGTGGTTGCTGTGAAGGTGAAGGGATCAAAAACTGGATGGATACCAATGGCAAGAAACTGGGGCCAGAACTGGCAATCGAATGTCAATCTTACAGGACAGCCTCTTTCTTTTGAAGTCACTACTAGCCGTGGAAGAACACTTACCTCTTACAATGTAGCACCACCAAACTGGCAATTTGGTCAGACATTTGAAGGTAAGCAGTTCTAGCATTAGTTGATTTCAAGCTCCACTTTGAAGTGCAGGTACCAACTTCCTACATAGATGCCCTGCTGAAGAGCTTGTCGGCACCTGACATCTCTTCCAGTGTTCACACCACAATATATGTGTCAATAAAATTTTCCAGCTGTCCTTAGTCAAAAAGGTTGAAAAAGCTATAAAAAAAGTCCAGTAAAATAGGAATACAGGTCACAGTTTTGTCTCTCTATGCGACATTATTTATTAGATAGAGAAAGTTAAACAACTTCTTTAGTGGGTAAACTATTAAATTCTGAGGAATCTACGCCTAATGATGCTGACTTCCCCTCACGCACGCTAGAAACAGGGTAAAAAAAATAAAAAAACAGTACTAGTCCTTGAACTTTACATTTTCTCTAGTTGGATCTTTGATGCTATACATGGATTGCCAAATTAACAATTCAAATGCTACAGTGCACTCAACAACCAAAGGTTTTTGCTCTTGGAGAAAAGCTTTCTAACCACACAAGACAAGGGCCTATCTATGTCAAAACTATCAATGGAAAATTTCAATGTTTAATAAGCAATATGCAGCCAAAAGGTATTTATCCTTCCCCAAGGATGATATACTAAAGCAAAAATGCTGCACAACGCACCATGATAGCCAACTTGAGCAAACAACTGAATGCCCCGGTGCCTTCACATATAAATTCAAATAATATGTTTCTTGAAGGAGCTGTCATTGATGCTTTTATGTTACCAGGAAAAATATGGTGATAAATCTAACCAAGGAAATAATTTTGTAAATTCAGCTGCCATAGTTGTCTTCAACACATTTTTCACTTTGAAAAAAGAAGACATAGATCACTTTGGGCTATACATATGAAAAAGAGACAGGCAATCATGTGAACTAATTTATAAAGGCAGATGAGTTAAACAAAATAAATTATCTACTTAGAATATATATATATATATATATATATATATATATATATATATATTGAAAGTAAAGCACAGAAGTAACTCTCTAATAGAACAAAAATTTTCAATCTTATGGGCAGTGACAGAATTGAGACTGAAGCAATTAAGTAATGCAACACGGCTATTGCAGTACTGTAGTGAAAACTATAGATTGTTCAATGAGACACTGCCAATAAAAAAAAAAATATTTAAGGATATTGTACTGAAGTACATTCTAATTTATAATATACTTGAATCTATTACTGCCCCCCGAGGAATTCCATGAGGTAGACCATCAACAATTCCACTTATCTGAGCTGTGTTACACAGTCATCCGATCCTTATCTTCCTCACTCTATTAAGAACTTGAGAATAATACTAGTCAAAAGAAGTGATATTAATATAATATGGCAATACAGCAATTGTAACATTGGAGTTAAGGCTGTAAGACAACTGTAAAACTCAAGGAACGTTAATAATCAAACATGCTGCAGTTGGGGTTTATGCAGAAAGCTCATAGGAGTATGCTTTAAGTATGGCAGCATAGATCACGTGCTTGCCAATTATCCCCAGATTCAAAAGAAGTTACCCTCGTACGCGAGTGGAAGAACTACCAAGACTTTCGAGATAAATTTAAAAGTTGAGCCCCCGCAGAAACTATGGAGGGACTTGCTACCTATAATACCGACTTGACTGTTCATAATGACTAAAGAAAATGAGGATAATACAAGAAGTCTGCCTGGAATGTTTCATCTATTATTATTCTTCTTTGACATTATTTCTTTAAAAATAGTGTGCTGATATGCTCAGTAACTGAAAGAATTTAGAGGACAAAATGGGGAAGAATTGTAACGATCCAAATTTTATATTGATAAATATTTATAAATGTCATTGGGATGTAATTGAAATTAATGTAGAAGTGAATGATAATTTTGTAAATTTGTTAATTCAAGGATAAGAGTGTATTTCTAGTGAAGAATTAAGAACTTGACTGAAAGTTTATATTATAAGTTTCATGCCAATTATCAGAATTCATAATAAAATAGCCCTGTACAACGATCGGTTCGGTTCAATAATCGAAACAAAATAACCAAAGTTTCATTATTTTTATCAACCGAACCGAATCAAACTTTTAGAATAACTGAATTCAAATCAAATCAAAATTTTCGATCGATTTGATTTGGTTAACAAAAAAACCAAAATTTAAAACTATTTTTTAAAAAAATAAAAAATATTGTGTCTAAAAATTATAAATCATAACATACTAAAGTAAAAACATCTAAATTGTACAAATAAAAGTTCAAATTAAAGAAATAATCCCAAAATATATAATAAATAATACAATAAACCGTTAAATAAATTTTTTCATTTAATCGATTTTTAATTTAATCGTCAAAATTCTAAATTATCACCTAAAAATAGATATTAATAATTGATAAATGTACTTATATAATTTACAATTCAAAATAAAATAATTATTCAATAAAAAAATTATATAATTATATAAATTTCGATTCGGTTCGATTTTTAATTGATTTTCTCCTTCAAAAATCAAACCGAACCGAAAAACCGAAGTTTTCTAAAATTCAAAAACGAAAATCAAACCAAAAACCAAACCAAATTAAAAAATTGATCAGCTCGATTCAATTTTTTGGTTTGATTCGATTTTTGCTCACCCCTATAATAGAAGGAGGAGTAAAGTGTAATTTGTCACAGACAAACAAGTGGCCTAATGAGAAATAAGCATATGTTTCTCTAGAAGGAGGGAGAAGAATCAAGAAAGAAAGGAAAATTTTGCTCTTTTCTTTGAGATGGTCGGCCACTCTTTAGCCAAAAGCTTAGCCATTTTCTCCTTTTCTTTTATGTCTTTTATTCCTTCAAGTTTCTTATGACAAGGTGTGTGTGTGTATAATTGATTGGTTTTAGAGATTTGCAAGGTGAGTAAGGCATTGATTATGTAAAAAGAAATATTCTTCTTCCTTTCTATAGTTTATATATTTATTATTTTGATTAGTAATTGAATGGTGTTTGTGTACAATTGTTGGAAAGAGTAGCAAGGAAAAAAAGAAGGAGAAAGAAGAGCTTTAGAAAGTGGAAATGGCCATTTTTTTTAGGTTTGGGAGTTCTCTCTCTTATTACATGTTTAGTTGCTACAAATTAATGTCTTCATATGTTATAATTATTTTGGAATTTGTGATAGAAACAAGTGATGAAATTATTGTGTATTTAAATAATAAAGTGTGATTTAGAGAATGATATAATGAATATTCGTTCAATAAATTCTTGCTATTTTGCTATTCAAGACTAATTGCACAATTTTATTGAAGATTTGAGGTTTAAATAATGTCAATCAAGTGATTTCTAGTGGTTTGAAAATATGATACAATGATAGGATTCTAGAGAAGGGCATCTTATTTAGGAAATAAGTATGTTATGAAAAAATTGCTAGTGCAAAGCTTGTGAGGAAAATATCCAGGACATTTTTGCGTCTGTGTGGCACTAGTCTCGCCCCTAATAGTATTTCTTTGCTTAGTTCATTTCCTCCTATCATGATCGCGACCCAAGTTATGCTCACGACAGGACTCAATGATTGTTTTCTATCGCACTCGTGACATGACAAAGTATACCAGTCCTCCCTTATTTAGTTTATTGTGCTTATAGTTTTACCTTATTGTTCATATATATTATATTTGTATCGAAATTATGATGTTATGTACATGTATATGCTAACTTATGGATACTTATGGTATTACTCAAAATTTAAATGATATATTCTTAAGTAACCAAATTTCTTTGTACCAGAACTTCATATATTAGTGGATAAATAAGCATGCTTGTAAGGGATGATTGCAGCTACTAGTGTTGGCAGCCGTTGGTATCTAGTGTTGATACCTTTAGTATATAAAGTTTCGAAACTTTTATCTCTAGTGTTTAATACTATTTATCAGTATCCAGTGTTTGGCCCGCTATCCACTTTTCATGGGAATTCAAGCTATAGAAATGAGTTAACTTGATTCGAAAGTGATTTAACTCGATATGAAAGTGAATTGATTCGATATGAAAGAGATTTGATTTGACTTGTACATTGTGAATGAGTGATTGTTAATGAATAAGTGAGTATGGTAATGAGTGAACATTTGGAATGAATAAAGTATTTTTCCCTTGTGAAATTATTGGCACAATAGTGACAATGTGATATGTTTATATTGCATATGCATATTATACATTATGGCAGGTGTGTTCTTATTTTTATTGATAAATGACATGTTGTAATGATGTGTGCGACTTCCTTGTAAAGTCTATTGTATTTTTCTTACTCCCTACTGAGCAGTGCTCAGCATGAGTATTTCTTTTGTGTAGGTTCAAAGGCTTAGAGTGAAGTGTTGAGTACCTAGTCACCATCTGCTGGCCACAAGAGTAGAGTTAAAGAGAATTTTGGTATATATCTAGATTTTTACTTTGTAAATAGTGAAAAAAAAAACATTTGTATCTCTTGTAAGAACATATTTATGTATATGTATTGTTTATATATATATATATATATATTATTTTTATTTTTATAACTTCAATTTTTTTCTATTTTTCTCTAAAATTTATATAAAATAATACTTAAAAATATATTTTTATTTTTATACGTTAACTTTTTATATTTTTCTATAAAATTTATATAACAATTTAAACTAAATTTATATTATGTCATTCTCTTTAATTATATAGTAATATTTACATATAATATCTTATTAGCTTTTATATATATTATTTTTTTTTATCATAAATTGGTGTTCATATTTTACTTAATAGTATTTAATTATATTTTCTTATATTTTAGAGTTTATGTTATAATATTAAATATTATTCAAAATTTTATTTGACTTAGAATCAAACATATTAATTTCAAATAAATATCAATTCTATTTTATAATATTAGTTATTAATTTGTAGAGTATGAATTTTGGCTAGTAAATTATGTTTGTTTCGTAATTTTTATATTAAATTACTTTGCACATTTGAAATAACTTTAACTTTATCTATTTTTTTATAATTTTATGTTATAAATTTTAATGGTTAACCAAAAAATATGGATTAATCAAATCGAAAAATCAAAATTGATAAACTGGTTAGCCGAATATAATGGACTGATTAATGGTTAGTAATTTTAATATACCGATATTAATGGACCGGTTAATTTTTTGGCTCATTGACTAGTTAACCGATTTATACTCACCCCTAGCTAATGGTACGATTCCTTTGTAGTGGCCCCTAAACATGCATGCAATGAGGCATGCTCCAGCTCTTTCAATTTTCAAATGCCTTATATAGACCCTGTAATGGCTCAAAATTTAAATTTTTGAAAATAGTGTTTTTTGAACCATAAGTAGTAACACCTGGATGATACTAGGGTGAATAGTACCATCCGAAAGTTGTAAAAAAATTTCTTCATGATTAGAAAATACAAATTAAATTGAGTCCAATGATATAGTTTGAGGTGAAATTGGGGTCAAATAGGCAATCAAAATGGATAAGTGAGAGACGAAATGAAGTATAAGTGAGGGATTTTTAAATTAAATTTCTTTGTTTTGTAAGCTAAATATGCCTAATTGGATGAAGTGAAGCATAAGTGAGGGATTTTTATTTTAGATTTGAAGAAAAAGATCCAATAAAGGTTTTAAATCATGTGCTTACTCGTCACAGTGACACGATATGCTAACTCGTGCCATGCTGAATTGAGCCGTGAAGTAATTAAAAGCGTGCTGACTCATTACAAAGCCTAGTTATGCTGACTCATCCAACTCAGCACTAGTGTGTCGACTCATCATCCAGACCAACTAGTGCAACTTTTTACACACCTTTTTAGGATTGCATCCCTCTCTGAAAAGACACCATTTAAGGAACCTTTAGATCTATAAATACATGAAGATAACCACATTTATGATATAGAAAAACTACCATATAACTTTCAAATCAATTAGAAAAGATTATGGGTAAAAGAATACTCCAAGGAATAAGAGATATCAAAAGAGGTCATTCAACACTCAAATATTTTTCTAAAGAAGCATCGAGGAGTCTCCTACCATTCTTTCTTGTCTTTTCTTTTTAGATTTTACTTGATACTATTTTCTCTTCTTTATGTGTTTGTTTTGCCAATATGTATTTAGGCTAACTTTGTGTGTTAGATTTGCAAGTATGAATTGATCTTCATTAATACAATTATCTTGTTTCAAGTATGAATGATTTAAGTTTAATTGGATGCTTAACTTGTTATGTTTGCTTGATCACCATATATAATATGTTAATCAATTTGTTCACAATGAGAGTTGGGAAATTTTGGTGAAAAAAGTAATTAAACTGTTATAATTCAAGTTTAGATAATTAGTTTAATTAAGTAAAGAATCTAGTATAACCAATTCCATTGAAGCTATCATTGCTTATCCATCTTAGTATCTAATCAGTTAATACAAAATAACTCTTATACATAAATTGATTCCCGGAGTTTGACGCCTTTCTTAACCTATCTAAATCCTAGAGACTAGGATATTATAATTTACACTATAGCATATATGATGTTATATACATGAAGTGAGTGATTAAAAATTAGAGTACACACCTTAATAACATGTATGAAATGAATTATAATTGCACAAGTATTTATTATATGCTTTTGCTAGCAATAAGTTTATTGTGTGTATAACTGAACTTGTAATTTAAGTGTTTGAGTTTATTATGCATAAATAGTTATATGAATATTGTGGCATGCTTTAAAATGTATGATGATTATATGAACATAAATATGTTGAATGTAATATTAGTGAATGATTAAAGCTTAAATGAGAGACTGAATTTCATATAGTCGTGGATAGATAATCATGCCTATAAGGGATAGTGATTACAGCTACTAGCATTGGCACCTCATTGTATCTAGTATTTAATACCTACTGGTATCTAGTAATTCAAGACTGTTGTCTCTAATGTTTGATACTGATTGCAGCTGCTAGCATTGACACCTCATGGTATCTAATATTTGATAGCTATTGGTATCTAGTGATTCAAGACTATTGTCTCTAATTTTTGGTGTTGTTTGCTAATATCTAGTGATTACTTCCGTTATCCAGCCTTAATGGAATTCAGACAATGGATGAGTCTATAATTGACTATTAATGATAAGTGATTTATTAATAACAATGTAAAAGATTAGCGACCCATTGTAAGGCTAGTGTTTCTTTTGGTATTTCTAGTGTGATTGATAATAGTATTGATATGTTAGTTAATGCATGGAGTTGCTATTGTTAATGCATATGTGAAGTGAAGTGATTATTCAAAGTATATCTAGTTATTAAATATTATTATGTGATGTTGTACTAGTATAATGTATAAAGTCAGTTGCGTTATTTTATTTCTCACTGAACCATTGCTCGGTATAGGTATTTTTCCGTGCACGTACTCAAGTGTAGAAGTGTCAAATTTTTTCAACATATGCAAGCCACTAGCAATGAAGTTTGAAGTTCTAATTTTGGTATAATTTTTGTAATGTATAATGCAAAAAACGTGCAATATGCATAAGTGAATAAGGAATGTAAATGTGATGTGATTTTTTTTTTTTGGATACAATATATGTTATGTTTATAGCACATGATGTGGAAATTGCAAGTAAAATCGAGAATAGTAATGTTTAATAATGAAAGAGACATGGGTAAGAAAATGTAATGAACTTGTGAATAAAATGTAATGTTATTTAATCTAATTTAAAAGAGATGGATTAGTAAAAGGAGATTGGTTAAACTGTAGCGCTCTTGTATCTTTTGAGGGGTATAAGAATGCTGCAAATATTTTTAAAAACAGTTTTAGAAAATTTATTTTGAAAGAAGTGTTTTAAAAAAATAAATCAAGTTAAATCAATTAAATAAACCTTATTTAAATATGAAAAATATATTAATGCAATATATAATGATTTATGTGCATTTTCTCATTATGATTTTATGCAAATTTTCTAATAAAGAGTTGATTTTATATTTTTAATAAAGTCTTCTGATCTAACTTCCAATAAAGCACTTTTTCTGATTTGCTCTGATTGCTTTGCATGGTAGCTTTTCCAGCCTATAATTAAATTCATGCATTTTTTTTTAATGCAACCCTATATGTTAATTAAAAACATACTAACAAAATAAAAATGTTAATGTACAGCATTAAATAAAAGTATATTAAACAGATTAATACGTTGAAAGAAGACTCCTGGTAGCCACATCGCACTGGAAAAATGATAATTAGATACAATGGGGCCCCTCTCTCCCCACGTGGATCACAGCTAAACACAATGCCTTTTGGTTTCTGGCAAGGAAAGATAAAACACACAACTTCTAAAAAAACAATTATTTGATGAAAAGCGTGGCATCCGCGTCCACAACAATCTCTGTAAATTAGAAAATTCTTAAACAAACGCTAACACTGTGGCTGCTAAAATGAGGAGCCAGCTCACATCACCCCCTTTAATCCATCAGTCAAATATCAGAATAAATTAAAATAATCAAATATCAAAAATGAAAAAAAAAAAAAGAAATAGACAGGCCTACATAATTACGATTCAGCCCACAAGAATCGAACAAATTACAGTGGCACAAAGTACTGAGATGAATCCATGGGCAGTTTCGTGAACAGCAGCATTATCCGATGTGCTATTCTCAGATCCCACCGGCGCATCTGATGGTGCTCCTTCCGGCGTTTCCGAAGGAGGCGCAGGTGGAGAAGCGGCCAATGGAGATGGTGCCTCAACGCTGGCGGGAGCCAGACTTGGAGTTGTGGCCGGAGAAGGAGATGGTGCGCTAACAGGCTCAGCAGCCGGAGCAGGCGACGGAGACTTGCCAAATAACTCTTCAGGCAAAAGCACATTATCAACAGTTAAAATAACAAAAGGAGTCGAGTCAAAAACCGTGTCGGCGACTCTCGATGAACCGACTCCGGTGTGGAGAGTAACGTCGTCACCGGCGCTGGTCACCGTCAGATCGAACTTGCCTGCGCCGTTAGTAGCCAATGTAGTGATTGGGCCTTTAGTAGTCTTCAAACTTCCTTTTGGACTGTAACCAGGATAAGCGTGATATTGCAAGAGAGAAACAATCCCAGCATTTGTGAGTTTGCTCAGATCAGGAACTCCTTCAGCCTTAAACGCCTCGTCGTTGGGTGCAAAAATGGTCAATCCTTTATCAGCCGCAGACTGAAAAGTCTTAATCACACCACTCGACTGAAGCAAACTAGCGAAAGTCTTGCATCCAGCTTTTTCAAGCAAACCGGTGATGTTGACATCGGAGGCCGACGGCGCTGGAGCAGTTAAAATCCCTGGAGCAATAATCGGAGCGCTGATCTCGAGAATAGAGATATTGTAAGGGATCTGTTTGACTGATTTAGTGTAGGTGGAATCGAGCTTGGAACCAGGAGCAGCGGATCCGAAGCCGACTTTGCCACCTTGAAGATCGGTGATGTTGACGAAACCGAGATTGCCAGGGGCATTACCGGTAGTTTGGTAAAGAGTGGTGGACAGAGTTGTGCCTTTAGAGATCTGGTGGATTTTAGTTGGGTCATAGTAGTCAAGGACTACAAGAAGGCTAAGGGCATTTTTGATAACAGAGAGTGGGTGTTTTCCTGCTAAGGCTGACATAGCACCATTGTTAAGAGCAAGAACAGTGATTGTTTGGCGACTGTTGATTTCATCGTCTAGCTTTGTTTGGATCAAGTATTTGTTGAATTCGGAGTAATCTGGAAAACCAGATAGAATGTCGGTGATGTTATGGGCTGATATTGTTGTTGTAGTGAGAGCTAAGAAGAAGAGAACATAACCCAAAGCTCCTCCCATGGCGGATGGTATTCAGAAAATGAGGGGAGTGAGGGAGCGAGAGAGAGATGCAAGCTAAAGGCAGAAGATGAAAACTTTTTAAAAGGAATACAATAGTTGGGAGAGGAAGAATTTAACTAGAGCTAGGAGGACTTTGTTTAACTCAAAATTTATTTTTATATCCCTATGTTTTGACTTTATTCTATTTAGTATCTTCCGTGACTTATAAAGAAACTCAATGGAAAAATTAAATAATAGATTTGGCACCTAAGCTATGCTAAAATTATGCTATTATCCTATTTAATAACTAAATTTGGATATAATTGACGTTAAAGTATGCAATTTTGAGACTAAATAGAATATTACCACGAATAGGAGGACTAGATAGAAAAATTGAGAAAATTAAAGGACTACAACGTACATTGTGCCCTGGTTAAAGAGTTGGAGGCATGTGGGGGTGGCGAGACAAGCTTACAGCTGGAAATGCAAGGGATAATGTCCTCTTTTGATCGTGTAATGGCAAATTTGGACACCCTCTTTTGTTGTATTTGTTATTAATGCCATATTATATTTAAGCAGCTGGGACTTTGAAGGTTGGTTAATGAATAACGGCTATTATTTTTTTTTTTGTTTAATCAGAATAACGGCTATTAAACCAAATGAAAAGAAACGGTCAATTCGGATGAGGGGGTTCTAGATTTCTCATTGTGAGAAGCGTATGGGACCACGACATTTTGTACTCCAAACGGCGTCGGCTAACGGTAGCAAAAGTATCAGGAAGAAAAAAAATATTATTGTTTGCCCAAATAAAATAAATGTTATTATTTTTTTAACCTTTTGTCAATTAGGCTTCCCAATTAGGTTTAAATTTTTTCTTTTCCATCTATATAGTTTTCCCCAGGTCCTTCTGATTCTTCAAAAGAAAATCCCATTCATACCCGGCCAAAAAATCAATTAAAAAAAAAAAAGATCAAGTACATTTCTGGTTCCGCAAATAATCTAGCCCCCAATTTTGATTACTACATTCCTGGACAACCAAGACCACAAAACTTTGGCACAAATTCAGATTTCTGAACCCATTCCTTCTAGTTTTTCTAGTGACTAACAATTTCAGATTTCTGAACTCATTCCTTTTAGTTTTTCCAGTGACTAACAATTTTGATGAGTTGTTAGATCCTGATTAAGATCTCGAGTATGTTCATCAAGTCCTTATAGCAATTGATGAACCCCCTCAGAGTACAACAACTGCTCCTTCTACTTCAACTCAAAACTCTAAAGCTATGTTTGGTATCCAGTAATGTAATATAATTAATCATGTAATTAATTTTGTGTTTGTTAACACAAATATCTAATAATGTAATATAATCCTATTTACTGATGTAATTACGAAAATATTTACTAATATATTTGCCGATCATTCGATTTATCTAAGTATTTCTCATTATAGCCTCTCTCTTAAGTTTAAACCTAAACCATCATCTTCTCCTTTCGCCTCCACTGTCGCCATCCTTGTCGGTACCGTCCTCCTGTCGATGCCATCCTCCGTTGGTGACCACTCATTTTTCTGTTCAGATTTTCTTTCTACTGTCAGTTTCTTCTCTCCTTCATGATCTATTCATTTCGGTTTGGGGCAGCTTAAATTTTATGAATTTCACTGACGATAGTGTTGAATTTTCACTCTTCAAAACTAATCTTCATGCTTTAGCAATAAGAAACCAGACTCTGCCCTATATTTCTTCAAAATATAATATAATAAACATCAAAATATTCTCTACATATAAGGAACAAAGCCATGTATTTCTTCATTCTCTACCCCGCTAAATAGACCTTAAATCACGTTTAACTTGCACAATTGAACCCATTTACAGAGTATACCTTGTGAGCTTTGGAGATTTTTGCTGTTCACTTTGCTTATTATACCATTGATTTGAACATTGTTGCCATTGTATATATTTTACTTTACTATTTATGAGATTTGAGTTATGATGGTTATTGCATTGCGTACTGAAAATTGAGAATTTTTGTTGTTACTTGGGGATGCAAACATTGATTGAGTAAATTGGGGTTTAGACTTCATTTTTATTCGGTGGTGTTGAATTTGGAGTATTGGGTATGAAATTCTGCTGGTGAAGGACAATGCCGGATCTGAATGTGAATGTAGTTAAGGGGTACCTGGCGTGATAAAAAAAAAATTATTTAGCTATGCCGAGAGCCAATAGCCATTCTTCTCTATTCTATTCAGATAAAAATGCAAGATCTTGTAATTTAAATGTCTTATTTTCGGGAATTTTAGCCTATACATTTATGAAGTGGCCAAAATGCAAGAGCCAAAGTCCAATCTCTTTGGCCATAGTTTGATTTGAAATTAAACTAGTAGCCAATGTAATTAAGCTGGATCATAGGTTCTTAACGTATTGCAGTTAGAATTGCATAGTCATGATTTGTTGTCACTCAACACTTATATTCTGCAAGTATAAGAATGTTTATTTCCTCATCTGAAAAATGTGATTTTTTTAAGCATAATCCAAAGGAAATGTTTAGGAGTGTTTGTCCTGACTTATTTAATACGGACAAAAATTAGGGCATTGGAAATTTTGTTAGATGCATGTGTCTGTATTACATGGTATATTTGGTTTTGTTTGTTCTACCCTGCATTTCTTCATTCTCTACCCTGCTAAATAGAATTCATCCATATATGATCAAAATATATATCTTGAGTTCAAAATGGCTAGCCTAAGATATTTTAGTTTCTCAGTTTCCAGTATGTTTTTACGAGTGAGATATCTGGTAAAGCATATTTTTTGTATTAAAAAGTCATAGGAAAGTAGAAGAGTTCACAGGTGGGACTATTGCTTGCTTAACTACTTGATAATGCAATTTTATACTTTTTTATCTTTCAGCAAGCAATGACTAACTTCATATTGTGAAGTTTGGCTGTTGGGCCAATTCAGCAGCTTAAAAACTTACTCATAATTGATACTTTTTTTTATTTATCTATATGTCACTTCTTGCTAAAATGGTTAAATGCATTATTTACTTGAGTTTTGCTTAACCTATTTATGAATGAGCAATCTATTTATAGAGTTCTTGGATTGTTTTAATATTTAATCAATGGATAAATTTAGAAATAGATTATTAAAGTTGTACACACCTAATTGTGGTTTTCATTCATATAATGAGAGTAATTTGTGCAGCATGTTTGCTTGCTTGTGTAGGCTGCCAATGATATTCTTTGTGAGAAAGAGTTTGCTATTTTAAGTCTCAAATCAGTTGGTATAATCCCTTGAATATCATTTTGATGATTTTGTTTTGATAAGTAAAGATCTAGTAGTGCTAGTATGCAAGGACCCAAAATAGGCCCTAGTAGAATTCAAGGGTAAGCATCACTACAAGAAAATCTGAAAATAGCAACGGAAAATAATTTTCATTGCTAAAATTGGTTAAACTTTGTAGATTTAGCAACGAAAAATTTTTTGGTTATCTTCCGTTGCTAAAAGTGGAGGAAATTTTTAGCGCCAAAATTTAGCAACGGAATCACTATTCCGTTGCTAATTAAGGCGCCAATAGATGGCGAAAAAAAATTGAAACGAAAAATAGCAACGAAATTTTTTTTCGTTGCTAATTTAGCAACGTAATTTAATTTCCATTGCTATTTTAGCAACGGAATTGCTAAATAGCAACGAAATTTATTTTCGGTTGCTAAAATAGCAACCGAAATATATTTTCGTTGCTAAATAGCAACCGAATTAATTTTCGGTTGCTAAAATAGCAACCAAAATAGAATTTTGTTGCTAAATTTTGTTCCAAAATATGGGAAAATTTTTTAACAAAATTTAGCAACATAATATAATTCCGTTGCTATTTTAGCAACGAATTTTAAATTCCGTTGCTATTTCGGTTGCTACTTTATAATTTGCCCTTATAACATCTATATTATTTTTTTAATCTAAAAATCAACCCCAGCTCTCATTTATTCTTTTTATTGATTTATTTGTATTGTCTCTGTATTTTCATGAGTCCCATTCCCTTCACTTTCATTTAAATTATTTAAGAATATTATATGGCATAAAATCAGAATCCTTATCTATCGGTAAAAATACGGGACCTTTTAATTCCTTTTGACTGATATAATTGTATTATGGATATGAAAGTATCCAAACGGTTTAAAATCTCTTTAAATTCTTTTTGGTCTCCCACCACGTTAAAAATCAAATAAAGGGGATCTTACTTCTTTATATGGCGCAAGAGATATTTCAATTTGTTAAATATCCAACATCCACTAATTAGTACAATTTGTAAGAAAATAATGAAAACGAACTGCGTCTTCTTCTTTTAAGGATCCAAGCACACGAGTCCCATAAATTGCCACAACACAGTCCTATTTTTAATATAATTTATTATTTTAATATAAATAGATAATAATAATAGATATTTTAATAATAATGGTAGAGATTTTAAGAATTATATATATATATAAAACAAAAAGAAGAAAAGAAAAGTGGGATTTAAAAAGTTAAGTGTGTGTGTGGTTAGAAAAGAAAAAAAAAAGAGAAGAGAGAGGAGAGTGAGAGCTGATCGGGAACGGAAAGAGGAAGGGAGGTGCTAGCACCGCCGTCCAGCCACTGTCGCGTGCGACATCGACGAGGAGACTTGGATTGCCACCACCACTGTCCTCCGGTCACTTTTGCTGGTGTCGTGTTCCTTCGGTGGGTTGATTCCTTCCAGTTCCCCCATCACCACCATAGCTTCCTCCCCCTTTTTTCTGGTGACCTCAACGGCGATCGAGGAGACTGATGGTACCGATGGGATCCCGAGGTTAAGACGATGCCTCCTGTGTCCATCGCTTCTCCTCTCTCACCGGCAGCAAGTAGATTGGAGAGAGGGATTGCCGACGGTTTTTGTTAGATACCGGTCAACTCCGATGGCCATTGGATACGTGACCACCCATCGTGGAATCCTCGAGCTTGGATCTTCAAATGGACAGCTTCGATGCACTTTCCGGCGAGTCTCCGGCGACCGGTCCGGCGAGCCTAAGGAAAATTTCAGGTAAGTGTTTTCCTACTTCTTTAGCAATAATTTGGATACATTAAGTTTTAGTTTTATCATTATACTATTTTTTTCGATAATTGAAACAAAAATAATGGAATTTAAATTTAAAATCTTTCAATTAGTTTTAACTAGAATGTTCTCTTGAAGATGACTATTTTGTTTCTTTTGAAAATATTTAGAAAGAAAAAAGATTTGAATATGAAGCATAATGATAAAACTAAAACTTAATAATGCTCTATTAAGTTTTATCTTAATAATGCTCTATTCATTCACAAAGAGTTGAATTTCAAGTGATGATTTAGCAAAAACAGCAATCTACAAAGTAAATTATGAAATTCATTTGCCTCTATTTATTTGAAACCCAGTTATGATCATTCAGAAAATGCAAGCTGAGTGGATGGATAACAATTTTGTTGAAACTAGAATTCAAAATTAACAAAGTAAACTCAGCAGTTAGTGTGGTTATTGTTTATTCTCATATGGAATACAGCTATTGGAGATGCATTGTTCTATTGTTTAGTTGTTGGCTTCCTAGCTGGTTAATTGCTGCATATACTTGTCTAGGTTGGCAGCTGGAATAGTGATTTTCAACTACAGGGATTGCGACAACAAAGTATCAAAAACTTAAGGTAGCATTACTTGTTTTTATAACGGGTTTGTTCCAGAAATTCATTTTTGTTTGTTGTTCTTCTTGTAATGTTAGGGAATGAGTGATTTTTAGTACTACATTGTGCAGATAAATTGTCCTATCAGTTATGTTTAGTGGCTAAGAGGTCATATACACTTGGTTGTCTTGCTTGAGTTGAATTTGTTTAGGTCCCACTTACTACTTTAGTAAGCATTCCTTTTTGATAGCTGATGTCATGTTTAATCATTTAAAATCCCTTCATGCTTCCTACTGAATTCATGCTTCATATTCTACATTGGATAATTATTATTGCTGTTAGTTTGGATTGCCATTAAGTTTCAAATCAGATTTCAGATCAGAGATAAAAATTAACATGTCTAATATTTACAGTATTATATAAACCCAATGGTAAATTATATATTATATACCATGTACGTGGAATAATGGATCTTACAAGTATTATATTACATTATGTCATGTGTTAAGCAGTGCACCAAAGCCTTGCATCCTAAGGAACAAAAAGAAATGCTGGTTCAAGAAAATTAGTTAATTTCTTAAATATAATTAGGAACAGTTTGTCGATTAACACTATTAGCAACTCTCAACATACATATTATTTATAGCTTTCAACTCCTCCATTACATGTAAGACCTACTTTCACATAAATGGAAATGGCAACCATCCCATGTAAAACTTATAAACAAACAACAAAATAACAAACAATTTGTCTGGTAATTACTATCATTTCTACACATGAAAATGCATCTTATTCCATCTAGAAACCTTTCAATCTGAACCAGAGGAAAAAATTAGTAAATAATTTATTTCTTCCTTTTCTTTATTAATTTGACAAAATTTACATGTCCCAATGGTTAGATATCATTCCATTGTTGTTCTTCTTATGCAAATATATGCATAGTCGTTTACAAAGGTGAAATGTCCTTAATAACCTTTTGAGTTAATATTTATTATATGGGCATCTTAGAATGTTGTGCCATTTTCAATTATTTATTATATAGGCATCTTGGTTTGAGATCTTTCTTTGATTTAATGAAGCAAGATTCTTTTGGCATTTTTAGGATTTAGCTCTTTGCCCAATTTGCAATTGAGAGTTATATGTTATTTGGGTTTTTATTTAATAACTATAGGTTTACTGAAGATTACAATTTTTATTGTAAAGCTCCAGTTTTAACTATTTTCTTTGATTTTGGAAGATTAGAAGGCTCATGGTTGCTGAGTTGTTCTGGTTAGGAAGTATCATGAAACAAGTCATATTAATTTAAGAGCGACAAGACACTTTCATCCTACATTATAATATTTGACCTTGCATTCTTTTAGATGATTTTGTTAACTTAATCTTTCAGTTGTGTCTCTTTCCTATTCAATTTTTATCTCTTTGTATAATGTGTTATTGTTTTCTGTTTAGCATTGCGATGGAATGCTCTTATTTTTAGAATTCCAAGCTTAATCTAATAATGGCATTAATAATTAAAAAGTTGTAATAATTTTTAGCGATGGATTAGCGATAAATGGGACCGTCGTCAATTTTATTACTTATGGGTGAATTTATGCTAAAATGGCAACGGAATCTAAAATTCCGTTGCTAAATTTAGCAACGGAAAATGGTTTCCGTTGCTAAAATAGCAATGGAATCTAAATTTCCGTTGCTAAATTTAGCAACGAAAATTTTTATTCCGTTGCTAAAATTGACGAATTTACCGAATCTTGCATTGTTGAAGTTAGCAACGGAATTCAATTTTCATTGCTAAATATAGCAACGGAATAATTTTTTCGTTGCTAAATTTAGCAACCGCCAAATTAGCAATTGAAATTTCCGTTGCTAATTTTCGTTGCTATTTTTGATTAGCAACGAAAAATTGACATTTTTCGTTGCTAAATTGCAATTTTCTTATAATGCATGGTATTAATGCCTAATTAAGCTTAAATAGATGAATTATTATAAGTTAATACCCAGTGGATTAATAGTATTATGTGTAAGAGCTTAAAAGAGTCATTTGACATTATGATATATAAGTGTGCAATTGAGAAAAAAATAGTTATGGTCAATTGTGACCTAAATGTGTTTTAGTGGGTTCAATTAAAAAGGAAAAAGTTAAGTAAGGGGTGGAATTAGTAGAGGATGATAATATTTGCGATCAATATTGAAAGAAAGAATACGTGGGACTGATTTTATAAGATAAAGAATGAGAAGGGATATATTTTTAACATGCAAATAAATGAAGGAGCATAAGGATATTTTACACTCCCATTTAAGCTCTAGATCCTTTGCCTATTGAGAAAGAAATTCATTTTATGGTTCTTGAAGAAAGGGAGATGTCATTAGCTTGAGAAATGCATATTTTCTCCTCTTTCATCTCTCTCTAAACATTTGCATGCTCACTCTCTCAACACCTCTCAAGATTTTTATTTATGTGTTTGGAATTAAAGAGTTTTAAAGGGAGATTTGTAAAGGTAACGTGTTCTTCTCCATATTCCATTATCATCATCATCATCATCATCTTCATCTTCATCTTCTTCTTCTTAAAGTTAAAAACTTTATATGAAGAGAATTATTGGTAATTTATGAATACATGTCTTGTGAAGAAGAAGAAGGGATTGAGAGCAAAGGGAAAGAAGTAGTGAAAAATTAAAAGAGATCTTTAAAATTTGGCCAAGGTATGGGACTTTGGTGTGCAACACCCCAAAACCCAAGTCGGTTAATAATGACTTACATATTAGTGAATAGTATTTTTGATACCGGTTTGCAAGGGTCGATTTATCAAGAATACGGTATGAGCAAGTATAATTTTAGGATTTTGAAATTAATAAATGTTAAATAAGCACAATTTGGGAACTAATAATAACACTACAAAAAAAATGCAAAATAGCAACGAAAATTTGTGACAACAATAAAATTCGTTGCTAAATGCACAATATAGCGACAACATTGAGACAAAAAATGACTTTCATCGCAAATATTGAAAGATTTGGTGGGAAAACAAATATTGCGATAAATTAGCGACAACAAATTCTTATGTTGCTAAAATCAGGCGCCAAAATTTTGGCGCAAATAATTGCGACGATAAAAAGCAGATTTAGCGACAATATCGTTGTAGCTAATTAGTGACAACATCGTTGTAGCTAATTAGCGACAATAATGTTGTCGCCAATGAGACAAAATATATTATTTCCTTCATATGGATTCATTGGCGACAACATTGTTGTAGCGAATTAGTGATAACATCATTGTAGCTAATTAGCAACAACATTGTTGTAGCCAATTAGACAAAATATACTATATCATTGTAGCTAATTGGCGATAACAATGTTGTTGCAAATTAGGCAAAATACACTATTTCCTTCATATGGCTCAATTGGCGACAACATTGTTGTAGATAATTAGCAACAACATAGTTGTAGCTAATTGGCGACAACAATGTTGTCGTAAATTAGGCAAAATACACTATTTCCTTCAAGTGGCTCAATTGGCAACAATATTGTTGTAGCTAATTAGCGACAACACAGTTGTAGCTAATTGGCGACAACAATGTTGTCGCAAATTAGGCAAAATATATTATTCCTTTAAATGGCTCAATTGGCGACAACCATGTAGTCGCAAATTAGGCAAAATATACTATTCCTTTAAATAGCTTAATTGGCGACAATATCGTTGTAGCTAATTGGCGACAACAACGTTCTCGCAAATTAGGCAAAATATACTATTCCTTTAAATGGCTCAATTGGCGACAACATCATTGTAGCTAATTAGCTACAATAATTGGCGACAACAATGTTGTCGCAAATTAGGCAAAATATACTATTCCTTTAAATGGCTCAATTGGCGACAACATCGTTGTAGCTAATTGGCAACAATAATGTTGTCGCAAATTAGGCAAAATATATTATGCCTTTAAATGGCTCAATTGGTGACAACATCGTTGTAGCTAATTGGCGGCAACAATGTTGTCTCAAATTAGTCAAATTATACTATTCCCTTCATATGGCTCAATTGGCGACAACATCGTTGTAGCTAATTGGCGACAACAATGTTGTTGCAAATTAGGCAAAATATATTATTCCTTTAAATGGCTCAATTGGCGACAACATTGTTGTAGCTAATTAGCGACAACATCGTTGTAGCTAATTGGCGACAACAATGTTGTCGCAAATTAGGTAAAATATATTATTCCTTTAAATGGCTCAATTGGCGACAACATTGTTGTAGCTAATTGGCGACAATAATGTTGTTGCAAATTAGGTAAAATATATTATTCCTTTAAATGGCTCAATTGGCGACAACATTATTATAGCTAATTAGCTTGTGCAATATGATAGGATATTAGGCTTTTGATAAACCATGCTTGTGCATCCTGATAAATAAACAGTCAACCAAAAAAAATAATTCAGTAATATTTGTCATTTAATTATTTATGATTGATAAATAACTTCATTCATATATATATATATATATATATATATATATATATATATATATATATATATAATAGAAGTTGATCTAAAATTTATTGAACCGCTTGGATGAGAACTTAAGCTTCTTGGAAAGGTAATGTTATTATCTATGGTTAAACTCGATTCTTACAATAATGGGCTAGATTGGGCTCAATCATAATTATAAGCATTATTTAGAATTGTAGAATAACTAATTGGTGTGACTACTAGGTCCACCTCTTTCGTTGGCTACTTGTTCCTGCTTTTGGTGCTCATATGCTTTGATTGTCTGCTTCTCTGCTGTAGCATTTACAATTCAATGACACTACGAAATGATTTTCGATGTTGTATTGTCAAATCCAATGGACAAGCTAATTTGATACATTCAATGATTAAGAAGAAATATAAGAAAATATATTAACAGTTAATCATTCTAGATCTAATATGCAGGTTCATCTTTACTGCTACTCCTAGAGGAGTTCTAAAATTGTGAAAGTGACATGATCCTTTACTTTACACGAGATTGGAGGAGAGGTTAGAGCAGCGGCTATCCACCATGAGGATTGAGCTTCAAGTTCATATTCATGTTGAATTTAGGACATTTTGTATATCATTTATTATTGCAATATATGCATGTATTATTTTGGATATACAATTAATTTATATATGCATTTGTAAATAAAATTTTTTCAATAATATATATATATATATATATATATATATATATATATTGAATGTTGAGTAATAAATATAAAATTGTTATTTGTAGTTTATTGTTTAAATGATTAAATTTCTATATTAATTGAATAAATTAAAAAATAATTTCAATTTAACAATGAATTAGTATGTATGAATAGTAGCTATTTAGCGACGATATATTGTTGTAGCAAAATTTGGCGACAACATTATCGTAGCAATTTTGCAACGATTGAATTGTCGTTGCAAAAATTAGCGTGCACAATGTCGTAGCAATATTGCGATGAAAATATTGTTGTCGCAAAATTTTGCGTGAACATTGTCGTAGCAAATTGGCGACGAATATATTGTCGTCGCAAAATTTAGCTAGAACGGTGTTGTAGCAAAATTGCGACAAATATTTAGCGACAACGATTAGTTCTTGCTAAAATTTGGCAACGAGTTATTGTTGTAGGTAAATTCTGCTACAACGACTTTTGTTTCAAAATGATGGTTGTCGCTAAGTTATCGTTAAACTGATTTAGCGACGAAAAAACATCAATTAGCGACGACAAAAGTCGTCGCTAATTTGCATTTTTTTAGTAGTGTAAGAAATTAAAAAAATCAAGGAATAATAATAATAATAATAATAATAATAATAATAATAATAATAATAATAATAATAATAATAATGAGCTCAAAAATATCTTGGAAGGGAAGATCCCTAGAATTTTCTAGAACCATAAAATCTAATAAAAGAACAATAAAAAGGAAAATAAGAAAAAAGAAATAAAGAGGAGAAAATGAGAGAGGAGAGAAGGAAGTCAGGGAAAAGGAGGCAGGGGACGATCTGATCAATGATGCCACCACCAGCACGCCGTCATAGCCACTCCATCGCTAGCCATAGCCCGTCGTCCCTCCACCATCAATGGCGCATGGTATTTTCTCATCCCTTTTATCTTATTTTTCTCTTATATGGCCAAATATCATCTCCCCTCTCTCCGGCGACTCACGATGGTGGATGGCAATAGGAACAGCACCGGTGAGTCCCTAAGGGTGAGGTACCCACCCGGCACCCTGCATCCATCCCCAATCACAGGCAACGGGCAGATCGAAAAATAAAAGGAGCTGGCGGTCTTGTGTGCTTTTCGATCAAACCACTCAGCCTTAAGGCACGTGACCAACCACTGTGAGATCCTACGGCCTTGATCTCTATGGCGACAGTGGTTGTGTCCCTCCAATGAAGCTCTGGTCAAGCTCCGGCGAGGCTCCAGTGAGTATAGTAGTGAGTAGAAACAAGAAAAATGTAAGAAATCAACTCTAATAGGTATGTGACTACCAAATTTACTTCTAGAAATTTATTTAAATCAAGCAAATGAATTTTGGTTAGGAACTTTTATTTTATTTGAATTAAATGATTGGATTCCATATGTTTTAATTCGTGAAATGTGTTGTTGATGTATTGTGATGTTAGATGGTTTTAAAAATTGTTGATATGTGATGTCTGTGAAGGGTTAATATTTTGTTGATTGAGAAAATTAGCTAAATAGAGTTAATGTTAACTATTCCTGCCCTGTGTTCACTATTATCTGGGAAAAATTTAAAGTATGAAAGGCATAATAAGGCAGACGGCTAATGTACGTGTGTGTGTGTGTGTGTGTGTGTGTGTGTAAGAATTTTTAGTAATTAATAAAGGAGAACTTAGATTTTATGTAAGTTAAGTTGATCATAACACAACAAGTGTGCATAAGTTTAATAGTTGTAATATTAAGTAATTAGTCATTGAAAGATTACCTAATTGCTTGATTATAATCAAGAAATCATAAAATTTGGTTTAAGATATTGATTTATGGAACTGGTTAAGTCAAATGAGTTACATAGTTAAAAGAGTTAAACATTTTATTGTATGTAAATAACAAATAGGTGTTTAGTTTACATGCTAAGTGATGAACTTGATGATTCAGGTTTTATTGATTATAGTGTATGAATTTAAGTGTTTAGTTAAATTTTATTTCTAAAATTAGAAATAAAGAAAAAAAAGGTTAATCCTTGGTAAACCAGTAATTATTCTCATGGATAATTTGAAATTTTTCTTTGTATTAGTAAATATGCACATATCTAAATTTATGAATTCACTCAGAATTATAACTTGTGATGAAATCAAATGAGTTACATAGTTAAAAGAGTTAAACATTTTATCGTATATAAATAACAAATAGGTGTTTAGTTTACATGCTAAGTGATGAACTTGATGATTCGGGTTTTATTGATTATAGTGTATGAATTTAAGTGTTTAGTTAAATTTTATTTCTAAAATTAGAAATAAAGAAAAAAAAAGTTAATCCTTGGTAAACCAGTAATTATTCTCATGGATAATTTGAAATTTTTCTTTGTATTAGTAAATATGCACATATCTAAATTTATGAATTCACTCAAAATTATAACTTGTGATGAATGGGTGATATAATTAAGATTTGAATGATGGTCAAGTTGCCACGAATATGTATATAGGGGTATACTTAGATGTAGACAATTTGAATCCTTGGATTGACAACAAATGTGCTATATTTAGTTGGTACATTCCTTATTGTTAAACTTGGTTCATTAGATTAAATATTGAACTTATTACTCATAAATATATACATCTTTAGGCACATGAATGGGTTAAGTAATACTTTGATGCGTAGGATCAAGTAAGAGACTAATCAGGACACCAAATCATGAAAATATTTATGTAAATCATTAGATTTGAAAAGCAATTTGTATAATTAAATGGAGAATATAAAACCATTAAATAAATGTATGTGATGACGGCTTAATAATGTGTTTTTAGTTTTAAGGAAACATAATAAATTAATGTTTGAAATTTAATAGACCAAAAAGTTAAATGGTTTATTACCTTAATCGCATGAATACAACTTCTTAGCCTTTTAATAATTTTGTCATTTCATTTTAAATAATTCTTGTGAGTTATAACCAGCAAGTAATTGTATTTTATTAACTATGTACAAATTCTTATAAAGAATGTATGGTCGTAAAATGTTATACAAGTAAACATGTATATTGGAGTTAGTGACTTGTTAATAAGGATGGTGTGAACTGAAATGAGTTGTATGATCAATATCATAATTATGGTGTAAATTTGATTAGGAATCTACGAATATAATTAGAACACTATGGCCGGTGAGAAATCCATAATTTGAAATTGGGAAATGATTATTTAAGCACTACGGTGCCTATGATAAAGTGATTACATTTGCCCTTAGCAAAATTAGATAGGAATTGAGGTAATTGGATAAGGTTGGCATGCCAATTAGGGAATTTGTAATACGGCGCCTTGATATGTAACACCGGATTGGATGGCTCCGAGAGCTCTTTCAGTGTATGTAATTAAATTGGGTTATGGATTGGATGGCTCCAAGAGCTAAATCCACAACCGTAGGTATATGTGTGTGTGTGTGTGTGTGTGTGTGTGTGTGTTTGTGTGTGTGTGTGTGTGTGTGTGTGTGTGTGTGTGTATGTGTGTGTGTAATTAAATTGAGTTGTGGATTGGATGGCTCTGAGAGCTGAATCCACAACTGCAGGTATATATATATATATGTGTGTGTGTGTGTGTGTGTAGAAACGCATATGTTTAATAGAAAAATTGCGTATATTGATTGAGAAAATTGTTAAAAGGGGAATGAATGGTTCCGAGAACTCAATCCCTCGATTATATCTCGTTTATCCAGCTCGTTGCAATTTCACTGGATTTTACTAGGGGCAGATAAAGATAAACATAAACATAAACATAAACATAAACATAAACATAAACATAAACATAAACATAAAAGATAAAGACAAAGATAAAAAAAATAATTAACAAGTAGGTAATAATAGTATAATAAAATACTTTATTAAATAAGGCAAATAGTTTATTCATACTGAATTTAATTATGTAATACATAAACTAGCTAATTTAATTCAGTTAAAGGTATACATATATATTAGTTCGTGCTTGTATATAATTGGGTGTGAATGCTTTAAGATTGGGTGTTAGTAACCGTCTGATACTAATTAGCAAATAAATTGAGTGAATCAAGAGCTGATTTTGGAAATATCAATTTAATATAATAACATTTTCATTCTAAATAGATCAAATTTTTGCTACCGATTTAATTTTAAATAAGTTATAAGTAATTGAATATATTCTTAAAGAGCTTGTTTATTTTAATTACATATGAAGCTTCCCAATAGATTTCTTGTGTAAATATGCATTTTGAATATTGGATCTTATGATTGTTATGTGTACATGATATGTTATTGTATGTGATTATTTGAAATTTTGTAAATGTATTGAAAGCTGAAAAATTGTAGAAATAAATTTGGTAGTCACCACTAAGCTTTTAGCTTAGCACGTGATTTTCTCCGCGCGTAGGTTGATATGTGGAATGTTCGAGACAAGTAAAGCAGATGTCTTGGAAATGCTGCAGCTGGGATTAGCATATGGATATAGTTACACTAAGAAGATGATTACACTATGCTAGTATTACATTATTTTGGCATGTATACAATTAAGTTTGTTGTAATATTAATAATGCTTTATTGATATGGAAAAAAAGACTTTGTAGTTGTTATAACTATATAATGAAATTATATAGATGTAGTTGAGGACAGAAATATTAGTATAATGTTTATTTGACAGATGAAGAATGTTGGTATGAATGTTTTGTTAAGGCGGATTGGGATATATGTGTTGGAGTTTGATGGAAGCTGTGGATATAGTTGTATGATGGTAGAAGTGCCGATTTTTATATTCTTATTTCATAGAAAGTTGTCAATATTTAGAGGGAACTCTGTCAAAATTTCTAGAGAATGAATAGTAATTACGAAATAATAAGGTTTTAAGAAGTAAATTTTATTAGTTAGTCATCTTAAAGGGAATTAAGTTCGGTTGTGACATCCGATATCTGGGTCTTCTAACTGACCAGATATAGGGTGTTACATGGTGTGTGATTGTCATGCATGCATGATTAGAGTTTATTATGATGTAATCAAGGTTTAATTAAGATGATAAGTTAATAATTTATGGATGTGTTCTTGTAAAATAAGTTATAAGGATAAGAAAAGTTAAATCCTCGAATTAAAATTTGTAAAGTTTAATGCAAGGAAAATTTTGTAAGGAAAATGTGTTAAAAAGTTAATCTCTAATTAGATAGATTTCAGTTTAACTAAAGTGTGTCAAAAAGCTTGAAGAATCTATTTGTTGACAAAATATGTTTTTGGATTCATTTGACCTAGTGATATTATTTTGTAAATATCCGGAGTTGTAGAATTGCAAATTGGGTAATTCCATTTTGATTAAAAACTAGACTTCCATATCTACGAAGAAGAAAAAGACCAAATCTGCCTCTAAACCTATATAAACTTAGCTTGAATACCAAAACAATTTGCTGCCTTGTCACCTGGAGCAGTTCTCAGTATTTTGTTAATATCTTAAGATTTAGAAATGCAGATAAGGTAATTTTTAATGATCTTGAAACTAGAAACATAGGGGATCAACTTTATAAAAGACATTTTGATTGAAAATGTCATTTGATAGGTCAAAATTAGCGTACAAGTTTAAACTATAAACTTGCTTTTAGACAGAATGAAACTCACGCACGGTCAGCACCAATTTTGTTAATAACCATGAACCAGTCAAGAATCAAAACTACATCTACTCAAGGTCAGTACTCATTTGGTAACCATCGTCACCCTCTCCTATTTCACTTATACTTGATTTTTAGGCACTAAATTGTTACCAAAGTTTACCTAAACCTTCTTAAACATCTTTAGAGCATTTCACAATGTAGAAATAACATACAATGAGGTGTATATTCGAGAGTATATGATAATATTATATTGTAAAGCATTAGGTATAAAAATTTGATGAACCATAATGTTATCATATATTATATGACTAAAGAGTTGTTATAGTTACGAATAATTGTGCAAGTGTATGTGATTGTGTGTGTGTGTGTGTGTGTGTGTGTGTGTGTGTGTGTGTGTGTATAAGCATGTATGGATATAAATATGAAATGCATATGAACTAAATAGGTGACAAATCTTTGGAATAAGAATGATATGCACATGTTAACAATTTAATTTGGTTGCGATATCTTGATCTTATATTTTTAACATGCTAAATCTATATGATCACGTGGTGTTGTGTTTTAAACATATAAATGTATGAGAATTGGACATAGTACATCATAAAGGTATGCACCTATGAATTGTTAATATATATATATATATATTAATCGGGTAGATACCATACATTTATAGTTCTTATAATGAAGTATGATAGTATAAAGCTTGTGCAAGCTTATGAAATTATAAGCATATTCAAATGTGTTTTTAAGCATATGATATGTATGGAAGAAACATGAAAATATAGATATGTTGGCATGTATATTTTGAATAAAGAAACTCAAAATAACATGATGATAAATGTTGCTTTTGTATGTTCATGTTAAGATACATACCTTGAGCTTGTTGCAAGTAAAGAATAGCAATGCTCTATAGTGAAAGTGATTGCAAGTTGATAGAAAACTATTCATGATCTGGTATATGATTACATTTTCATAATTACATATGAGTATACATTTACATAAATGTAAATGTTTGAATAGAGTTAAATTAAAATAATGTGACCTTTAGCAAAGAAATTTAATTGCATACATTGTGTTTAGCATGTGGATAGATAGGCATGCCTATAAGGGTACCTTACAGCTGCGATAGAACAATTTCGACCCTATTTGTGTTGCTCAAAACAGATATGATCCCATTTGGATCATAACGAACCCCGTTTGGGTTGTAGTTGACCTTATTTGGGTTACTAAATGGATATGATCCCATTTGGATCATAAACAACCCCGTTTGAATTGTAGCCGACCCTGTTTGGATCCGCTTGATTGGTCAGATAGTTTTGTAAATTCGGGTGCTACCGTATAACTCGTTATCCACTTCTTTAGAATAGTGCAGGCTTAATACAAAAGCAAAGAAAAGCTTGATGTTAAATTTAAAGATTCATGAAGCATAATAGTTCTTAAATTGACTCTATAATATTTTATATGAATTTCCTTTTATTGCATATGAAGCATGTATTCTATAAGTAGTTTACATCATAGTAGCACAAGTATATTCTAGATTTAAAAATGATGAACTTGCATAGTACTAATGCCTTGTCAATATTATTAGTATACATATGTTCTTTATGGTCATATGCTTTTTCTTGATTATACATTACCATGATATATGTCAATGTATGGTATGTGGAAAAGCATGACTTAGAGTAAAGGGTATTATCTTGTTGAATGTATGAAACCATTATCATAATTCTAAAGTGTCTTTATATCAAATAATACTAGACTTATGTAGTCACATTTGTACATTGAAATGTTTTGCTATAGTATATGGGTTTATATGTATTCACAATGGCTACATGTTCTTAGCTTATAGTGTGCATTGTTATGTGTGCTTATGCATGGGAACACAAGTCTTAGAAGATTGAAATGTATATAGTCTTTATTTTGGTTCCTTTTTGGTTTTTTGGAGATTGTAATTGTGTTGGAATTTTTGCATAAGTACAGTTGTATAGTGTATGTAAAAGTTGTAATGTTTTAAGAGACATTTATGTAATTAAAGTGTTACCCTTAAGTTCGCATGTTTTGGTTTAAGTTTTTCTTATAAGATATCAGTATCGTAAAGTTATTGGTTTGATAGCTTAATCTAGCATGTTTAAAGGATCTAGTTTAAATGT
Organism: Excoecaria agallocha; assembly: GCA_037975025.1. Lineage (NCBI taxonomy): Eukaryota > Viridiplantae > Streptophyta > Magnoliopsida > Malpighiales > Euphorbiaceae > Excoecaria > Excoecaria agallocha. Next base: position 71,785,049 of record CM075809.1, on the reverse strand, counting down.
TATAACTAGGTTACAGGATAGGGGTGTTACATAGTAACCATCTTTCTCTCTACATATACAGCTTGTCTGCCTAACTCGAACTGTTCATTGTAAACTTTTGAACATACTCTACTCTGCTCCACTATATTTACTTTGTCAAAATTGGTTCTTTTATTTAACTGAGATTCTAACATAATTAGAAACCCCACCATAACTTTATTCAATCTGTAACTTTATAAATATATGTATATATTTAATTTTTTTTTTCTATAAGAGGGGTAGAAATATAAAAACAGAGTTTAGGAATTGAATCATTTACTTGAACCAGCTTTTTTGTTTAATTTGTTCAGAGGAGAAATCGAAGAAGACAATGAGATCATATGTTCTTGGATTATATATAAATAAAAGTCATAGAAGTTCATTATCCTTATGCCAATGAAATTCTTTGTAGCTTGTTCGTGGCTTCATACTAATAGCCTTTTTTTTTTTTTTTTGTGGCAGCATATGTTGCTGCTCATTTCGTGGCTTCATACAAATTTATGTTTGTTTTCTCAGTCATTCATTTTCTAGTGATAGTGAATTCAAGTCAATTTCTCGTAACTTATTGTTTTATAAATTTTTTTATGCGCTGTGATTATGAATGTATATAAATATATATATATTTTTTTTATGTACATACTAAAGAAAAATGGCTTGGTTAATTTTGATCACTAGGAAATTGATAAAGAGGGAAAAGAAATTAGTAGTATTGTCACAATGGTTAGACTTTCTAAATGTAATAAGATAGTTTTTTCAATTATATTGGATGGTAGCAATGTATATTAGCTCTTATTATTTGAGAAAAAGTTATACCAATAATTTTTTCTTGAGAAGAAAAATGTTGAAAGAAATAATTTATCAGTGATGATGTTTAGAAACTCATTTAATAAGTTATGTTAAATGGTTTAAGGTATTATTGTGACTCTTTAGTATCTATATTTTTTTCAAAAAGAATTAATGATTGACATAAATTACTTCTCTATTAGAGCTCTAGATGTCACGTACATTCGAGTCAAAGTGCCTAGAGAAGATAGGCCAATATATGACACTTTGACACTATAGAAAATTGGAAACTCATTTCAAGTCTCATACATCCAACGTACTATCAAGTTTTGTATTCTGTAATTAGTTTTACTTATAAGCTCAATTTCAGAATTCATTTTGAAAGTTTTACCATGCGTATACAACAATCAACTTTTATCGATCCTGTTTTTACTAATATCAATCTTTCTGTTTTGTTGCCAGTTGTATTTTTTCAACTTGGGGAAGTCTACTCCACAAACACAACAGAATGGTATTTAGAACGGAAATGACAAAAGTAGCAAATCATTCGCCAAAATTTTCTTTCTTTTTGACTCTTCATCCTATGAATTTTTAATTTTTCATATTGTCATGCTAAAAACTGTTGATACTCCATATCTTCTACCACGTACTACCTACCTCCCTCGTAAAGATCCTAGCATGCAATTCACAGTAATCGGTTACATAGTTCCCAAGCATCCACAGAGGCAACTTCTGTTGACTGCTCAAGACCCTTAGCACTTGAAGAACCAAACAGAAGCAACTCTTTCCTTGCATCATGTGCCAAAAGATTCTTTGTTTTCAAAATTTGATGCACTTGATTGCAGAAGATGAGTATCACCTAGAACGCAACATGGAAATTGATAGCTCTCGGCTAGATCTTTCCAGATGCTATGTTTTTAAGGACCAAATCCAGTAAACTTCGGATCAGCCAATTCAATAACACAACTAAAGGCCCTGTTTTCAGAGGAGTTTACCTGACAATTTGTTTCGGGGACCATCATGCCTCTGAGTTTCTTCGCATTCTTTTCTTCAATTTGTCTTGCTCCCTATATCTCTCTCGCCGTTCTTCTCTCTGGCGCTTTCTTGACAATTGCTCATTCTTGGCTTTCTCTGCTTCATACTCTTTTCTCTTTTGCTTTTCTTTAAGTTTTCGTTTCTTCATCTGCAACATCAAATACAATGTATGAACTGTTAATAGTTGTTTAAAATTTCTCAGCAAGATTGCATAGCAACAATAATTGTGATAAACAAGCCCAGACTCTTGACCAATGCATATATAGTTATGCACCTATATGCAACACTCATTATTTTCATTTTTTATAGAAAAAATTTCCTGTAACTATACTTTTGATCAGAAGCTTGTTGCTTATTGTTCTCCCATCAATACCAGGAAAATACAACTTCAAGCATAAAACTTCAATGCCTTGTGTTCCTTTTTCTTTAGAGATGGGAAAGCAGAAGTTTGAACCAAGTACCTACGCTATAAGCAGCTAAGATAATGTGTGTTTGATTTAGCTCTAGAATAGCATCAGATTTCAATTCAACATTAACACAAAATGTTGGGTGAGAAAAAACTATAGTAATAGGTCAATCAAACACCTTAAAGAGCATGCAGTTAAAACTGGGATCCATTTTAATGTCAGCAATTACTTGACCTGAAAAAGTGGTTCACTCTAGTTTCCCACTGACTAAAGAGCAATATTTGATGAGAAGCTATCAAAACATCAGTAATTCAATTATTTGGTATTATGATTCCAACTGCATACCTTCTCCTGTCTAATCCTTTGAAGGTGCTGTAAAAGAGTGTGAAGTTTTCGCTCTCGAGGTTCCATGACAACAGCTCTTCTCTTTTCAAGAGGTTGCCGATTCCCACTGGGTATATCCTTTGGTTTGGATGCAAATGGCAGTGCTGCCTGTAATGACCTGGGAATCACCAATGGGTTGAACTTCCTAGGCTTTCTTTCGATTGGCTGACAGAAAACACAAACAAAAAATAAGAAAACAACAGCAAGAGTAGCAAAATAAAAGCAACTCCATGAGGAAGCCGAAAGATCAGCTAGCCTCATCAAAGATTACCTTGTACAGTGAATCCTTGTTCACAGGAATGGGAAGATTATTTTCTCTCCTCAATTCAGCCACAGTTTTCATTCCTTGCCAGGTCTTATTCCGAGGTTGCAATGCTGTTGTCAAAGGGTTATAGAACTGAGGAATGTCAACTTGAGTCCAAGCTTTCAGATTAACAATGTCGCTCATCAGAATCTTGTCCTCAAAGGTGCACCTTGCAATGCCTTCCCTTGGTGCCCCTCCCTTCCTTTTAGGCTGATTTCCCACCTCTTCTTTTGCAGCCTGCCCATATTAAAACTCCTTAGAAATTACTCGATCAACATTCCTTTGATTAAAAGGATAAACAATAAACCACTGTCTATACGATATTTGCTCAAAGGCACACCAAGAACTATTTCCTTCAGCGTTATAGCCAACACTGACAGCATTATAGTCAAATTTATCAATTCAAGAAGACCAGATGGAAGGAGAACAAATAACTGCAGACACAGCTTAGGTGTCCACAAACAAACATTACCTTTTTAACCTGGCCTCTGATCCCACTGACAGTTTGAACAACAGCACCTTCAAAACGAGCTACCTCAAGATCTGAAGTAAACATGTTTGTGATGAGTGCAGTCTTCTTAAAGATCTTACAGGGGTAACCAACTAGCTTTACTCTCTTCATTATTTTTGCTGCATGGTTGAATTCAAGTATAACTCCAGTTGCAGCTATCCGAAATGCTGCCTGAAATTCAGACAAGAATAATGATAAGACTAAGAAAAGGAAAAAAAAAAAAGAAGGAACAAACAGGAGCCATTAATTAAGTCACTAGGATATTCCTGAAACATGCAAATCAACAAGGTTCGATGCCTTAAAAGTTTGAGCACCAAAAAATAATTCAGGACTACGAAAGTAAATGCATTTGTTAACCAACCAAGTTATACTACAAGAAGTGTATTAACTTTTTGCCACAACATTTTCAAGAACTCCCAAGAGTTATATGAAGTGATCTTATGACTGTCAAGTTACATCCTTTGTTCCAAATTTTCAACTTCAAGTCATCAAAGCAACTTCTACATAATGTATCATTACTGAACACAATCTCATCAGCAAATACTTGAAATTTGCTTAAGGAAAATCTCATGCCCCCCCCCCCCCCAAAAAAAAAAAAAAAAAACTTAGAAGTAATTGAGAAAAATGGACTCATCTCAATTGTCCACACTAATTTCTTCCAAGTGTGTCCCCACGAATGCTAGAACATAGAGGGCACGTTTAATTCATTGGTAAGCACATGAGATAGCATAATACAATACAGATTAATGCAAATTCAATATTTGGAAAATTTTTTAAATAGCTAATGTGAGAATAACACAATACACCATCAAGTCTACTATACCACATATACTGGAGATAATAATACACAATTGACCATTAGCTTCGTGTAATATGACGAAAGAGAGCCAATTCAGCATGAATTACATTTTACATTAACTAGTCATTATGAAAGAAAAATTATACCTAAATTCTTAATGTTCACAAATCAAGTCATTAATCACTTGTCTAACAAACAAAATAACTTTTATAATCTTTTTAATTTTATATATTAATATTTTAATGTTATGATATATTACTAATTTTTTATAAACTAAGTCTGAACAGTAAAACTTTTTAGTCATAAAAAATAAGCACTAAAGAGAGGACACAATTCTTTTAGGTTTAAGCCTAATGGAACTTGACCTAAAGTTCAAACCTATTATTAGCACTGGTATATAAATACAACTTTAATACAGTAAGGAAATAATTTAATTTTTTCTAAAGTAATAACAGCAAAAATAATACAATTTTGTTAAATTTAAAATTTAAAATAAAAAATAATACAGTACGACAATATGCACCAAACACATTAAAAGATATTACAGCATAATACAATTTTATACCAAACATTATATATAACAATATAGACTAACACTGCACAAGCTAACGCTAAACAGCCTATCAAAATGCAATAATCAAACATGTCTAGAATGGCTTCTCTAGGATCAATTTAAAGTTATCAAATTCATAAAAGAAAAAATTAAATTCCAAAATCAGTCATTTTTGCCTTTTATATTGATTAATATTTAATTTTGTTCCTGATAAAAGGACAAGATGGTCGAAATAAGAGGGTAATTGTAACTGAACAAAGCAGCAGAGGACAAATTCAATTAGGGAAAACAAGGAATACAAACGCACAACATTCTCTCTCTTCTTTTCATTTTATTATTATTACTATTGTAGCTGTTGTTGTTGTTGTTGTTATTTTTGAGTTTTTAAGAGAAGTCATTCACATTGCTACAATTGGGAGAAATGACACAATTTTCTATCTCCCTCCCACAAGGTTTAGTTAAACGGACTTCCTTTCCAACTCTTCCTGGTCATTTTACATCAAAGATGTATGAATAAAAAACACATCGTAGTAATGTTATGGATTTTACAACACTTCACCATTCCTGACTAAAGCAATTTTCCATTCACTTAATGATGCATTTTCATAGTTGCCATCCTAGAGGTCGGAACTATGCAAGAATCCAGGTTACTTCAGTGGTGTCTCGACAATATACATTCTCCCCTTGGGAAGGGAAGTCCTGAATTTTGTAAAATTCTTAAATGCTTTACACACTAATTGCATTTAACTCGACAAGTCATAACCTTACCATCAAAAACCAGCGCCCTTCAGTTCAACCCCCCTCAACATAAAAACTTGTAAAGAATTTACCAAAGAATAGATGAAGAAAACAAATAGTGACCTGATTATTTGATAAATTTTGGACAGCGACTACCCCAGTGTTGGGAGGAGCAAGTGGACCCCAAAACATGGCAAGACAATGGTTGTGTTCTTGAGTGTACTTCAGCATGCGATGCCTTCCATTAGACTCCTCAATAGCATAGACAGGAGTAGTTTGGTAACGCCTCCAACCAATAGATACAATTATAGGGTCTCTAGTCTTCAGCACCTTCCCATGCCATCTGTGCTGTTTCAACCTAGTCTGGAAGAAAGAAATAATACAATCCATAACATGCTGAGGAAGAAAGCAAATCATCCATCAACCTTAAATGTAAGATGTGTAGACATGCACCAATCTTCCCTTTTAAAGGCAACTTGAAAGAGACTAGATACAACTACCAACACAAAATTCCACACATCCAACATAAGTCTTCCAATTAAAAACACTTATTATAAGCTTGCAGTGGTGATTTGGTTTCCTTGTGTTTTTTGTTCTACAGCACCATGATGGAGGTTTCTACATTCTCATCTGCAATGGGTATATAACCAACTGGAGCAGAGTATTTTTATCTTCTTTTCCCCCCAATGAAGAATAGAGAAAGTGAGATTGATTTCTCTTTTCTTTTATTATATTTTCAGCATTTATACATCAAATTTGAAACTTCAAGAACATAAGCAACAAGTTGCCAACAATAATTATATTCCTCAACAGATTCTCAGGTCGTCTTCCTACATGAGCTAGTAAAAAACTATTTCTAGAAATGAGGGGAAAAAATATATGGCAAGAAATGTAGCAGCCAGTAGTGAAGAACTGAAAATGATCCAATCACACAGAGGAAGGAGAAACTATGCAGATCCATAAGAATAAATATATTTAAAGAAAATAAAAAAGAAAGGAGGAAGAAATGGAATACCGTTTTAGCTTACCTGCATATATCCAACATTTTCCTCACCAAAACCAATCCCTCCAACCAGAACAGGATGACAGGGATCAAAATATTCGACCATCTCAAAAGGAACACCATGAATCTCCAATCTCAAATATGTTCCTGTTCGGAAACCCTCTATCTCTATTCGGCTTTTGTCATCAAGGTCATTGAGTTCAGCAATATTCCTTTGTTTCTGGAATTCAATCTCTTCCTTCAGCTGGAAGAATAAAGCATAATAACCGCAGAAAGGTAACAACTTCAGCCATTTCTCGAAAAGGCACAAGTATTTAGCATATTTAAAGAAAACTAACCTTCTCAAAATATCCACTTTCATTTTGTCCCCGATGAAACTTGGCAGATTGTTTCTCATCAGCTTCCTCCTCAGGTGATTCCGTTCCATCATATGTAAGTCAAAATTAAGGTCACAAAAATCAATTTCCAACTGCTATACCATGTATAAGAAAGATACCTAAAACGATGTGGTTAGCATACAGCTGAACAAAAAGAAGGGAGGGGGAAATCAAGATTAAAAACACACAGACACTCAAGTGCACAAAAATAAGTTAGAAGGCCTTAAATTAGGGAAATATTTGCACCCGCTGAATAATAAAACATTAAGCAAAAAGGATATTGAGCATCAAATTTTGCACGAAGGGCAAGCTTTTTAAGTCTCCGCTCCTCATTAGCAAGTGCATCTTCTGCCTCCATGGTACCATTGCCAGCTTCACCTTTCCGATGGCTCTCGTGCCTCTCACCAGTTTCTATATCTTCAAAGTCACCATAAACATCATCTTCCTCACTATCCACATTTAATAGTTGATTTCTTTGGGCAGCTTTGGACCAGTCACCAGTGACAAAACGATCACGAATACTTTTACAAATCTCTTTTTCTTTCCAATTTTTAAGATCAGTATGATTTGTAGATTTAGAGCAGTCCTCAGTATTGATATATGTACCATCTAATCCTCCTTTTGATTTCTGCAATAAAAAGAAACACAAATATCAATCAATGATAAACACGTGCAATTAGATTGATAATTCAATCAAGAAATAAAGAAATGCCCCAACTATGTTCCAAACCTTATTTCCCTCTCCTTTTGGCTTAAAGAAATCGTCTCCGTCACTTTCGTCATCGTTGCTACTATCCTGCTTTTCATTAGTTCCAATTGTTGATACAGGCATCCCATACACAAGTTGCATGAGATTAATATTTTTTCTTGAAACAGTCCTCTCAGCCAATGATTCCTTCCACTTTGATGCATTGCCCAGGCCATTTCCTTAAAGTGCAATAATAGAAGACATTGTAAATTTAATGAAGCCCCCAAAAAATTATGGAAAAAAGAAAAAGAAAAACAGAAAGCGTTTTTTTCTTGCCATGATTACATTTTTTTCATGTGTATATAAGGGTGTAGTGACCAGAAAAATTTCCCTTAAGACAATGCTACAATTATTTATCACAGGACTCGTAAGCAAAAGTTACCATCTGTTTCTTCATCCTCTTCATCTTCCTCTGAAACATCTGAACCAGAATATGATTGATCGTCCACATCATCATCATCTTCACTCCCATCATCAGATTCCTATGGTAATGAAAATTATTACTACTCCAGAAGATAAATATGAAAAATTCTAATGCAACGAATCACTTTATAAATCCATAACATGTAGGAAAAACCATCCAGAGGCGCATCTTCAGAGAGAGATTGTCTAAAACTATACAGATCATACAGATCAATGATCCATTACACAATTAATTTTTAATTTTAATAAGAGGCAAAGTTTAGGTTTGCAAGCTCATTTGCTCTTAATGTTTATTTTGGAGCTAATTTGCCCTAAAGTCTTGATATCGAGCACTAAAATGCGCCTCCATGTTCTCTTAATATTTTAATTATATGTTTTTACCCCAATTTAATTCTTCTTTTTTCTCAAAACTTATTTTTCTTTTAAATTACATTCAAAACTTCTGAAATTATTCCAAAATATTTCTACTAAAATTTAACACCAATCAAAACAAATATACTCTAAATAATAATAATAATAATAATAATAATAATAATAATAATAATAATCTCCTAAATGAAATTATAGAGTTACTAAAGATTGTTAGAAAATAAATTTAAGATTTCTAAGTAGCTCTATAATTTCACTTAGGATTCTTAGAAATTTATAGCATAGAGCATGTTCATTTTGATTAATATTAAAAGTTTGGTAGAAATATTGTAGAGTAATTTCATGGGTTTTGGACATAATTTAAAAGGAAAAATAAATTTTAGGAAAGAAAGAAATTGAATTGCAATAAGAAAATTAAATTAAAAAATTACGGGAACATAGAGGGGTATTTAGAACTTAAGATCAAATCATCAAGGATAAATCAGCTCCAAAATAAACGTTGAGGGAAAATCAGCTCTTCTAACAAAATATTGGGGCAAATCAGAACCTTTTCCTTTTTAATAATCATATGCTAGGTTTGATAGCCTGCTCCCACAATCTACAGTCATAAAAATCAGATATAAGCATTTGATACAGAAATCATATAAACCAAGTACAAAAGCAGATTGGAAACTTGACAAAGGATTCCTTAACTCCTTTAGGGTAAAAATGAGTTTAAGGTGAGAAGCAAAGTGGCTAGGAAGAGTGCAACGAGCAGAGTAATGCAAAGTCAGCCAGTAGAATGATATGCAAAAAATAAACCTTATTTCAAAAGATATTTATGTCATTACTGGTACACATTAAATTTGCAAGAAAGTACAGATTATTAATAATTGGTCTGTAAGAAAAACCAATTATCTATTTTTAATGTGTATATGCCTGCGTGTGTGTTTGTGCATGTTAATCTCCAGCAAAATTACCTCCAAATCCTTATCATTAATGTCATCTCCAAACATAGCTTTCCTCCTGAATCTTCCACCATGAAACTCCACTTGCTCCTTCAAGTGATTTTTAAGATTATGTTGATGATTTAACATATCATCATGCTCTTCATCAGAAACCTCATTCTCCACATCTAGCATTGCATCTCTTTGAGCCACTTCATCTCGCTCTGAAGACTCGGAATCATCCAGACCTTCAGAATCACTTCCTTCTCTAAACCCATCAGGTTCATTTTGTCCCCCTATCTCATTCTGCTTCAAAGGCTCTATATCATATTGCTCATTCTTATCATCTCTGTCATCCTGGGTTTCAGATGTGAAGACAGGATTCCTGCTGAAAAGAGTAATGAAACTATTCTCCAACTTCTCATCAATTGAATATTTTGTGTTTTGCAGTGATTTCACCAAAGACTCTCCTACATCTTGGTTTCCTGCAGGGAAATAAATGCTCTCAGAATATGAATTTACAACAAGAACATGCACTTCTGCACCTAGACAACACTTTGCTTAAGCATTATAATATTTTATGCATACAGTTTACCACAAAAATCTCAATCAAAAAGACAAAAAATTCCCACGCACTGATGGTGCGGAGATACAGCTAATGTATCTCAAAATGAAATTATTAAAAAAAAAAACCCGCTACAACAAACACACATTAGCACAATTTCAACCAAGACAATAGGGAAGGCAAGAATATATTGACATATTGTTAACCTTTGCGTTTTGTTCCTCCTTTTTCCTCATCAACTTTGGAAAACTGTACAAAGTGGTCATTTATGTTTATGTAGACAGCATCCTTGTCATACAACAAATCCCCAAGGCCAGACATGGGTGCATAAAATAGTTTTTCCTTGTCTCTCAATCCCTTCTTTTTGGCAGCTGATGGAAGAGGACAAGGATCCGTCAAGCCTGCAACACCTGCCAAACTGTAATCACCAACACCAGCAATATGTACCTGATTTGCAAATCGTTCATCAGATTACAAACATGAAGTATAAAGAATAAAATAAACAAGAATATGAGTGGAACAAAAGCTTCTGGTCTTCTAATGAGATAAAATTGGACATTTGACTCAACTGGACTATGGTAAACCAAAAGTGAAGCAGAATCTTTTTCTTTCCTATCCATTATCTGTTTAAAGCTAGACCAACAGGTAACAGCATCATATATTAAGAGTTAAAGATGGTGATATTATACTCTAAAACTCTTAAGTAAAATAAAAAGATAGCTCTTCAATTTAATTAGAAAAATCATATTTTCACCTTTTGCTCAAAAACACTTTAGCACACTTGGTAACTGCAATGAAATAAAATAAAATAAAATAAAATAAAATACACCTTTGTCCCCTTCTTCAAATTACAACCCCGCAAATAACCATAAAGTGTGACATTCCTATCACACTTATGGTTCATATGCACTCGTTCAGGAGGAGTCACATCTTCAAATCGATCTACTAAAACATACGGGTGAGAAGTTCGCCAAGACAATGGATGAAACTTCATAACTGAAATGAATCTTGCAAGATTGTGGATTTCTCGCTTGGGGTACCTATCATTCAGGTCCATGGATAAAAAGGTCAACTAGGCAACAAGTCAGTAATTACTAAAGCAGTTCTCATTTCCACAGAAAAAAAAAAATGGCACATGATCTTTAACAGAGTGCACTTCCATTACACTTACTTCCCATGTACAAGACCAGATAAATAAAATAATTTTGCCCCATCATAAATTTCTGTCCAGAAACGATGCTTCAGTCTCTGCTTTGTTTTCTTAAGTTTCTTCACATCCTTGAATTTGTCAAGATGAGTGAGAACTCCCATAACCTTTGGAAAGCCATGAACTTGCAAAATATTAAGAAACTCAAAGGTTTCCTGCAACAGAAAATAAAAGCATAATCAAAATAATATTCATTTAATTGATTTGAAAAGAATCCTGTATTAATCCATCCTAGGTTAAATGAGTGATTTGTAAGGTTATTTAATTCGCAAAATTTGAACCACATGTCCAAATTAAAAATAAAGACATTTTAAAGGTCAACTCTTTAGAAAACTTTAGCTATCCAGTTTACCTACGTTGCTTCATCAGTTTACTCAAGCCAACAACTGAACTTCATCTTTAACTGATATTGTTTCAAACCATTAAGAAGCAGATATCACAGAGTAAATATCTCACCATTTCTAAGCCATAGCTTCCATCAATCAACAATAAAGCTAGATCAGCAAATTTTGCAGCATCAATCATGCCATTGATGTCATTTGGGCACTCCACAAATTGAACTCGCCTTTGCTTGCCTAGCATATTTCACAGATTTCACATGTTAAACCAAACTACCAATAGTACACACTTCATCTAAAAATTGAAAGATAAGCAAACAAAAACCTGACACAATGGTAATTGGGCCTCGAACCTCGGGCAAATTGTGCTTCGTATAATGCTTAACAAGACATTTTATCAGTAAAGACTTCCCAACCTGGAAGCAAAGTACAGCCATGTTATGAGCAACAGCATCAGCAAAAAAACATTTCTATAAATCTATATTTACAAAATAATGATCAGACTAACAATTTCAATTGTTACCCCTTCGAGTCTGACTAGCATTGACTCAAATCAACCACCATCAATTATTCTTATTCCAAATTAAAAGAGACTGGCAACAATTAATTAAATCAATCACCATCCCCTTCCACCAAAATAAGATAGAGAGAAAGAGAAGTTCTCATAACTTATATAAATTATAAAAAAACAAAAAACAAAAAAGGCAGCACAAAACTAATTGAAGACCAAAAGCAAATTTTTGATATCATGCAGAATGTACAACCATATTTTTTAAATCAGTCCTGCTCTTCTCGATAGTTTTAATTGATTGAATTTTACTCTGTTCTTATTATTAATTTTGCTTTTTATCCAAATTGTTGTCCACAAAATTTTGGGTTGGAATAGAAAAGGGCAATATTTGCCATAATTGGCACCTGCCAAGTGTCAATATAACTGAGTTGAATGACAATCCAGAAAATTTTTTCTTGGGCTAGGTGAATCTGCTCCCTTCGAAGCTTCTTTCTTACCTCATTCATATTACCGGAAAGCATGATTATAAGAGAATGTTAGAGTTACAGCAGTAACTACATCTCCTTCCATTCTTGGCTTCTGGATTAAGCAAGTTAACCTGAAACAGGCTCTTGATTTTTCTTTTTGTCACGCTATTTTTTTTTTTTTTTTTTGAGCTTGCTATATTCTCTGCATCCTCATTTTTATGCAGTTTGAGTTTTTTTATTTTTTATTTTTAAACTTCTCCAATGAAATTAAATCAATTTTAGTGCAGAACTTTATTCTGCAGGTTCTGGGCAGCATTCAAACATATATGAGAAGAATAGCAATGTGCAGGAAAATAAGAAATGTGTTGCAATGTTGCAAAGGTTGAGTTTATCAAAATGCTAGACTTCTTCTGGTTCTTATCTGCTCTGCTCAATTCACAGACTTCAATGTTTTTACTTTCCCCCTTCTTCTTTGTACCAAGAGCTGCTGTGTTTTATTCTACTCCTTGCTGAACAACTTGAAACAGCCAATCCTTATTTTTAATTAATTCTAGCTTCTTCTTGTTATATTTTGGAATTCTGCAAACATTTCTTGTACCTTTCCTTAGGAGAAACTTAAACATTAGTTTGCTCTCATTCATAATTATGATAATATTCAATTTTCATCTAAACTATTTTATTTATGAATGGTATAAATCTTCCATTTTATGAAATGCTAGGTTTCTTTTTATTCTTCAAGATTTTTCATACTTGGAATTTCTAAGAGTTCAAGCATGAATAATTGAAGTTAGCAACATACTTGATCTAAAAATAATTATAATGAAACCAATTTCAGTGCCCATGATCATGTACCTGGGGTGGTCCATGAACAACAACAACATAAGGAGCTGGTTCACCATAAGATCGATCAATAGTCGGCACATGAAGCCTCCTCTGCTCTTTCTCTACAGTACGCGACTGTAAGCGCTTGGCTTTTACAGTTGAATTAAAAGCAAAAGCCTGAACAAGGCACAAATACAAAACATCTCAACATAAAAGAAATTAGCCCGCTAGTAATTCCAACAAGTATTCAACAGCTAAAGAAAAAACCTTGGGGTTTTGTTTTTTCTTTTCCTCATTTGAGTTATCAGAAAGCTTCTTCTTTTTATCCGATTTGGCCTTCTTCTTGGGACCTGACTGCCGAGACCGATGCGCCTTATGTGGCTGTTCCTTGCGGCCACTATCTACAGCCATTCTATCAATTCAAACCCTAAAGCAGCGAGAAGGAATATAAATATAAATATAAATATGAATCAAATTGATATTTTATGTCTGAAGAAAGAAAAGAAGGAGAAAGAACAAGTTTCAAGTGAAGAAGAGGAATGCTGTGCGGCGGCTGCTTTTATCAGAAAGAAAGAAATTTTAGTCTTCTACCCTTTGTTTGCTTATTAATTGCAAAAGAATTTAATTTACTTTAACCGAGAAATAGAGAATGTGTTGGGTCGTTTAACTAAATTTTTCACCCATAATAAAATAAAATAAACAATATATATATTTGCTAGTTATATTTTTTCTCCATAATTTTCCGATTAAATAATTTTAAAGTAACTTTTTTTTATAATTTTAAAATAATTTGAGCATTTGTGGCATGCTTTCTCTGGATAAACATACCATTATTTGATTAGTAAGAATAAAAATTAAATTATCATAAATTTTAGAGATAAATATAAATAATGGTGGTTTAATGAATATATACTCCACATTAAATCATTCATAAAAATATTAAATACATGTCAGAGTCCATTATGGACAATGCTTTTTCAATTGTTATGAACCGTTTCTCTCTTCTTTGTTTTTTCCCCTTCTTCATGTTTATGGAAAAACAGACTCTGTAGAATTTATTTTGTTGTGTCGCAGGAGGTTGCATGGTAATGGGATAAAACATGGATTTACGCTTAGTGCGGGAAAGCAAGGAAGATATTTTTTGATATACGAGATTGTATGCAGAAATATGAGGAAAAGAAAGAAAGAATCCCTACTTTTAATGAAAACTAATTATGTCCTTTATGTGCTGCATAATGAATTTGTATTTTTGTTTTCTATATCCTCCTCTCAATATTTAATATTGAAAATTGCCTCAATAGTTGATTTTTTTATTCTTTAGTGCTCTTTATATAAATTACGGTAAATTGGATAATTACTCCCTTCATTTTTATATATATGACGTTCGATGATTGTTAACCAATTCTTTTATAAATGATATTTTAAGCTTTTGTTTTTAGTTTTGGTTAATTTGTGTCATATTTGCCCTTATTTAATCTGCATATCTTAAATGAACATTGTATTCAAGAAAAACAAAGAACTGTAGCATTCAAGTAAGAATATGAAGAGTTTTTGCAGAATACTATTTAAGAGGATGATAATATTTATATTTTCTCTAACAAAAAAAAAATGAAGAATGGCTTGGAGATAAAAGAACGCGAGGAAGAAGACTCCATGGAGAAGAAAAGTTGATTGTGAACATGTTTGCTTATTGAGGAAAAGGAACTTCAACAAATTGTTAGGATGATGTTGAAAATATTTTTTCCTATTTTTTTATTAAGAGTAATAAGTCTCTTTTGCAATGTTAATGAAGTGTCTTATGATTTGTCCATTTCAGTTCAATTTCTAATGTCAATGGAGTTGTTCCTACATCTACTTCGACATAATTAAAATACAATACGAGTTCTCTCATTTAGCAAAGCTTTTATCTAAACAGATGGAGAAAAGTGATGTGAAGCAGTATATACTGCACAAATTGGTGCCTCAATAAGTCCAATGATAATTTGGAACTTTTGCTCATGGCCAGTTACATGCAGGCAAGGAGATATTGCGGTTGACCATTGTCGATATTCATGTTCATACTGAGATAACCAAATTATGAGAAACTATGAAGCAGCTGATTTAATAGTATGAGCATTTTCAGTCACAATAATTACCAAACTTGTTCAAGTTAATAACTTGCTGATGTTTTTGAAATTTTGCCAATTTTAAAATTTAGTGTTTGAGGTATGCTTTGTGATAACAATTTTTTTTATGAAATATCTTATACTATTAAAATTATTGTTCCATTTCTTACGTTTTTGTGTACAGTGTGTGGCATAAAGTATGCCATTAGAATCTGATAAATGGGAAAAAAGGGACAGTTAACTCTCTTAAATTATATGTAACACATATAAGGTTTTGGATGAAAGGAAAAAAAATAAGAACAAAATCATTTATGCATAACCAATAGCATTCATAGTTTTGATACAAAAGCAAAATCAGCTTTACTAATGGCAACTAGTCTAACTTAAAAATTGCATAACATCTTGTACCAATACAAGGTCACACTTCAATTGAATAAGAAGCTTGCCTTTTCTTTCTAGCTTTGCTTTGTTAATATGTGAAATTTTGTATTTATGACAACCTTTTGCTTTCATGATCTCAATCATACAAAGCTATAATGTTAAAAATATACCGTTAGACTTAACCATAGGAAAATTTCTGAATGACTTAACAACAGCATTAACAAGCTCATGAACTGTCTTAGGAGACTCCTTATGTTGTAAGGATTGAATAGCATTAAAAAAATTCAAGGTCCAAGACATTCAAATCTGGAGAGTTTGCAGGTTGACACATTAATTGGATATCAAATCCATCTTGTCTAGCTGCTTTACAAAACTCAATATCATTACGATCAATGTGCCTGCAGCTTTATTAACATTACTCCTTTTAGCTGGTTCTTGTGTTACAAAAGGAAATACGCCAATTTTTCTAGAGAATACTTCATTTCCTTGTGCATCAAATCTTGGACAAGCTATATCAACTAAAACTATTACTTTTTCAATGAAATTTTTTCTCTTATAGGTACGTATAAGATTTTCTTCATTAGGTAACAAGTAGTAATTCTCAGACTTCTTCATCATGTAGAACCATTTCTCATCAATATGTATAATGTTATACATCCCTTTGAATATTGGATTATATGGTAAGCTATTTTCTTCAAGCATATAAATGCAAAATTGCAATCGAGATCTTCTATTTTCTTCTTTTAAAAAAGGCTTGATAGCATTGGAATGTCTTCGTATAGCTCCTTCCTTTAACAAATTAAATGTTTTAGTCTTGCTAATCTTCAAGGAAAAAGCTAAAGATTCAAGAGTTGTCCGTTGATGTAAAGGAATCTCACAAATTTGAGCATAGTCAATCTGAATTCTTTTGCAACCACAATATTTTCTTCTATTTGGTACATCACCAGGTAAATAATTTTTTTATTGTTTCCAAATTCGTTGAACAGTATGAATGGGAATTGAAAAAACTGATGCCACTACCTTTGTTGCCCTTTTTTTTAATTTTCCATCACTAGTTTTTTGTAGAAGCGTAGTGTGTATAACTCTTCATTCAAAATCACTCAATTTTTTGTCTTGATACACTCTTCTGTGTAAGATTATAAAATACTTAGAATTTTATAAAAGTATTTTTCTAAACTATTAGAAACTATAATAACAGTATACTAACAGATAACAAGAAAGCACAAATTTGACAAATAAAATACCACAAGAAAACAATTGATATAGATTTTGATAAATCAACGATTTTGTATAGCTAAAAATATGAAACTTTTTGGTTAAGTATGTTGAATCTGGCATAACTACAAAGATAAATAGCCATGCACAACAATAAAGATGCGACTACAAAGATAAACCATTAGTTAATGAATGAAGGTATTATTCTACAACTTGTTCATTTACACTACCCATTTTACTTCGGCTTCTTTTGACCTCTATTTTCACAATTACTCTAATAGTTTTTTATATACCAATAGTTATGCTAGCAGGAGCTGATAATTAAGCAATTCACTTGGTTATTGCATAGCAAATATCCAGTAATGTTTCGAAAATTCAATACCAAAGGGGCAAAAATAACTGCATTTTTTCTTTATATAGACAACTCAACCTTAAGAAATGCCTATTAACATCTGTTAAAATTTTAGGCTCATAATATGCAATAGTATCATTCTTGAATGAAATGGACGTAAAAACAAACTAAATATGCAACAATATATTTTTCTACACATTACTCTAAGTTTAAGTCCAAAAGATGTGTACCTTCTTCTTCTTCTTCTTCTTCTTCTTCTTCTTCTTTGTCTTCTTCATTTGGCTCATTATTTAAGTCCAACAGTAAAATTTTCTGATGAAGATATTCCAATCATTGAAGAGTTTGGACTAACATTGAGATCAAAAACCAGATTATAATTGTTAATACAAACATGGCTCCAGGTTTGTATTGGGATAAGATTTAGTATTAATGAAAAATATATAATTAAGCCATATAATTAGGAAGAGAAAGAATGTTAGTGTGGGTGTTGGGAAATATATATATATATATATATATATATATATATATATATAAGGAAAGAGAAAAATCTATTTACCTCTTGTAGCGTAGAATCCTTTGACAAGCGAAAATAGAAGTGAAGAATCCTATTTTGCACTACTAGCACGTCTATTATCCATAAACCGTTGGATAGGATAATGGCAACAATTCCACAGTCTAAATACCCTTGGAAGAAATCGAGTAACGAGGTGAGAGAAAATGAATTCTCTCTAGAATTTCTTATAAAAAACTAGCAAATAACCCCTAAATCTAAATTCACAACCTCTATTTATAGAGTTTTTCAGATTTCTTAATTAGGAAGGCAATTAATGCAGAAAATTAATTTCTGTAACCGGCATATTTAATATAGGAATTAATTTATGTAACTGATGCATTCAATATAAGAATTAATTTTCGTACCTGACGTATTCAGTATAGGAATTAATTTTTGTAACCAACGTATTCGGTATTAAACATGTTTGATTTACTTCCCGAATTTAGAGTCATGGGCGTATCCATTATCCTTCAGTTGGAAATAGTATTTTTGGAGGAGATTAATAAGGATAAATTAGTCATTTATATAGCCTATTTAATAGATTATTGGTTTTAGCAATTTTCCTTAAGGAAAAAGGTATAAAAATGCCCTGCATGTTGTATTAAAAGGGCTAAAATGCCTCTAAACTTTTTTTGGAGCAAAAGTGTCCCTGATATTTTAAAATCGGTATTAAAATACCCTTTCATTAAGCTACCGTCAAATTCGGATTAACGGCGCTGACATGGCGTTAATGCGTGGCTAAATATGGCACATCAATGTCACTTTTATTTTAATCCAAATATATTTAGGAGCATTTTAGTACTATATAAAAAATTTTAGGGGTATTTTAGTATTTTGAGTAAGATATTAAGGGCATTATAATACCCTAATGAAAAATATTAAGAGCACCTTTATATTTTAGAGAAAATATTAAAACTCAATATTTATTACATTCGATATTAATCAATATTTGTTACATTAATTAATAAATATTGCTCATATAAATATACAAATAAGAAAAAAATTATAAATAAATTATATAGCTTAAGAATATTTATTAATTAATTTTTAATGAATATAATATTGAAATTTTGCTACAAAAATGTCCATAAATATTTTGATATTTAAAACAATTGAGCACCTATAAGAATTTTCATATGATATTAATTAAATTATTTTTATAAAAAATCGTCAAATTATAAAATTTAAATAAATTGATATTTAAATAAATAATATGACTACTGCTAATTAAGACAAAAATTTGAATAATCTATTAAACATGTTATAATATTTATTTAACATCTTCATAATTCATTATTTGTTGGTTTATACATTTTATTTTATATAAATATATTATTTTATTATTTAATTGCTTATAAATATTTAAATTATATTTTTAAGACAATGTATCCCATCATTTTTTTTAAATGATTACATATCGAGGTGAAACACAAAAAATTAAATATCATATATATTTTTTTAATTGTTATAAAAATTTGATACAATTTTTTAGTTTATAATAGTTAAACTCTTGATGAAACTATTAAATTTTTGAAATTTTATTTTTAATTTTTTTGTTGAAATATTTATAATTTTATGAACTAGTTAAAATCAATTAAGTTTAATGTAAAAAAGTATGTGCATTATTATAATTATTAAAATAATAATATCATTATTTAAAATATTTATCACGTGTAAAATAATTATGCAAAAGATTTTTTTAGTACTTTTTTTAATAATCTTAATAAAAATGCCCCTAAATGCATTTTTGTAGTCAAATTTTAATATTATATTCATTAAAAATTAATTAATAAATAATCTTGAGTTATATAATTTATTTATATTTTTTTCTTATTCGTTCATTTATATAAAGAGTATTTATTAATTATGTAATAAATATTGATTAATATCTAATGTAATAAATATTAATTTTTAATATTTTCTCTAAAGTATAAAAATATTTTTAATGTTTTTAATTATATTACTATAATGCCCTTAATGTCTTATTCAAAGTACTAAAATACCCCTAAAATTTTTTATACCATGTAAACATGCTCCTGAATATATTTGAATTAAAAATATACATGACGCTGATGTGGCATATTTTGCCATGTATCAATACCACATCAGCGCCGTTAATTCAGACTTGACGGTAGCTTGACAGATGGATATTTTAGTACCGATTTTAGAACATTAGATGTATTTTTGCTCCAAAAAAAAGTTTAGAGGCATTTTAGCACATTTGAGATAACATATAGGATATTATCACACCTTTTCCATAATATTCCTTATACCTAAAATATATTAATATTTGCATGAATAATAGACCATAATATATTAATATTTCATAATATTCCTTATACCTAAAATATCTATATATTTGTATGAATAATTTTAGATAATTAATATGAATCATAGGATCAAACTAATCTTCACCATCCACTAAGCAGGTGGAGACTTATATATAAACTAAAGATTTATTTGTTGTACATACTCATTTTGAGTAATAAAAGGCATTTTTTTCAACACTCTTGTGTCCCCTCTTATTTTTTTTACTATATTTAGGTTATTTAATTTTTTTCAAATCTAAATTAAGCATTTATTGAGAAAAATTTACTATCATATTTTAAAATGTTTTTGTAAAATTTGCCAATGTCTCGCATATCTAGAACTCGTGTAAAAGTTACCCATGACTAAATTTTGGAGACTTTAGGGATGAGAGTATTTCAAAAGTTAATGGACAAATTGGCCATGATTTTTTTTATTAGTAATGACTATAAGGTTACGTTGATGAGATCATGCTCCAATCGTAAAGAAATCAAAGCCATTGTTCATAGTTTGTAAAATAATTCAATATAAAAATATGATCCTACGTCTTTTCATAAATTGAGAAAGTATATTAACATTTAACAAGTTACATATTACCTTTGTCTCGGAAAAAATAGTTTCGCTTTTTAGTTAATTACTAATCCACTCCTTATTAATATAGGATCATATTAGAAAATATATTAATTTAACTATATTAGAAAAAAATTAAAATTTTGGTTAACTGTAAAATTAGTTTGAAATTGAATCAATTATTTCAATTAATCGATCTGATGGACTTAGTTTTGATTTTTATTTTTAATATTTTTATTTTGGTTTCGATTTTAATTTTTTTAGGATCGGTTATCCGTTAGTTTACAATTAACATGTATATATATATATATATATATATTTTTTTTTTTTTGTGTTTTTCTATAAAATTTATATACCATATTTAAATTATATCATTTTTCTTAATTATATAAAGTAATATTTACATGATTATTACATATATTGGTGTTTATGTTTGATCTGATAGCATTTAATTACATTTTCTTATGTTTTAGAGTGTATGTTTTAAGTTTTTAACATTCAATTTTGTCCAAAATTTTTCTTAACTTAAGATTAAGCATGATAATTTTCAACAATATCAAATTCACTTTATAATATTAGTTATTAAATTTGTTGAACTTGAATTTTAGCTAGTGTATTATGTTTGGTTTGTAATTTTTATTTTAAATTACCTTGTACTTTTAAAATTGAATTGAATTTGACATTTTTTTTTTGTAATTGTATATTAAAAATTTTAATGGTCAACTAAAAAATATTTGTTAACTAAATAAAAAAAAATCAAAATCGATAGATTAGTTAACTAAATTTAATAAACTAATTAATAGTTAATTATTTTAAAAAATTAATTTTAATAAATTAATTAATTTTTTTTATTAATAAACCAATTAACCAGTTCATACTCACTTTTAAATGAAATGATATTATTCTTTTGAGTGAAAAAAGTAAGCAACACATAAAATATTTTAAATCATTTATTTGTGTTACGGATATTTATTTAATTCTATTTAGTTACTAGCATCTTTTTATGCTTTATTATTGCATAATAATTTGTTGGTATTTTAAATATTATTTATTTCAATAATTTTTAAAATTCAATTACTATGAAGTTTTTCGTTTAAATAAACAATACATGTAGGCTGGATAAAGTACCATTAATTTTGTGAGATGATTTAGTTGACAATAAACCTATCAATTTTGACTTGAACCCAAAAATCTATAAAAAGTGACCGAACGATAAAAAAAAAAAAAAGAATCATGATCCACCTCAGAAATTAAGGGTTAGATCCAACCCAATCCAAAATTTGAACGGGGAGATCCAAAATTGATCTAAACGAGTCGAGTTACAACATAACCCAAATGGCCTGAATTTTATAAATGTTATTTTTAGTTTTTCAATTATTACAATTAATCCATTTTTTTTAAAGATTCTAATTCTACATACATTATTTCATTTTGTTAGTGTATAAAAAAATACATCATTTTAGGCACATGTATATATACATATATGTATGCATGTGTACTTATATACCTTTATATGTACGTATATACACACATGTATGTGTATGTATTTATGTATGTATGTAGGTATATACGTAAAATTACCTATGTACATACATATCTATGTATATGTATGCATGCAACTATATATATATATATATATATATATATATGTGTGTGTGTGTGTGTGTGTGTGTGTGTGTATTTATATGCTATGTATGCATGAAGAATTATATTTACTGATTGATACTGATAATATTTTTTTCTTTTCATTTATATATAGTGATGGATTTTTTCTTCTACATAATTATTTTTATTGTTTTAGAATTTAGCCTATTACTTTTGAAAATATATAATAGATATTTAAAAAATATAAAAAATAAAATTAAAATTAATAATTTGAAATTTTTTATAATGCAAAAAAAGATTATGGATTTGATCTTAGACCCGCCGAATCCAACTCGAATTTGACCTGAAATTAATGACTTGAAACTCACTCGATCCAACTCATTTGACAGATCTAATTGACAATAAATAACAAGATGGTTAAAGAATTTTTTTTAGGAAATATCAAAAGTTAATGCTTTTTTTTTGTACTAAATCAATGTAGATTGTTTTCATTTTATTTATATATATAGTATTTAAAGTAACATTTAAAATTTTCAATATAGATATTTTATAAATATTATTTTACCATGTGAAATGCACGTGCCCTCACAAACTAGTTTTTAAAATTTATATTATTTTTTCTCTTAAAGTTTCTCTTATTTTCCCTTTTTTTTGCTTACTTAGTGATAAGTTCGAAAATTTCATAGAGGCGAGAGCCTCTATTGTTAACGGGATTGGAGTCAATGGTGAGTAAGGTGAGAAGCATCCAATCCGATGAATGGCATACGATACTGTAAAGAAGAGGCTAGCTCGATCGGACCGGGCATTGACACTCCAATTCTTTAAGTTAGTAAAGCTTAAAGAAAGAGCTGTGTGATTGCTAGAAATATGGTATATGAAGTTGGATGTGCGATGAGAGTGAATCTGGTATTTATCGAGAGCATAAAAAAATTGTATAGGGGTTTATATTGGTGTTAGAATAGGCTGACGATGATGTGATAGTCCACAAGTGATGATTTAACGGAAGTGTGTGTCAAAGGGCTTCCGTATAACATGGACTTGTATTATCCGATTGGATAGCGTTGATCAGATAAGTATCCTGCATCTAGTTGTTAGTGTTTTTAGACCTTTACAAAAGTGGGCTTCCTGAGGGACACCTTTGGGCTGGGCTTTGTTGGAGAATGATGATTGCTTTGAATTATAACTATAATTGTTAGTGTGTTTAAGATTTTTTTTAGTATTGAATTAATTAGTTTTATGTTTAAATTTTTAATATCATGTTTTGAGTTTGTTTAATTGTGTTTTATGTGTTTTTGCAGGAAGCTTTTGAAGAAATTGATGAATCAACTCGGTTGGGATGAAAATCAACCTAATCGAGTTGATTACTACTAGAACTCCATGTATAAAATTGAGTAGCAATCAACTCAGATGGGTTGATTTTCATCCCAATCGAGTGCTTGATAAAGATCAATTAGAGAGCAGCAACTCGGTTGGGTTGATTTCCTTCCCAACCAAGTCACTTGTCCACCTTCAAGCAGTATTCATCAACTCGGTTAGGTTGATTTTCTTTCCAACCGAGTCCTACTACCAACCGAGTCCTATCTCAAACATTATGATAAAAGTAAACTTTTCTTTATTTTAGAAAGTTTGGTGGTGGTTGGACTCTCCAATTTTAAGGTATTTAAGTGTCTTTAACAGAATATTTTAGCGAGTTTTTAGGTTTTTTATTCTTTCCTTTAGTTTTTGTAAATTAGTGTTTATTTTCTGTTTTAGTTTAGATTTAATTTGGTAATTTAAGGATGAATTCAAGGTTGAAAAAGAAGGAGCTTCATGTTTTATTTTCTCTTCATTAAGGAAGCATTATGAACTTATTATTTTTATATTTTGATGATTATATTCATGATTGTTTAGTTCCTTTTGCTTAGGAATTATTGAACGATAATTGTATTGGAATTTTTAGTTTAATGAATATTTTCATGCCTTCTTCTATTTTTCTTATGATTAATTATACACTTAAATTGATGTTTGGGTTTGATTTTTTAATATATCAAGAGGTGATTAAATATCGAATCTAAATATTAATTATATGTGTTTATGCCTTATTCTTTTATTTTTTTACATCTAGTTGTCTTTATGTTCCGAAATGAGATTTTGATTCATATGTGTAAATTATATTGAGTTCACATGTGTTTGGGAATAAATGGATTTTTAAATGGGTGTTCTGATAGGGAATTCATTTAAGATCTAGGAGTTTATGAACCTGAGCTGATGCTAGTTGTTAAGCTATTCTTAATCAGAAAGTATAATAATCTAGAATGGTATTCTGAGTAAGAGATCTGTTTTGAGTTGATTTTTCCAAATTTTTATGTTAATATTGTTTTACTCATTTCCATTACATTTATGAGGATATAATCTCCTAAGCATTAATTTCAATTTTGTTATTAACTTAGTTGTTAATTTTTAGATTTAATTTTTGCCTAGCTTAGAACTCTTTTCAATTCAAAACTTGGGATTATCTCATATTAATTTCACTCAATTATAGATATTTTACTTAGCAATTCCTTTGCCCTTGGGTTCAGTATTCTTAGGATCTTAAATATATTTTTCTGTATTACTTAACCAATCTAGTACACTTGCTAGAAGTTGATCAAATAATATTGAGCATTATCATTTGTCCCTCTCTGAATAATTTGATCAACACTATATTGATTAGAGTATGGGATCTATTTCAAATTATCATGAATCTGGTTAGAACCAAATTGTTACCTCCATGTTAAAGTTGTCCTGTATGACCTGGTTTAGTGCATGGTTAAAGGCAATTCATCGACTGAAGGTGTGCTAATTAGGAAAGCGAGTGCTTTGATGGAATCGTGAGTCCGAGTGATTGAAATTTGTTACGTTGATTTGGGAAGTATTGATTGAGAATAAGAGTAAGGTCATCGGTTATGCAATGGGGATTTAACTCTTAGATCTTGAGGTCATTGATCGGGAATATAAACAATGACATCAGTTATGTGACTTGGATTTAATTCTTCGATTAGGAGATCATCGATTAGGAATATGAATAATGTCATTAGTCATGTGATTAGGATTTAATTCTTCGGTAGGAAGATCATTGATCAAGAATATGAATAATGTCATCAGTTATAAACTCTTCGATCGGGAGATCATCGATCAAGAATATAAATAATTTGATTGGGTCTAAATAACTATGATTCCTAATGATGGTTGTGTCTTTTACAGGACTTCATTCATCTTGAGTTTTTTGAGTTTTAAATCAATTCCTTATTTTGGATTCCTTTATTTCCTGTATGTGATTTGTTTTTGTAAATACGGTAATTAGTTCGAAAGTCATTTTTGACTTTTAAAGATGTGTTTTTTTTAAGGAGCTCTAGAGCTTTTTTTTGGCCTTTAATTTGTAGGGTTTCGCAGGGCTTTATACTTTTTCTAGGATTTTTAGTCTTGGAGTTCTGTTCGAGGATTTCTTTTCTACTTTTCTTTTAGCTTGTTTCTCATTTATTCTGCGAGCTATCATCAGACGATCATATCATCATTTTTGCCTCTTTTCTTTCTTTTCCAGCTGAACTTTTAACATTGAGCTATATGTAGGTTTGGTTGTCATAGAGATGAACTGATTTTATAATAAGGATCTTATTGAGCTTTTAAGAATACTAGGGATGATCTTTTCCAATAAAGCAACTCTTACCATAACTTCTAGATTCTGCAAGGGAGCATATTAACGTAATTGCTATGTGAAAAAAAGGGTGGAATTTCCTGAGGGCATTGGCCCTTTATTTTATTAGGGTTTCCTTGATTATGTCCTATGCTTTATTTGGCGAAGAAAAGACTTACTTCAATGTCTTATTTGTTAACTTCCTTTGTTGGCTTGGTCGGGTTGCATTTTGATTTCGTAAAGCCTTTTCGGTATTAGTGCCATATTGGTTTGATCGTTCCCCCTTTAGTATTTAGTGTCCTTCAGGTTTTAATAATTGATGCTATTTTTCTCCTTATAATGGCGAGTTAAGTTTTAACTTTCCAACACGGGCATATATCCGAGCAGGATGTAAAGAAGCATAGATCCTGTTTCCTTACCCTTCAAGTTCTTACAATCCTTTTTATTAGCATAGCCATTTTGTTCATGATCATTTTCCTCATTAAGGGATGGCAGTTCCTTAAGAAAGCCAAAACCATTTTGAGGTTTAGTTTCCTTTTCTTCATGTGGACTTTTTGGCTGGTTTCTTTTAAGTGTGGGGCATTTTCCTGATCGGGGAACTGAGGGTAACTTTGAGAGTGATTAAGCATCAACCATAGGGTTGAGATTTGAAATAAATACTTTGATGAAGTCGCTAGTCATTTGCTGATCAGGAAAACATCGATCAATAACAAAACTATTAGTCATGCGACTGGGGCTTCATACATTGATCGAAAATAGTTATACGGCTAAGAGAGCATCCTCTTTTTTTTTTCTATAGGATGATCACTTGGTTTGACCAAATTAGTGTGTTAATTAGATCATTAAATGTGGATATTTGATCGTGGTATCTTTTGATGGTGTCACTTAGGTAGGAGTGTCAAGTAACTACCTCCTTTAATTTTTTATCGCTTCATTTCCCAAGCCTTTATTATGATAATTTAGCCTCTTTAGTTGTCGACTCCTTATTTATTGGAGGTTGCCAAATGGCTTGCTTTAAAGGCTATTTGAGAGGCAATTTTTTTTTTGTAGGAATTCCTATAAATAGGCGTACCCTTTCACATTTTCTTGAAATATTTTAGAACCTTCTTCTTCTTATTCTTCTTCAATGGACACACCTAATTGTTTGAAAACCTTTTTGGGCCTCTTTCTTTTATTGATTATCTCCATTTTAGGAAGACGAATGAATTGTTAGGTTTTTCTTTAGCATTGTATCACCTGCTGATGGTAGGTGATTTGCCCTTTGCCTTTCGCCTTCTATTCTAGCTTTCAATTTTGCACTCTCATTGAGCTATGGTTAGAGATGCAAGTCTGTACTCTCTTCTCTATTTTCCAAGTTTTGATAAGAACTGAAGAGGAAAAGGATTGCAGCACTGCAGGGGTTAATAAGAGGTGGTGTTTGAAGCATCAAACAATTAATTTTTTTTTATCTTTATACTTTTGGAAATCTTAATAAAATTTTCAATTTCCAATTTATAGCATTATTTCTCATCTTTTTGTTGTTTTCCCTTTGTTATAGATAGCTATATTAATAATTTTGAGAATTTTGGTTGTTGCCTTTTTGACACAGCCTGATCAACGTGTTTGGATATATTGACTTTGAAATATTAAAGGCCTTTTCTCTAATCGAATAATCGTGATTAGGGGGGCCTGAGCAAAATTTGCTTTATTCCATATCATGCCATCAATATTTAAAAATGGAGTCATGAATGGTTGATTTTAAATCAGGATATACAGTATGTCAATTTTTAAATTGATAAAAAATACATTGATTAAAATAGTGAAATATTCGTCAATCATTTCGATTGGAATTACTTTTTCTTCTTTCTCTTTTTCTTTTTCCCATGCGATGATCATGAAGTAAATATGCTAAGCAAAGAATAATAATTATACTTTTGATCGGCTTGCTCACTAGGTAGTGAGGCACACTTTGCCATTGATTTCATTAACTAGGAAAGCATCAATTGGTGGAATTAGTTATTTAATTATTATGATAATAACAATTTCATCGATCATTTTGATCGATTTTACATTTCATGACAAGTGCCAACCGAACTAGAGGAATATGAACATTTGAAGACCAATTTGTACATCAACCTTTTAGTTGGGATTTATTGGTCTTTCGATTGGAATTTATCCTTGATTTAGGAGTATATCAATTGGACATTACTGATTCACAACCCGCTGGTTGGGGTCAATTCCTTCAATTGGGATTACTCGAATCGGGAGGTGTATCAATCCAATTAAGGTATTTCTTAGTCAAACTATAACAATGGCTATTATTGTAGTGCCTTTGCATTGTTGCTATCAGTATTTATAGGAAGAGAGGGTTGATGATTTGAGGTACTTCTAATCATGAAGCAAAATATTTTTAAGGTCTTCTTCACCTTTCGTTATAATCGAATTTTCTGCTCTTTTGCACTTTTTTTAGCACTTTTGCCTTTGGATGAGTGTGATTGATCCCTTTATGTGTCGTAAAGCTTTACCAATCGGGTGCCTACAGTAATAGGATGCAACTTTGTAGCCTTCTCTAGTGCTCTAGCTACATCAATGTTTATAGTCAAAAGTGTGGGGTTTTCCATCTTTATTTTTCTCCCTACCTTGCTTCGCTTGGTAAATGGAGAAGGAGGCAACCTTATCCTCTCTCCCTGTATTTTTCCAGTAGGGGATTTATAGGAGTGTCAAGCATCAGTTTTGCAATATTTTAAAGGAAAGACATTTCATTTTCCTTCAGTCTTGGTGTATGCTATTTCGTTCTTCTTCAGACTTGGATTTTTTTTTCTCTCCAATTCTACTTCCATCAATTAGAAGGTTTGTGGTTGAAATCTAGGATATTTCTAATTGAATGCAAAGGGAGGTCTAATGAGCTTTGCCAAACCATGCCTTTTCCTGCATCAAGCTGATAGATTTTTCCTTCTCTATATATCTTTCTTGACAAGTAGAAACAATCACCTTTTTGAGTTGTCTGAGGGTTTTATCTATTCGGACAACTATAGGGATATATTATGGCTTTTTCCATTTCTACTTGAAATGAGGGTATTTCTTATGCAACAATTCTTTCCTTGTCGAGCTTGAGAAATAGTTGTATCATAAGGCAAAGACATCAGCGCTTAAAACTTAGGGCACCAAGCCTTTCGATCAATTTTCTCATGTATAGGCATGAGATAAGTGAGTACTGTACTTTTTCTTGCACCTTTACAGTGAAAAGCTGCGAAAGACCTATGCATCATTGCATGAAATCTCAAAAGGGGAATATTTTATCCTTCTTCTATTCTGGCATAAATTATTTCATCTTCTGTAACACCCATATACCACTATACCGAACGCATTGTGATCGAATGTCACAACAAAAAGACAATAACAAAAATAACAATACTAAACGGTCTGCTAGAATTTTTTTCTTAAATCATAAGTACATTCGTGACATAACAGATCCATCGAATAAATAATTCTAATAATAAAATATAACATAAGTACATATTACATTCAATACCTTTCATATACATATATATAAATGCCATGCCAATAATCATCCTTGAATTCCTCTTTGAACTTGGTCAGCATTGTAGCATCGGCTACCAACTCCTATCTTTCAAACTTGCACGCCATCAACAAACTACTCGCTGAACATTGAAATGCCCAGTGGTGGATACATATCCCAAACTTTCCATAATATTATCATTCACACAAACACATACATGCATGCATACGCACATACATACACACATGCATGCTTCCATGAGCATTCTTTAATATTAACTATTCATTTTATCATTTTGATGTGTATTATACAATCATACACAAACGCATTCAATAATGCAAAACTGTTAGATCATTCAGTAGGATACAATTGTTATTTTCATTTTTATGCTTATCTTTCAATCATTTATCATATTAACTTTTAGTTATAATTAATCTCTTTAATATTATTAACTGATCTTATTTATACATTTCATTTACTACTTATTATGCAATTTATAAAATTTGGTTCTTAATATACTATTTTTCTTATCATTTTACATTTTAATACCAATTCTTTTCACTTCTTACAAATATATTACTCACATTCCAATTTCGCTTGGGAATTATCTTCATTCTGTTATTCCTTATACAGTTATTTGATCATTTAGATATACATTCATTTATCCAGATCTTTAAGCATTTACCTAATTACTTATCTTAAAAAGGGATCTTCTTATTTTAGTCACATATGCTCTTAAGGTTTCATTTTTCTTTTCTTTCATTTTTAATACATATTATGGCATGCACAATTTTGATTTAGTCCCTATTTTCACATAAGTGCCATAATTTCACTTTTGATCCCTATCTTACAATATAATAGGGTTCATTCATAATTTTATTTTTCAATTTAAATTATATTTATAATTTTGTTATCAGTTCACTCGTTTTTATTCTAAATCCATTATTTTGCATACTAATTATCAATCAGTTTTTGTTTTAACATTTTCATGCCAAATTGCATTTTAGTCCACCAGGAATACAAATGATTACTTTTAAGCTTTTCATTCATTATTTTATCATTCTCATACATATTTTCATTATTTTATCCTTTGTACCCATTAAATTCATTAATTGGGTAAATTATCATTTTGATCCTAACTTTTCATTTTCTTTCATAACAATCATTTTTCCTTTTTCATTTCCATTCACATTTTATATTTTGAACTTTGATATTATTATTATCGTTATGCCCCTAGTACATTTTCTGTAGAAATCTTCAGATCGAATATACGGGACATGGATCTCACTGGCCCCCAATAGTATAATACAGTAGGGGATGATCTCGAAGGATCAATCCACCTCAGAGCATATCAGAATAGAGCAGAGCAGTCAGAACAGATACTATGAGTGGTCATTACGATCCTATCAAAACAAAGTAAGTTGTCATGACTTGCACCACGATATAAGTGTCCCTATGGCTAGCCAATTATATCCTGACCTAGATTAAACCGTCAGACCACTACTAAGGGCAATATTCTTGCTCATTTCAGAATCTTTTTTTCCCTTTCACATTTCTGACATTTTAATTTACTTTTGAAGTTCAGTACACTATCTATACAACACTTTCCTTGTCACTTTAGTACATTGTTCAAACAATGCATTTCTCATCATTTCAGTACATTGTTCATTCAATTCTTTTTTTTTCAATTCAGTACACTATTTATTCAGGTCTTTTATCATTTTACGCATCTGACTTTTCACCTGCTTTTGTATTTCAATATATTAATCACTTAGCATGTTTATCATTCTCACCCATTTTATAAGTGATTTACTTTTGTTAAATTCACTTTCATGTTTTTAACACTTTCATGTATTTTTACATTTTCGTTCACTTATCAATTGACTTTTTTGACACTTTTACACATTTTATGAATTATCTCATTATAATTCATTATTTCCACCATTTATGAATTATTTGCTATAATTCAACAATTTCATTTTCAAAAATATTTATATAATTTGCATATGAAATTAATACCATTACTTGGTATACCTTTCAGTTTAATCCTCAATTTTTTTATTTAATTGCAAAATTAACCTTTTTGAACATCAATTACAAAATTGCCACTAATTTACTTATTTTCATTTCACATTTATTTATTGGCATACAAAATTTTCATTTGGTCCTTATTTTAACTTTTCATGCAAATTTTTATTTAAGTCCTTCAATTCGTAAAAGTTTATTTTTAGGTTGTTTGTTCGCTAAATTATTATTTTATCTTTTCTTATTATTTCTTTATCACTTTTGCTCTTTAAATTCAATATTTAAGTAATTATCGTTTTACCCCTGAACTTTTTATTCTTTTTAATGAGGTCCTTTTTGCATTCAAAACTTCATTTTTACTTTTAGTTTTACACTTTTGATTTTCATTTACCATTATTTCTTTCTTTTTCACATTTAAACTTTTATACAAGGAAAAATTTCTGTTTAGTCCCTGAAATTCGTTGCTTTACAATTTTTATTCCTTTAGTTATTACCATTGGATTTATATCTTATATTTTTAATTTGGTATACTTTTATGGAACTATGATTTAGTTTTCAGAACAGTTAAATTATCATTTTATCCTTTTTTCTCAGTGCTTTACAAAATTTCAATTTATTTTTAAACTTTCAATTTCTTCCATTTAAGGTCCTTTATCACTTTAATTTCGATGTTACTTTTTAGGTTTTTAACAGTTTCAATAACTTATTCATTACAGTAATTCAGTCAACTTTTTCAATACTTTTGCACAGTTTATGAATTATTTCACAATAATTCACTATTTTTCACTTATTTAATGATTTATATCATAATAATTCAACAAATACACTATGTACATAATCAAATTCTCTTCTAAAAAAATACTCAAATAATTTTCATAATTTTTACAAAAATTCATGGACATAATAATTCATTTCTAGGTTCATTTTATGGCAAAAAAATCATCAAAATACACAAAATACATCTTTAGGTAATCATTTGGCCATAGTAAGCTATCCACTTAAATTTATTTTTTTTATGTTTCAATTATTCAAAATATCATTTTTTATTCTTTTAACCATTTCTATAACAATTAATTCTATTGTTCATGCATTAATCATATGCATGCTTAACATATATAATTACAAATCAAACTAAATCATTGGAAATTAAAGGATATTATATAGACAAAATTGATTGAAGTTAAAATAGGGTGCAAATTTAATATTTCTCTAACGATTTGGCTGATAAACTTAGAATATAAAGTGAATATATTCAAAACAACATATAGGAGTTTGTTTCTTCTTAGAGCTGCCGCCAATTACAGGTAGCCTTTCATTATATGAACAACAGGTGATATGCATAATATCAAAACAGCATAGCAATGCAATTACTAATAAACCACTATTAAGAGATTCATAAAAGCACATTTACATCATTACCATGATTTCAACTAACAAGTCAAAAATAATTAAATTATAGATCAAAAAGCAATGGAGGGACACAACTACCGCAGTTATAAAAATCTAAGGCATTCTGAGCAATAAGTAATTCATCTCCCAGAACTTCATTTCTTAATCATATATGTTCTATATATATATATATTGGCATAAAAATTACAATAATTCCATTGAAGTTAGCCAAATTGTTAATGACATTGAAATTTAGAGATACGAGGATTTTCAGTTGACTAGTATGTGTATATATGCATATTTATTTTCATACTCAAAAGATTCCTTTTTATTTAAGTTTTCTTTGCATAACTTATATAAGATGTCATAAATATATCAGTATCTGATAATGTCTAGATTCAGCACATCTGTAAAATAAAAAAAAAATTAATGATGAAAATTTTGACCATCAAGTCACTATTTTAAAAGAAAATTAAAAGTGAAATTGTTGAAGATTCATGCATGAAGGAATGACTTTATATAATGGATTAAATGAGTAAGATAATGTAATTTTAACATGTTATGAAAGGACCATCAATTAGTAGCGATTCTACGATTGCTGGGGAATTAAAGTCCAGCTGCGCCTGGGCTTCACTTTGTGTGAATGAGGCTTTTTGTGACCACTGCTGATTGGCAATTTATTCATGTGGAGTTGTTTTGTTTACCACTGGTGATGCCCCTTAAAGGACTGTAAATGTATTTTTTATCAGGTCTTTGTTGATGCTGATGGTTGTTATTTTTTATGCTGACGGTTACAAGTTGCTATTGTTTTTTATGAGTTATTAGCTTTTGGGATGATTTTTCTCTATTATTGGTCTTGTAGCTTGTTTCTCATTGCTAAGTTAGCTTTTGGGATGTACCAGGCCCTATAATTCTCTATTTTTGGTATTGTAACTAGTTTCTCGTTGCTAGATTAGCTAATTTGCTCCCAATTAACTTCATTAATAAAAAATTTTCTTATCAAATAAATAAATAAAAGAAGCTCAGTTAGTGAGTTTCTTCTCGTTTGTCAATATTTAACTAATTTAGAATGACAATTCAATTAATTACCTCCGTATTTGCTGCTGGTTTTTTAGCTTGTGAAGCTTCTTTGTTTCTCTTTTCTGTTGCTCTCTCCTAGGTTTGATTTTGTCTTCCGCTTTGTTTAGGTTAACTATCTGTTCAGTGGTCAGATGCTGTCTTATTGGGAGCTTTCTTTTTAGCTTGTTTGGTTCTATTGTTTGAATTTGCTTTCCCTAGCTGGTTGGTTTTTTCTTTTGACCTTGTTGTCTTGTTGGCTGGTGGCAAAAGAGCTCTTGTTTTTGTCAATGGGTATTTTTCCTACAGGTCTTTTTCTTGTCTTTCCTTTTCGGGTTGTATTTTTCTGCATCCTGTGAGCCTTGCTCGATTTTTAAGCTTTATTTTTGGGTCTTTTGCTGTAGTTTGGGAAGTTGTCAAGCTAGCTGGGTTTTTATGTTGAGAGAGAAGTAACTGTTATTGTAGGATATTATACAAGCTGTTGTTTGTAATGTTGGCTTTAATTTACATCTTAGTTGGACAGTAGTAAGATTGAGATTTCTATGAAGCATCTTGGGATGGAACTATGAAGATCATATTGATACTTTCATCTAGTTTCATTTGGCATTTGAAATATTCATCATAGACGTTTAGGGTTTTTATGATACCCTCCATATCCTTGCCCAATTGATTTTGATTTTATTTTAAAAATAATCTTAAGTGCAAAATGCAAAAGTGCTAAAAAATGAAAGCGAACAACTGAGAACAGAGACTGTAAGAAACATGAATTTATTTATTGCCTTTTTAGCTGCCTAGGTCAGTTTCCTGTGAAGAAGTCAAGACACTTGAATGCAACTAGTCAAAGAAGCTTCATTTCTCAATTTCTTTCAACTGTTATGTTTGTTTTTGATTGTGTGCATAACATTCCTCCAATGGAATCAAACTCACTATTAGTGGTCTTGACCTTTGGGTAGTATTAGTCTGACATTCATAGCAATAGTAGCTGCAAGTTCAATGGGCATTGAGTGAGGTATATTAGATGTGAAAACGATATTAACTAGAAGAAAAGCATGAGGAATATAACTTTGTATTGGAAAAATGGATATAACTTTGTAAGTTTTTTTCCTATCTCTTTATTTACTTGTTTATTATAAAAAGTTGTACCTTATTTTTTCATTGTTATTTATGTCATTAAACTTAATATTATTTTTTACTTTTTTTTTGTAGTCCTTATCATTTTTTGGATATTTTGAAGTGTATATACAATTGCACTTGTTACAGATTTTGGATATTTAAGGTAGATAATATTTTAAATTGAAATCATTCAATTTTTTTTGCCATTTGATTTACTTCTTTTAGTTTGTGCAAGAATATTAATAAAAAAATTTATGCTTTAAATTCTATAGGTCTTTTAACTAATAGACTAGGAGGGTATGAGGTTCATTATGCATTCTTCTAAAGATTCTAAGTGAATAAAAATTAGTATCCATAGGGATTATTTTTGTTAACAAACTTTTAAGAGACAAATATAATGTTAAAATAATTTTTAAATATTGGTATATTTTGTAATTGATAATTTACAATATATGAAAAGATTATTAATTATAATTTTGGATATATGTGTGTGAATGATCTGTACAAGTATTACTCAAATAAAATATTTTAATTATTTTTAAAATTTAATATTAGTTATCAAATTTACTTTTAGCGAAGAAAAATTTGGTTGCAATAATATACATTTAATGACTGAAATTTTCTTTATTGAAAGTGAACACAATTAACGAGGAAAAAATTTGATCTCTAAAACTCAGTATTTAACACTGGAAATATTTTGATCGTCAATGATTTTAAAGACCGGATATATGTTAACGACCGAATGTTACTGATCTTGGATTCGTTTAATGACCGACATATACTTCAACTATCAAAATAAAAATGGTCGTTGAGTCTTTCAACGATCAGAATTTCCCTTCGTTGAAAGTTAACACCATCAGTGAGGGCAAAAATTCAGTCGCTAAAAATCAAGATTCAATGACCAGATATTGTCCTGTCATTATATACATTAACGACCAGATACAAAATCTGATCATGTATACCTTTAACTTTTGGGTTTTAATGATCTGTTGATGACCAAATTTTTTTTATCGTTATCGGTTTTTAACAACTGGATTTTGACTTTTAATGATCGAATTTTCCTTCGTTAACAAGTATTTTTCTTGTAGTGTAATAATACATGCTAAATATACAATTAAAAAGAAAATAAACTAAATATATGAATAAAATAGCTTAAACATGGATCATCAGGTCTATCTTGTTTGCCCATATGCTCCAACAATTATAGAGATTCATATATCTAAAAAAAATCAATAGTAAATTGATTAGACACAAAAAATTAAATGGATAAAGATATTTTCCTAAAAGGGAACGAGTTGCAGGCTACTTATTAAGAAAGCACACATGTAAACATAGGGAAACAATAAGTAAAAAGGTCTCTTATGGCAAATGAAAAGGAAGAAAAGAAATTACATAGAAAACCTAGGTAGGAGTGAGTCATGGACCTGCTCACAGACTCGGATGAGTCGCGAGCTAGCTTAGGTGAGTCACGCCCCTCTTAGTGAGTCACGATCAGCTTCAGACTAAGTCACAAACTCATCCAGAAGAGTGAGTCACGAACTAAGTCCGTGAGTCAACCTAAAGTTGTTTAGTAACACTGGAATGATGCCATGAATGTTATTCTAGGGTTAACAAAACCATATAAGAGGCTAAAATCATGCAAAACACTCCTAGACCCCATTAAATCAATATATGAAACTTAAAACAAGATCAAAATACAACAAACTACATAAATTATATAAATTGATCAAGTGAGAGAATATTAAGTTTTAGAGAGAGAAAAATGGCTATGAAAGATACAAAGCTCAAAAAAATCTACAAAATAAACACAAACTCATGCACAATTCACTAAAATATGCACAAAAACATTAATTATACAATATTAAACATCATATCCATAAGAACCAATTTTGCTCAAGTTGCTTCCATGGAAGAACACAAGATACTGGGGCTTTGAAGCTCAAAATAAACCAAAGAAAAAACTTTAAACAATTTCACAAAAGACTAACCCTTTTTCATTACCTTCAGTTTTGTTGTGAATTAAAGCTAGTGAGATAGCTTTTTGGTTCCCTTTTTCCTTCCTTTTATGTGAAATTTCCCATATTGTTTTTTCCTTCAAAACTCAAGTTTCCTCCTCCCTCTTTTCCAAAACCAGTGCTTTTCTTTAAAAACCACCCTTTCCTCTATCTCTCTCTTGTTAGTTTCTCTTGTGTTAATTGCTCTCCTTAATCCTAAGAAAATGTCCTATCCCTTTTTAATTAACTTTGGACTAAGATCAAAGAAATGCAAATTTTTTGCTAAAAAAATGATCCTATACCTTAGAGGAAGAGAATAAATATTTTTGCTAAAAATATTGAGTCGCATACTGAGTCTGTGATAAGCGAGTCACGGACCATGACTTATGAATTAACTCAGTAGGGCCCAACCTCCCTAACAAGGCTAAAAATGGTGAGTCACGAACTTAGTTTGCGACTCATGAGTGAGCTACAAACTTTGGACTGTGACTTGTTGGGGAGTAATGGGCCAAAGTGGGAAATGACTTAGGGCATTAGTCTGTGACCCAAGCAATGAGGCATGGAACTGACTTGTGAGTTAGTCTGTGACTCACCCCTGGTCCAGCAAAAGGGTCTCAGCCACAACCATTTTCCCACCAAATACACAAGAATGAAAATATACCTCTTAAAAGGATGAATTTTTTCTTAAAAACTTGATGTAAACATTTTTTCCATATTGAAAAGTAATGCTGGGATAGGAAAAAAGAAGGCACT
Source organism: Excoecaria agallocha (assembly GCA_037975025.1). Classification (NCBI taxonomy): domain Eukaryota; kingdom Viridiplantae; phylum Streptophyta; class Magnoliopsida; order Malpighiales; family Euphorbiaceae; genus Excoecaria; species Excoecaria agallocha. The sequence continues at coordinate 71,747,192 of CM075809.1, read as the reverse complement.
GCTAATTCATGGCTATTTCCAACACAGTGTTATCCTCATTAAGTAACCGTGATAAGGGTTTAATCCAATCTTGGTGTCTACAATGCCAATGAACTGAAGAAAGTTCTATGGCAAAGACTCATAAAAAATAAGAGAGAGAAAAATAAAAAAAAGAAAGAAGCCCATTGGTCAAAAATTGAAAAGATATCCTTGCTAAAATTGGACATCCTGCTAGGATGAAAATAAAAAAAAGGCATGCTATGAAAAAATTAGAGGTTGAGAGAAAATATTCAATCAAGAAAATTCGAGAGGGCCCCAATTGATAATAGGAGTCAATTGCATGTAATATGACTTCCTCAAGATTGAATAAAACTAGTGTTTTTGCATTACGTGTTTGGTAATGCCTATTTTTGTTGTTGTGAGATGCATATAGATATGAACACATACATAAGCATGATCATATAATTAACCAGTCAAGAGAAACCTATGGCACACATAAGGACACATGTTAAATTGCAAGTTAGGAATGTAGGTCGAAGAAGAAGAAGAAGAAGAAGAAGAAGAAGAAGAAGAAGAAGAAGAAGGCTATTAGAGATGAAAATCGTAAATGGCTCTCTAAGAAAAAGTTAGGCCAAAGGATAGGGTGAAAAATTGGAAACGGGTAGTCTATTCTACAAAAAAGAAAAATAAAAAAGAGAAAAATAAAAGCCACTAGAATGAGTTAGGTCCATTCTAGGCAAAAGTTAAACACAGGGTTATGTGAAAATCCCTAAAGGGGATGCATTTCCCGCGGAGAGAAGCTAGTGTGAAAACCCACAAGGGGCACACTACCTTCAAAATAATGACTTGGAGCAATAAGGGGTTATCAAACAAAAATGCAATAGGATTAGACCATCACTCATTCCTGACTCACTTGGATGAATAGATTTTCCCTCGTTTTTCATGGCCCATGCATTCCATTATACATAACTCTTTTGCATGCACTTCATGCGTATAACATTTTGCATGCATTCCATTCTTTACATATATCTCATACACCATAATTCTATGCATATACTCCTGCACCCATAATTTTGCAAAAAAAAAAGAAAAAAAAAGATAGCCCGAATAGATTTCTCAAGCGAAAAATGGGCATACCAAGCTCATTCAATCAATGCCACATGCATTTAACTTAATCATTACCCCACAATAGGGGGCAAGACTTCATTAGTATAATGCTCCCAAAAGCTGGGACAATTTCAACTCACCTTAAAGAGCAAGATGATATTTTGCCTACTCATATCAGAAGCAACTAGGTAATATTCTCAATGTGAATGATAAAATAACAAGCTAGCTGAGTACTTTCTATGCAGGTTTGTAGGTCTCAACCACATACCATTAAATCATTTTTCAAGGCATTTCTAGTCTCTTGTTGAGCATTAAGTCCCTTTTTAGGGCATTTCTAGTCTCTTAGTGAGTATTAAGTCCTTTTTTAAGGCATTTTGAGTCACTTAATAAGTATTAAGTCCTTTTTCAAGGCATTTTAAGTCTCTTTGTGAGAAGTAAGTCCTTTTTTAAGTCTCTTGGTGAGTATCAAGTACTTTTTTCAAGGAATTTTTAGTCTCTTGGTGAGCATTAAATCCATTTTCAAGGAATTTTAAGTCTCTTAGTAAGTATTAAGTCCTTTTTCAAGGCATTTCAAGTCTCTTAGTGAGTGTTAAATCTTTTTTAAGAAATTTTGAGTCGCTTAGCGAGCATTAAGTCATTTTCCAGGCATTTCAAGTCTCTTAATGAGCCTTAAGTCCTTTTTCAAGGCATTTTGAGTCTCTTAATGAGCCTTAAGTCCTTTTTTAAGGCATTTACAGTCTCTTAGTGAGCATTAAATCCTTTTTTGAGGCAATTCGAGTCTCTTTGTAACACCCGATAGCCAGACATTGGTCTGAATACCGGTGTCACTCTATATTGAGGTGGTCCATAAATTATTATTAAATTATCCATTGATAGCATTCAATACTTTAACCATTAAGCCGCGGGTCCCACATTTTTAAAATATCTTATTAATTAATCTATAAAAATTTGGGCAGCATAACGGCTGAAACCCAAATTCTGCCTTCCTGCAATAGTCACAAAATACTCCCAAAAAGGTTCACAATATCCAACCCAACCTCTACAATCTAAATATATACTCCACAAGATCAGCCAAATACAGAACAACAGTCATTTCCAATAATTTTACATATAACCGTACATACATACAGTACATAACATATGTATAAGTCCAAAACTATATACAGTCCAAAAACTAGCCATGTTGTCCTACAAGGCAATATTTATATGTACAGCCTCCATAAAACCACCAAAAATGCTGGATCCTTTTAATACTAATTTTCTTCCAGCACGAACTCAGTCTCTGTCTCCTGCGTGCAATACAAAACCACACGCTAAGTACAAAAGTACTTAGTGGTGAACATAAACTTGAAACCCCAGAATTTCACTACAGTTCATTCACATATTCTTCATAGTTGTATTTCATTATAAGACAAGCATTTTTCGATTAATTTCTAAATGTCACTTTTATTGACAAAATTACTATTTTACCCTTGCTTGAGAAATTCATTCTCAATTATAGTTTTTCAAGTTTCATTCTCAAATTCTATCACTTTAACTTGAATTTTTCACTATAGGGATAAATTTTCACTTTAGTCCCTAAAGTTTCAAATGTGCACTTTTGTCCTACTTTCTTTGTTTATCAGTTCTTTTAGACTGTTACCCTTATTTTTCAGTATGCTTTTGTCCCAACAGTAGTTTATTCTCACTTTTCAAGTTTCACATTTTTACCCATACAGTATCTTTAGTCAATATAGTATTTTAATACTATTGCTCATACAGTATCTTTTTATACTTTAGTCAATACAGTATTTTAATTCTCTTGCTCGTATAGTATCTTTTTATGTTTTAGTCAATACGGTATTTTAATTCTCTTGCCCATACAATATCTTTTTATGCTTTAGTCAATACAGTATTTTAATTCTCTTGCCCGTACAATATCTTTTTATGCTTTAGTCAATACAGTATTTTAATTCTCTTGCCCGTAGTATAGCATGAAAATATATCACTAATTAGGATGAGCGAAACTATGGACCCTATAGGTCCCAGTACTCCGGTAGTATCAATTACACACATATTTTTTTTTCCTTTCTTTCTTTTTCATTTTCCCCAAACACTCCAATATAGACGTGGAACCATATCAAGGTTACCACTATGCAAGTCGCCATGACTTGCTACCGCGGTTACAGAAATGTCCCTATGGCTAGCCATGTACATCCTAATTTCTGATTTCACACATAATACTAAGGGCAAAATACAATTACAATTTAATATAATTTACAGTAATGTATCATTATCGATTCATGGTAATAATTAGTTTTCATTATTGAAAACAGTCTTAGTATTTCGAATATACCAATTTTTCAATTAAAATAATACAATTCAATTACCATTATTTTATTTATTTATTTTATTTATTATTTTCTTTTTCAATACATGCTCCTTACATGTCATATAAATTAATTATATTCTATTTTGCATTTATTCCAATTTATGTCTCAAAATTTCACAAATTTTCTTAAGGTTCCTATTCGGTTACCTTATTTCAATTTCCTTATAAATTATATTTTCTACTCAAATTAATCACACTAAACATAAAATCATCTATTTTTCATTTATTTCAATTTAATCCGGAAAATTTCATTTTAGTCCTTAAATTTTTTTTGTAACCGAAATTTTCCCTAAAATTTAACTTGTCTAAATTTTTAATTAAATACCATAATTTCACTAATAAATCTTCTAATTGCACAATTCTAAGTCCAATTTCATAATTAATTCATAATTAATAATTAACCTAAATTTTTTTCTAGTTATATATACAACATATATATTGTGAAATTAAAGGGTTTAAAATTATTCACTTACAAAATCACTCAGTAACCTTGTCTTTCCCTTTATTTTTGGTTGGTTTGCTTCCCTCTCCTTGCTCTTCAATTGGCAGCAATTCCATGGCCAAAATCACCATAGATTAAGTCAAACTTTTGCTCAAATAATACTCACAATACTATAATTGACACTTAATTACTCTAATTATCAAATAAAACTAAATTTTTCCCAACTCACCAATTTAACCACTTGAAGAATTAAACTTTATTCACCTTCTTTAACCACCCAAAGCAACCAATGGTGAAGGAAAGCAAGATTAGACAATTAAATTTTAGATGAGGGTTGAGAAATTTGTGAATTTGGCTTAGAAAACAAAGAACAAAATGAAGAAGGAGAAGAAGAAGAAGAAGAAGAAGCCATGGAAAAGGGAAAAGAAATGGCCTTGGTCGTCCAACTCAAGAGATAAAAATCTCTTAATTCAAATTAATTGGCTACCTACTTTAGGACTAAAACAATAAAGTCCTAAGTGGGTCCAATGCCACATGTCACAATTTAATTGGTCAATACACTTTTACTTGTCAATTTTTGATAAAAATTATACCAAAAATTTCTAAAAATATTAATTAGGTCATGCTTAAAATTTCGGGTCAATCCGAGGTCGTTTCGATATCAAACTAGCCCCGAATGTAAATTTTAATCAGTCCAAAAGCTGAATTTTCAAAGTTTTCAAAAAAATTTATTTTATCATTCCAAAAATTCATATACATAATTTCTAGTCAATTGGTGCAATTAGAATAATTTTATGAAGTCCAAGGAATATTTTTAAGCCAGTCAAAGTTCCCAGTCAACTATATCGGTCTAGTTAATTATTTTATTTTTCCCTTTTTGAAGACCTATTTGACCTCAATTTTAACCCAAATTATAACACCAGATTCGTTATAAATAATAATTTCCAATGGTAAAGAAAAAAATTTTATGGGCCCGGTGGGCCCCGGGTGGCACTATTCACCTCGGGAAGTACTATTCATGCGATCGGAAATTCTTGAGGTGTTACATTTCTCCTCTACTAAATAAAAAATTTCGTCCTCAAAATTTACCTGGTGAAAATAGTTGCGGATACTGCTGTCGCATAGTCTCCTCTGATTCCCATGTCGCTTCCTCGACATTATGGCGAGTCCAGAGTACTTTAACCAACGGTATCTTCTTATTTCTCAACTGTTTTACCTCCCTATCCAGAATTCTCATTGATTCCTCATCATAAGATAAATTTGATTCCAGCTGAATGTCTTGTGTTGTGATCACATGCGATGGGTCTGATCGATATCTCCTAAGCATAGACACGTGGAACACATCATGGATCCTTTATAACTCTGCTGGTAAATTCAATCTATAAGCCACTGGTCCTATTCTTCCTAAAATCTCATAAGGACCTATAAATCTGGGACTCATCTTTCCTTTCCTACCAAACCTCACAATCTTCCTCCACGGAGATACTTTCAAAAATACTTTCTCACCCACTTGATACTCAATATCTTTTCTCTTCAAGTCAGCATAGGATTTCTGTCTATCAGCTGTTGCCTTCAAATTATCTCTAATCAATCGGACCTTATCTTTGATTTCTTTAATCAGATCAGGTCCGACTAATTTATTCTCACCAAGCTCGGTCCAGCATAATGGAGTCCTACATCTCCTCCCATACAGTGCTTTATATGGTGCCATTTTGATACTAGATTGATAACTATTGTTATATGCAAATTCTGCTAAAGGAAGATATTTTTCCCAATTGCCACCAAAATCTAGAACACAGAATCTCAACATATCCTCTAGCACTTGTATAACTCTTTCAGACTGTCTATCCGTCTGTGGGTGAAAAGCTGTACTAAAATGCAATCTTGTGCCCAATGATGTTTGTAATCTCTCCCAGAATCTAGTAGTAAATCGGGGATCTCGATATGAAATTATGGAGATAGGAATACCATGCAATCGAACAATTTCATTAATGTAAATCTCAGCTAACCTCACCAGAGAAAAGTCTGATCTCACAGGCAGAAAGTGGGCAGATTTAGTCTGTCTATCGACTATCACCCAAACAGTATCATGCTGATGTCTGGTGAGTGGAAAACCCGATACAAAATCCATGGTAATCCTATCCCATTTCCATTCCGGTACGGAAATAGGTTGAAGTAATCCAAAAGGAACCTGATGCTCGGCCTTAACTTGTTGACAAATCAAACACTTAGACACAAACTCTGCAATCTCCCTTTTCATTCTAGGCCACCAGTAATGAGTTTTAAAATTCTGGTACATTTTAGTACTACCTGGATGCATTGCATAACTGCTACTATGTGCCTCAGTCAAAATCTTTTTCTTTAACTCTTCATTAACAGGTACGCACAGTCTTCCCCTGAAATATAAGCTATCATCTGGAGCTATAGTGAACTTAGTATCTCTACTCTTACTGATATCCATCATAGCCTTAGCCAACCTCTTATCATGTAGCTTGATGGCTTTTACTTGTTGTAAGAAGTCTGGTTTAAGTTGTAATTCAGCTAGAAGTGCTCCATCAGCCGTCAGTGATAATCTCACACTGATGGCTCTTAAAGCTGTTACATAACATCACTCAGTTACCATTTATACTATATGGAAGGTAAATATATAAAATATTTAATTAACTTATTACCTGCCATATGTTTCCTACTGAGTGCATCAGCTACCACATTGGCTTTACCCGGATGGTAGTCAATGTAACAGTCATAATCTTTAATCAACTCTAGCCAACACCTCTATCTCAAGTTAAGTTCCTTCTGTGTCGGCAGGTATTTCAAACTCTTGTGGTCGGTGAAGATAAAACATTTTTCACCAAAAAGATAATGCCTCTAAATTTTCAATGCAAATACAATTGTTGCTAATTCCAAATCATATGTGGGATAATTCCTCTCATGAGTCTTCAGCTACCTGGAAGCATAAGCAACCACTTTCCCCTTCTGCATCAAGACATAGCCTAATCCATTTCTAGAGGCATCGCTGTAAATTACAAAATCCTTTCCTGACACTGGTTGGGTCAAAATAGGTGCTTCAGTCAACATCTTCTTTAATTGTTCAAAACTCTCTTGACACTTCTTTAACCATACAAATCCAACATTCTTCTGAAGTAATCGAGTCAAAGGAGTAACAATGGTAGAAAACCCCTTTACAAACCTTCTATAATAACCAGCCAGACCCAGAAAACTTCTAACTTCTGTCACATTTTCAAGAGTTTTCCACTCTAATATCGCCTGTACTTTCTTGGAATCCACTAATATTCCTTGCGCAGATACTATATATCCCAAGAATGCAACTTCCTGAAGCCAAAACTCACACTTACTGAGCTTTGCATACAGTTGCCGATCCCTTAGAATCTGAAGTACTATCCTGAGATGTCTGTCATATTCTTCAGGAGTCTTAGAATACACCAGAATATCATCTATGAAGACTACCACAAACTGGTCCAAGTATGGGTGAAAAATCCGATTCATGAGATCCATAAAAGCCGCTGGTGCATTTGTCAATCCAAACGGCATCACTAGGAACTCATAGTGTCCATATCTGGTACGAAAAGCTGTCTTATGCACATCAACCTCCCTAACTCCCAATTGATAGTATCCCGATCATAAATCAATCTTAGAGAACATCCCTGCACCTTTCAGCTGGTCAAACAAGTCATCAATGCGAGATAGTGGATATTTATTCTTGATAATAGCCTTATTTAACTGCCTATAATCAATGCATAACCGCAGAGATCCATCCTTCTTCTTTACAAAGAGTACTGGTGCACCCCAAGGCGAAACACTAGGCCTAATAAATCCTTTCTCTAATAACTCCTGCAACTGAACTTTGAGTTCTTTCAACTCAGTAGGTGCCATTCTGTATGGAGCTATAGATATAGGTGCAGTACCAGGCATCACCTCAATAGAGAATTCTACCTCTCTGTTTGGTAGTAGACCAGGCAATTCATCTGGAAAAACATCTGGGAAGTCACAAACTGTAGGAATGTCACTAATACACAATCCCTCCTTCCCAGTTTCAATCACATAAGCTAAATATGTTGCACACCCTTTTCTTATCAACCGGTGTGCTACAGTAGCTGAAATCACATTTGATAAGAAATTTGACTGTTCTCCATCTACAATTATTTTTGTTCCATCCTGGGTCATCAAGGTGATTTGCTTTAACTGACAATCTACTATCGCCCGATGAGCATAAAGCCAATCCATAACTAGAATAACATCAAATTCTCGAAAAGGAAGGGCTATCAGATCGGCAGAAAAGGTATACTGCGAATACTAATAGGGCAATCTCTGTATACTGTATCAACTATCACACTGTGCCCTAAAGGATTACTAAATTGAATATCATGCTCAAGCTGTGCAACAACTAACCCTTTCCCCTGTGCAATCTCAGTGCTAATATAAGAATGTGTCGACCCGGGGTCTACCAAAGCATAGATAGAAGTACCAAAGAGAGAAAATTTACCAACAATGACGTTAGGTACATTCTGATCCTCCCTGGCTCTCATAGCATAACTAAGGGTTGCAGGTCGACTCTCTGCTACACTCTGGCTCTGTCCAGCTCCTCTACCAGCAAATGACCCTGAGGCTGTCCCTCTGCCTCTACCTCTCTGTGCTGTGGCTCTAGACCCCGCTGCTTGAGGTCCTGATATAACTGTTTGAGCTCTCGGACAATCTCTCACCACATGGTCTCTTGATCCACATCTAAGGCAAGCTCCAGTACGCCTCCAACATTCTCCTAGGTGTCTCCTACCACAGAAATCACATATAGGTATCCCTGCTCCTCTACCAACATCAGTAGCTCTAGGTGGGCTAACTATAGACTGAGCTGGGGTACCTATCCTGGCAGTCGATCTCTGACTCTGAGTAGGCACTGGAGGTACTTCTGGTATTTGTGAAGAAGGATTTCGTGGCTTCTTTCCAGAACCACTAAGGCCGACAAACTGGGATGGTCTCCTTCTCTGCTGAAATCTAGCTTGTTTACTGGCCTCATCAGTCTGAATGGACTCAACTCAAGAAGCTGCAAGTACAAGGGATCCCATATCCACATACTCTTGAGCTGTAATAGACTCCCTGATCTTATTATGGAGGCCCTGCTCAAATAACTGACATGTCTTCCGTTGAGTCAATTTATAATCTGTCATATAAGCCAAAAGACGCTCAAACTCCCGCTCATATTCTTGTACAGATCTATTTTCCTATCTCAGTCTCTAAAAAGCACTCTCCATAGCCCTCTGATGCACTTTCCCAACATATTTATTTCCAAACTACTGTAAAAAGAAATCCCAAGTCACATGCTCAATGGGGGTATACCGTCGGACTGTCTCCCACCAAGTGAAAGCCGATCCTTGAAATAATGCAATTGCCCCCTTAAGCATCTCCCCTGGCGGACTATGAGTGATATGAAATAATCTCTTCAACCTATCCAACCACTCCTCAGCTTCCACCGCTGTAGTCTGATCCCTGCCAAAGAAATCCTTTGCCCTCAATTTTTTCAACTGCTCTAGAATAGACCTCCTAGGTGGGGCTGGAGGTGGCTGCTGCTGCTGTGGCTGAGGTGGAGGAGGAGCCTGCATCCTTTGGTATAATAAATCTGCCATCATCTGTATGAATTCCTGAGGTGCAGCAGGCAGTGGAGCAGGATGGCCATGATCCTGTAACTCTGCCTCACTCACATTCAGAGAGGCTTCACTTTCTCTATCATCAGCCTCAGTGCCCACCTGAGATCCAGAGGCCATCTTTACACTATAAAATAGATATAGGGAACAGATAAACATCAGTTTCTTCAATAAAATCACCTTATAATCAAAACATCTCAGTTCATGGCATGTGCATACATAAAGAATCCAAGCACTCAATCAAACTTAACTCCTCATTTCTCCGATCTTAGGACCGCCTAAACCAGCTCTGATACCACTAAATATAACACCCGATAGCCGGACATTGGTCCGAATACCAGTGTCAATCTACATTGCGGTGGTCCATAAATAATTATTAAATTATCCATCGATAGCATTCAATACTTTAACCATTAAGCCGTGGGTCCCACATTTTTAAAATATCTTATTAATTAATCTATAAAAATTTGGGCAGCATAACGGCTGAAACCCAAATTCTGCCTTCCTGCAATAGTCACAAAACACTCCCAAAAAGGTTCACAATATCCAACCCAGCCTCCACAATCTAAATATATACTCCACAAGATCATCCAAATACAGAACAACAGTCATTTCCAATAATTTTACATATAACCGTACATACATACAGTACATAACATATGTATAAGTCCAAAACTATATACAGTCCAAAAACTAGCCATGTTGTTCTACAAGGCAACATTTATATGTACAGCCTCCATAAAACCACCAAAAATACTGGATCCTTTTAATACTAATTTTCTTCCAGCACAAACTCAGTCTCTGTCTCCTGCGTGCAGTACAAAACCACACGCTAAGTACAAAAGTACTTAGTGGTGAACATAAACTTGAAACCCCAGAATTTCACTACAGTTCATTCACATATTCTTCATAGTTGTATTTCATTATAAGACAAACATTTTTCGATTAATTTCTAAATGTCACTTTTATTGACAAAATTACTATTTTACCCTTGCTTGAGAAATTCATTCTCAATTATAGTTTTTCAAGTTTGATTCTCAAATTCTATCACTTTAACTTGAATTTTTCACTATAGGGATAAACTTGAAACTTTAGGGAACTTTAGTCCCTAAAGTTTCAAATGTGCACTTTTGTCCTACTTTCTTTGTTTATCAGTTCTTTTAGACTGTTACCCTTATTTTTCAATATGCTTTTGTCCCAACAGTAGTTTATTCTCGCTTTTCAAGTTTCACATTTTTACCCATACAGTATCTTTAGTCAATACAGTATTTTAATACTATTGCTCATACAGTATCTTTTTATACTTTAGCCAATACAGTATTTTAATTCTCTTGCTCGTACAGTATCTTTTTATGTTTTAGTCAATACGGTATTTTAATTTTCTTGCCCGTACAATATCTTTTTATGCTTTAGTCAATACAGTATTTTAATTCTCTTGCCCGTACAATATCTTTTTATGCTTTAGTCAATACAGTATTTTAATTCTCTTGCCCGTAGTATAGCATGGAAATATATCACTAATTAGGATGAGCGGAACTACGGACCCTATAGGTCCCAGTACTCCGGTAGTATCAATTACACACATATTTTTTTTCCTTTCTTTCTTTTTTATTTTCCCCAAACACTCCAATACAGACGTGGAACCATATCAAGGTTACCACTATGCAAGTCGCCATGACTTGCTACCGCGGTTACAGAAATGTCCCTATGGCTAGCCATGTACATCCTAATTTCTGATTTCACACATAATACTAAGGGCAAAATACAATTACAATTTAATATAATTTACAGTAATGCATCATTATCGATTCATGGTAATAATTAGTTTTCATTATTAAAAACAGTCTCAGTATTTCGAATATACCATTTTTTCAATTAAAATAATACAATTCAATTACCATTATTTTATTTATTTATTTTATTTATTATTTTCTTTTTCAATACATGCTCCTTACATGTCATATAAATTAATTATATTCTATTTTGCATTTATTCCAATTTATGTCTCAAAATTTCACAAATTTTCTTAAGGTTCCTATTCGGTTACCTTATTTCAATTTCCTTATAAATTATATTTTCTACTCAAATTAATCACACTAAACATAAAATCATCTATTTTTCATTTATTTCAATTTAATCCAGAAAATTTCATTTTAGTCCTTAAATTTTTTTTTGTAACCGAAATTTTCTCTAAAATTTAACTTGTCTAAATTTTTAATTAAATACCATAATTTCACTAATAAATCTTCTAATTGCACAATTCTAAGTCCAATTTCATAATTAATTCATAATTAATAATTAACCTAAATTTTTTTCTAATTATATATACAACATATATATTGTGAAATTAAAGGGTTTAAAATTATTCACTTACAAAATCACTCAATAACCTTGTCTTTCCCCTTATTTTTGGTTGGTTTGCTTCCCTCTCCTTGCTCTTCAATTGGTAGCAATTCCATGGCCAAAATCACCATAGATTAAGTCAAATTTTTGCTCAAATAATACTCACAATACTATAATTAACACTTAATTACTCTAATTATCAAATAAAACTAAATTTTTCCCAACTCACCAATTTAACCACTTGAAGAATTAAACTTTATTCACCTTCTTTCACCACCCAAAGCAACCAAAGGTGAAGGAAAGCAAGATTAGACAATTAAATTTTAGATGAGGGTTGAGAAATTTGTGAATTTGGCTTAGAAAACAAAGAACAAAATGAAGAAGGAGAAGAAGAAGAAGAAGAAGAAGAAGAAGAAGCCACGGCAAAGGGAAAAGAAATGGCCTTGGTCGTCCAACTCAAGAGATAAAAATCTCTTAATTCAAATTAATTGGCTACCTACTTTAGGACAAAAACAATAAAGTCCTAAGTAGGTCCAATGCCACATGTCACAATTTAATTGGTCAATACACTTTTAGTTGTCAATTTTTGATAAAAATTATACCAAAAATTTCTAAAAATATTAATTAGGCCATGCTTAAAATTTCGGGTCAATCGGAGTTCGTTTCGATATCAAACTAGCCCCGAATGTAAATTTTAATCAGTCCGAAAGCTGAATTTTCAAAGTTTTCAAAAAAATTTATTTTATCATTCCAAAAATTCATATACATAATTTCTAGTCAATTGGTGCAATCAGAATAATTTTATGAAGTCCAGGGAATATTTTTAAGCCAGTCAAAGTTCCCAGTCAACTATATCGGTCCAGTTAATTATTTTACTTTTCCCTTTTTGAAGACTTATTTGACCTCAATTTTGACCCAAATTATAACACCAGATTCGTTATAAATAATACTTTCCAATGGTGAAGAAAAAAATTTTATGGACTCGATGGGCCCTGGGTGGCACTATTCACCTCTGGAAGTACTATTCACGCGATCGGAAATTCTTGGGGTGTTACACTCTTAGTGAGAGTTAATTTTTTTAAAGCATTTCGAGTCTCTTAGTAAGCATTAAGCATTAAGTCCTTTGTCAAGGCATTTTAAGTCTCTCAGGCGATGAAGTCCTCTCTACAAGTGACAAAGTCTTTTATATAGTCAATGAAATCCTATTTACAGGTGCAATGCTAGGGGTAATTACTAGAGAATGATCATTTTTCTCAAAGACAAATATACAACTCCATAAGGTTAGTATCTTCTTCGAATTACAACAACGCACTAACATCAAATCCTTCTCACATATACCAAAATCCTCTCAAGGGATATTTAACCCATCTATGATAGTTCAAAATATCGATAAGCTACTTTTCTACCTTAGATGGTATGCATCTTTTATCAAATCAAGAGGTTCACTGCCTGCAATATGCATCTTTAAACAGCCAACAAGGAGATCGCAACCACCTCAAACAAATGGCAATCAACTCGAAACACAAGGCAAACTGAAGATATGAGGTGGCAAACTCTAGCACCTTGTAACTGTTAACAAAAGTACACATGATTCAAATCTCTTTGAATAGATTATGGGTCAAAGTCCCAAAGTCAAGATAACACTTTTCTAGGTTCTTGGGGGCATTAAAAGGCATGAGCAGGATCATATTATCTTTCATCGAAGCACGATAGTGACAAACTATTCCCCTTAAAAATAATAAGAGAGCTTAAAAAGAAGGCAAGGTGGAAAAAACTAAAGGTTATCAAAAAGAGAATTTGCTTAGAGACTTAAAACGTTTAATAAATGAAGCTCTGAAAGGGTGTAAATAGGTTACATCAATAATGGACCAGCTAAAATAAAAAGTTAACCTAGAAAATGAGTAAAAAATGCAAAGATATAAATATTAGGGATAGTGTGTGCACTTTTGCAAGGGAAATGCAGATGACATGACATTGGACCATGCATATTCAAGAAGTACATATATTTTTTTAAAAAATTAAAAATTTAATTAAAAATTTAAAAAAATTGAAAAGAAAAAAGAAGAAGAAGAGAAAAAAAAATGAAAAGGAAAAGAAAATCAATTCGCAACCACAAATAATCATGATCATATTATTCCAAATCATAAGAGACGATTCATTATTTTAACATTTCATTTATTATATCATGCAGGGGGTAAATTTTTATATCGTCATAAGGACATACTATACCTTACTCAAAGGTTGCAGTCATTGTGCATAACTGGACAATCATATCAAAATGGAATATTACTTGCGTCTTGACATTGGTCACATGCACTGATGCAACATGAAGATTGATCAATGCCTTGACATTCCTTCTGCTGCAGGGGGCAAGTGACCATGTGACTAGCAACTAATTTCAGCTATCGCTACCAAAAACCAAGAAAATTTTAAAACCAAGAAATTTTTCCATCGACATTCATCTTAACCTAAGACCTCTCAGAGGGCACCCATATTCATCTTAAACCAAGACCTCTAAGAGGGCAGCCACATTTATTTTAAGCCAAGACCTCTTAAGGGGCACTTCAGACAATCAACCAAGGGTTAACACGTTAACAATTTGATGGTAACTATCCAACTAGAGATTCACTGCCTCAAATGGTATATGTATTAAATCTTGATTATGTATGTCGAAAAGTTAGCCTTAATAAAAAATTCAACCAAGGGTTAACATATTGACAAAGCTAATGATAACTATCCAACCAAAGATTTGCTACCTCAGATGGTACATGTCTTAAGTCCTAATTTTGCGTGCTGATAAGCTAGCCTTAACCAAAGATTAAACCAAAGGTTAACGCGTTGACAAGTTGATGGTAATTATCTAACTAGAGATTCACTGCCTTATATGGTATGCATCTTAAGTCATGATTCTGCATATCGATAAGCTGGCCTTAATCAGAGATTTAACCAAGGGTTAACATATCAACAAGCTGGCGGTAACTACCCAAATAAAGATTTGCCACCTTAGATGGTATGCATCTTAAGTTCTGATTCTGCATGCCAACAAGATGGCTTTAATTAGAGATTTAGCCAAGGGGTAGTGCATCGACAAGCTAACGGTAACTACCTGAATAGAGATTTGCTACCTCAAATGGTATGCATCTTAATTCCTGATTCTGTATGCTGATAAGTTGGCCTTAATCAGAGATTCAACCAAGGATTAACATATCGACAAGCTGATGGTAACTACTTAAATAAAGATTCGCTACCTCAGATGGTATGCTTCTTAAATTCTAATTTTATATGTTGATAAGCTGGCTTTAATTAGAGTTTTAGCTAAGCGTTAACACATCGACAAACTGACGGTAACTATCCAACCAGAGATTTGCTGCCTCAGATGGTACAAATCTTAAATCCTGATTCTACATACCGATAAGTTGGCCTTAATCATAGATTTATCTTCATCCACCACGGACACACAAGACCTCTTAAAGGGTAAAATGAGACTGCATGATCTACCACTACCGTTAAGCTAGCATTGATCACTCCATCCATCCTTACGGTAAGCCATTTTAAGAAGCAACTAAGAGATTGCCTTTTTAGGTATCCGTCTCTTTACTTTTTCCATCACCAACACATAAGACCACTTAAAGGGCAAAAAAAGACTGCACGATTGACCACTATTGACAAGATAACACAAATCACTCCATCCATCCCTACGATAAGCCTTCTCAAGAAGTAGCTAGGAGACCATCTCCTCAGGTACATTTCTCTTTCTCTCACTTTGAACTTTGGCTTACCTAGCCACTTAGAGTTCTAGTCTCCCTAAAGTTAGGGGCAATTGTAGACATTATATCTTAAGTTGGCTTTTGTCAAAGTTACCTAATGAGGATTACTTTTTTCTCTTAAATATAAAGAACTCAAAGTTTAAGGATCTCTCTTTATTTTATGAGCTTTTTTGAAAAAAAAAATTGTTTGTATTTTAACTTTGAAAAAAATGGATTGGGGGATTGAAGAGTGACTTAGGAGAAATTCTGCTTAAGGTTCATTGGGACCATTTTCGGTATTTTATCTATATAAACCTAAATACCTTCAAATTGAGTGATTCCACTACCATATAAAATCTAAGACATATATATACAACTTTGTAGAAGGAGTCAAAACCCAATTTTGATCTTAAGGTGCTCAAAACTAGGAATGAACTTAGGACACCTAAATCTATCCTTTATTCTTGACCAGTATATACTAATTTTTGCATAACTCTTTCTATAAAACTCATTTTGAGCAAAATTCAATTTTTTTAGAAACTAGACTCATATTTAAGAAACTTTAATGAAGTATTAATGAGCTGATTATGTTTTTATTATTTCCAACAATTTTTCAAATAATAGGTAATAATTTTATCCTTATAGGATATTTGTGAGCAGTTAGGGGTATATTGGTCATAAATCATGATCTACAAATCTAAATTGATTGATTTTTTATTTTTTAGAACTCTAAGGCATATAGGAACAATTGTTAAGAAGAATTATGGCCTAAAAATGTTGTTTTGAGGGAGAAAAAGATATTTACATTTTGGATTATGAGTCACCAAGTAGGTAGGAGTGAGTTCAAGGTCGTGATTCGATGAGTCATAGCCATGACTCTAAGTCAAAGGATGTCACTCACTAACTCACACCCATTACTCATGTTTTCGTGTGCTTTTTGATGAGTTAAGACTCTAAGTCGAGTTGTAACTCTCGCTCTTATCACCATTTTGCTCACTTTTTAATTTGTTAAATTGCTTATACAAAAACACATTTCTGCATAACATGATTAAAGTATATTTACAAAATAATACATTACATATATTCTAAATTTTTACATTAAATATTTATAGGAAATAACTTGATGTTGAAATTAGTCTTCATTTGCTATCCTCCCTAGTGGCCTGCAGATGTTGACTTGAACTCAATGCTTATACTTTACACCTGTGTACCTATACGGAAAGAACACCCGTGCTAGCCAATGGCTAATTAGGGAGTAAAATAATGCAATTGACTTCTATTTGAAGTCTAAAATACAAGTAACATAACATGCCAATACATAAACATAATTGCATGCCCTTTCATGTTATAAAACACATACACATAAAATAATAGCTCGTACATTAAGGAAACTTTGTAGTATGATTTCTTAATAATACACCCCATAACACTTTAGTACAATTCTTTAATTACACTTCATTATTCAATAAAGAACACTAATACTACCATGAACCAATGAAACATGTACACTGGGTGGCATGGTGACACCACTTGAAGAAAAAGAGGGGCAATTACCCCTCTTAATTTTTGAAAAGTTTATATATATATATATATATATATATATATTAGATAAATAATTTTGCCCTCCCCCCCCCCCCCGCCCCTTAAAATTTTATTTTTACCCCTCTCTCTTTAACTTATTTTTTAAGTTTTTGATTAATCAAACTTTTTATCTTCACACTTCCATTGAAACAAAAATACAAAAATCTATTATTTTCTGAATTTTTAAAAGAAAATTAGATAAATTTGAGAAGAAACTAACCATGAGGTATATTTTGCCCAGAGGCAGATTCCTAGTTTCAACTTGTACATTTTTTTGGCCTAGTAAATAATGTTTTCATGGATAGTGGTCTTCTACAAAGTTGTTCCAATATGTTTCTAGTTTCCAAAACATAAAAAATACCTCAATTTTGAGTTCTAAATCTTAATATATAAATAAAACATTATAAAATGATCCGGATGACAAAACAACCAGGGTCTGTCAACTTCAATCCCAATTTCAAATATTTTGGAGACATATTCAGGTTTCAGGGTCTTATAAAAACTTATAGATATACCTCTTATTTTTCATCTACAACTAGAATCACTCAATTTAGACATATACGTAGGGATTTATGCCCTTTACACTGAAACTAGTTTAAGTGAATCTTAAACATATTTTCACTATATCACCTTCTAAAGGAACAAAGCGTTTTTTTTATGCACTATAAAATCATTTCTTCACTCAAAAATCAATTATAGATCATATATAATATACATAGCAACTTGGTTCAGATATATACACATAAAACAAGAGCATAAACTCCTATATCTTCTTAATGCATCAAGTACCTTCTTCAATCTCTCTCTACCTCCTTTTTCCTTGCTATTCCTAATTCACATATAGATATCCATTTAGGTCATTAAATTATCGTCATATAAAACTAATAGAAGAATAAGAGTAGCAATTGTTACCTTTTTACTTGTCTAACCACTAAACTCTCTTTCCTCAAATTGCTTGGGTTCACTTTTAGGGGTTAGATTGACTGAATTCTTGGGAATGAATGGCTACCCTTTTTGTTCCTTCATATAAATTGCCAACACATAAAAAAGAGCATATTTTCCCTCTAATTTCTTGCTTTCTCTATACTTTTCTAGAAAAGATACATGTATGCCTCTAATTAGGTCATGTGTTTGGCCAACCTTAAATTTCATTTCAGTCTTCCATTTTAGTCTTAATTACTAATTACACACACTATTAATTCCTTCTAATACATTTATCCCCACTTCTTTTATAATAATACACATTTATCCCCAAATTGATAATTTATAAAATTGCCCTTCACTTTTACATTAATACCAATTATGTTCTAATTGCATAATTAACAATTCTTTTGCATTGAAACATTTTCAATCTTCCTCTTCACTATGTACTAATTATAAGGGTATATTTTAGGGCCTTACACGAATCACAGACGTGACTAATGAGTCACACCCATGACTCGAGTAACCCCCTAGTACTCACTCCTTTTCCTTGATATGTTTTTCACCTTTTCTTCCTTTAAAAGAGGATCCACTGCCTCAAATAAAAGGGTTTCTAACCATTCTTCATCATAGGAAATGTCTAGAAGGCCAAAAATAAAGGGAAAATGAGAGAAAGAGAGAGAAAGTAAAGGAAAAAAGGTATTTTTTTTGTTTCTTTGAATTTTTGTTCTCATTTCTTTCTTAAATCTACTCCTTTATTTATATTTTAAAAATATTTCTTGATAAAAATATTAAAGAGATCCTAAAAACATTGAGCTTCTATTATTATTTTGAGAAAATTCTCTGAAGGTAATATTATAAATCTAACCATACTCTTGATTTGTTATTTTATTTGGATTGGATCTATACTTTTAATGCTAATTGCTATGGATCTGACTCCTTTTTGGACAATCTACCTAATATTTGACTGAATCTGAACTATTTAATATCTAATAACAAGATTTAAAGATTTTACACGTTAAAAATGTAATTTTTAATTTGTTTAACTTTTTTTTTGTAAATATTATTTAAATCTTGTCTTTTAAAATGTTTTAGATATTTTTTATTATATTTTTGTGAGTTTAAAACCCCAGTTTGGCAAGGAACTATACAGAAAGTGAGCCAACTCGGTGTGATTTTGACCTTGTGATCATAAGTTACATTCGTAATATTTAATATTATCTTTTAATTTATTTTTATAATTTTTATGTTCATCTTTATGCTTATTTCATATTGATATTTATTATTATTATTATTATTATTATTATTATTATTATTATTATTTCGTGTTTATATTTATTAAATTATTATTATTATTATTATTATTATGTGTTTATATTTATTATTATATTATTATTTTGTATTGATATTTATTATATTATTATTATTTTGTGTTTATATTTATTATTATATTATTATTTCGTGTTGATATTTATTATATTATTATAATTATGTGATTATATTTATTGTTATATTAATATTGCATGTTAATATTTATTATTATATTATTATGTTTATTATGATATATTATTATTATTATTAACCATGAAAAAAACGTTTCTTAATGCCCAATTAGTCAGCCCAATTGCGCTGGTAGGGCCCAAGGCCCATTAGCAAAAAGGACAAAATGTGAGCTAGAAGACAAGATAGAAGGGCACGATGTCCGATCAGACTGATGGGATGTCGTGTCCTATCAGTCCACTGATACAAGCTAGCGCCCATACCTTCCACCTATTTCCTGTCACATCGTCGCTCATCTGCTCCAACTGCCAGTTATCACGCCCCAAGGTACTCAAGTACCCATCCTTTATCTCGTATAAATAGCAAAAAGCAAAATGGCTTCAGGTATTAAACATCTAAGATCCTTTCTCTAAATATTATCTCTCTAGAAAGCTACTAACTTAAGCTTCAAAGTGCTAACGCCTGGTACGATCGGGCACTCCTTACAGGATCAGTCATCCGATCGGGCAAACAAACTACCAGTTCTCATTCTCAGATAAAGTCATTTTAGTCCTTATCATTTGGTACTTTCGTTGAAAGGTATGGTAGGTTCAAGATCCAATGAGCACACAGGTTCTGGAGAGTATGATCGTAACAACCAGGGCAGATCTAGGCCCTCAAGGAGAAGAGAAAGATCTCCCAAATCACCCACCAGGGGTAACCTCCTTTCGAATTTCAATGATGTAGTTATGCAGCAGCCAGAATATACCCCTGTTACTATCAGGGACATGCATGCCATTCTTAGTGACTTCACTAAGAGCATCATCCAAACGTTAAAAAAGGGAAAAATGCCAAGAACTTCTGAAATAGGCCACAAAATGGACTTCATGGTCGAAGACTTCAGAAAAAGAAGAAACAGGGGAATTTTTATAAACAAGCCATGAGCTAATGAAAATAGAAGAACGAGGGTCAAAACCTTAGGCATGTACGATAAAAGGAAGGGGATAATGTCCTCGAGCAAAGACTCTCCGTATATCCCCAATAGATCCTCCACCTCATCCATTGGGGATGATTTCTCCTTCACGTGCATGCCGAATCGCAGTCATACGAAAGAAGGGAGAGACGAGTTATCCTTAACAGCCGTGAGCAGGGATGGCAAATGGTTCAAGCAGAAACTCAAGCAGTTTGGCTTGGCTGACCCCAGAAAAGGTATGTTCGAGGGAAACACTTATAGAAACATAGCCTCCCCATTTTACAAGGAGATCACAGAGTTCGAGCTATCTCCCAGGTGGAGAGATGTGTTGATGGATAAGTATACAGGTAAAATTGATCCTGCCACTCATCTTACAGAATATCTAACCAAAGTGCAGGTTTATACCTACGACAAAAGAATTGCCTGTAGGATTTTTTCCACCACCTTGGGAGGAGATGCCCTTAATTGGTTCCACGAGCTTCCTTAAGAATCGATCACCTACTTTCGTCAACTCAAGGAACTATTTATCATACGGTTTATTGTATACACGTGAATGCCAAAGTCGGTAATCGATTTATGCAATCTCTATCAGAGGACCGATGAAAGTCTTCGAGACTACATCGACAGGTTCCAAGCCACAATGTCGGAGGTGAGGAATGTAAGTGTGGAAATGGCATCCACCACTTTGGCTAATGGCACCGTTGATCAGCCATTATTTGAGTCAATTACAATAAGGTCGCCAGTTAGCTTTTTCGATCTAATGGAAAGAGATAGACAATACATTCAGCTGGATGATGCTTTGAGGTCTAGCCGGGGTAGAAAGAGTAACATTATGGACAAGCTCTAACACCCAGATGAACGGTTATTTAACTGAGCTCTAATATTTGAATGGATAGCTAGAAGTCTCGAAAGAGCCTTCACTTCTAAAAATCTGGGAAAAAGAGTGGAAGTCGAGCGGTTTAAGTCCAATTGGGGTAGCAGGCAGCAGACTCAAACTTTCACTCCGCTCAATACCAAACATAGGTCTTGATGTGGATTAAGGAAAAGCACCGAAAGGTGAATTGGCCTAAGAAGCTGGACGAGAGGAGCAAAAACACCCAGAACCATAACAAATACTAAAAGTTTCACAAAGACATCGATCATACAACTGACGAGTATTTCCAATTGAAAGAAGAAATTGAGTGACTCATGCAAAGAGGGTACCTCAAAAATTTTGTAGGTCCGACCAGAGGGGCAAGTCCCTGTAAATTGTAGGACCTAAAGAAAGATGATTCCGACTTTGACGACAATGACGAGTGAAGAAAATTGAAGAATACGGACCCCCATCGACCATATGTCGGGGTAATAAACATGATCACTGGTGGGTCATCCTATGAAGAGGACATCTTTAGAAAAAGAAAGGGAAAATATGTCTATATCTCCCAGACAGCCGAGCGGCCAGCCCCAATCACCATATCCAGTAAGGATGCACGAGATGTAATGTTCCCTCATAAGGACACTTTTGTCGTTAGGGCGCGAATCAATAAATTTGATGTAAAGAGGATATTGGTGGATAATGGAAGTGTTATGAATGTGCTCACCCTCCAAGCTTACAGAGCCATGGGACTACCGATCGAAGAGCTTAAGCCGAATGCAACACCACTGATCGGACTTGGTAATGCTACCGTTTGGGTGGTAGGATCTGTCAAACTATTCATCGAGCTTGGCCAGGAGGTCTTAGCCCACACCTGTAAGGTAACTTTTATGGTTATTGACATGGTTTTTGCCTATAATGTCATTTTGGCAGGCCTTTACTCTTTCAAACTGGAGCTGTTACCAGCATCCGGTACATGATGATGAAGATCCCAACCAAGGGAGGTGTTGCCATTCTGAAGGGCGACCAGAAGGCATCCAGAGAGGCCTATGTCACCATAATCAAGCACCAGAAAGAGGCCATGATGGTGGAGCCAGGGCTAGAGTGATTTGAGCAAGTAAAGGGGCAGAGAATGAATCCTACGAAAAATGTCAAGGCAAGGACACTGTTAAAAGACAAGAGTGTTCAAATAGGCACCAGCATGATTGCAGAGGTCGAGCAGGTTGTCATGCAAGTCTTGATGATTAACCAAGCATCCTTCGCCTGGAAACCAGAAGACATCTCCGAAATCGATCCTAATGTGATCACCCACAAACTTAATGTGGATCTAGCTTACAAGTCACTCAGTCAAAAGTTGCTAAGACATGCTCCCGATTGGAGAAAATTCATTTCTGAGGAGGTGGACAGACTATTAAAAGCAGGTACGATTTGAAAGGTTGACTACCCAGAATGGTTTACCAATGTCGTGTTATTGAAAAAAAAGTTAGGAAAACTGCAAATATGTGTAGACTTCACAGATCTTAACAAAGCATATCCGAAAGATAGCTACCCCTTGCCTAGCATAGACCACTTGGTGGACGCCATTGCTGGCCACACCATATACTCACTTCTCGATGCGTATGCTGGATACCACCAAATTATGATGTGGTTGTTGGATTAGGAAAAGACCAGTTTCAACACCGATGATGGCACTTTTTGCTACATAGCCATGCCATTCGGATTAAAAAAATATTGGTGCCACATATCAACAATTGATAAACAGAATCTTTAAAGATCAGATTGGGAAAAATGTGAAAGTCTACATGGAAGATATGATCATCAAAAGCAAAAGCCCCGAAAAATATCCTGCAGATCTGGCGAAGGTCTTTAACATGTTGAATAAGTTTCGGATGAAGCTCAATCCTAAGAAATGCATTTTCGAGGTGCCTTTGGGAAAATTCCTCGACTTTATAATCTCCCAAAGGGGCATTAAAGCCAACCTTGACAAAATAAAGGCGATCTTGAAAATGCAACCTTCAAGCAGTGTGAAAGATGTTTAGAAGCTGAATGGCAGAATAACAGTCCTTGGAAGGTTCATCTCCTCTTCAGTCAAATGGTGCACCCCTTTTTTCAGGAAATTGAGGAAGAATGAAGCTTTCAATTGGGGATCCGACTGCCAGCAAGCCTTCGATGAACTGAAGAAGTTCCTCACTAACCCACCACTACTCAGCCGACCGCTTCCAGGTGAAAATTTATATCTATACTTGTCGACTTCTGGTGAAGCTATTGCAGATGTCTTAGTTAGGAAAGAAGGAACCCAGTAGCTGTCCATTTATTATGTGAGCCAAGTGCTTAGGGGCGCAGAGTTGAAGAAAGATCCGATAGAGCAACTCATCATTGCCCTTATGATGTGCACGAGAAAGTTAAGGCAATATTTCAAAGTGCACACAATAGTGGTCCATTCAGGTCAACCAATTAGAAAAATTCTCCAGATCCCAGACCTAGAAGGAAAAATGATGGGAAGGGCAATCAAGCTCCAATCGTGGGACGTGAGGTACGAACCCAAAAAAGCAATAAAGGCTCAAGCTTTGGCGGATTTTGTCGTCGAATTTACTGGCAAGGGAATGACCAATCAACCCCAATGTGTAAAATGGGAGATGATAGTGGATGGAGCTACAAACAACACCTAAGGAGGCGCAAGCATTGTAATAATAGGCCCCTTGGAAATTGTCATAAGGTACACAATAAAACTCAGCTTTAAAATTTCAAATAATATGACAGAGTGTGAGGCACTTCTACAAGGCCTGAGTCTGCTCCACATCATCCAACCGGAGTCGGTCATCATCAAAAGCGACTTCCAGCTTGTGATGAGCCAAGTCTTAGGCACCTTCGAGTTAGAGAAGCCAACATGATACAATATTTGGCAAAGATTAAGGCCACATTTAAGATGCTGAAAGAATGTGGATGTGAATGGATCTTACAGAAGGTGCCAAGAGATCAAACAATAGCTGCCGATCGTTTTGCCAAGATGTCTGCTTCCGAGCAAAGCATGATGGAAGAAAACATAACCATTGTCGAGCAACCAACCTTCTTATTAGACAAACCAGAAATGATGGAGATTGAGCCAACTCAAGAAACATGGATGAGCTACATCAAGTGGTACCTACAAATAAAGCAGTTGCCCGAATATAAATTAAAAGTCTGAAAGGTATCCCGCAAATCCCTGAATTATTCTATTATTAATGGTGATCTATTAAAAAAAGCTTTTAGTCACCCATGGATTAAATGCATGATGGAGGAGAAAGGAGACTACATCCTAAAGAAAATCCATGAAGGCATTTGTGGTGCATATGAAGATGGTAGGGCCATGGCAAGAAAAGTACTCTAAATCGGATATTTCTGGCCAAGTATCTTCAAAGATGCCCAGGAAAAAGTAAGAAGATGTCAGCAATGCCAGATTCATGAAAGAGTCATCAGACAACTGGCAGTAGACCAGTAATCGATTGAAATTTCCTAGCCGTTCGACCAGTGGGCCCCGGACATCCTAGGACCTTTTTCTCAAGAAAAAAAGCAAATAAAGCTCCTTCTTGTCGTCGTCGACTACTTCTCCAAATGGATCGAGGCAAAACATCTAGCAACAATAACAATAGAGAGGGTCAAAAATTTTGCATGGAAGGACATCATTTGCAGGTATGGCTTACCCAATGTCTTTATTATAGATAATGGCAAGCAGTTCGACAACTCGGTCTTCAGAAAATTTTGCCGAACCCTCAACATCAGCCTTAAATTCACCTCAGTCACCCATCCACAGAGTAATGGGATGATTGAGATTTCCAATTGAACACTCCTAGAAGGCTTAAAGAAATGATTGGACGAGGTAAAAGGTAATTAGATTGAGAACTACAAAGTGTCTTATGGTCTTACAGGACCTCTCTAAGAGCTGGCACTCATTAAATGCCATTC
Organism: Excoecaria agallocha; assembly: GCA_037975025.1. Classification (NCBI taxonomy): domain Eukaryota; kingdom Viridiplantae; phylum Streptophyta; class Magnoliopsida; order Malpighiales; family Euphorbiaceae; genus Excoecaria; species Excoecaria agallocha. The sequence goes on along the minus strand of CM075809.1, from coordinate 71,721,798 downwards.
TCCCTTGTCTACGGCTCTGAGGCAATGATACCTATAGAGATCGGCCTCTCATCCTATCGGTTCGTATTCTATTCCGACCGAATAAACATCCACGATAGATGCCAAGATTTGGACCTGGTAGAAGAAAAGAAAGAAGATGCCTATGCCAAAATTGTTGGCTCTTCATCATCAGACTCATCCCTCAATTGCAGATGCCTAAGTGGATGCTGTCCTGCTACAATTGAAGAAGGCACTGTCGGTCCAGCAATTGTCAGAAGAGGACGAATGAAGGGAATTACTGCAGCAACATAAGTCGAAGTCGCAGCAGCAGTGGCAGTAACAGAGGATGCAGGAGCACTTGCTACACTCTTGAAAGCACGAACTTCTAAGGCGGGTAAGATTTTCCTCTTCTTAGATCTTCTTTCCTCCTTGGCCAAGCGCTTGGCCTCCCTCTTGGCTCTGGTTCGATCGGCAAGCTTTTTTGTAACATAATCCTTTTTTGCCATTTCGTCCACAGCTGTATTACAGAATCAAACAAGATAAGTATTTTGTTCAAAACAAGTATAATAGATGCACATGTAATGCATGAATTATTAAAATATACGCTCTCCCCTTCACTACCATTGAAATGGTCACGTTTTACATTTTTGCCAGCCTCAAAGCTTTAGGATCCCATTAACGTCGCCAGGAGAAAATTGGAGTCGAAGCGTTATCCTTTCCTCGCCACGGCATCCATCAATTTTTTGATGTCATTTTCGTATAAAGACTCATCGACTGCCTGATCTTTCAAAATGGTGGCCCCTACCGATCGGACGTGGTACTTCAAAACCATTGGCCATACCTACTAAGAAGTATCTCTCCCTGAAGACTTTCATCGAAGATGGGGTAGTGAAGAGTTTTCGCTGCTGTCGGCTGGTAAGTAGTTTTCCGACCTGTCACTCCGATCAAAAATATAAAAGAAATGAGTGAAGAGGTCCAGAGTTGGAGCCACCACTTCTATCTTGCACAGGATCTTGAAGCAGGCCACCATCCTCCATCCATTCGGATGTAATTGATTAGGGGAAATTCCATAACCCCTAAGAAGCGCCACCTCAAATGCACCAAAGGGAAGCCTCATCCCTGTGTCCAAGCTCCATAAGTGGCAGATGAACCATTTGTTCCTTTCATGGCCAAAAGGTTCCTCCGTCACTACTATGGAATCTGGGCAGGCCATCACTGACACTTCTGCAGGGAAATAATACTGCAAAGGAATTCTTGCCACTTCCTCCTCTGTCAATTGCGAAGGATAAACGAGAGGTTCCCGATTCTTGTATTCCTCAAGAAAACTTCTATCTATTGACTTGCTGCTGCTTGAAGCCATCTTTGGTGGAGGGGAGAAGTAAAGAATGTATGTGATGAATGAGAAAGAAAATCAAAGGCAGGAATTCTTTACTTACTTAGGTAATCTCGCAGAAACTCTGAAATCTCCGGAATTTGAAAGCCAAGGATTGTTGCCAAGAGTTTCAAAAAGCAAAGGTTCACAAAGAAAAAATGAGGAAAACTCACACAAAATTCACCTATTTATAGGCAGAAAGCTTCTAGAATACTCCAAGCATCTCTCCACTGGATGACTTCTATGTGTCACCAATCCGTTATTACGTTACGGAGAATGAAGCACTACCTTCGGTGCACGCACAGGCATTAAATGCTAAACAACTGTCTGAAATGAACAGACACGACTCTTCAGATTCGCACCTCTTGAAAATTTAAAAATTTCGCCAAAAATCTTAATTCACCCAATAGGACCCTTCGGAGGGGGGAAAAAGTGATAACCATGGAAAAAATGTTTCTTAAGGCTCAATCAGTCGGTCCAATTATGCTGGCAGGGCCCAAGGCCCATTAACAAAAAAGAGAAAACGTGAGCTGGAAGACAAGACAAAAGGACACGATGTCCAATCGGACTGATGAGATGTCGTGTCCTATCAGCCCACTAACACAAGTTAGCGCCCATACCTTCCACCTGCTCCCTATCACATCGTTGCTCACCTGCTCCAACTGCCAGTTATCACATCCCAAGGTACTTAAGTACCCATCATTTATCTCTTATAAATAGTAAAAAATATAATGGCTCCAAGTATTGAACATCTGAGATCCTCTCTCTAAATATTATCTCTTTAGAAAACTACTAACTTAAGCTTCGGAGTGCTAACGCCTGATCCAACCAGGCACTCCTTCTTGCAGGATCAGTTGCTCGACCGAACAAACCAGCTGCCAGTTCTCCTTCTCAGATAAAGTCATTTTAGGCTTTATCAATTATTATGATTATGATTATTATCATCATCATCATCATCATCATCATCATCATCATCATCATCATCATCATCTCATAGTTTATATTTTGTTTATTTTTTTACTTTCTTTTTTATTTTATTGTTCCACTTCATGCATTTAACTTATGTTTGTAAGTGCAACTGGATGAATATAACACAATAGGCTTTTTAGGTATTTTCTTTAATTTGTACTTAATTAGTTTTCATTATTTATTTATTTATTTATTATTTTGGATATGTAATAAAAAAGGAGTTTCTTGACCGCTAAAAGGAAAAATCACATAAAAATATTTATATTAAATAATTGGATTTTTTATTAATAAAACTGGACAAATATCCTGTTTTAAGCCTAAAAATCACACATGTAACTAATAAGTTTCATAAAAAATATAAAATTATTTTGTACATAATTAATTAATATGTGATTTTTTCTAATAAAATGGGATCACTCATCCCACTTTTAATCAAAATGCACCAAAAAAACCTTTTTGTAAATATGTTTATTTATTGCTTAGCGGATAGTATTTTATTTTACTGATTTATATGCCATGCTTTACAGCTTTCCAAATTTGATTGAGTGCACTTTTATTTTTATATGCATAATTATTCGCGTGAGAAGAGAGATAAAATAATTAAATTGAAAGCCCAATTATAGTTCACTAATCAAAGGTATAAATAAGAGTGAGTTTCTAAGCCTTCTTTGGTTTTTGGCCTCATAAGGTTGAAATATTATTTTTCAATATTTTATTGGATGTTGACTCATTTATACCTACCTCATGGTACCCAACATAAAAGCATACCGATCACTCAGTTTGGAAGACATTTTTGTCTAGCCAATCCTAAAAGTGGATGATGGTCCAGATGGAATGGTCATTATCCTGTGCGCACATTCTCATAAAAAGCACATGCGTTATAAGGGGTATCTAATAAGATAAGACCGATAGGATTGTCTCATCAAGTGAACTTTTTGCACCCCTCTAGCATGTACCCAAGGCGGAGTGGTGCTATGCCTCTAGTGGTTTCGGCCTTTTAGCCAATTGGGCTTTACTTCTTATTGGCTTAATTGTTTATGAAATATTGGGGTATTATCAATTATTAACAACCAATTTCTTCCTAACATCTATTCTAAAATAAAGTAATATTACCAAATTTCTTTTATATCTTTTTATTTATCATTGTTGTTTAATTTTCTAAATTTTTTTTTCATATTTAACACTATAATTAAAGTAATCATAAATATCTCATCTACTTAGTTTGTACTTTGAAACAAAGTAAAATTTTTAGAATTTTTATTTTTCTCAACTAAACAAGTTTGTATTGTTTTCTAAATATGGAAAAAATAAAATATATAATTTAGATTTGGAAAAAAAATCAATTAATTTAAACATTTACTTTAAAATATTGTAGTAAAATATTTTATTCATGATATAGTGATTGAAAATTCAACGTATAAAGTAACAATTATTGCTAAGGGATTATTGAAGAAAGTGTTAGTTTACAAATAAGTTCTCTTATAATACATAATCACTATGTTCATTTCAAAAACAAAATTTTTACAAATAAATAAGCAATTCATTTTTATAGTTTACAATAACTAACAATACTAAAAAAAAACCAAAACTTACAACACACATGCATGTGTGTGTGTGTGTGTATATATATATTCCTTTTTTCTAACAAAATTCTCTATAGTTTAACCCCCATTATACATGCTTTTAGGGCTCATTCGATTTTTTCATGGATCATTTTGAACGAATCATAAACATATTATCTTACAATCGAATTAGATTAGATTAGATTCAGGAATTAAATATAATTATGCCAGCTTTAGTATTGATTGGATTGGAATGCATAAATAATCCAAACCATTTTGTTTTCAGATTGGATGGAATTTACAATAACCTTCTATATATAGTGATTGAACGTAAAAATATCAACTTGCGTCAAGGAAGCATTGACCTCCATTCATTAGCCGGATAATTACTTTTGTATTATCATATGTGATTAGTTTCATTTAATTACTAGCACCGACCTCCATTCATTAGCTAGATAATTACTTATGTATTATCATATGTGATTAGTTTCATTTAGTAGATTGTGACCATTGTATTTCATAAAAACTTGATCATCAGGTTACATGAATGAAAAGAAAATAGAACATAACAAACTAAAAAAAATCATAGAGGGAGAGTTGCCCTAAAATGGATTTTAATCACTAACAATTTCAAACTTTTGAGTCGCCAGCACCCAGATATGTACACTTTCATTACAAAAACCATCAAATAGATACATCCCCCACTGTCACCAACAAAAATATCTAGTAATACCTTTGCAACTACTGTGAAGTATAAGAAGGGCAAAATTGTCAATTATGTTATCATTCTGTTATTTTAATTATAGTTGGTAAGGTAGTTGGTATTGGAATTGCTATTTCAAAATTTGTAATTTTTGGGTGAGCATACATTACATGTGCACTTGTCATCATTGCACAGCTATCCACCTTTTTTTTTCTCCTATATAGCTATAACGTCCCTTTTGGGACCACAATAATTAATATATATCTAAATATTCCCTTCTTTTCTCTCTTCCTTCTCTCTCCCAAATCTACCTTTTATCTTATCTATTATCTCTTTCACTCTTTTCTTCCTCTATTCTTCTCCAATTTCTCTCTAATTTCTATAAGGTTTCTTAGCCACTAACAACCATTAATCAATTGTTAGGATTAGTCCTAATAACTGGTATTAGAGCTAGACACGATTCCCTAAGAATGAGTAAGAATGCCACTACCAAGAAGGAAAAGGGAGACACTGCTGAAAAATCTGCGGCTTCCATAGAAGAAGTTGAAGAGGACCTACATAGCCTAGATTCTAGATTGGAGGAGCAAGGGGGCTACTATCTACAATAGTTAAAAGCTAAGTTTGGGACCTTGTAGTTCTAGCTCCAAGAGATGCAATAGGAGCTAAATCAACTTAAGGGCTAATCAAAAGAAGTATCAAAGCCAATATAAGGAGCTCAGACTTGAGAACTAGAGGTTTGTAGCTTATTTGGCTCAGCTTGTCCAAGGTAATCCATCAACCCATACCCATATCACCCCTGTTTTCACCTCGCAACATGCCTTACCATCTAGGATTAATGTTAGGCTAGGGTTACTGCCTAGACCAGCAGATAATGAAGGATCAAAATTAGGGGGACTAGGAAGAACTTATTTCAATAAACTCCTACCTAAGTATGAGTTGCCCATATTTGAAGCAAGGGATGCTAGGTCCGGGATTGGTAAATGCAGAAAGTACTTTCAAATTTATGAAGTACCAGGGGATAGCCAAATAGATTTAGTTTGTCTATTTTTGGTTAGGAAAGTTGAGGCCTAGAAAAAGTAACTTAGAAGGAGTTTGCTAAAGCTTTACACTTTATGTTTAGAGAAAGTGGTGATCTGGATGAGGTGGAAGAATTCCAAAAATTAAAGCATACCTCTACCGTACAGGCGAACTAAGATAGGTTGAAGAACTTAAATTAAAACTGGAGTCTTCACTTAGCATATTGACCCCCTATTATGTCAGCTGCTTCATTAGGGAATTAAAAGAGGAAATCATGTGTGTGGTTAGGATGTTTAGTCCTAAAGACTTGTATCCAGCCATAACTCAAGCTAAGCTCCAAAAGAAGTACTGAGAGGCCATTAAACCAAGAACATTCCTTAGAACTTTTAACCCCAACAGACCCTACAACACTTCTCCCCAACTCAGTCAATACAGACCCAAAACCACTAACCCCACCCCAAACATAACCACTCCAAGTAGTAACCATAACTTTCACACCAAAAGAATCCTTGGTAGCTACTACAAGTGTGGTGATAAATACTTTTCAAGGCATAAGTGTAGTAATAAGAAGTTGCTAGCCATACACACCTCTGAGGAAATAAAAATAGAAGAAGAGTGGCAAGAAGTGGAAGAGCCAGCCCCGGATGAAGAAGAAACAACCCCAAAGCAAGTCTAGCTCTCAATACATGCAGTAGATGGTAGGCTAAGTGACAACACCCTCAAGATTAAAGGGCAATTATAAGGCAAGCCAATTATGATGTTGATTGATAATGGGAATACCCATAACTTTGTGGACTCCAAGTTGGTTAAGGACTTAGAGCTATGTATAACCAAAGTGGCTCCCGTTACAGTCATTATGGCATATGGTAGAAGATTCCAAGTCTAAGACAAACGCAACCACAACACTTGGCATATGCAGGGTTGCCAGTTTTAGTTCAGTTTTAGGGCTTTTCAACTGGGTGACAATGATATTATCATTGGTGTTGACTAGATGAAAGGCTTTCATCCATTCGCCTTTGATTTTGCCAAACCAACACGCACCATCATCAAATATGGGAAGCCTCTAGTTTTGAAGGGACTTAATGAGCAGGCCTCATTAAAAATGTTATTTGCAAGGGTTTACCTCCAAACTTTTTTACATTACAGCTACACAAACTATTTTAGAAAACCCTAAACCTCTTATTTTCCCTATTCCACTTCCAATACAGAAATTCCTCACTCAATACCAAGATGTATTTAGTACTTCTACCAACTTACCACCCTAAAGAACCCATTATCACTCCATTCATCCAAGCCTAACATCCAACCTGTTGATATTAGATCCTATAGATATTCTCACCACTAGAAAAATGAGATAGAGAGATTGGCTTAGGAGATGTTGACCAACTCCATCATCCAGCCAAGTTCCAATCCATTTTCTTCTCTTATCCTTTTGGTGAAGAAGAAGGATGGCATATGGAGATTATTTTGTATAGATTATAGGGAACTGAACATGTTACCGTGAAGGACAAATTCCCTATTCCAGTGGTTGAGAATTTGATAGATGAGTTAAATGGGATAACTATGTTTACCAAGTTGGACCAAAGGGCATGATACTATCACATCAGAATGCATACCCAAGACAGCTTTTAAAACCCAATCAGGACATTATGAGTTCCTGGTAACTGGCACATTCCAATCCCTTATGAATTCTATCTTCAAACCCTATTTAAGGAAATTTGTTTTAGTTTTTTTTATAACAACCTAGTTTATAGCCCTACTGCAAAGCAACATGTAACCCACCTCCAAATTGTCCTTGATCTCTTAACAACCCATAGGCTATATGCTAAAGAGTCCAAATGTGAAATAAGACAGCCTCAAGTCTCCTATTTGGGCCATGTAATTTTTGGGATAAGGGTTGCTTTTGACCTTTGTAAGAGTGAAGCCATGGTTACTTGGCATGTTCCAAGGTTATGGGATTGTTAGTAAGCCACTCACTGACTTGTTAAAAATAACAACTTCTATTGGAGTCTAGCAGCTTAGGCTGTAATGCCCTTATATCACTAAAATATCTGTATACAAAAAAGATTAAAGAAGTAAAGCAATTTGACAATCCCTTACTAAATGGTTTGGTTACTCATATTATCAATATGGAACTAATTTAGTCATACTATATGCTATTACACCATTCAATTTACATATTCATATGCTATGTTAAAACATTGATACTTAATTACATTAATTGTTTTTATACACATTACAAAAAGGGTCTACCATATTGCATAGCCAAGTTAAATACCCCAAAATAAACTTCAAGAATCCCCCCTCTTATGGCTTAAGGATGTCGACTTGGAAAACTTGACCTTAACCGTGGGTTCCTAGGCAAGAAAGCACCCATACTGAGGGACGACTTAAAAGAGAAGTAAATCGTGAAATTGAGTTCCCAGTAAAGCTAACGATAAGAATGTTGTGATAAAGCAATATAACATAATTTTTGCACACTAGGAGAGCATATAAATCTAGCATTAACCTTGTCTCTAACATGTACTAATTAATAATTAGCTTACATTCCTAGTAACACTTGTAGTAATGAAATCAATAGAAATGTTAGCATTTCAACATTTCAATATTTCATTGCTTTATTATTGATAATATATTTATTACTCTCTTCTAGATATATTGTTTTAATTACTAGAATTTTCAATTCATGATGAGTAATTAAAACACTAGATATTGTCATGTAGTATCTTTCACTAGAGACATGAGTCAATACACTACATACTGATTGGCATCAAAATACTAGACACCTTTCGGTGCCACACTAGTAGTTGCGGTCCATACCACTGTATAGGCATGCTCAAATATAAATATATTCATTCTTAAAGCATTTAAGCATTTAAACACCGTCACTCTCATATACTATATAAATGTATCGTTAGACTTGTTCAAGTATGCATCGAGATGAATTTTAGAACATATTAATTAGCTTACAACAAATTCACTCAATTTGACTAGCATTCACATCAGAAGACACTTATAGTGTATTTTCTCATATTAATATACCTTATAATTATATTTCTCAATAGTTTATAAATGAAACCATGATGGTATATATAAAATATACATATAATAAACCTCATTTCACCTCTAAAAACATGTTATCAAGGTTACATTGACGTCCCATAAGGGTTGGATGAATTTCGATAACTTTCGAGCGAGATTTGGCAATATTTTGGGATTGCATGCAGTAACCCAGCTGAGATGTCATTCAACTCAGCCGAATTGGAGCATTTTGCTTGATCAAAATACAAGTGACCCTGCTGAGATAGCTTTTTACTTAGCTGGGTTGATGAAAAAAAATCAGAAATCAACAGACATATTTCTCATTTTCAACTTGTACAACAATTTTGACCTAGAAAATATGATTTTTATGAAAAACTTCCTTCTAGACAATTGTTCCACTATATCTCTAGTTTCTATAGAATAAAAAATATCATGCAATTATGACAACTATACAAGGAGAGATACACAAACCTATACAGATTGCTCCAATTGACAATGCAGTAGCCATTATACAATTTCAATTCAAAATTCGATAGTCTTAGAGACAGAATCCATTTTAAATTTCTCATACAAACTTTTAGATCTATGTCTTAGCTTTCATTTCCAACTGGAATCACTCCTTTTAAAGGCCTATAAAATGAGATACAACTAAAATTCCGAAACTAATTTAGGTGAACCAAAAACCAGAATTTAAATTATTCATCATTTCAAAGCTTAAATCAATTTTCTAACACATAAACCAACCTCAATTCTCTCATTAACCATTAAAATCATACCAAACATCATATTAATATCATCTAAAATGTGCTTATAAAGATAATTAAGGAAGGAGGTTCCCATACCTCTAGATGCTCAAATCCTCTCTTCAATCCTTGACAACCTCATTTCCCCTCTTTTTGCTAAGTTCTCCTTCTACACCCATAGCTTACATTTTTTATCCTCCATTTTATCTTACTTAAATTAAGTTACGAAGAATTTAAAGCAAGAAGGAAAAATAGCAGAAAAAGCTTACCTTAAGCTTTCTTAATCTATAAATTCCATTTCCTTCTAATGAAAATTCTCTAACCATATAAAAGATAGAAAATGAAGGGAAAATGGCAGGAATTGATGAAAAGAAAGTTGAAAAACTATCCCCAAATGGTCGGCTACCCAAATTCAAGTCAAAACTCACTTTACTTTACATCTTTCGGAGGGATTTGGTGGCATTCTCCTGTGGGCCACTTGTGGCTCTTAAGAGAACTTCCACTTTAATCCCTCAATCTAAATCTTCTTTTAAACCTTTCCTTTAATTAATTATTTCATTCAATTTAGTCTTCATATTAGACCTCTTAAACATACACATACATGTCAGAATGTTAAATTACCAAATTACCTATGCCTTTTCCATTATTATCCATTAAGTCTCTCTCTCACATTTTCTTTGCCTCCACAAACATGCCAATACACTCATATTCTCTTAAGGTACATATTGGGGCCTTACATAGGCAGCCTTTGACCATCTTCAAAAGTTAATGTCCCAAGCCCCCATTCTAGCACTGCCCAATTTCCAGCAACCCTTCACCCTAAAATGTGATACCAGCAGCACAAGCCTAGGTGTTGTCCTCCTACAGCAGAATCATCCCATTGCATATATCTCTAAACCTTTTGGCACTAGAGCTTAGCAATTGTTAGCTTATAAGAGGAAACTACTAGTTATCACCCATGCAGTCACTAAATGGAGGCATTACTTGGAACAAAGCCCCTTCACCATTAAAATTAATCATAAGAGCATCAAGTATCTCTTAGAATAAAGGTTGCACAACTATATTCAGATAAAAGGTATCACTACGTTGTTGGGACTAGATTACACTATTCTCTACAAAAAAGGCATTGAAAACAAGGTTTCTAATGCCCTCTCTAGGAAGTTTGAAAAATCCCAAACCTTTAACCTTTTAGTCATTACAATACTTACACCTACCTGGATTGATGAAGTTTTCTTGTCTTGCTCTGTTGATGACAAGGTCCAATCCATCATCCAGTAACTAGCCATTTTCCCATCCAACCTACCTAACCACACACTGCATGGAGGGTTAATTGGATATAAAGATAGGCTTTACATTGTTTCCCATACAACCCTTAGGCAATAGCTGCTCAATGTGTACCATAACTCACCATTTTGAGGCCATTATGGCATTAGAGGTACTCTAACCTGGCTCAACAGACTTTTTATTGGCCTGTTATGTAGAAACAAGTCGTTCAATAGGTCACTAAATGTGATACTTGTCATAGGTGTAAGAAAAAATCTATAGTAACACTTGGGTTACTTCAACCCCTGGCCATTCTAGCCAAGCTTTGGGTTCACATTTCTATGGATTTTATTGAGAAGTTACCTAGGTCAGGAGGCTATAATATTATGTAGATTTTGTGGAACTTAAGATTTTCTATTATCTCAAAATTACCCTAAAATAATGATACAAGGGTATATTTATAAGTGTACAAGTAGTAAAAGAAAAATTACTATTCTACCCTTAATTACGAACTATCTAACAAAATAGATTAATCAACACTCCCCCTCAAGTTGGTGCAAAAATATTACACATACCCAACTTACAAACTATGGCATGGAAAGCTTGACTACCAAGTCCTTTTGTGAAAACATCAGCTAATTGTTTGTCCAATGTTACATGAAATAGGCTTAAAATACCATCAGATAATTTTTCTTTGATGAAGTGTCGATCAATTTCGATATGTTTTGTCCTATCATATTGAACTGGATTATGAGTAATACTGATTGCAACTTTGTTGTCACAATACAAAAATAGTCGGTCTTTTTCAGCCAAATTTAACTCTGCTAATAACTTCTGCAACCATAACAACTCACAAACACCTTGAGCCATAACTCTATATTATGCTTTTGCACTTGATCTTGCAACTACACTATGTTTCTTGCTTCTCCAAGTGACTAAATTACCTTCCACAAATGTACAATAACCAGAGGTGGATCTTCTATCATATAAAGATCCAGCCTAATCTGCATCTGTGAAGGCTTCAATTCGTAGATGACCATTTTTTGAAAAAAGAACACCTATTCCTGGAGCTGATTTTAAATACCGTAAAATGCCAAAAACAACCTATTGATGAGATTCTCTAGGATCATGCATAAACTGACTCACCAAGCTAACTGCATTAGCAATATCTAGTCTAGTGTGAGATAGATAAATATACCAACCAATCTTTGATATCTGCCCTTATCAACTAATCCTTCAGTTCCTGTTTGTAACTTATGGTTACTTTCAATCGGTGTATCTGCTAGTTTGCATCCCAACATACCAGTTTCATCCAAAATATATTTTCTTTGAGAAATGAAGATCCCTTTGGTTGATCTGACAACTTCAATTCCCAAGAAATATTGTAGCTTCCCAAGATCCTTGATTTCAAACTCTTAAGTTAAGAGCTTCTTCAGTCGAACCATTTTTTTATCATCCCCTGTCATCACTATGTCATCAACATAAACAATAAGAAGAGTGATCTTACCCTTGGAGTGCCTCATAAAGAGGGTATGATCAGCATTACTTTGTTGATAATCAAAAGATATCATAACTTTGCTAAATCTGTCAAACCAAGCTCTCGGAGATTGTTTCAACCCATACAAGGCTTTCTTCAGTTTACACACCTTCCCTTGAGTTCTCTCATCATTAAAACTATGAGGAATCTCCATATAAACCTCTTCTTCCAGGTCCCCATGCAGAAATGCATTCTTCACATTAAATTGCAACAAATTCCAATCAAAGTTAGTTGCACATGATAGCAAGATTCTAATCATATTCATTTTAGCAACTGGTGCAAATATATCCTGATAGTCAACTCCATAAGTCTGGGTGAATCCCTTTGCCACTAATCTAGCTTTAAATCTTTCAATTGAACCATCAACTTTTTGTTTTATTGTGAACACCCACTTACAACCAACTAACTTTTTGTTTGGAGATGCAACTAGTTCCCAGGTTTCATTTTTAGAGAGAGCTTTCATTTCTTCAACCATAGCTTCTCTCCACTTTGGATCCTTGATAGCTTCTCTCCAATCATGTGGAATAGATATAGAGGAAAGAGACAAGACCAAGGCTCTATAGGAGGGAGACAAAGAATCATAAGAGACAAAATTAGAGATGGAATATTTTGTATATGACCTAACTCCTTTTCTTTGAGCAATGGGCAAATTTAAATAAGAATCAAGAAATAAATTAGAATCAAGAAGTGACTCACCCGAGGATTCTGGCAGTGTAGAATGCATAATAGCTTCTTCAAACCTATTCTTCTTCGAGTATCTCAACAAGTCAGGTCTATCTAAACGACCAACAATATTCTCATTCTCCTCTCCCTGACCATCAACATTCTGCTCCCCCTTGACATCAACCACATTCTCCTCCTGAACAACAATCTCTTCATTTTCCCTTTGAACTAGATCATAAGGTAGCACGGGTATATTCATCACCACTTCTTCACTATTCTCCCCCTGAAGAGGTGATTGTATAATGCCAAAATAAGGTTCAGACTTCCGAAAGATAACATTCATACTCACATAGAATTTTCTAAATGGACGATGATAACACTTATATCCCTTCTGAGTTGGAGAATATCCAACGAACACACATCTCAATGCTCTCGGATCTAATTTCCCAACATTCCTAGTATGAACAAAGCAAACACATCCAAAAATCTTTGGTGGAACGGTATAGCCAGTTTTCTCGGTTAAGACTTCTACAGGAGTCCTAAAATTAAGAGCTTTGAGAGGCATTCGATTAATAAGATAGGCAGCCGCTAGTACAGCATCCCTCCAATATGACTTTGGAACATGCATAGTAAACATAAGAGATATAACAACTTCTAACAAATGCCTATTTTTTCTTTCAGCTACACTATTTTGAGCACTAGTATAAGGACAACTAATTTGGTGAATAATCCAATGAGACTCCAAATAAGTACCAAACCTACTATCCATATATTTTGTCCCATTATCAGACCGCAAAATTTTTATTTTAGCATCAAATTGGGTGTGAACCATTTTATGAAAAAATTGAAAACAAGAAAAAACATCACTGGCTTTATTATCACTCAAAGAATAAGAGTTTTTAATATATTTAGCATACTCACAAGCATCACAAGATAAAGAATCAAACCGAGTTCTAGCAAATAAACTAGGATATAGTTTTTCTAAAACAAAAAATGACGGATGCCCTAATCGTCTATGCCATTGAATGATATCCCGGTTGACATCTTGATACCCCCCCAAAAAGAGCCAACTCTTGACTGTGTTCCAGCATATATAAGCCATCATGCTCTCTACCACTACTAATCCTTTTCCCTGTTTAAAGATCCTGAAAGATACAAAAATTAAAAAAAAAATCAACCTTACAGTTAAGAGTTTTAGTGATAACACTGATAGATAAAAGATTGATAGGGAATTGAGGAATATGAAGAACATAAAATAATTTAATATTAGGAGTACAAATAATAGAACATGTCCCAGAAATAGGGGTTAAAGACCCATCAGCCATCCTGACACTCCCTTTTTAAACAAGAAAAGTAGTTAAAAAAGCCTTTAGAAATGCCTGTCATATGTCAATTCGCACCAGAATCAATAATCTATGAGTTATGATGAGAAAAAGTAATACCTGACTTGACCAAATTAGAAGTAGCACTGGAGAAAGGGGTAAGCTGAGACAGGAGACGCCTGAAATGCAAAATCTCATCAAAAGAGAGACTCTCAACTGAAGCTAACTCTTTAGATGATTCCACTGTTTTTAACACATGTGCTTGAGCCCTTGTTGGATTAATTCATTTTACCCCACGGCCCCTACTAGGTCTCCCATGCAACTTCCAGCAAGTCTCTTTAGTGTGCCTTGGATTACCACAATAATCACAGTGTAAATGATCTTTATCAGAAAGAAAACCTTTTGGTTGCTCAAGAGAGGTATGGGCAATCAAACTTGACTTGTCAATAGGTCCAGTATAAAGCATAGCACTTCTTCTAGTCTCTTCCCGCTGGATTAAAGAGTGTTCCTCCTCAAGTGAAGGAAAAGGAGTTCTGCCAATAACTTGAACTCGTACTTGATCAAATTTAGGATTTAAACCAGCCAAAAAATCATAAACCCTCACCTTTTCAATCATCTTTTGAATCAACACCACATCATCAACACATTTTGCTTGAAAATTTCGATAATAATCCAGTTTCTGCCATAAACTACCCAGCTGAGAGAAATAATTTGAAACAATAAGCTCACCTTGTTTTGTACCATGAACTTTATTCCTGAGCTCAAAGATACGAGCATCATTTCTCATTCGAAAATAAGTAGTTTTTGCAGCTTTTCATATCTTCTTTGCAGTGTCAAGCAATAAATACTGTTTAGAGATTTTAGAATGCATAGAATTCAGGAGCCAAGACATAACCAGTGAATTATCTTAGTCCCATTGATTAAAATTAGGATCGGTGACAGATAGTGGTTTTTTACTTCCATCAATATAAACCTGCAACCTTCTAGCCTTGATCGACAATAAACATGACCTAGACCAGGTTAAATAAGTACTGCTCCCCTCAAGTTTAACTGAACTAATTTGAGAATAGAAACTGTCATTAATGGGATAATATTTCTCAATTTCTTTATGATCATCCTTAATATTTGACATAATGGAAATGCCAAAAAAAGAATAAAAACCAGTTGGAAAAAATAACCCAGAAAATAGAACTTGTTCACGTGTGACCCAGAAACTAAGGAAGTCGAAAGTCACCGGAGATCAGTGGGTTAGAAGCAAAAAAGGGCGGCGAGCAGATTGGAAGAAAAAAATGGCAGCAAAAAGTGGCCGGAGGTGGAGCCACGCGCCTCACACGCCGGTGCGTGGAGAACAGATAGAAAGTAATGGGCGGTGCGTGTACTCACGCATGGCTTCTGACGGCACCAAAAATCAGGGTACTGGCCGAACTTGACCCGATCTATCTTCCTGTGGGGGTATTGTCGAAAGAGAAAGGCTAAAATACGACCTTTTAGACTAGCCGGAAAAAAAGGTTATCGAAAATTAACCAACTGCGGAAGGAAGTTAACTCGACCTTTGAAACGGCAGTGGCTCTGATACCATGTAGATTTTGTGGAACTCAAGATTTTCTATTATCTCAAAATTACCCTAAAATAATGATACAATGGTATATTTATAGGTATACAAATAGTAAAAGGAAAATTACTATTCTACCCTTAATTACAAACTATCTAACCAAATAGATTAACCAACATATTATTATAGTAGTAATGGACAGATTCTCTAAGATGGGTCATTTCCTTCCCTTGGCTCATCCCTTTAATGCTGCCACTGTTGCTCAAGTTTTTATAGATAATGTCTTCAAGCTACATTGCATGCCGGCCTCTATTGTATCGAATAGGGACAAGTTATTTTCTAGAGGAATTTGGCAAGAATTGATGAAGTTGTTAGGCGTAAAGCTGCATTTCACAATAGCTTACCACCCTTTGTCTAATGGGCAGACAGAAAGGCTCAACAGGTGCTTGGAATGTTGTCTAAGGTGCATGAGTTTTCACAAACATAGCAAATGGCTCAAATGGTTAAACTTGACTGAATACTAGAACATCGCTTTTCATTTAACCATCAAAATAAGCCCATATTAGGCAGTTTATTGACAACCCCCTTATCTACCTGCTATCCCTTCTCTTCCAGCATCTATAGCAACAGTGGGAGAATAAATGTAGTCTAAAGAAACCATGAACTCCTTCCTCAAGGAGTAGTTAGCCTAAGATAAAGCAGTATATGGATAAAGAAAGAACTGAAAAAGAATTTCAAATAGGGGACCTGGTATACCGTAAGATCCAATCCTACAGACAACTAACCTTGGCTGTCATTAAATCCCTTAAGCTAACAACAAGGTACTATGGGCCTTACAAGATGTTAGCTAAAGTTGGATTTGTTGCTTACAAGCTGAAATTACCATCCAATTGCATGATACATTTTATCTTACATGTTTCCCTCCTCAATAAGAACTTGGAGACCACAACATTCCTTTACCCTTCCTGCCACCCCTCATTGATGAGAATTCTTCTTCCAACCTGAAAAAAGTGCTAAATACCATAACTCTCCTCTTGGGGGCCACATCAAACAACTTCTAATCCAATGGCAAAAGCTACCCTCCCTTGACTTCATTTGGAAAAATGCTCACTACATCCAGTATTAGTTTCCAGCCTTTTTTACTTCTTGAAGATAAAAAGTTTCTTAAAGGTAAAATTGTCAATTCAATTATTATTATGCTAATTCTATTAATTTCTATTATTTCTAATTTCTATTATTTTAGTTATAATTGGTAAGGTACTTGATACTATAATTGCTATTCCCGAATTTGTTATTTTCGAATGAACATGGATTACATGTGCATTTGCCATTGATGCACAGCTGTCCACCTTTTTTTTCTCCCATATAGTTGTACCATCCCTTTTGGGACCATAATGACTAGTACATATATAAATATTCCTTTTTTTTTTCTTTTCTCTTCCTCTCTCCCAAACCTATCTTTTGTCTTATCTATTCTCTCTCTTTTCTTCTCTTCTCCAATTTCTCTTTAATTTCTACTGGATTTCTTACCCACTAACAGCCATTAATCAATTGTTAAGATTAGTCCTAACAACTACCCACCCAATCAAGATGTTCACCATAACGAGGTTATGAAACCCAATCAGCGATTGAGCAAACAGCAAGAGAAGGAACCTTTTATTGCTCACCAAACAGCCTAAAAACAAAAAGAGTAGCACTTCACAAATCGCCAGCAGAGCGTTTGGGAACTTAAATTTTCTCCTATCTGCACCTTAATACATGCTATTTTTTATTACGTACTAGTATTAATCATACTACTCTTAACTTAGATTTTGATTTAAACGGAGAATTCAACAAAAGGTGAAAAAGAAATGAAAAACAAGGGAATCAAACCAAAGCAATTAGAGCTTATAGTGCAAGTACTTGGTATTAAATAGTTATACCTCAGCTGTAATTGAAATGATTTATCTGCTACATTTGCAATGCTGTACAGTCCACCTGCATAGTCCACCAGCATTGGTTTTATGTTATTTTACATGCTCGGGATGGTTCTCGTAATCCAGAAAGTGATACCTTCAAGTTAATGTAATACCAACGAGGGATTTTGACCCTATTTTTCTACATTCAAAATTTAACGTTTTCCTAAGATCGGCCTTTCATTCTCCCCAACCACTTGATGAATTTGGAAACTCATGTCCATAAAATCAATAATTGAAAAAGAAATGGTTGACAATAAGATTTCCTCAAATGCTACTGCTGCTGCTCATATATCTGTAAGTATGCCTCAGATAGTGCAACCATTTGAGGAAGAGTTTCAGAAACATGCAGATCCTGCATCTCATACCTGGAAAACATATAAAATAAATACATAAACACAAACCAAAACATTAATGCATGTAGTTGTTAATTATTTTCAAATCCACAACAGATGAGTAATAAAATTACCAAAGCTCTTCAGATTTCCGCTGCACAAAAACTCTGTAGAATCCCTCCTTGGGTTTTCCATCATGAACAATATTGGCAATTAAATCATACTTCGAGCGCAATTTCTCATTCTCTTTAGGCAATGGCAAAGGAATATAATCCTTCAGCTCCAAGTTCTTCACAGGAAAGTTAACTGCAATATTAAAATCAGTTAGCATAAAGCTGCGCAAACCAAGCCAAGTTCCATGCATTTGTTGGCATTCCAAGATTCACAATTCAAATCCCAAATAGCTCACCTAAAGTTGGATTTTTCTCAATGAAGAAGTTGTTCTTCTTAAACCGCTGCATGTGGAGAATTAAATACTGTGGCAATCTAGTGACTCGGTATTTCATCCGAGCTGCACGAGGACGGACAACTTCAGTAACCATCTCACCATCAAATTTCTTCAAAATATTGAACAGAGGAACCTAAAATATAGCACAAGTAAATTAAACTTTACTCCCTTGATACAAACATGATATCTAATGAAGAAAAAGTACTTGAGCAGACAAATCAAAAAATGGAGATGCTACAGAAATGCAAATAAATTTTAACAGCGAGAGAGAGAGAGGGGGGGGGGGGGGGGGGGGGGAAGAGGGGAGGGTAGGGGACCCTCACCCAAATCCAGTCCTCTAGATTACTTGTGCCCATTTCATTAGAGCACCCAATACAAGATGCCAATATGACAATAAGAAACCTAACCACATTTCAGCCTTTTCCTTCAATTTAACTGCTTCAACCCTGCTGCAGTGCATGAAACTGAATCGTCAAATTTAACTGTTCTCAGTTCACTGCAAACATTATAGCTAACAGAACTATGATTAACTGTTAACTTTGAACCCTTGACACAGGATATTGAGGCCATTTCAACTCCCCAAATCCAACCAGCATTCTCTTTGTTCAACTCCCCATCACCACCAGCACCAAACTCCTTAACCTCCGCTACGACCACCACACATCCAGCAGCCTTCTAACCTAGCAAGCTTGAATGAACAACATGCAAAAGTCAAGAAAGAAAAAAGGTTGCCTGGTCATCATCTAATTTATCCCTAGCAACAAGCAATCTACACCAGAAGCATCACCATTATTTCACAAGGCCACCTCAACAATTCAGGAACTCAGCTATCAAGGTATAAAAACTTGCTAAAATCAGAGACACCAGCTAAGCTTTGGTCTCAAATGGCTGCAAATAAATACAAGGTCATGCACTTGGTGTCTTGCCATCGCAGCTACCAGCAAATTGGAATTCTAATTTCCCTGAGTGTAAAGGAAACGGGCATTTTATAACAAATCAAATACACAATATAAGTTTCAGGGACTGCATTCCGTAAAGTAGAAGTCCACAAGATTGAATATTAACAATTTTTATTGTTCAACATTTGATGTTTAGTTTTGCATATGCTATGATATCTTTTGCTTTCACGGGCAACTCTTGGACCTATTTCCAAATTCTCATTTATATTCAGTCAAAACTATGGGCATTATGTTGCCAATACCATAAAGTAAACTAGCAGAAAGGATAATCAATCATCCTGGCGGAACTCCAACGCAACATTAGGGGTAAAAAATCCTCAAGTCTATATCAGTAAGACACAATAACAGTATGACAGATCTAGAAGAAATTACTATAAGGCAAATCCATAGAATCCATCATACAGCCTATATGTGCAGGAATTTGACCCAGCTACTAAATGTTAACTTCCAAGAAGGAAGCACCTTCATATTCATTTCAGAACAAGAAATCTCTTGTATGCCAACCTTGAAGGCAATCAGATATCAACTGATTCTGCCTAGTTTGAAAGAATATAACTACAATCCAAAAATCTACCTACTTTTTAGATGTAGGCAATAAGAAACATAAACGAAATAAAATAAAATCAAGTTTTAAGTACTTGAGACACTTAGCACTATGGTATAAGTTTAAATAGAGAGCTTCTTCAGAATACTAACAAGTAATCTTCCATCTTTATAGGATGGTAGAAGCATGTAATAAAATTAGCCACAATTATCTTCTAGTCAAAGGATATTTTTAGTTTCCAGCAGCATTAGAACACTCCTGATATAATATCTTAAAATGTCATTATTCATTGGGAAAACATTTTGTCCTCATTCCCCAAGACTGGGGAATCCAAATTTTTAGAAGATTTAAATTAGTTTTTGAGGGTCTAATGTATAAGGTACAAGGTCCTTCAGCATGTATAAATATCAATGCCTGTAATGCTTCCAATTAGTTTTCAAGGAATGACATAATCACAGAACTTGGACCCTATAACTTGCCATTATTTGCTGCCTAGATACCCTTAGTTACAAAAGTATGAGCAGTTTATGGAGTTCTTGACACATTCTATCCATCATATAAAGGTACCATCTGAGCTCAATAATAAGACTTCTGTACAGCGAGGATTTGTTCATTATCATGGCCATTGAATCTCCATAATTTTCAGTGGTTCTAAATCCATAATTTAAGTATGACCATCAAACTTCACACAACTATGGCATTCTCACCTGATTCAACCCCCACCCACAAAAAAATAAAAGGAGGAAATTTAACATGGCAAGGAAATTCAATAACATTCTATACGAGTAAGCTAAAAAATAAGTTCAATAAACCTTGATTTCTTTCTTCTTTCAAACTTGGCCCTGAATTGAATGGCATATTTCAGTTCTTTAACTCAGAATAACCTACATCAAACTAAATCTTTTGGGATAAAAAACAAAAAATTAAAACAATAAGCGGGTAGCTTTTCTAAGGTCTTGGGTTTAGACTCTTAAACCTTGCTGGTTTAACAAAATTGGCCTATGATCATTGTTGTTTGATTGGAATTATAACTCAAGAAAATAAAGTCATGGCAGTTTTCTCACAAAATGACTCCAAAGCTGATTTATCTTCTATGTGCAATGGGTTACATAGGCTATGTAAACTAGTTCAAATTAAAATAAAATAAAATAAAAAGATATAATGAAACAAGTGAGATTGAATGAATTTAAAAAGGGGGCACGGTACAGTGTTCTGTTATATACTCAAAAGCTAAAATCTAGTGAAATAAGAACACAGTGAGGTCAGCATAAGACTGACCTAATTTCAGATTTATTCAGGCATATATAAAGTGACACCTCTATATAGCAAACTCACTTATTACAGTTCATAACTCAGACCAAGTTCTCTCAAGCTTTCTATACAAATATTCTAACTTGCTAAAACAACCACCTTTGATAAACTGTGTTTTAAGCCATGCACAACATGATAAAGCAATTCTTAGCATCAGATTCTTAGTTTTAAGATAACTTATGAATTTAAAAAAAAAAAATTCCCCTTTGAACCCCAAACCCCATTAATCAAAAATTAAAAAAAAAGCTACTATGGAAACAGAGAAAAAAGATTGTAATGCCAGTTTGCCACTACTTTTAGCACGCTATGCACTATAAAACAGAAATTGTTTTAGAAATGGGTTTCTTAGTTTTCAAATCCTAAGAGCCTGCTCAAGCATTAGCTTTTATTTTTTTTCCCCCAAGCACACAGTAGAACCATTATTTGACAGTTACTTTGCCTTTCTAAATTTAAGAACCATTTTTTTCTGTTATTCTATATACCAGTTCAGTCTCTAATTTCGATTGTCTTTTTTTTTTAAAAAAAAAAAAAAAACCCAATAGCCCAAACCTCTTCACTTGCCTTATATATAAGTCTTATAACTACTTCATGCGGTCTACTTCTTTCTCTTAATTCAATTCCTCCCCCCTGATCTATCATTTCTCCACTAGGGGGTGTTCATTACACAGTTGAAACTATAAAACCAAAAATGCATCAAACTAAATTGAATTTTTTTTTTTTTTTAGGAAAAGTAATTCAATTTGGTTTGCAAAATTTTCAAGCTATTACCAGACTGTTTTAGTTTAGGGGAAAAAAATAAACCAAACCAGTTTTTGCATGTCTATACACATATAAAAAATATCAAATTATATTTTTTTTTTATATTTTAGGTCCTATACATTTCAATACAAGTTACCTTATGCAATAGTGCATGCATTTCTTGAATACATGTTATGAATTTATTTAATTTAACTATTATATAAAATTTTTTATACTTTTCTATCTCAAATAAATTGTTTAAAACGAGTACAAACCATAAAATGTTGGTACGGTTTAGTTTGGCTAGATTTAATATGTTAAACAATTATTCTGCCACAAAAATATGCAAACCATCATTTTCCAGTTTGGTTAGAAATTTCTCTAAAGTTTACCAAAATAAATCATAAGTATACAATTCCCACTCTATTTTTCATTTGCCTGTCTCGCCACTTGAAGAATCTGGGTACTCAACAATGGGTTAAGCCTTTAGCTATGGCTGTTGGGGCAAGTCAGTCTTTAGCAGCCTAAACTAAAACTAAACAAACCTTACTGCCTCCAGGCAGGAGTCTTCCCCACCGAAATAGTTTTTTCTCAGGAGGGAAATGACATTTTTCATTTGCCTGTCTCACCACCTTAAGAGAACTTAATGGATCATTTTGGACCATTCCCATTCTTCAATTTTAAAGACTTCAAATTCGATTGCCCTCTTATATGAAGCATCTACATATGCAAGACAAGCCAAAGATTCAACCCTTATCAGAAATTATACCATCTTAATTAAAAGTATCTTTTAACTTTTACAAATTGAATTTCCAAAACCCTCAAGGGACATCAAATATTGGAATATCATGACAGAATCTGCATGACAACAAAGATAAAGCAGAAATAACATTTAAACAACTAAATGCACATTACAATAAAATTCTTGAATTCTCCATTTTCATTTTAGGAGAACCATACACTACTTTAATTGTTGGTTTGGATTATGATAAACCACTGCCCCTTTTTTCCCCTCCCATCTTCTGTTCCATCTGCAACTACCCAAACCAACTCATGAAACTAATTGCTCCCTCAACACTCTTTCCATATCTAATACCACCATCAACTGCAATATACATCTCATTCATGTTTGTTTCTTTAGCCATAACCAACACTAGAGATGGTAGCAGGTATAATTTTTTCGGATACCCAGCTCTACCCTAATAAAACATATTAGGATAGTGAATAAATGGATTTAGGATAGATATGGATACTAATTTCACTCCTGGTGATAGGCAGTAGTAGGATCCGGGTTCAAACCCTTTGGGTATCCATTTCACGAACCCAGGCTTATAATATGTAGTCTTTTTAATTTTTCTTTCCTTTAATAAATAATTACTTTTGTCATATGATCGGATTTAATTTGATTTATCTTGAATTCATGTTTATGGATGCAGTTAGATTATAAATTTGTTGCTTTATTTATTTTAATTTGTATTGCTTTTGTTGTTTATTTTTTGAAGAATATTGATAAATGGATATCGGGTACTATACGGATATTAGTAATCGAATTTGAGACAAATACGAGTAGTTTAATGTTAATTTTATGGATACAGGTAAAGCTTGGGTACCTTAACTAATGAACAGATTCGAGAATGGGTATGGCAATTTTTGCAGGTACCCTACCTGATGCCAACCCTGTCCACCACAGCCCATCAAACTTCACAAAACCCAACGCTCCAAGTGCAGTTGTCTGCAACTTTCACCTTTTTCCTCCTATTAGATGTCCATAATTTATTTCTGAACCCGAAATATTAGATTGAGAAGAATTGAATATCTCACTAGATTTGGATGACCGTAAGCAATATTAAGCCATGCTGTTCTGATTGAAATATGTTGATATTTAATGCTTGCAACAAAACTTGTTGGAGATATTAATGAAGATCAACAAAGTCACGAATTAATTTGTGAAAGACATAATTCAAAACAACACGTATGTGAGAAAAAGAGAGTGCATGAAAAATGATTTATAGTGAGAGATACATTAAACCGTCTAAAGGTAAAATGAAGAATATCAGCAGCAATATCAGAAAAACATTTTCTGTTTTAGAAATATGTTTCAAACTTTAAAAATGCTCAAAGAAAATGTGGACAAAATAGAACAGCAATTTCTTCCTTACACATTGCACATGTTTTTCCCCAGAAGTTAAGATATAGTGAGTGAGTCAATGTTACCAAACACACCCCTAGGCTTTTCAAATAGTACCATTAAAGCTAGTCAACATCAAAATTGAAGTCAATATATTCAAACTAATATAGAATGCATGGAGTACCTGGGGTATAATATTCTTTTCCATCACATCTTTAAATAGAGGTGGTGGAGGCAAGTCCAGTCCAAGCATCAAGAATGGCATTCTAGAAGCTTCTCTGATAACATCATCATGTTCATTGCTACCATCATTACTGTTTTCAATGCCATTCTGGTCATCACCATTTTCTTTCTTCTCAGCAATAGCTTTTCGTGGAATCTCTTTAACAACCTCCAACTCCCCCTATGAAAATTAGGTTGTTTTGGATAAGCACAAACTGCCCAAATAATTGACAAGTAACAATGTATAAAGCATTTTATGTTCTATAAGACAACAAATTTTATTAGAATAGAAAGAAAGAAGAGAACCTGAAAGCACTCATAAATTATGCTATTGTTCTTCTTTGACGTTCTAAGATCCGCATGTAGTGTATTCAGAAGCCATGCCATGAACTCTACAGGATCAGACTGTTGGCCAATGCGAAACCTTTTCTTGCTAGCTTTCATAACAGCTTGGAGAAATTCATGGGGACTCACCTGTAAATAGAAGTTGTTTAGAAACACAATCAACTTTCATTACCTAAATAAATAACTTCAATAAAAAGAATCACAGGCATCAAACCTGTCCTTTGAAGTTCCTAGCATGCCAGATCTTCCGTGTTAATTCTCCAAAGCGATGAACTAGAGGAGATTTGCAATGCTGATAGTTTTCAGGAATAAGGAAGAAATTCCTCAAGGGTGTAACTCTCATCAGAGATTGAATAGTAACGTTGACAAAATCAGTTTCTTTAATGTTATTGAGGCCAACCTGAAAGTTTTCAATTCAAGGAACACAGTTAATGCTGTTCAACTACCAGAAATGCCATCACACTATACATTCATTTACCAGTGATTGTATAACAAATCATTGTTGAAGGGAGAACATGAGTACCATTCCAGGAAGGTAATCAGATCCATCAAGTGCCCTGGACCATTGCCTATTCTTGTCAAGTTGTTCAACTTGATCTCTAGTAAACCTACATAAAGAAACACCCTATATATTGGCAACACAGCTATTTGTACTTCAACAAATGCAAAAAATTTAAATTGAAAATTTACTCAACAAGGTGTAGAAATAAAAATCACAATGACCATTTAACTAGGTTCCAGAAAATCAAAAGAGTGAGACTAAATAAACACTGTGCCACAAAGTAACAATAGAGCCAGAAGTTCTATTTACTTTTTTGGCCATATATGCAAGAATTCCAAATCATTTAGCGTTGTTTCTTTTAAACAATTGAAACAATTTCAACACTCTTAGCATTGGTTCCAAATCTAAGCAACAGCTTCAAAGTTCTATTCATTTCCCCCACCCCTCCCTCCTATAATGCATATTAGAGGCCAGGAAAAAATACACATTAAAGCATCATGGTATTTGAATTGAAAAAAATAATCCATGCTACAAGGAAATCCATAATTAACTGAAAATATATCCAAGTAGTGTGCGTATGTGTGTGTGTGTGTGTGTGTGTGTGAGAGAGAGAGAGAGAGTGAGAGAGAGACAGAGAGAGAGAGACCTGGGGTTGAGAACGTGGCGTATATCATCTAATGAAGGATCAATAATTTCATATCCATCAGGAAGGCAGTAAACTTTCTCAGTCTGAAGATTTATATAAACATGGTGTCCTGCTTCAAGGCTGTGAGTATAAGCATGCGATTTCTTCCCTCTCCCTTGATAATACTTCCCGCAAACCAAACACGCATACACATTCAGATTCGACAAGGAAACCGAGCAAAATTTCTCGAAATCAAAATCCAGCACCTACATAGAGGGAAGAAAAATACATATGATGCGTGCAAAAATTTAAAAAAAAAATCAAAAAATACAATGTCGAAAATGAGTTGTATACCTGGCGATTAACTGTATCGAGATAAGGGCAATCTTCACGAGGCGCAATTTGGCTCCTGCGATTGTCTTGATTAAACCCTAGTTCATCGTCATCGTCATCTTCTTCCAGACCTTGATAGCCATTCCCATATCCAACTGGTCTCCGCTGATTATTGTGCACATCGTCTTCCTCCTCATCTATATCATTGTAGGGTACAAGCGGATTATCAATAAACTCCGCAGAAGGAGAGTTCTGTTGAACTACTCTCTGCCGCTTCGCGAGACTTTCCTCGCTTTCTATGTTCTCGCCTTCTCTTTTTGTTTTCATTCTCTGTATTCAGTTGAGATTTCAATGTTAACTGACTGTGAATGAATAGCACTGTTCCTATCGCCAGGATATCGGCTGCAAAGGCAGGATCATCACGGCTAATCTCCAGAAGTAGGAGGAGGATGGGGCGATGCTATGTCGGAAAATAAATTTTTATTAATTTCTTCTTTTATTAATTTTTATTGCCGATTTCGAACCCTAGTTTTCAAATTAGTAGATAGTAGTGGCTTTTCACTGTTAGCATTGAACTATAAGATTTTTATTCTCCACCTGTGTTTGGATTGGGAGATTTTTTTAAATAATGCAATTTAATAAAATATTTGTGAAAATAAGGTTTATTAAAAATTATTTATAAGTTTGTGATCTTTTATGAATACGTGGTGAAATGTTGTGTCATTGGTTCAATGAAAGTGCAGTGAAGTGTTGTATCATCATACTTGTATTAGACATATGAATCCTATATTTCCTTTAAGATAAATAATTATATTCTGTGTATATAGTCAAAGTGAGTTCAATCGATTAATAGTTTCCTTCTCTCACAATACATAATAAATCATTCTCGTAATTATATAGATAATAACGATCCAGTAATTATTTAGAATATTATATTACAATATTAACATGTAACTCACCAAATAAGACTTATATTTTTGCATCTATAAACTTTTAATTATAGCATCTAATTATTTCATTTTAGTTCTACTTTTTTTCTCTATTCTCTGCATAAAATCAGTTTGCCGGTCAATTGCTTTCGATTTTGGTGCTTCGGTTAACTATAAATAATCGATTAAAAATTTTAGTTTATAAGAAATATTAACAAAATTCATAAATTTCATTTTAATTACGCAAATTACATCTCAAAATATAAAATAAAATGTACCAATTAATTAAACTATAAATAATTATTCAAAATATATTACAAAATTAATTGTTAAAAATATATAACAAGTCATAATATATTATTCAATCATACTTTTGGATCCAAATATATATAAGAAAAATTTTCGAGTCTAAAAAGTAAACATGCATCATAAATCGGAACCATAAACATAAACTAAAAATATAAAAAATAGAATTCAAAACTATAATTTATTGATCAATTTATTGAGAATTTCAAATCAGCAAATTAAATTAGTTTTTTTTATTAACCATTTTATATTTTTATATTCGATAACTTTGATATCATATTAAAAATATAATTAAATATAACTTAATTTAAAAATACTTAATTTATATTTTGCAACACATTATGTGAGATACTATTTAAGAATATTGATTTTATGCAGAAGATAAAGAGAAAAGGTAGAACCAAAATTAAATAATTAGATACTGTAATTAAAAGCTTATAGATGCAAAAATGAAAGTTTCATTTGTTGAATTACATGTTAATATTTATAACGTCCGTTCTAATTACCTTTATCTATACATTATCTTATTTAATTATTTACACAAAACTCAATTAATTTACTCATGAATAATACATACTTCTTAGAGCATATAAATACAATTACATACATATACATTGATTTATTAAAATTAATAAGCATTTACTATTATATGAGTTTTATACCAGTTACAAAATTTCATTATGTGCATTACAAAATTTGGTTATTTACCAAAAATCTTCCTCAAGGTCTAACTCTTGTGGCCTGCAGATGGTGACAAGGCATTCAACACTTCACTCTTAACTTGTAAACCTACACGGGAGAAACACCAGTACACATGTCATACAATAAAACATATACCATATAACAATCTCATATGCTCACTAACATGCCAATAGCATCTCAAGGAACAAAACACTATTTTAATACAAAAACATTCAATCATTGATACTCATTCACTCATGATCATTTACTCATTTACAATATTTCATTATTATTATACAACTTGAATTTCCATGAAAAGTGAATAACGGGACAACACTAGATACTGTTAACCAGTATCAAACACTAGAGACAAGAGTCTCAAAATACTAGATACCAAAGGTATCAACACTAGACACCTACAGGTGCCAACACTACCAGCTGCATTCACTATCCCTTATAGGCATGCCTATCTATCCACTTTTATGTATAATCCAGGCTTTTACTAAATCGTTAAACACTTAGAAATAATGTGCGTCATATATTGAAAATCTTAACATTAATGTACTTAACAAAGTATGCTATTACATCACTATATCATGTCATTTATATTCTTATACATAAAGGTTTAGTATTTAACTTTATTTCATTACTTCATTACACTTTATACTCATTTTATATTATTTATTACTCTTATTTTCACACTTAAAACTCTCTAAACATGTTTAGAAAGGTCTAGATGTGCTTTGACATCAATTTGAGACCTTAAAAACAAGTTAGAAAAAGGTAAGGAAGGGTCATGGTCATTAGCTTATACCTGCTGACCGTGACATAAGTTTCACTTCGGTTCTGGACTAAAATTTAGCTATGTCAGGGTCAGTAGATTTTACCTACTGACCGTGAGGTCCATTCTTCCCATAGGCAAATTTCTAGTTCGAACTTGTATGCCATTTTTTACCTAGAAAATGATGTTTTCAAGGAAAATGATATTCTACAAAGTTGTTTCACTATGTCTTTAGTTTCCAAAAGATAAAAAAATACTGAATTCTGACATCTAAATCTCAAAATATCACTAAAACATTACCGACTACTCCCAGATGACAAACAGTAGGGGTCTGTCAACTTCAAGCTAAATTTCAAATACCTTAGAGGCAGAGTCAGGTTTTGGGTCTCATACAAAGTTGTAGATCTATGTCTTATCTTTCATTTACAACTAGAATCACCTCAATCCAACATCTATAGAAGGAATTATTCCAATTACACTGAAACTGGTTCATATGATCTTAAGAAAATATTCACTTTTTTTTTCACTTTCCAAAGCATAAATCATCATTTTCTTACCATAACACAACAATAATTATTTCCATCATCAATCACAAAGCAGATATAACATATACATCCACTTGAATCAAATAAATATATAGCATAAGGAAGAATAACTCCCAAACCTTAACAAGTTTCACCCATTTTTCTTCAATCTTCTCCTTCTTCTTTCTTTTTACCCTTACTTGATTGTCCTTAAAATATCATAAATTCAAACATATAAATAATCATTTACTCTCTTGAATCTAAAATAAAGATAAGAGAAAGAGTGTTTTTACCTTATAATTTGCTAACCACTAATTTCTCTTTCCTCTAATTTTTTGGTTAGCTTTTTAGGGGTTATTTAGGGTATGTTTAGGGAAAATTGAGGAGAGGGATGGCTGCCTGTAGCCTTTAAAGTGGTTGGCCATCCCTTCAAAGAAATCCCTTTTTATCTCTATCTTTTAAGAGAAATCTAGAAAGACTAAATGTTGCCTTTCTATTGGTCCACTTGTTGGCTAAGCGAAAAATTCACTTAGCTCCCTAATTCTTTTCATTTTGTTATATCTTTCCCTAAACTCTCTCTCTTGCTTTTTAATTGAACCCCTACTTAACATTTTTCTTTAATTAAACACATGTATAGATTCTTTTAAAAGGTTCATATTGCCTTTACTCTATTACAACAATTCCCTTTAGGTCTCACTCACAATGCATTAGCTAACCAGATCTATATTGGTCATAATATCATTTAAACATGCATACATTCTTCTAAGATATATGTTGAGGCCTTACATTTCTCTTTCCCTTAAAAGAATTTCATCCTCAAAATCCCTCTTGTTACCAATTATACCATTACACTATCTTTAAACAATAACATTACATAACAATAACATTATTCAAAACATACCAGGTAAGTTCTCGACATTTGGATTCTTCTTATCTTCTCCTATCATTGCATATACTCGACCAAAAGTATCAAATGTGGCTGGCTTTTCCAATGTCTCAAATGGTGCTCGATGAATTTTACCCCTACTTTCCCACCTTTACTAGCTTCAGAAATATTAACATTTCCTCCACTTGCTTGTGAAGCTAAAGTCTCTCGGATTTAAGGACAATTGGCTAGCAAGTGTTCCATGCTACCACATTTAAAACATGCTCTAATGAGCTTCCTATACATACTCTAATGTTTCTTTTGACAGTGCTCACATGTTGGTATAGTGCTACCCCTACTTCTAATTCTTAACTATCAACAACCTCAGTCTATAATGGATTTGTCATGCCTATAGCTTAACTTGAAGATATCAAGCAAACTTAGATCTATCTTTGATTTTGATTCTGCTTTCGACTATTTTTAATGAAGCTCTCTAACAAGGTGATTGTTGGGACCCCTAAACCACCTAGGTATATGATCTAGAATGGCTGAGAAAAGTCAAAAGATTAGAGTGATGCATGATACATGGACATGTTAAACATATGATACATGGCACACATATGATGCATGGCATGCAACAAGATATACACATTTTTATGGAAAAGAGGATTAACATGTGTGTTTTACATTATCATCTTAATTATTAATTTTTTTTTGCATATAATGTGAAATGCATGCTCATGCATAATCATGCAGACAAGATTCAAATGTTTTAGTTTACATTTACATTTTAGGTCATTATTTATGCAAGCAAAAAATTATACACGAGATGCGATGTACATACATTAGGAAAAAACTATACACAAAACAAGCATATTTTGTTAGTTATTATTTTTAATTTACAATTAATTGGAAATGCATGTATATATATGCAACATGAACAACCACTTGCAAAAGGAAAGAAAAAATCCTCCAAACCTTATTACTCCCACACAGGAGGTCGTGCAGTCTTTTTCCTAGGTGGAATTAGCCTATGGGTTAACAAGGAATCCGATGAACGCATATGATCCACGGTGAAAAATCATTAGCAAAACCTCTCTTTATTTGAAATGCATGCAAATGGATTTTGATTATTGTGTATTTAAATAATCCAAATAAACTGAAATGCACCCATCAGGGCATAAAAGACTTTGGTGAGTAGACATTTAAGTTTATTAGGATTTACTCAATCCATAAAAGCCCACATCCTAAGTAACGTATTATGGTGTATGCCCCCTAGTGGAAGTATCTATGCCATTGCATGGGCTTGAGTACAGTGATACAACTTTAAGGCTATCCAAGCATGGTCCTTACCAATGGGTCTAGCTCATCATGAGCATAATGACTGATCGGATCACTATTTGATATACCAAAAGGTATGAGGCTTGGGCTGGTGGTCCTCCCTAACACTTTTCCTACATTGAGTGAACATAGGATCATGCTTTGGGAATGCACCTAGGATAAAAGAGGGATGCCTAACTTAACTCTAAGGCTCTAGCATGAATGCAATGCAGTTTTCAAAAAGAGATAAAATACTTTAATCACTAAACTCATTTATATTAAATTAACCAAAGGTACATTTAGAGCAAAATCTCATGCTCTCTAGTGGAGTCACCACTGTGACACATATCGAACCCCGTAGGCATCCAGTTTGTTCTCAAAAGCCCATTTTTAGGGCTCGAGATAGGATCAAGATCCATTTAACTCATGAAAACCAATTGCTTTATAATATATAGGAATTCAATCCAACATGCAATGCACTCAGGCCTCCAAAATGCATGAGACAACGTATTGGAGTATCCCTGTCCATTTACTAATGACTGTCTTATGAAGTATTTATTGAGCATCACAAGGCATAAAAATATAACATTGCAAAAGTGATTTTTTTAATACCTTCTGATGTCGAAATCAGAGAGAGTCTGGATTTCACTTCTATTTATACCCTTACTTAATGTTATATAAATGAGTTTTACTGATTAATACATTTCATCTCTATTCTCACATGAGTTATTATGCTAGAAAAATAAAGGCGCACTCAAGCATATAAAAAATGGTAAAGCATGGTATTTGAAAGCAATAAAGAATAAAAGTAAAGATAAAATCATACATAAATCAGGAAATCAATTGATTTTATGAGAACATTAGTCATCGCATGCATATTTGCAAAAAGGCAGAACTTTCAAGGTATATTTTGGATAAAAAGAGGGCGTTGAGCCCATGCAGCTTGAAAAAAGGGATCGTGTTAATTGATTCATTTAAGGTAGAAATTATTTGGTGACCTTTTAATTTATAGTTCAAAAATCTATTTATGTGCAGCAAACAAAACATTAAAGAACAATAATAGAAGCAAAACATACATAAATCGATCTATTCATTGATTTGGAAATATTGATTTCCTTATGCATATTTATGAAATTCTTTTATGTAATTTTTGGTGTAAAATAGGACATTGGTTCATTTTATGAAAAAAATCCAATTTAATCAAGTAGAAAATATTTTAGGCGTTATTTTTAATTAAAGCATATGAAAAACTATTTTTTACTAACTATTACTAGCAATTAAAATAAAAGGCATGAAAAAATATTACAGGCCCAAACAATGAATAAATAAGATAATAAATCATAAAACTATCCTGTTTCATCATATTCTTCGACTCGATCCGGAAGTGAGTTGTGCATATAAAAAAATCAAGAAAAGACCATTAGTGCAAAATGATAAAAATGAGAATAAATAAAATAATAATATTAAGGATAATATTAAATAATAATTATAATCATTATTGTTAAAACAATAAAAAATATTAATAATAACAATACTTGCAATAATAAAATCAACACAAATTAGTAATATAAAAAATATAATAATAAAATAATTAACAATATTAAAATTAATGATAAAAAAAATATTAATAAAATATCAATAATAACAATAATCATATTAATACAATATTAATAAACATAATTCTACGACGACAACGACGACGACGATGACAACAACAACAACAACAACAACAACAACAACAACAATAATAATAATAATAATAATAATAATCAAATGAAAAGATAATGAAATAAATAATTTAATTAAACTAATATAATTAACCAATTAACAATAAAGCTAATAATTAGCAAATAGCCTAACACACTAAGTTAATTAACAAATTAATATAATAAAATAAATAATTAACATAATTAATAAAATAATAAAATTTACTTAACAAACACTCACCAAATTAGATAATAAAACAATTGATTTATTAACTAATTGAATTAATTGACAAAATTAGTTAGCAAATTTACAATTAATTAACAATTAATTACACATAAGAGAAATTAACAACATATTACAATAGATATACAAAAGTAACAAGAAAATGAGCTAAAAATATTATTTATATAATTAATTAAAAATTAGTTATTTAAATTTATGGGTTTTAGGGCTCGAGAATATTACCTTTAGTGTTGGTTTGTCCAAGGACTGGGATTCGATGCTCTACAGATTTTTCCTGATTTTTGATGATTTTTTGGAATTTTTTTAGTTAGAATTTGGTATTTTCCATAGAAGAAGATGAAGAAAGAAATAAAAGAAAAATGAAGTAGAAGGAGTGATTAAGAGAGAGAAAAGTCGAGATTAGTCTTAATTAAGGGTTCAAAAACCCATAAATAATATCCTAAATGGGATACGAATTAGAGGATTTTTCCCCAGGCTATTTTCCCCTAAATTTAGGCACATTTTGAAACTTTGGGTTGAGTAACGGACCTGGCCCATGAGTCAACTCACAAGCCCAGTCCCTGAGTTGACTTTGACTTTGACTTTTTACTCTTTTCTCAGCCAAGTGACCTCCAACTCAAAATGATTTGCCATTTTTAGGCCCTAATATGATGTTATATCGATTAGATATCTTTTAGACATTCGTTCACCTATGTCTTAGATTTTTAGTGAATAAAAAATCACTCAATTCGGATTTATATTTTGGGATTTATGACCAAAATACAGATGACTACTCTTAGGAATTTTTCAATGATAAAATTGGTATTTTAACTTTGAAAATTTACTAGGAATAATGGATTCAGAATTAGGTTATGATCTCTTCATGAAATTTTCTAAAAAATGAGTTTAATTTTTATTAAAATTTGATTTACCTTAATATGATCTCTACGGAGAGAGGTATGCCCAAAACACTGCAGACTAGTTCAGGTGTAGGGATAGATTCAGGCCATCTATGTTCGAACCTAATTTTGAGAACCTTAAAGGATAAAACGAGTTTAGATGTCATATTAAAGTTTTAAATCTATCTCTTAAGATTCAAATGGATTTGGAATCACCTAATTAAGAGGTCTATAGTCTGAGATAAGGCTATCACACCTCAGATCGCTTTAAGTTTTGAAAACCTTTTTTTTTTTTTGCACTGCTAGCATAGGAAAAAGAGGAAAAAGACCCCAAAAAGTATTTTTAAACATTTAAAACAAGTGAGAGACATAAAAAGTAATTTTAAAAATATAAAACTAGAGAGAAAGCTTGATACCTTTGCTCCTTATCCATTTATGAAAAATCTTTTTCTCATCAAGTAACTCTAATTAGGAGCCATCTCAAAATTCAGTGTCTACATATATGACCATAGTTACGTGTACATTGACTTATTGGGATATATGAATGAGTGGTATGTAAAGTGAACTAATGATTTAAGCCTATAATTTGTGCCTAAATTGTATATAGTCATTGATAGATAGGCATGTCTATAAGGGTTGGTGATTGCAGCGGCTAGTGATGACACTGCATTGGTGTCTAGTATTTCGATAACTATTTGGTATCTAGTGTTTTGAGGCTACCATGTCTCTAGTGTTTGGTACTGCTTAGTTAGTATCTAGTGTTTGATACCATATTTGGTATCCTTATTCCCATTATCCGCTTTTAATGAGGATTCGGGCAATAAAAGGGCTTTTAATTGAATTAAAGTCATAACAAATTGTTAGTGGAAGTGATTTTGAATTAGTGAACCATTGGTATTATTAATGCACATTATTGTTGTTGAGATATTTATGCTTACCTAATGCATATGTAATAATGAAATGAAATGAATGTTATTGAATGTCTTTAGTATTATGTGATGTATGCATTATTGTATCTTTTGTATCCATTAATGCATGTTATTGTTGTGATATTTACGCATAACTAATGTATATTTAATAATCAAATGAAATGAATGTTATTGAATGTCTTTAGTATTATGTGACATATGCATTATTGTATCTTTTGTATTTGTGACTTCATCAAGAAGTTAATTAGCATTATTTTGATCCCCATTAAACCATTGGTTAGCATAGGTGTTTTTCCTGTATAGATATATAGGTGTAGAAGTGCAAGATTCCAAAAGTCAACATCTGTAGGCCATTAAGGGAAAGCTTAAGTTTACTTTTTTGTATAAACTTTTGTAGTGTATAACTTTTAAACATTATATGTTATGAGTCCCTTCTTAAATGTAATGTAAAATGTGTTATAAGTAATTTTTGATATATATATATATATATATATATATATATATATATATATATATATATATATATATATATATATATATATATATATATATATATATATATATATATATATATATATATATATATATATATATAAGCACATTTTATGGAAGTAGCATATATAGTTGAGAAAATAATCCTAGTGATACAAGGCATGATCAAATATAACATAAATAATTTATGAATGTTGTTTAATTATATTTAACATGATTTGGGAATAGTATTTAATAAGATAGTGTTATTCTAAGGTATTGCACTCTCATATCCTCCTAAGGAGAATAGGGGTGTTGCACACATCATTAAAATCAAACAAAATGTGCACTTAAATCCTTAAATGAGCCTACAAGAATGCAAATGTGCAAGCAAATACAAATTCACAATATGCATGTGCAAAGAAAAAAGACCACCTATGCTCATACAGTTCCAAGCATGCATAAATGTCCATGTAAACATGCATAACACACACAATGCATAGGCACACTCAATTAAATTGGCACAAAATGCACACTCAAATGCTAAAAAATGTGCATATGTGCAAGAATGTACATTTAAGCACATACATGAAAGCACAATATAAATGCGTGAAGAATAAAAATCAACCATACTAACATAATCCTAAGAATAAGTAAACATTCACTTATCAATGCATCATACAAAATAATGCAGACACATATAACCTTGTAAGAATGTCAATTTGTGCACCCATATTAAAGAAAAAGATACATGTGCAAACCACAAAGAATAGCCATTATCACACAATGTTAAACATGCACAAGTATGGAAATAACCATGCATTACGTACATAATTGCATACACACACACCTTTAAACTTGCAAAAAATGCACATATAAAACCCAAAAAGTTCATAAATGAACCTACAAAAATGCAAATACACACATACATAGCAATGCACAAGATGTATACGTAAAGTACAATGAAAACCCATACACTCATGATAATTGGAATGCATAATATACACAAAACAAGTATGGTTGGTCTTTATGGCTTGCACATGTATTTGTTTCATCGGTATGGATTCATAACTTTGCATTCTTGTAAGATCATTTATGCAATTTTTGGGAATTTATTGTACATTTTATGTGTTTAAGGGCCTGTATGTATGCGTTATAATGCCCTTACTAGTAATCTCTTTTAATGTCGAACACATATCTATAATTTACTATACCCAAATGATCTAAACTTTACTTAACAACATTGTACAAAGATCTTATAGGAAAAATTTAAAACATAACATACAAACTTAACTATTAAAACTTTTCTAAATGAGTCTCTTAAAACATTACAATATTTTAAAAACTGAACATCTATACTATGCAAAATTTTTAGCACAAATTAAAAACCAAAATAAGAACTATATACTTTTTGTCTCTTGTGTTGGCCATCCTACTGTAGATACTATCCCCAAGGAGAAGTCCTATTTTGACAACTTACATGGATAAAAACCCCATGCTAAGCTATATAACTTAGTGGGGAACATAAAACATGTTGACAACTTTTTTTTTAAAAGTCATCAAATATAATGCACACATATAGACCTATCTTTGAGCAAATAAAAAAATCATTTAAAACAATAGCAATATGACCCTAACATTTTCCAATTACTACTCAATTTTATATTCTTGATATAATCGATGTCGATCATTTATTAACTATCCCACTTATTCAACAATTATTTACTATTACAAATTTTAACATACAACAACTATAACTCTTAAGTTCCTATATTTCAATCTTAAATAATCACTTTGATTACTCAAATTTCTTAAGGCATGGTAATGTCAATCTATATTCATAGAAAAGCCATTATAAATCTTAGAACTTTAAGTTAATAGACTAGATTCCTATGCATTAATAGATCCTCATAATTTCCATGCCATATTAAGTTATGTAACATATTCCATGTATAAGATGTGTTTTCAGCCATTTAATTAATTTTTATCCTCTGTAATGCCATTTCATCCTTTCCTTGGGTGCCATTCTAATTTACTAATGCATAGCAATATTATTATTATTATATTTTTTTATCTCAAACATATATTGAATTCTCATGCTGTGAGCTCATAATTTATTTATATTTACTTCTAAGGAGTCACATATATCTCACACATCATTACACTTTGATAAATAAGAACATGTAGTTATAAAGAATATGTATTGATCCATATAGCTATTGAAAAACATCACAATGTATAAATACAACTACATGTATCTTGTATTCATAGGTATAGAAAACACTTTGAAATTATGTCAATGGTTTCATACAATAATATAATACTCTTTACGATAATTCATGTTTTTCCACATACCATACATTGATGCATGTTATGGTAATATACATAAATAAAATCAAATAATAAGCATATTATCATAAAGAACATGTATTCACCAATATAATTATTGATAAAGCATTGGAATTGTGCAAGCTCATATGCATAACTTATAGGTTTAAAAATTACATGTGACACTAAAATGTCATACATTAATGCATATTGAAAGTACATCCTCATCCTATAGCATATTTATCCATATGTCAAATAGAGTTCTTATAAAGATAATATGAAAATAAATTTAATAATTATCATGCTTATTTATCTTTTAATTTTATATGATGATTTTCTTTATACTGTATTAAGCTTGCACTATTCTATGGAAGTGGATAACAGGATAAACTATAACGATAGCACCCGAAGGTATAAATAAGATACCTGCAGGTAAATAATGATAGATCCAAATGGGGCTAAAATTATACTATTAATCGGTCGAGCGAACCTAAATGGAATCGGCTAACAACCCAAATGGGGCTATTTATAATCCAAATGGGACCATCCCTATACTTTTGACCTAAATGGGGTTGAAAACTATATGATTGCAGCTACAAATTACCCTTATAGGCATGCCTATCTATCCACAACCTAGATATAAATACAAGCACAATTAAATACTTTAACTATTCTTTACTATACTTATTTTCCATCCTATGTATATATATTTACATATGTATAACTACGAGAAAAGTATAATATACATATTCATGTATAAATTTTTGGGAGCATGATAACATATAAATATGCTTGAGTATAAGCATTCATTACTTGCAATCCATATAAAGGCATGTATCTTATTATGTACATATAAAGGTAATACTTATCATCATACTATCTTGAGTTTCTTTATCCAAATAATACATACATGCATATCTATTTCTCATGTTACTTCAAAACATACAACATGATTTTAAAATCACATATTGAGTATGCATGTGTCTTCATGTTTACATATGCACTTGACTATCACAATTGTATGATAAATTCATAAAAAGTAAACTTATATGATAATAAATGTATGTATATTTATAAATTTCACATTGTACAAATTATATACATCTTTTATTCACATATCATCACATGGTCGATATAAGTTAGCATGTTAATCGTATATGATCATGGTAGTATAATCAATAAAGTTTATCCAATTATATATGCTATTACCATTCTAAAATTAAGACCTATTCCTATAAGCTCATACTATACTAGTATTTATACATGCTTATATATAAATATTACAATACTATAATTATTTACTATCACATAATAACCATAAAATATAAACATATATGTATACATGCACTATTTCAACTAAATAACCAAAGTTAGGTTTGCTTAGGTACATATCATATGAACAAGAAATTTCAAGTTTATTGATGGTTAAGAAATGTGATTATAACATTCTTTCATGTACTTATAAAGATTGTATGTCTAATTTTCATTATTATATTACTATAAAGTAACTTAATTAGTTCCTAATAAATTTCAATATCAATGGGTCATATAAATTGTATTCTATGTATTTAATAAGAGGTTGTTTAAGGTAATTAACATCACTTTTGTAGAGATGGAATTCACCTCAGTCAAGTGGCTTAACCTTATAAAACCACATACAATAATAATTCCCATCTCCGCTAATGAAGTCTAAATTCCCTTAATTTAACTATAATTTCATCATAATCTGCTAAAGACATTTGCATGCAATTCAATATATGCTTATGCTTTCCATACTTAAATTTCATGTCTCAATGCAAATAACACATTTAATACATATTATCACTAAACCATTACACAAAATAACCACATGTAAAGGGATAGAGGTTCCCAAACCTGACATGCAAACTCTAATCTTCTTCAAAATTCCTCTTTCTTACTTTCTTCTTCTACCACTTTCCTTATTTGCATAACTCTTTAAAGACATCTCTATTCAAGCCTTCCTCACATGCATGATGATGGAAATGAAGGGAAGTTCTTTTCATTGAAGAGGTCGGATTTACAAAAAAGAAGAGAGAGGAAGAAAGATTAGCATTCTAAATTTTAAAAAGAAACAAATTTTATAAGAGAGAAAGAAGAGGGAAATGTTTCTTTGTTTTTCCCCTTTGAATGGCCAGTTTCAAAACCCATATTCCCCTTTTTATACCAAATTTCCATGAAACCTTAAGTGGAAAAAGGACATCATATATGGCCTACAAGCAATTGTTCTTATAACCCCTTTCTCTTTCTTATTTACAAATGCACTCCAGTGGACCTTTATTTTTTTGTAATTGACCCCTTGCTAATACTTTTGTTCCAATTACACACCTGGAAAAATAACTATTTTATCCTCTATTACTTAAAACATTTAATTTTCAAGTTTTAACTCATGATATTTCATCTAATTATATTTAACTAAACCTTACTACCATATTAGTACCCATGATTTCTATTAGGGCCTATGTTGGGTCCTTACATGCATTGTCTTGTATGATGCTTTGATATATTCATACTTGCTTTTTCCCAACATTATATAAGTATGGATGGTTTTTATGCTTTGTGCATACATATTGTGTTATGGTATATATGTGGGTGTTTGCATTCTTATAGGCTCATTCAAGTGTTTTTTTAGGATTTGAATGTGCATTTTAGGTCGATTTAAGGGAGTATGTCTATGCATGATGCATGCTTATATCCATATTTATGCATTATTAGCATTTTAAGAGTATGGGTGGTCTTTTTTGTAATGCCCTTTACACTAGATTAGTCCTATTAAA
Organism: Excoecaria agallocha; assembly: GCA_037975025.1. Taxonomy (NCBI): domain Eukaryota; kingdom Viridiplantae; phylum Streptophyta; class Magnoliopsida; order Malpighiales; family Euphorbiaceae; genus Excoecaria; species Excoecaria agallocha. Next base: position 71,680,872 of record CM075809.1, on the reverse strand, counting down.
ATTATCATTATATTGTCACAATTAACCATGCATGTTTATTTACCTGTCATCATCAATTTGTACCATTCATAACACATTTTCAATTATATTATTCACATGTACATATTTACTGATATTACATTATGAGTTGCTATATATACAAGAAATATATTTATTTTACAATAACTGTTACAAAATTAAACACTTACATAAGACATTGACAAAATGTTTATTTACATTGATAAAACTCTATGCCTTGTCCTTATGCTGACCCTCCACTCGCAAGTTTTATCCTTGTGCAAACCTACTAAAGGTATCTACATGCATAAAACATCTATGCTAAGCTAAATAACATAATGGGGAAATGTAAGTTTTAAAAAACCACTCATAGTGGTTGTTGCCATAACATGCAAGGATGACAAGTATACAGGAGAATAACTTCTAATAATTTATAAGATAACAATGGTAACTAATAACGAGTAATTAAATCAGCAAAAAAAAATAATGATTTCATTGTTTCATAATGCAAATATATATATATTCTTATACCAATTAATATCATAATTGCTTATCATTAGCATCAAATCAATCGTGTGATATTTCACTTTATATCTCATTTCTTTGTAAATGTCTGCTTAAGCTCTATATACATTGATAATGGGTTTTATAGATACCCAAAAGTATTGATCACATGGATATCCATAGGTATTAAGCCAGTGAATACCTAAAGATATCAAATCTACAGGCCTAAATGGGGGTTAATTTCATGGGTGGTCATCAAAGTTTAGATATTGTAACGATATGGTCACTTAAGTTTAATTTGTAACGAAAAAATCATCCACATATTATTTTGTAACTTAGAAGTCAGTTTGACTGGAAAAACTAAAATCTGACATTGTCACGTGAAAAACACGCAAAAAACCATACAACTCAGCAAAATGGGACACGTTATCAACTGACTAACCTCCTACATGGCATAAGTAAAAACAATTACCGACAATTAAATTTATTTCACTATTTCTCTCTCTTCTCACAACCTCTCCCTCTCTGCTCGCCGTGGTCTGTCGATCTCCATCGCGTTAGTGGTGCATTCTCTCCACTCCATCTATTGATCTCCACCGCCATAGTGTCTCCCCATTTGTCCTTCTTTGTTCCATCTTACTCCGACTCCGCTGTAGTCGCCATGGTGTACTCGATCTATTGATCTCTAACGGTAATGTCTCCCTATATCTCTTTCTCCTATCTGGCTAACTCCAACCCCAATCTGACTCACTTCGACTTCGATCTATACTTGTTTGTTCTTGGTATGTATGTCTTCATTCTCTATTTTTGATGTATTTCTCTTTCTTTGATTTATTTTTCTTTGATTTGTGTGTATTGGAGAACTTGTGTTTGGCATATTTTTCTATCTCTCATTTTTATACTGTATTTGACAAGAGTTGGGAGTTGGAGGGAGTATTTCCCACTTAAATTTTTGTTTTTTGGTGGAGAGGGTTATTCTAAAGCTATAAATTTTAAAGCTATTATTGGTTATTCTTTCAGTGGTGTCGTTTTATGGAAACAAAATCGAAGAAAAACGCTTCACTTTAATCGAAATCATCCATTGTCACTGTCTGGTTGTTGAAGATGATGCATCCTATTCAAAGAAGTGAAGATAGGGGACCAATGGTATCCAATAATGCCAGAATGTGACCTGGATAAAAGAGTACCACACGGTAAGAGAGTAATGGGACTTTATGTGGTTGTCTGGTGGGACAAAAATGAGAATGCTTGGAAAGTGTTTGATGATACTTGTCCCCATAGATTAGCTCCATTCTCTGAAAGAAGGATTGACCCATGGGGGAGATAGCAGTATGCGTATTATGGTTGGTATTTTAATGGCAATGGTGATTGTAAATTTATTCCTCAAGCACCCCCTGATGGCCTTGCGGTATTCACAAATCTTGATTTATGCATTATATAATTGTTATTTTGCAGACAAGTTTTCATGTTCGATTGATGTGTTTCAAGCTAAGTTTTGCACTTTGCTTTAGTGCTGATGTTTGTTTTATCTCATCTTTTTGGGCTTAACATACAAAATACATTAATTTAACTGATAAACACCTTATAACCTAATTCTTATACGAATTAGCTAAATTTGACATGGACACTATGATATGTTCATATGTACTTTAGATGTGTAAAATAACACCATTGAAATTCTATCAACTTTAGATAAATTCCTGTGTTTTATTATATGTTAAGCGCAACTTTTGTTGTATGTCACTCTTTTTTTTGACATTTTTATAATTAATTTAGCTTGAATTATTTTAGAACTGGGTATACGAATTTTCTTTTCTTTTTCCAAGAAACAAAAAAATGTTGCTTTTGCAAGGTTATATATATATATATATATATATATATATATGTAAATATATAATTCAACTATAAATGTTAAAAGAATTTTGAAATTTAATAATGTTCTGTATTTTTTATTAATTACTGACCACAAAACTAAATTCAAGTGGTTATAAATCACATGTTGACTAATTTGGCTAGCTAATTAGATGGTGTGTAGTATACGATACATTAGTGACCACGTAGCCATTAGATCGGTTGATTAATGTTTTTTTTGAATGGAGCATGAAGGCTTTGGACGAGGAGAGAGAGGGGACGAAGAGAGAATGGAGAGAGGAGAGAGAGGAGGTCGAAAAGAGTAAAAAACATCAGTGAGTTGGAGGGTGACTTGTCACTTTTTGCTAACGTGTATTGATATTATACGTGTATTAAATGCACCGATGTCGGATTTTAATTTTTTTGGTCAAATTGACTTTTAAGTTACAAAATAAAAGGTGGATGATTTTTTCATTACAAATTGAAGTTTAGTGACCATATCGTTACAAATGCTAAACTTTGATGACCACCGGTGAAATTAACCCTAATATTTTTTTTAAAATTGTGCCACGTTGGCAGTGAGCTGGAGGGTGATTTGTCACTTTTTGCTGACGTGCATTGATATTACGCGTGTATTACACGCGCCGATGTCGGATTTTAATTTTTTCGGTCAAACTGACTTTTAAGTTACAAAATAAAAGATAGATAATTTTTTCGTTACAAATTAAAATTTAATGACCATATCGTTATAATGGCTAAACTTTGATGACCATCCGTGAAATTAACCCCCTAAATGGGGCTGAAACTTTAGTCCCAAATGGGTACAAATTGTGGACCCAAATGGTATTAAGATTGTAGCAACTATAAACACCCTTATAGGCATGCCTATCGACCCACTACCAAGTTCTATACATAGGTATTATTTCACTTTTCATATCACTAAATTCATTACTCATATAGAATGGAAATTGATAAGTATATACATACATACATACCTGTTTCTCAGTAGAATATATCTTTATTTTCATGCATATTTGAATTTTTATATTCTTTGTAATATACTTGGAATAACTTCGATACCATACATGTGCAACATTATTATATATAGTTTTAATCAAAGTTTTAATCAATTCTTAATCATACATTCACTTAGGTTCAATTACATTATTAGAGTTCTAAAATAACATAGTGTGATTATAGGTTCCTTTTATCATAATTCATGTTTAAAATGCATTTAAACACTGTGGATTACAAGAATAATGTTTAAAAAGTAAAGGAGGAAGGAATTGGTTTGTGCTGACTCGGCACGTGGTGTTGACTCATGACAGAGGCTAAGCATGCCGACTTGTCACAAGCAATGTTGACTAGTGATATGATATGGTTTCCTGGTTCGCATTAGTTTGCATTTTTGGCATAGTTCTAACCTAATTCAAGTAAAATAATCTTCTATAATTTTGTTTCCCTAATCTCTAGTTTGCTTAGCATAAAAAATCAAGCCATTTGGACTTATAAATCAAGAGATATCCCTAAATTACTAGGAAATGCTCTAGAAGATAGGCAAGTAGACCTAGTCACAATTCAAAATGAAATTAGAGGTATTTAAATCTAGAATCAAACTTTGGTCTCTTATATGAATTTTAAGCCTATGAGTTTAGTTTATTATCCAACTAGAATAATCCCATTTGAAGCTCTAGGGGCAGGGATATGACCAAATTACTAAACTTGGGTCATACAAATCCTCTGACAGAAAATTCACCAAACATTATTTTGGGTACAATTCAACTCATAAATACAAATTACCATCAATCCAATACTTAATAATCAATTACACATCCATAAAAATACATACACCTTATCAACACATCAAATATCCTTAAAATCAGTTAAGTGAGTTCTCATACCTCAAATGCTCAAAAGAGTCCTCTTTTTAATCTTTGATAGCCTCTTTTCTCTTCTTTTTGCTAGCTTTTCCTTCTACAACCATAAATTACACTTGTTAACCTCCATTTGATATACTTGAATAAATTTGAAAAAATTGATGGCAAAAAAGAGGAGAAGAGCAAGAAAAGAAGTTACCTTGTGCTTTCTTAACCTTTAAATTTCTCTCCTACTAAGAATAGATTATCAACCTAGATATGAGGTTAAGTAAAGAGGAATGATAAAAATTTGAAGAAAATCTAGTAGAAATGAAGAGCCTTCATGGATAACTTGGCATGAGTGGTGTCAACTCACAATAGAGGCTGAGTGTGCTAACTTGTGACAAGCGGTACCGACTCGTGATAGGATATGGTTCCCTAGTTCACATTTTTTTGCATTTTTGACATGGTTATAACCTAATTCAAGCAAAGTAGTCTCCTATACTTTTGTTCTCTTATGTCTCTAGTTTGTTTAGCATTAAAAATTAAGCCATTTGGACTTATAAATCAAGAGATATCCCCAAAATACTAGGAAATGGTCTAAAAGATAGGGCAGCAGACCTAGTCATAATTCAAAACAAAATTAGAGGTATTTAAATCTAGAGTCAAGTTTTGGTCTCTCATATTAATTCTAAGCCTATGAATTTAGTTTGTTATCTAACAAAAATAATCCCATTTGAAGCTCTAAGGGCAGAAATATAATCAAATTACTAAACCTGGGTCATACAAATCATATGATAAAAAAATTCACCAATTATGATTTTGGGCACAATTCAACTCACACGTAAAAATTTCCATCAATCCAATACTTAATCATTAATTACACATCTATAACTATGCATATACCTTATCAACACATTAAATATCCTTAAAATCAGTTGAGTGAGTTCCTATACCCCAAATGCTCAAAATAGTCCTTTTTTCAATCTTTGATAGCCTATTTTCCCTTCTTCTTGATAGATTTTCGTTCTACAACCATAAATTACACTTGTTAACCTCTATTTGATATACTTGAATCAATTTGCAAAAATTGATGGCAAGAAGGAGGATAAGAGAAAGAAAAGAAGTTACCTTATGCTTTCTTAACCCTTAAATTTCTCTCCTACTAAGAATGGATTATCAATCTAAAGAAGAGGTTAAGTAGAGAGGAATGGCAGAAATTTAAAGAAAATTTGCAGGAAATGAAGAGTCTTCATGGCTGACTACCTATTCCTTCTCCTTTATCCCTTTTTTTTTTCTAAAAGTTCATGTGTCACCCTCCTATTAGCCTACTTGTGGCCATTAGGAGAAATTACACATTACTCATTTAAATTATCTTTTAACTCTTCCCCATAAATTTAACAATTGGTTCAATTAAGTCCTCATTTAATGCCTCTTAAATATACATGTGTATACTAAAGTGTTAAATTACCAAATTACCCTTGTATTTTATATTAATCCCTTTTATGTTCGATTTCTTACTTCATTACTACACTAATTATGCTACTCATTTATATATTTTTAGTGTACATATTGGTGTTTTAAATTTTTTATTTCCATATGCATGTTGTGCATTTGTATTTGCATGCATATTTGCAATCTTGTAGGCTTATTTGCATAATTTTAAGGAACATTTTTATGTGTTTAAGGGCATGTATGCATACATCAATGTTTATGATGCATTATTTTGTACATGTTTATACATTTATATTATCATGAAAGTGTGGCTTATCTTTGTCTTTAGAACCCTATAGAGCCTTTTTTACATAGTTTACAAAAGCTTTTCTAAACTTCTTCACTCTTTATCTAGTCATTAGACCACTTGACATACTTAATTCTAAGTCTTTGTCCTAGCTCACATTAGTGTGTGCAAGCATCATGGTGTATGATGCATTATTTTATGAATTCCTATTATTGTGTGAGTGCCAGGTTTTTTATGCTTTGTGCATGCATCTTATGCTTTAGTGTATGCACATATTTGCATTCTTTTAGACTCATTTGTATATATTTAAGGATTTTAGTGTAAATTTTATACAAATTTAATGGTGAGTGTGTAAGCACTTATATTCATGATGTGCAATTGTGTGCACATTTATACATTCCTAACACGTTATAAATGAGTGGTTGTCTTTGACTTTACATATTGTGATGCTCACTGAACCCCAATGACATCTGGTTTATTCTTAAAAGCTCACTTTTAGGGTATAAGATCGAATAAAGATTCATTTAATCAGTGAAGGTTGGTCGCTTCACAATAGATATGGACTTATCCCCATCTATTGTTGACGATTAAACTATAAAGGCATTTGTTGGGCACCATAAGGTAGGTATCATAGAGTTACCACCCAATAAAATATTAGAAAAGTGAATTCTAACCTTATAAGGCCAAAACCAGAAATGGTTCGGACCTCACTCTTATTTATTCCTTGATTAATGTTAGATAAATGAGATTTCAAACTTAATTATTTTATCCACAGTCTCACATGAGTGATTATGCCAAAAAAAAAATAAAGGTGCACTCAAGTATGTTGAAAAGCTATAAATCATGTTATATTGAAAGCAATAAAGACATGGCATAAAAAGCAATAAAATTATAATAAATAAATGAATAAATCATAGATAAATCGAGTAATTTATTTACAATGTCTATATCAATGGGAATGTTGGTTCTCGTATGCAAATTTATGAAAAAAATAATTTTTAGGTGTATTTTGAATATAAATAGGGATATTTGATCCCTCTTTATTTTAGAAAAAGAATCGTGTTGATTAATTTTAAGTAAAAGAATCTTTTATATTTCACAAAGAAAGATAATAATTTTTACATATTATTTTATGGATGAAGAATAAGGATATTAGTCCCTTTTATTATTAAAAAATTCTATCCAAACTTGTATAAAACCTTTTGGTGAGTTTTTAGGTTAATGTTCGAATTATTTATTATAACATCATTTGAAATAAGAAGTATGAAAGAATAATAATACAATAAAATGACATACATAAATTGTGATATTTATTGGATTAGAAATATTGATCCCCTCATGAATATTTATAAAAACTCATTTGTGCGGTTTTGGGGATAAAAAGTGGACATTGGTCCATTTTACGTGAAAATCCCAATTAATTAAGTAGAAAGCATTTTAAATGAATTTTCCTAATTAACAATAAAAAATCTTTATTATTACAACCAATTTGCAAAAAGAAAGCCATGAAAAAATAATAATACAGGCCCATATAAATAAATAAATAATAAGACAAAATAAATCATAATCTATGTTTATTTGTCTGACCTGGGGATGCACAGTGTGTCCATCAAAATAATGCTCATGATAGCAAATAATATTGGTTAATAATGAATTAAATCAAATAATAAATGATAAATAATTAGTTGATTCAAATAAATTAAGTAAAAATTTAATATAATAGAAATAAATTATACAAAATATATAAAATGCATGTTGCATTCAAAATTCATGCGGCATTTATAGGCATGCATATGCTAAAATATTTAAATAAATTATGAATAATAATAATAATAATAATAATAATAATAATAATAATAATAATAATTATTATTATTATTATTATTATTATTATTATTATTATTATTATTATTATTATTATTATAATATGTATGTATGTAACAATGATAATTAAATTAAGGGAAAATAAATATAAGTGTGAATATGTAAATACATAATTTATATGAAATAAATGTGAATACTAACAAAATACACAAGTTAAAATTAGGAATGATCATAGCGCGGGGAAAATTCGATAACTATGGGAACCTGACCTGAACTGGGCTGGGAATCCCTAATTTTTTCCTCCATGAAGGTAGAGATGGGGATAAAAAAAATCCTTGATTTGGATTTCAGGGTGGGGGCGGGGAATGGGGTATCCACCCCGTAGGGATCCCCGACCCAATGTCCATTATTACTATATCATCCCTAATTTTCTAATTATGTATGTATAGGCCATTCTATATAAATACCTTAATAAAACCCTAACTTTTTCTCTAACCATTTTCTTCACTTATCCCTCACAGCAACATAGCCACTCCTTTCTTTCTCTCACTCTCATTCACTCCACCATTGCCATTTTCAATATTCCTTCGATCTTCCCCTGCATGTTTCTCTCTCTCATACACATCAAATTTATCTTTTTTTACCTCGTTTTAGTATTCTCTTTCTCCATTTTTTATTGGGATTGAAGGATTTAGTGTTTCTTTTTACAGTCTTCCATTTTATTTTAGCAAGTTTTTGGCAAAACCTTATTTTGATTTGCTGTTGTTAATTTGGATCGATCAGTGTTTGCATTTTTCAGAGGAGAAATAGCTATAAGAAGGGGAAAATGAGGTTGAACAATAGGGAGCATATCAAATAGATTCGGCTATCTTTCATTCTTCTAAAAGTTCATTTAGTTTGTTCTCATTATTGATAAAAAAAAAGGTTTTTTTAAACGTTATTCAAGAATCTACTCTCTTTTGGCCTTTTGTAAAATCTTCCTAATTTCATTGTCTGTGAGTCTAGTTATTTGGGGTTAAACTAGTTTCTTATGCATCTTGCAGTAGCAACCATATTTGAATTTTTGCTATCGAATTTTGACTAGCAGGAAATGGTTGATTTTCTAGTGGATTTGTGGGAGCAAGAGGGATTATATGATTGAAGAGCACAACTGCAAAAAAAAAAAAAACTATAAGCTTTTTATTTTGTAAATATAACTATTAAAAGCCTTCTATAAATATCTATGTGGAAACGAAGAAAAAACTTTATGGTATGAATATCTTGAATTTTGGCTTTGATGTTCCTTTGTTGTTCTATAATATAAATATCTCTAATTTTGGTTTTCATAATTTTACTTTACTTTTCTATTGAACTAAACCCTAAACTAAGAATTTCTTGCATACTTTCTAGTGGTATCTATGTTATATTATAATTTTATTATTTTTGATTTCCCTTTGAATATTATTCATGCTTCCATAGTCTTTTACTTTATCGTGTTTTATACTGCATAATTACAAAGCTCCTACCTTTCTCTCGAATTTAGAGATCCATGGTCTAAAATAATAACAATTTAAAAGTTGGGGTGTTCAATAGGTTAGTGATAGACTTTAGTGTCTAAAAGAGATGTTGCCAAGTTTAGGAGCTTATTGTTTAATATATAAAAAAATAATTAAGAAATATATTTTTAGAATTGAAATCCTCTCATGCTTCACCCAATAAATATTAAAAATTATTGTTGAAATAATTTGAGATTTGAGAATTAAAATATCAAATTGTAAATACTAAGTTTGGAAGTGACTGTTAGTGTAAGCCCTAGCCCCAATGCATGGTAATAAAATACTTTAATTAATAAAATGAGGCAATTGTTTTATCTATTGTATTCCTGTGCATGTCAATTGATAAAACTATCCAAGAATGTCGTTTCGGTTTAAGTTATCATGTGTGAGGCATATGGTTGTAAGACTTTGAAATAAATGAGACTTCATTCTAAACATCCCTAGTCAGTCATTGTTATGGGAATAACAATGAATTAAGACTAGTATGCTCTCTCTGATATTATGAGTTCTGTCTTACGGATCATTAGGACAAGAGTGTCAATCAGAGATCATAGATACATGTTAAAGAACATGGTATCTGGATATGATCCGCTCATGAGAACACTACATGGTACAAGTCATAAGTGTTTCTCATATGCAAGTTTTGTATCGGAGTTCTTAGACCTGAAATCTCTATGAAACTCTTTATGAATTACTGTGTACTTTGACATACACCTAACGTACTCATTACAGAGCGACAAGTACGGTATGATTGGGTATGCATTGATTCATATTAGAGAGCATGAGAGAAGTGAAGGGATTACCCCTCTCATTAAGAGAGAAAATATCATCGGCCACTTGATCAGTGAACTGAGAAGTGTATGGCCATACCGAGATAAATAATGAGTAATCATTATTTATCTGAGAGTTCAGTGTCACTGGAATATCAAGAAAGGAATTAATATATATAAGGATGACTAGTTCCATGCCTTATATTAATTCTGATATTTATGGGTAAGAGACTATGCAAAATTGCATTAGGTCACTAAATGCCATATGCATTTTCATTTAATTTGGAATGCTATAATATCTTGCTAGAGAATATATATAGCCTTTGAATTAATTTATTAATTCATTGCCAACATTAAATGGACCTATAGGATCGCACACAAAGCATTGGGCTTAAAATATTTAAATTAAGTATTGGGCATTAATTTGGGCTTTTAATTAAAGTCAAATTAATGTGTGTAATGGGTTATTAGATTGCTATTGGACCTTGGCCCATGAAAGAGAGAAATTCAGCCCACAAGGTTTAATTTCAATTAATTAAATGTCATGTATTAATTTAATTAATTGAGTATTAAAGCCTAAAGACATATTTATCTAATTAAATCATCTAAATGAAATTTGATGTGGCCGAAATTCCTAGAGAAATAACAAGGAATTTCAGCACATGTATAGTTTTATTTAAGTGGTTTATTAGATTTAAATGACATATCTTTTATCCTAAATTAAGTGATATTATTCGATTAAATGTCTTTTGTTTTTATCTTGGATAAATTAAAAGAGTTTTTATCAATAAATATGTAACACCCTTCTCGGAACAGTCTTTTCCGAAGCAAAACTTAGCCGAAATCGATACGATTTTTTTTTTCTATCGAACAATTCGAAACATTTAAAATACTTTTTAAGCCATCGGTGCAATTGTGTGTGTGAGAATAGAGGGAGTGGCGTAAAAGGCTGTTCCTTGGCATTGGTGATCGAGATCTAAGGCGGATAAAGTCATCTTAGTTGCTGGGCATCATCAAATTCAATTTTCAAAAGGCATCATAAGTTGTAAGTTCTACAACCCTAAAATTGCATGTTTCGTTTCTTGCTTTGGAATTGTATGGTATGTATGATAAAAATTTTTGTTTTTTCACTGTGCTATCATCACATTCATACCATGTCATATTCCATCAGTGACTTAATGTTAGGGATATCATATTTGCATATTAAGTTTAATTTTTAGGATATTTAACTTAAACAAGAGTGTGGTCTTCATTTAGTCTCTAGTTCATGGATGGAGCTAACCAACTGAACTTAATAAATACCAACTTAATTTTGTAGTTTATCTTCAAATCAACCATTCTTATTCCCTACTGAATTATATAAAAAATTAATAAATTATTCTAAAGTGCAACAAATAGATCAAGATATTTCCTTTCCATTTTTTTAATAAAAAAGGCCAAATCTTGTTGGGTGATGAGAGTCGGTTTTATAAATCATATAATAGGACAAGCAATAGAATGTTTCTAATACTAATATATATATATATATATATATATATATATATATATATATATATATATATATATATATATATATATATATATATATATATATATATATATATATATATATATATATATATATATATATATATATATATATATATATATATATATTAAGACTCTATATGTACATTCGATACATTATAGTAGGAGCATCCAATTTTTACTTGATTTAAATATAAAAGTAATTTGTTATGTGTGATTAATTGATATTTCAGATTGATATTCATCGGGATAGAAGTATTCCAAGTGAAGTTATTAATTGTTAATGAGTGAATATTATTTTATAATTTGAATTGTATGGGATGTTTATAAATATTTTTATTATGAAATATTTTTAATTTTAATTTGTACGAAATATTTTTAATTTTAAGTTATTAATTGTTAAAATTTGTATTTTAATTTTATGTGAAATTTTAAAAATAAAATAAAATTTATAAAATATATTTAATTTGGGTTGGGTCAAGAATTTTATGAGCTTAAGGGATCTCCATTGGGGAACGGGGATCCCCGTGGGGTGGCAACAAGGAGGTTTTTTTTCCTTGTGTTTCGAGCGGGGGTAGGGATAGAGAATTCCAATATTGCATGGCGCAGGAAGAGGGGACCCCTTCCCCGCCTCGGCCCTGTGATCATCCTAGCTAAAATAAATAATAATAAATAAATAATATTGTAAGGCATATTATGTAAATTATATGATAAATAATAATATTAATAATAATAGAATCAATAATAAATAGATAAACAAGGATTAATGTGAATAAAAAATAATAACACAATGTCAAATTAATACAAATACATAAATAAACACAAAAAATTATATAAAAAAATAAAATAAATAATATAAGAAATCATTAAAATAAGGGAAATGAGTAAAAATAGGCTAAAGAAGTGAGTCACATACATGTGAGAGGCCAAAGGAGTGAGTCACAAAGCAAAAGGAGAAGAAAAAAAGCAGAAATGGCAAGTTAAGGCCGTGACTCAAGTCAAAAAATGATTTCAGCCACTAGAACGATGCTATGAACATGAAAAAACAACCCAAAATGCAATTTAAGACATTTTAGTGCATGGAAATGCTACCAAACTCATTTATATACATTAAAAACATGATTTACATGAGAAAAACAAAGATTAAAGTTAGAATTAAAGAATTTAAAGTCTTGAATCTAAGGAAAAAGATGATGAATAGTAACTTTTAAATATGTATCAAATCTCTTTTTTTACATGATTTAAATTGGTTTTCATGAATTAATGATCGAAACTGACATAAATCATAAGAAATAATGAAATTACAAGCAAAAATCAAAGAAACAATAAATTAAACAAAATCAAGAAATATAGAGGATGAAGAAAGTGTGAATAGTAAATTCATGGTAATTAACTTAACACATATTTGCACCAAACTAAGCACAATAAATGATAAATATATCATAAAAAGGTAAGATTACAATTAAAAAACAAAATTTAACCAAGTAAATCAAAGAAGAAGAAACCAAAAAATAAAGGAATATTGTAATTTACTATAAATTGAAATCTAACACTAGATTAATATGTTTTGGGGCTCATGAATATTACCTTCAGGTTGGTTTGCTCAAAGAACAAGGTTTTAGTGCTTTCGGCCTTTCCTCATTCCTATTTTACTCTCTCTCTGTGCTTGATTTCTATAAAAAAAATAGAGAGCATGTATGTGTCTGTGTTTTTAGAGAGAGAGAGAGCCCCTCTAAATCTATCTTTTTTTACCTCAAATATCCTTATGAAATAATAAGTATTTTTAAATGAGGATCAAATAAAATCTTCCCTATTTTTTCCCTATTTCGGCATCCGAAATAAGTTACAAGGAATAAGTCACAAGTGTGAGTCATAGCCTTGACCTGTGAGTCAAGGGAGTGACTTACATCCTTTGACTTTGACTTTGACTTTTTTTAATCCCTGAAACACACTTTAACCTTGTTGACAAAGGGAAAAGGGAAAAAAAGCCCAAAAGAGATTTTCAAACATTTAAAACACCATACGAGAATCCAAAAAACATTTTGAAACCATAAATTCAGGAGAAAGCCTAGCACGTTTGCTCCTTGTCTATTTATGAGAAATGCTTTTCTCATCAGGTAACCCTAATCAAGAGGTATCTTAAGACCCAGTATCTACACACATACTTTTTGAGCTTTAATATGTGTGCACATATTTGCATTTTTAAGGGTCATAACACATTTTTATGGATTTTAGTGTGCATTTTGTAAGATTTTAAGGGTGTGTGCTAATGTGTCGGCATGTATGATGCAAGTTTATATGTATATTTGTGCATGCTTAGGATTGCATGAGTATGGTTGGTTTTTGTGTTTTGTGCATGCATTTTGTGCATTGTTATGTATGCTCTTATAGGCTTATTTTTATGATTTTAAGCATTTTAAGGGCATGTGTGCATGCATTTGTGTACATGATGTGTGGTTTGATGAATGTTTATACATGCCTATTATTGTGTGTATATGGGTGACATTCATGCTTTGGTCATGCTTCTTGTGCATTGGTATGTGTTCCAAAATTTCAATCTATGCATTTTTAGGGATTTATGTGTGCATTTTATGCTAGCTTAAGGGTTTGTGTGTATGCAATTCCGTGCTTGATGTGTGGTTATATGCATATTTATGTGTGTTTAGCATTGTGTTAAAGTGTGTGTTCTTTGTGATTTGCACATGCATCATTTTTTATTAGTATGGATGCTCACATTTGAATTCTTCTAAGGTCAATTATGCGATTTTAGGGAATTTAGTATGCATTTTATCTAGGTTTAAGGGCATATGTGTATCTATTGTTGTGTATGATGCATTAATATGTGCCAACTTATTTGTTCTTAACATTGTGTGAATGTAATTAGTCTTTATGCTTTGCTCATGCATCTTATGTATTGGTATATTTGGATAAATTTTAGTTCTTATAGGCTAACTCATATGATTTTAGGAATGTTAGAGAATATCTGGTGAAAATTTAAGGGCATATATTCGTGCATTAGTGTGCATGATATGTGGTTATATGCATATTTATGCATGCCTATTATTGTGTGAGTATGGGTGGTCTTTGTGCTTTGCACATGCATTTTGTGTATTGGTATGTGTACGTAATTTTGTATTCTTGTTGGCTTATTTGCACTTTTTAAGGGATGTGATTGTGCATTTTTATACAAGCTTAAATGAGTGTGCTAGTGCATTAGTGTGCATGATGCATGTTTATATGGATATTTATACATGCCTAACATTATGATGTGTGGGTTATATTTGTGTTTTGTGCATGCATCTTACGTATTGATATATGCATGCATATTTCCATTCTTGTAAGCTTATTTGCCCAATTTCAGTCATTTTAGTGAGATCTCATGGAAGTTTAAAAGCACATATATATGCATTTTATACATGATGTGTGGTTATATGCATGTTTATGCGTGCCAATTATTGTGTGAGTATGGTTAGTGTTTGTGCTTTGTGCATGCATTTTATGCATTATTATATGTTCACATATGTGCATTCTTATTGGCTTATTTGCACATTTTTAGGGATTTATGTGTGCATTTTTTGCAAGTTTATATGCATGTGTGCATACAAATATAATGCTTTAAAAAAATTTCGATCTCATGAATAGTACTTTTTGGTTCATGAAAAAGTGCATCCTTAGATGAATAATATCACTAAGACCTAATTGCACTTTATTTAGTATTAGAAAGTATTATTCAAAGACAACTGAGGATCAAATTTGAGGTCAAAATGAATTCATTTAAAGGGTTAAAAATTAAAAATGAAATTCATATAGCGATTTTATAGTGAATAGGAGAAGTTTGATCAAGTTGACCAAAAGTCAAAAATTGACCCGATAAGGGGTGAAAGTCAAACTAAGCATATTAACGAAAAATAAATGATATTGATTAAGGCATTAGATTGGTATTATTTGTTAAGAAGAAGTGAAGAATTTTTAAGTTTTAACGGAGTTATTTTGGATCTACGGACTAAATAACACCCGAGTAATTTTTTACTATTGACTTTAAAATTATAAAAGAAAATATTTTTAGTGGGATAAAATACAACTAATGTATTAAAATTGAAAGTTAATTTGGATCTTGAAAAATAAAATAAAAGAGTGGAAGTTTGGTATTATTTGGATCTAGTACCCTTTCTATTAAAACTATTAGATTTTTAAGGATATTATGAAGGGACTAAGTGGCATTTTTGCCACCTTTTTATTTTTTTCTTCATTGGTTGTTGAGAATAACCCCTTCCTACTTCTTCTCCATTTTTTCATTTCCTTCAAATTATAAGCCTAATTTCCCTATTTTTAACCCTTAAACCAACATTTAAACGCTAAATTATTAACCTGAAGTCCTAAAAATCATCAAATCAACAAGAAATTTTTGAAGAGAATGAATAAAACATAGACGAGTTTTCTTGATAAATAGTACCCAAATTTAACAAGGTAATTTAATAAAATTTTAGTTATTTTTAGCACATGACTTTAGTATAATTTCATGCATTAGTGAGTAAAAACACATAAGATTGAATTTTTATGCAATTTTATCAAGATAAAGAAGAGGAATTGAAAAAGAGAAAGAAAATGAAAGAAAAGGAATAAGAAATCAATGGTGGAATTAAATTTAATTGAAGCTTAATTTGAAGAATTTAGTATCGATTTGGTAAGTGTTCATGCAATTATTGGGAGAATGGAGTTTGAAATGAAGATGGATGGTAGGGCAGTTAGAAATAGAAGTGTATTAAAGTTTCTTTGCATGAGGTTTTAAACAATTTTAGAGGAAATTTTGTCAAAATTTTAGCAAAAATTATCAATTTTTATTAAATTATAAGGACTTAAATAGAAAATTTTGTAATTCATCATTTTTTGAATTTAGATTTATATGTGTGACATTCTATATCTGGTTTTATTATCGAACTGTGTATAAAGTGTTACGACAAATGTGTGTATTGTTATATGCATGTTTATGTGTGCCTAGCATTTTATGAACATAGGTATCCTTTGTGATTTATGCATGCATCTTTTCCCTTGGTATGGGTGCACAAATTTGGATTCTTATAAGGTCATTTACATGATTTTAGTGTGCATTTTATTTGATTTTAGGGTGTATGTGTATGCATTTATGTGCATGATGTGTTGATATGTGCGTGCTTACTTATTAATAACATTGTGTTAATGTGAGTGATTTTTTTTTTGCTTTACTCATGTGTATTGTGTTATGGTATATGTGTGCAAATTTGAATTCTTGTAGACTTATTTACTTAGTTTTTGGAATTTGAATATGCATTTTATGTTAATTTAAGGGAGAGTGTTTATGCATTGTCTATATGATCATGCTTATGTGCACATTTATATGTACCTAACATTATATATGTGTCATTGGTCTTTGTGCTTTGTGCATGCATTTTGTGTATTGGTATGCATGTATAAATTTTCATTGTTACAAGCTTATTTGAGCAATTTTAGGCATTTTATAAGCATTTTATGGGAGTTTAAGAGCATGTGTGTATACATGCCTATTATCGTGTATAAGTGATCGGTAATTGTGCTTTTTACATGCATCTTTTGTAATGGTATATTTTTTCGTAAGTGCATTTTTGTAGGTTCATCTGTATAAGTTTTGAGATTTATATATCCATTTTTTGCCAATTTAAGGGCTTGTGTGTATGTAATTATATAAATAACGCGTAGTTGTGTGAACCTTTATGCATGCCTAGCATTATATAAGTGTGAGTATTCATTGAGGTTTGAGCATACATCTTTTTCATTGGTATAAATGCACAAATTTGCATTCTTGTAAGGTTATATGTGCAATCTTAGGAAATTTTATGTGTGTTTAAGGGCATGTATTTATGCATTATTGTGTATGAGGCATTGATATGTGCACACTTGCTTATTCCTAGCATTATTTTGGCATGGATGATTTTTGTGCTTTCTGAATGCGTATTGTGCTAGGTATATGCACATATATTTGCATTCTTATATACTTATTTATACACTTTTTGGGATTTAAGTGTGTAATTTGTGCTAGTTTAATGGAGCACCTAAGTAATTTTGGCTAAGAAATTTAAGTCAAATTCATGAATTTGTGTAGAGAAAGAAATTGATGAATTGGAGTCATTGAAGTTGAAAAAAGGAATTGTTGACAAAATAGGTATGTGTTCATACAATTTTATTTTTCTTGTTAATTTTGTATTATGTAGGTATATAACTAGTATAAATAAAGCATGTTAATTAAGGAATGGTGCTGTAAATTATTATTTGAGTAACAAATAAATTCTACAAAATGATTTAATGAAAGTAAAAGAGACTAAGGTGTAATGGTCAACAATATGTACTAGGTAAATTGTAGTTTTGAAGGAAGACTTAGGATTGTATTTAATTAAGGTTAAAATGCCTAATTAGGTGTTAAATAGAGTTGTATAGATGATAAAATTTATGTTTAGAGTTATAATTTGAAATTTTATTTAATTGTTGCATACCTAATAAATTTTTGAATATATAGCCTATAAGTTAAATTGTTGAAATTTTTGAAGAAAAGGAAATGGCGAAAGCAAGAATTATAAATTTGAGATTGTGTATAAATGGAATGCAAGACCAGAGTTTTGACATTAAGCCTGAATTAAATAATGTGATTTTGTAAACAATTTTGTAATTATTTCTTTTGCTCTTAGTAAAATTAGACAGAAATTGGAGAAATAGGATAAGATTGGCATGCCAATTAGGTACCTTTGGCAATACTGCATCTTGATATGGGTACCGGATTGAATAGCTCCGTGAGCTCTATCCATATGGGTATATGTATAAATATAAGCATATAAATGTATGCATGTATGTGTGTGTGTACATATATATATATATATACACACACACACACACACACACATTTTTGTATGCATATATATAAATAATAAAATAATAATAAATTTGAACGTCAATAATCAAAAATCGAGATTTAATGGATCATATGGTTTCGACGAACTCGATCCTGCGTTTATTCCCATTTATCCTGCTTGTCATACAATTTCGCTAAATTTTATTTGAGGTAAAAACCAAGTTTAATTGTTAATACTTCATTTTAAAATAAATCAAATTTTATCTTAAGTTGAGAATAGTTAGTTAGATTTCTTTTGAATTATAACTAAAATGAAAGCTTGATTTTTAGTACATCCATTGGTCGTTTTTGCTATTATGAATTGCAAGCATGTTTTATTTATATGTTGTGTGGTTGAAAAAATAGAATTGCTTAAACACCACTAAGCGATATGCTTAGCGTGTGGTTTTATTTCTGCACGTAAGTTGAAGAAATTTTTGGCGAAAAGTTGGTAATGGATCTTCATCAAAATTTGAGTGACAACAAAAAAGAAATTTTGAGGTGGATGCACTATAATGGCCTAAACTTTGAATTAGCCTTGAATAGTATTTTTCGATAATGGATAGTGAATAGTATATTCAGACTAAAAAGTACATTCGAAGATGAAAATATTTTATTTGACAATTGAAAAATATGTATCACGGATAGTCCAGGGTTAAATTTTGAATTAAAATTGAGATCAAATAGGCCTCCAAAAGTCAAAAATACGAAAAACGAATCGGTTCGAATTTAGGTTAACTAGTTTGATCAAGATTTGATAGAGCCATTAAAAATAACAAATAGAGTCTAAAAATTGCCAAAAATTGTAAATCTACCTAAAATAATGTGTAGATTATTTTGATTACAAAAAATAAATTTTTCGATAACACTGCTATTTTTGAACTAGATTGATCTGATCGAATCAGACAAGTAACAGACTCCGATTGAGCTAAAATTTTGTGTACAGCCTATTTTTGATATGATAAGAGTGATGGAATCAAATTTAAATTGATTTAAAATTAAAAAGTGGGAGAAATTAATTAGAATCATTTATTGGATAATTAATGGGCTTAAACTAACATAGTTCAAGCCCATTAATCAAGCCCAACCCAAAGCCCACGTTTGGATCTCTTAAAAGGCATAAAAATTAGAGGAAACCAGAGAATTCCACAGCCATCTTCTTCCCTTCCCTTGGCCAAATCTTTCTCTTCCTTTCTCTCTCAAGATTTCTTCACTTTTCTCACTTTTTTTCCTTTTGATCCAAGCATAAAAAATTATCTAATGCCTCTCTAGATCATTTTGGTAGCCTTAATCATTTGATTTGAGGAAAGGAAGCAAGAGATATCAAGTGGAAAAGCTTAGGAGTCAAATTGTGGTATGTGAATATTAAGGTATTAAATTTGTTTTAAGGTGCTTATAAGTAGTTTTAGGTGCCTAAAGTTCATTTTAAGGTCAAATTGAGCTAAAAGCATTGAAATCTTGATGTTTCTTTGGATGAAGAATTCGGCTTCTTGTTGATGTCCATGGTGATGGATGATTTTCTTTAGTTTATGGTGTGAAAATGAACCTTAAGGAAGCTAAAGCATAAGAAAAAGGTAAGTAACTATTAAATCCTCCAATTTTCCTTATATTGCATGAATTTTCCTTTAGGTATCTTAGAAAAACTATGAAAAAAAGATGTGTAAAATTGAAATTGGCTTTAGACTAATGTAATTAAACTTTGAATAAGCCTATTAGAAAGCTTAAATAAATTTAAAAGAATTTATATTCTGAACTTAGTATGTTGGCCGAATTTCATTCCTAAGAGAAATAATGTGTATTTTATGTACTTTGATAAAATTAAGCCATAAAATGATGATAAACATGAAATATTATACCCATAAATTTTTATAAAATTTATGGAAATTATTTGAGTATTTTTTTAGTAATTAATTAATTATGTAACAAGTGAAAATGTTGAATTATTATGAAATAATTCATGAAAAAAGTGAAATATATACCCATGAATTTTTATAGAATTTATAAAATTTATTTGAATATTTTAGAGAAAATATTTGAATATTTACAAAGTAAAATTATTGAATTATTGAGTTATAATTCATAATGTAAGTTGAAAAAATAATGAATTATATTGATGTAATTCATAAACTATCCCAAAGTGATGATATAATTGATTGACCAAAGTCTCGAAATGAAAAGTATAATGTGTAAAATGATCATGTTGAATTATTGTAGAATAATTCATAATTTGATAAGAAAATGGTAAATTATTGTAAAATAATTCACAAACCATATAAAAGTATTAAAAATTCTGAACGACCGTATTACTAGATAAAAAAAGTAAGAAATCTATTTAAAGTCTGAAAGGTAAAATGAAGTGCAAAGTGGAAATACTGAATTATTAAGAGATAATTCATAAATCGATGAGAAATCGGTGAATTATGATGACATAATTCACAAACTATATATAAAGTACCAAAAAAGTGACTGTCAAAATAATAGAAAAGAAAAAGCTACTGAATAGTCAAAAGTACTGAAAAAGATTGAATGACAAAATGTACTGTTTTGAAAAGTAATGAAAATTGTTTAAAATCTGAAAAATGTTTTGAAAGTAAGTGATTTTTGCTCTTAGCAATAATCAGACTGTTAAAATCTAGCTCAGGATATGATTGGCTAGTCATAGGAATATCCTATACCATGGTGCAAGTTATGACGACTTGCTTTACTATGGGAGGATCTCTGATCTCCATATTATATGTTTGTTCTGATATTTGATCTGTGAGATTTGGTAATTCAGGGATCATTTTTCAATTTGTTTTATATGTGGTCCTGTAGGATCCACGTCCCGTATATCCTATCTGAGAATTTCTGTCGAGATTGTATTAGGGGTATTATGAACAGAATAAGTTAAAAGTGTAAAAAGAAAGCTAAAAGTGAAAGTCAAAAGTGAAAAAGGACATAATTGAAAGAAATAAAAAGTTTAGGGGTAAAATTATAATTTTCCTAAAACTTACATTTAATAAGCAAAAGTGATAAGAAAATGATTTTCAAGGGTTAAATGGTAATTTAGTGACCAAACAGTCCAAAAATAAATTTTTATAAAGTAAAAGGATTAAAATGTAATTTTACATGAAAAAGTCAAAATGAAGATCATTTGCTATTTTGTATGCCAATTAATGCTTTAAAAGTGAAAAATTAGTAAAATAGTGCCAAATCGTAATTAAAAGTTTAAGAATAGCAATATCGTAATTAATTGCGAATTAAGGGCAAAAAAATAAAATATTGTATGAAAAGTTCAAATGAGGATCGAACAGAAATTTTATAAGCCAAAAGTCGAATGAAAAGTAAAAATGAGCAAGTTAATAACAATTTTGCAATTAAAATGTACATGTGGCAATTTTGTAATAAATGTGTAAAAAGAACATTTTTGTAATAAAATAGAAAAAAAATAAGGATTGAATTGTAAAGTTTACCAAAGTAATTTTATTACTTTGTACTGAATGTCAAACGTATTAATAACTGTATTTTGATAAATAATTGATAAAGTTAAAGTGAAAATAAATGAACTAATGGCAAAATTGTAATTAAAGTGTAAAAAGAATAATTTTGTAGGTATTGAAAAATTGAAAATTGAATTGAAGATTTGCCATATCAGTGGTAATTGATAATATAAAATATCAAATGAACTAATATTTGTATCCGAATGATTAGATAAGAAATTATGTCTAAAAAGTCAAAGTCAAGCCCATTAAATTGCCATATATGCCAAAAGTCAATTAAAAATGTGAAAATAAGAAAGTAATGGTGATTTTCGATAACACCGGTAATTTTGAATCGAATCGATTTAATTGAACCGGATTAGAAATGGATTCCGATTGGGTTGAAACTTTGTGTACATCCTATTTTTTATGTGATAAGAATGATGGAATCATTTTTAGAGTGATTTGAATTTGGAAAGTAAAAGAATTACAAGAGAATAACTTTATAGGCTTTATTTTTGGTTTTGGGCTTTATTTGGTAAGCTTGGGTTAGACTATATCCCGACCCATTTAGCCACCTTAAATATATGCTTGAAAAAGAGAGTTTGATCAGCTTTCATCATCCAAAAATGAATAGTAAAATTTGACAGTTCTATGTCATCGTCAAGGTGGACTATGTAGATGAATTTTCGGATAAGCATTATTAGTTAATAAATAATTAAGGGTTAAGTTTATCAATTTTAAGTTAAGAAAAAAAATTTCAAGCCAATCGCTTAAATCTGAAAGATTGTTATAGTAAGGGTGTTATAGATTGTATACAGCAAAGACTGCAGTTAGGTTAGAATATAAGTAGTGCTGCTTGATGCCTTTTGGAGGCTAAAGTAGGGTAATAAATTATTGGTTGAATATAAGCCCGAGTTTGAGCGCCTAAGTGCCTATTTGGGTGAGAGCTAGTCCACTGAAGAACAAATAAAAAGTGTGTCAGAGATTCGAAAGGAGACTATATACTGAGTTCAGACATATTGTAAGGACACAGAGATACCTTGACTTGAGTGTCATGATTTAAGTTGCTATTAAGATAGAAGCTATACAATCAAAGGTGGTTGCCTTTGATGTGATGGATTGATTGTCTACCTAATAAGTGACGGTAGACTAAAGAGAGTATGTTGAAGTTTGATGGAGGTCAAAAAATCACAGTTATAGGTATGAAAATCAACTTCCGATCTGATGTAATTTCTGCTACTGTTATAAAGAGATTAATTAGAAATGGTGCATTGTTTACTTGTGCTTTGTAGTAGAGGCAGAAAGAGAAAGTTTAAAGGTGTCAAAAGTGCCTACTGTCAGAGAGTTCAATGATGTGTTCCCTGATGAGTTACCAGGTTTTCCACCAGACAGGGAAGTGAAATTCTCTATTGATGTTGCTCAGGCACTGCTCCCATCTTCATTGCTCCTTATAGAATAGCACATGCAAAATTGAAAGAATTGAAGATTTAGTTACAAGAATTTCATGATAAGGGGTTTACCGAATCCAATGTTTCTCCTTGAGGAACACCATTTCTATTTGGTAAGAAGAAAGACGGGACACTCAGGTTGTGTATTGACTACAAACAGCTTAAGAAAGTGATTATAAAGAACAAATACCTCTTCCTCTCATTGAAGACTTATTTGATTAGGTGAGGAAAGTGGGAGTATTTTCAAGGATTGACCTGAGATCAGGCTATTACTTGATGCCAGTAAAATAAATAGTATACCCAAGACTATTTTTTGTATTAGATGTGGCTATTATGAGTTATTGGTCTTGTCATTTGGGTTTATAAATGCACCAACCGCTTTCATGGGCTTGATAAGTAGGGTTTTCCACCCTTATTTGGATCTATTTACGGTGGTCTTTATTGATGAAATTCTGGTGTATTTTAAGACACCGCAAGAGAATGGCAAGTATTTGAGGATTGTTCTGTAGATATTGAAGAAAAAGTAACTGTATGCCAAGTTTAGCTAATTTGATTTATGGTTAAATGAAGTATCTTTTTGGGTTATGTACTATCTGCTGAAAATATAAAAGTGGATCCTTCAAAGATTTTGAAAAGTTTGAAGAAATCTAATGTAGTGGTTGATGTACTCAGCATAAGAATTTACATATGGTAATATGAATGTTCTCAAATGAATGTGTTTAAGTGATGGGTAAGTGTAAATGCTCAATGATAGTGTTTGTAGCTCTTTGGGCTATGAATGTTAATTTAAGTTTGACTCCAAATGGGACATTGTTATCTGAAATGTAAGTAAAAATGTAGCATCGAGTTCTTTCGGGATCGCTTCAACTTAGGTTGATACGGGAGTGGAAATAAGATATAATGATCACGGATTTTGTTATTGGATTATCTATACTTTAAAAAGAACATGATACTATAAGGGAGATTATTGATAGTCTCCACTTTAGCACAGTATTCCCAGACTAATGGTCAGTCGGAGTGGATGATTTAGGTATTAGAAGATTTGTTGTGATACTGCGTACTTGAATTTGGTAATAGTTGAGAAAAGTACTTATCTTTAGTAAAGTCTACTTACAACAATAACTACTAGGTCAACAGAAAGACGGCTAATTTTGAGGCATTATTTGGAAGAAAATGCAAAATTCCTTTATATTGGACATAATTGAATGCAAAGAAGTTGGTAGGAACTTATTTGAATTGTGACTCGAAAGATGTCCAAATGCCAGTTGATATGACTTATGAAAAAGAACCAGTAAAGATCCTAGTTATAGAGATTAGTCAGCTCAAGAGAAAGCAGGTTCTGTTATTAAAAATTCTTTGGAACCATCATAGCGTGAAAGAAGCTTCAATGAGACAACAGTATCCTCTACTCTTTGATACAAGTAAATTTTGAGGATGAAATTACTTTTAGTAGAGGAAAATTATAACAGCCTGAACATCGGATCAACCGTGCATAGAATTTTTTTATAGTGAATAGTGTAGTCAGGATAAAAAATACACCCGAAAGTGAAAAATATTTTATTTGACCATCTGAAAATATAGCTGACGGGTAGTTCGAGATTAAAATTTGAATTGAAATTAAGGTCAAATAGGCCTCCAAAGTCAAAAATATAAAAAACGAAATGGTTCGAGTTTAGGATAATTAGTTTGACTAAAGTTTGATCAAGTCGTTAAAAATAGCAAATGGAGTTTAAAAATTGCAAAAAATTTTAGATATGCCTAAATTAATGTGTAGATTTTTTTGACTGCAAAAAGTAAATTTTTTGGTAACATTGGTATTTTTGAATCGAATGGATTTGATCGAACCAGAACAGTAACAAACTTCGATTGGGCTAAAATTTTATGTATAGCCTATTTTTGATGTGATAAGAGTGATGAAATCAAATTTGGAGTGATTTGGAATTGAAAAGAGTGAGAAATTAATTAGAATCATTTATTATGTAATTAATGGGCTTAAACTAAAATAGTTCAAGCCCCTTAATCAAGCCCAACCCAAAGCCCACTTTTAGGTCTCTTAAAAGGCATAAAAATCAGAGGAAACTAAAGAATTCCACAACCATCTTCTACCCTTCCCTTAGCTAAACCTTTTTCTTTCTCTTAAGATTTTTTCACTTTTCTTGCTTTTTTTTCCTTTTGATCCAATTATAAGAAATGATATACTACCTCTCTAGATCATTTTGGTAACCTCAATCATTTGATTTAAGGAAAGAAAGCAAGAGAAATCAAGTGAAAAGGCCTTAGGGGTCAAATTGAGGTATGTAAATCTTAAGGTTTTAAATTTGTTTTATGGTGCCTACAAGTAGTTTTAAGTTCCTAAAGCTTATGCTTGAGGTCAAATTAAGCTAAAAGCATTAAAATCTTGATGTTTCTTTAGATGAAGAATTCAGCCTCTTGTTGATGTCCATGGTGATGGATGATTTTCTTTAGCTTATGATGTGAAAAAGGAAGCTTAAGGGAGCTAAAGAATAAGAAAAAGGTAAGTGACTATGAAATCCTCCGATTTTCCTTATATTGCATGAATTTTCCTTTAGGTATCTTAGGAAAATTATGGAAAAATATATGTAAAATTGAAATTGGCTTTAGACTAATGTAATTAGACTTTGAATAAACCTATTAGAAAGCATAAATATATTTAAAATAATTTGTATGGTGAACTTAGTATGTTGGCCGAATTTCATTCCTAAGAGAAATATTGTATCCATGAATTTTAATAGAATTTATGAAAATTATTGGAGTATTTTTTAGTAATTAATTGATTATGTAACAAGTGAAAATGTATAAATATTATGAAATAATTCATGAAAAAGTGAAATATATACCTATAAATTTTTATAGAATTTATTCGAATATTTTAGAGAAAATATTTGAATATGTACAAAGTAAAATTGTTGAATTGTTGAGTTATAATTCCTAATGTAAGTGAAAAAAATAATGAATTATATTCATGTAATTCATAAATTGTCCCAAAGTGATGACATAATTAACTGACCAATGTCTCGAAATGAAAAGTACAACGTGTAAAATGATCATGTTGAATTATTGTGAAATAATTCATAATTTGATAAGAAAATGGTAAATTACTGTAAAATAATTCACAAACGGTATAAAAGTATTGAAATTCTAAACGACTGTATTACTGGATAGAAAAAGTAATAAAATTGTTAAAAGTCTTAAAGGTAAAATGAATTGCAAAGTGAAAATACTGAATTATTAAGAGATAATTCATAAATTGATGAGAAAGTGGTGAGTTATGATGATATCATTCACAAATTGTATATAAAGCACCGAAAAAGTAACAGTCAAAATAATGCAAAAGAAAAAGTTACTGAATATTCAAAAGTACTGAAAAGATTAACTGACAAAATGTACTATTTTGAAAAATAATGAAAATTGTTTAAAGTTTAAAAAATATTTTGAAAGTAAGTGATTTTGACCCTTAGCAATAGTCAGATAGTTAAAATCTGGCTCAGGATATGATTGACTAGCTATAGGGACATCCTATACCGTGGTGTAAGTCATGGTAACTTACTTTGCCATGGTAGGATCTCTGATCTCCATGGTATCTGTCTGTTCTGATATTTGATATGTGAGACTTGGTTTTTTGAGATCATTTCTCAATCTATTATGTATGTGGTCCACGTCCCGTATATCCTATTTGAGAATTTCTGTCGAGATTATACTAGGGGTATTATGAAAAGAATAAGTTAAAAGTGTAAAAAGAAAACTAAAAGTACAAGTCAAAAGTAAAAAATGACCTAATTGAAAGAAATAAAAAGTTTAGGAGCAAAATTATAATATTTCCAAAACTTACATTTAATAAGCAAAAGTGATACAAAAATGATTTACAAGGGTTAAATGGCAATGTAGTGACCAAACAATCCAAAAATGAATTTTTGTAAAATAAAAGGACTAAAATATAATTTTACATGAAAAAGTCAAAACGAATATCATTTGGTATTTTGTATGCCAATTAATGCTTTGAAAGTGAAAAATTAGTAAAATAGTGCCAAATTGTAATTAAAAGTTTAAGAATGGCAATATCGTAATTAATTACGAATTAAGGGCCAAAAAATGAAATATTATATGAAAAATTCGAATGAGGACCGAACGTAAATTTTGTAAGCCAAAAGTCAAATAAAAAGCAAAAATGAGCAAGCTAATGATAATTTTGCAATTAAAATGTACATGTGGCAATTTTGTAATAAATGCGTGAAAAGAACTTTTTTGTAATAAAATGGAAAAAATAAGGATTTAATTGCAAAGTTTGCCAAAGTAATTGTATTATTTTGTACTGAATGTCAAATGTATTAATAACTGTATTTGATAAATAATTGATAAAGTCATAGTGAAAATAAATGAACTAATAGCGAAATTGTAATTAAAGTGTAAAAAGAATAATTCTGTAAGTATTGAAAAATTGAAAATTGAATTTAAGATTTGCCATATTAGTGGCAATTAATAGTATAAAATATCAAATGAACTAATAATTGTATCCGAACGATTAGATAAGAAATTCTATCTAAAAAGTCAAAGTCAAAACCATTAAATTGCCATATATGCCAAAAGTCAATTAAAAATGTGAAAATAAGAAAGTAATGGTGATTTTGTAATTAAAATTGCAAAAGAGTATTTTTGTAAATAATTGAAAAGTTTAAGATTAAAATGAAAAATTTGCCAAAATCTTAGTAATAAATTGATAATACTGTTAAATGTTGAAAAGTGTTTTTTGACAAAGAAAAATAATATTCTTGGCATAATTAATTTAATTATTCTTTTTTGGAAAATTCTTCGTTTTATAGTCACCACTGAGCATTTTTAATGCTCAGCACATAGAGTTTACTGTGTGCAGATTTTAAAAAGTAGCTGGAGCATGGTATACAGTGGAGTAAGATCTAAAGAAAAAGAAATAGTTATAATTATTTTATATTTTGGCATGTATATATTTAGCTATCTGAAGAAAAAGATTGAATTGTAATTGATCAGAAAATTGATGTGATTGTGAAAATGTCTTTTGTCAAGAAGTGATTTTAAATGTATGTGTTTGATATGTAAATAAATATTTGAAATGTATATATGCTCTGTTATGAACTGTTGTACCCTTGAGGAACTGTGGTTTGTCTAGTTTTTTCATGGGGTTAGTAAGTATATGATGTTATCCTGTCGAATTTTTGGTAAAATGAATAGTATTTTTAGACAGTTATAAGTTAGCAACAAGTTAGTGATGAATTTGAATAATGGATAAGTATTATCAGTCAATGATTGGTTTGGTTAAGTTTATGATGTAAAAAAAAATTTCTTTGGCAATTCACTTAAGTAGAAAAAGACTATTACAAATAAGGGTGTTACATTTACCATAGCCTTTTCATGGTTATTTTTATCACGTTTTGGCATGCATATTATATTTTGGAGATGTACTATTATGTAAATATTTATGAGCATTGGTTTTGTAAATTAAAGTGAGAATAGCCTAAAATTCATATGTCGTGTTTTTGAGTTTTGTTGAGATTAATTTGAATTATCAGAGGAAGGGTAATAATTGTGTGTTGGAGTTTGAATGGAGATTGGATGATAGGATGAAACTTAAATAGAAGTGTTTGAATGAGTTTTATTCAGTGGATTTTATGAAATTTAAGGGGAAACTCTGCTAAATTTTTTTTTAAATAAATAATAAATTTTGAAAAATAACTTTGCTTTAACTTAAAGCATTTTTTCAACCTTCAATAAAGGAGCCTAAATCCAAGTGTGACATCCAATATTCGGGTCTTTAACTGATTGGGTATAGGATGTTACACTTAGTGGTATCAGAGCTCAGTTTAGACGATTCTTAATCAGTAATTAAGTGATTAAAAAGAGAAAGAGAAAGGAATGGGGGTGCATGCCAAAAGAAAGTTATATGTGAATGTGTTGTGATGCTGATGTAGAATTATTATTATTGTTTTTTATAGCTAAAAGGATGGAATTGAGTTCAAAAGAAAGTACTGAGGAAGTGGAAATCCATACTTCAGCTAGTGATGTGGACTAGGGTGCAAACCAGCAACCAGCTTAGCTGGTACCACCACCTATCGTTCAGCAAATGCCAAATTCGACATATTTCTTTGCAACAATGATAGAACTCATAAAACAACAAATAACTACTGCACCACCTACCCAACCATAACTTTAGCCTCCCCTACCATCACTAAGACTCACACTGAAAAATGCAAAGAAATTGGAAGTAGAGGATGTCAAGGGAGAGTCAACAGTTACTGCTTTAGATTCTGAGTTTTGGTTGATCAAGATAAAGAAAATTTTTTTATCTCTTGCACTTCACACCATAAAGAGAGACTAGAGTGTGTAGATAGGCTACTTTAAGGACCAGCATACCAGTGGTGGGAATCCACAAAAAGATTTGTTGCGCCACAGAACCTTAATTGGGGATACTTTATATCTCAGTTTAGGGATAAGTATATGGGAGAAGCCTACATGGAAAAGATAAGAGATGCCTTTCTCCACCTAAAACAAGGACCCAGATCAGTGGCAAAGTATAAAAAGGAATTTGACAGATTAAATGCTTATGTTGAATGGTTTATCCCTACTATGGTAGATAGATGTCAGAGATTTGAGGCAGGCCTCCATTATAAGATCAAGAAATTATTGTTTATGGAGAGCTAGTGAAGGCAACTTTGAGAATTAAAAAGTCTCATATGGAAGAACAAAAATGATGGAGCAGAGGCCAATAAAAGAGAGGCCAAGGTTAAGCTGGTTCATCTTTCACAACAAGTAAAAAGCAGAAAGAGGCAGGATTTCAGACTTAAGCACCATCACAGACATCCTCCCTTCAGTCAAGGCAAGGTTAAAGATCAACTTTTTGATCAGGGTAGCCAACCTCATCTATGACCAGCACAACAGAAGGAACAGGTAAAGGAGAAATCCCCTTGTGTGAGCATCATGGGAAGAAGCATAAGGGTTAATGCTGGAGGAAGATAGGAACTTATCTTTGATATGGCTCCATGGAGCACTATTAGAGAGATTATTCTAGTAGATAGAATCCATCAGCCAGTCAACTAGAGAGATAAAGAGCCCCATCAGAGACAGTTAAGAGGTAGAGGCAGAGGAGTTAGTTTTTGTACTAGTAGATAAAGAGCCCCATCAGAGACAGTTAAGAGGTCGGATACCTGCACCTTAGTACGTGCTTATGCCATACGGGCTTGGGATGATAAGGATGCTCCAGATGTGATTGTGGATACTTTTACTATTTTTGATATTCTTGTACATGCATTAATTGATCCGGGGTAAGGGTGAGCAAACTGTGGTTAAAACTAAAAAATTAAACCGAACCGATCGATTTTTTTAATTCGATTCGATTTTTTGGTTTTTCGATTTGGTTTCAGTTTGTATTTTTAAAAATATTCGGTTATTTCGATTCGGTTTGGTTTTTGGAGTTAAAAACCACATGAACATCGAACCAACTGAACTTTACCAAAACTACGTCATTTTGATGTTTTGCAATTAAACCCTTTATAGCATAAGTGTGTTTCACGAATCCAGTAGACAAGTAGCCTTTCAACTTTCATTTTTCATTTTTAACCTATTTTCTCTGCACATCACCACTGTCCGCTGCTACCTCACCCCCCACCCTCTTATCATCAGAGTAGCAGTTCACCGACCCTGGTAAGTTTCTTCTTCTACCTTTTGGTTTTAGGGTTGAGTTCTATGCCTAATTACAATTGTTGGCCTTTAGATCCAAATCAATCTCACCCTCCTCTAATTCTCCCTCCTCCTTCTCAACATCAACGATTTTATCATCCATCTCATCGCCACTATCATCAATCACAACTTTCTCCACTTTCTTTTTATCATCCTCTTTATTGTTATGGTTATTGCTATTAACAGACACCACAAAAGAGAAAGGTGAGGATCGCTTAGAATTCTCATCGGGTTCAACCTCCATAAAAAGCTCAGTTAGGGGTTTATTCTATACAGCTCGTGCCAACGCAAGATTATACAAGCCAGAGATGTATCTTTCTCCAATCTAATACTTATTATACAGATCGCTCATCGTCCAAAACCTACCATCCTTGGGTTTTGAGTCTTTAATAACCTTTACCTCCTGCTTATTAAAATCTTCTTCACTGATCTCTTCCATAAAAGCTGTATTGTCAAAAATCTTCTTATTCCCTTATTTTTCCTCAAAGATCGGACATTATAATTTATACCCAATCAATTATGCCAATTTAACCATAATTTTTGAAATTTCCAAATTTTGATCTCAGATCTACGTCATAGAGATTCAAATCTATAGTTTCCTCAGCATCGATGACTTTTTTTCCTTATTTTTTTGTTTGAAGAGGAAAAACATGAGCTTGACTTAACTGAAGAAAAGAACCAAGCTTGACTTGACAATAATATATTGGAGTTTGAATATTTATGTGATTTTTTTTATTTTTTTCTTGAAAATTAAATTGACTGTAAGCAAGTGATTTAAGTTTTTTCTTCTTTTTTTTATAAATAAAATAGACATTTTAAAAAGTGATTTAAGATTTTGAAACAAAGATATCGAATGCAATGTTTGGTTGTTATTTTTGTTATGGCTTTGATCTTTGATAGCATATGACCACCTAGTGGAAAAGAGTGTTAGTTTAGTTAAGATGAGGTTGGAAGTTTTGGGAAAAATGAGGTATGGAACAAGAACAACCCTAACTGCCTAACTATATGGATGGCAGCTTATAAGGCCCTGTTGCCCCCACTCCACATCAACCATTGCATATCATTTTAAATCTAATTCATACAAATATAACGGGGTTTATAATGGGCATGGGCACTTGTGTTTATAATTTTAAGACTAACAAATATTATAAGGGGTTTAAATGCTTGAGGTGGCAGGGGCACTTATGGTTGGTGCTGCTGGGTTGTTATGCTTGATGGATTGCAAAAAGCTAAATAAGTTTTTTCTATTTTTTTAAAATTTTATTTTGATCATATTTTCCTTTTTCCTTTTTTTTTATTTTAATAATTTTGTAATTTGCAGGATTCAAATCAGAAGGTTCAGTTCTGTTTCTCTCCTGCTAATCAAAGAAAGAAAAAAGAATTGGAGAAGAGAAAGAAAATGATGATCCGGAAAATAAGGTTTTGGATTTAAACGGTTTCTTCAAGCTATGAGGAGAAATTTGGTAAACCCATAAGTGGGTTTTCTTCATCGAAATATCAGTAGCTAAGCCAGAGAATCGAAACGCTAGAGAGAGGAAAAAGCAGAGAAATTGTTGCAGAAGGAGAAGAGTAGATGAAATTGTTGAAGGAGATATCATATATGTTAAAAAAAATTAAAAGCACATAGCCTAAGATGAAAAGCTTGAAAGCTAAGAGATCCATTTCTCCAATGGAACCATCTCTAGATTCTCTACAAGTTATTAATTGTTGTTCATTGTATGAACCA
This sequence comes from Excoecaria agallocha, assembly GCA_037975025.1. NCBI lineage: Eukaryota > Viridiplantae > Streptophyta > Magnoliopsida > Malpighiales > Euphorbiaceae > Excoecaria > Excoecaria agallocha. The sequence goes on along the minus strand of CM075809.1, from coordinate 71,648,012 downwards.
CCTTTAACTGACTTTTTTTTGTTCTAATGTTTGTTTGGCCTACGTTAATGGATCTGCCTAACTATTTATTGCTTTTGTGGCTTTGTATTTTTGATGTTTTCATTTTACTATATTATAATTTGTAATTTTATATAATTTTTAGGCATAATTTTTTATTTTTTTAAATAAATTTAATTTTTCAGTTTTTTCGGTTAACTAAACTGAACCAACCAAAAAAATTGGTTCGGTTATTTATATATTTCGGTTCAATTTGACAAATTCTTCAAATTTTGGTTTTGGTTATTTTGGTTTATTTCGGTTTGGTTAAGCGAACCGACCATTGCACAGGGCTAATCTGGGATCTACTCATTCATATATATGTATTCCTCTGCCTAATGATAAAAGATTATATATCGGCACCCTTGAATATGAAATTATGGTCACAAATTCTTTGGGTCATAGCATAGTTGCAAATAAAGTTTATTAGAACAATCCAATAAAAATTCAAGTTTATAAATTTTTAGAGGATTTTATTGGGTTACCTTTTTGTGAATTTAATGTGATTCTTGGTACGAATTGGCTATTTAGGCGTTATGCAATGGTACATTGTCATTTGAAAAGAATAACTCTTAGAACACCTGATAATGATGAGATTACAGTTGTGGATGAAAAGTGAAATTTTCTTTCTAATGTTATATCAACCACAACGACAAAAAGGCTTGTTAGAAAGAGGTGTACAACTTATTTGGCCTTTGTGCTTGAAGCTAAAAAGGATAATCCTAAAATTCAAGATATACCGATTGTATATGATTTCGAGGATGTTTTTCCTGATAAGTTACCAGAGTTACCACCAGAAAAGAAATGTAATTTTGCATTGACTTACTGCCTAGTACTGCACCAATTTCAATTACACCATACCGAATGGCAACCTATAGAATTTAAGAAATTAAAGATCCAGTTGCAAGAACTTTTTGAAAAGGGTTTATATGACCTAGTGTGTCTCCTTGGGGTGCACCAGTATTATTTTTCAAGAAGAAGGATGGATCTCTCAGACTTTGCATAGATTATAGGCAATTAAACAAGGTGATCATGAAAAATAAATACCTATTGCCTAGAATAGATGACTTGTTTGATCAACTTTCAGGTGCAGGTGTCTTCTCCAAAATTAATTTGAATTCGGGATATTATCAACTAGGGGTAAGAGAAGCATACGTACCTAAAACAACTTTCAGAACCCGATATGGGCATTATGAATTTTTAGTGATGCCTTTTGGGCTCACAAATACCCCAGCAACATTTATGGTCCTCATGAATCACATCTTTCATCATTATCTGGATCAATTTGTTGTTGTCTTTATTGATGATATCTTGATTTATTCTAAGAATCAGAAAGAGCATAATAAGCATTTGAGGATCATCTTACAAACTTTAAAGAAAAAGCAGTTTTATGCCAAATTTAGCAAATATGAATTCTGGCCTAATAAAGTTTCCTTTCTTGGTCATGTGATATTAGCTAATGGAATTAGAGTTTATCCCAAGAAGATAGAAGCAATCCTAGAGTGAAAACTACCTAAGAATGTTACTAACATTAAAAGTTTCTTAGGGTTGGCTGGATATTATAGAAGATTTGTACAAGGATTTTTCATTATTGCAGCGTCTATGACTAAATTGCTTCAGAAGAATATGTAATTTGTATGGAATGACAAATGTCAAAAAAGTTTTAAGAAGTTAAATGCCATATTGACTGAAGCGCCTATTCTTACACAGATGGAGCCCGATAAAGATTTTGTAATTTATAGTGATGCCTCGCATAATGGACTTGGTTGTGTACTTATGCAAGAGGGCAAGGTAATTGTCTATACATCTAGGCAACTTAAGCCCCATGAAACGAATTACTCAATCTATGATCTTGAGTTAGCAACCATAGTCTTTGCCTTGAAGATTTGGAGGCATTATTTATATGAAAAAAATGCTACATCTATACAAATCACAAAAGTCTTAAATATTTGCTTACCCACAAAGAATTGAATCTAAAACAAAGAAGGTGGATATAGTTGATAAAAGATCATGATTGCATCATTGATTATAGCCCAAGCAAAGCAAATGTAGTGGCATATGCCCTCAGTAGAAAATCATTATCAAGTACGTCTTAAATGACTAAATTAAGTTATTTAATATATTATACAATAAAACACGTATGGATAACAATCTTAAATATTTCTCCTCAGCTTTAAGAGCTATGAATTTCATATTGTCCATAGTTAATAATGGTGTTTTCATGGATGAATTGAGAATAAGACCTACCTTATTAAGGAGGTCCAAGCACAAGATGAAAAGTTAACCTCTATCATTGCACAGATTTAATAAGGGAAGGATAGTGAGTATGCAATCAAGGATGATGGCTATTTATACTTCATAGATAGAATTTGCATCCCTAATGTGGAGGAACTGAAGTAGAACATTATGAAGGAAGCTCATAGCAGCTTATATGCATGCACCCAAGAAGTACAAAAATGTATCAAGATCTAGAGGCACATTATTGTGGCTAGGTATGAAGAGAGATATTATAGAGTATGTCTCTAAATGTTTAACATGTTAATAGGTCAAGGCAAAACATCAAGTTTCAGCAGGGTTACTCCAACCTATAGCAATATCTGAGTGGAAGTGGGATCGAATCATGATGGATTTTGTAGCTGGGTTGCCATAAACTAAGAAACGATATAATGCTATTTGGGTGATTGTGGATAAATTGACTAAATAAACTTATTTTCTACCTATCAGAATTGATTATCAACTTTTAAAGTTAGCATAATTGTCTATCAACGAGATAGTACATGGTGTACCATCCTCCATTATATCCAATCAAGATCCAAAATTTACTTCAGCATTTTGGAAGAAGCTTCAAGAGGTCCTATGTATCACATGCAAATATAGTATAACCTTCCATCCTCAAACAGACGGACAGTCGGAAAGAGTAATTCAAGTATTAGAAGATATGCTGAGAAATTGTATCATTGACTTTAAAAGGAGCTAGGATAGGCATCTTCCATCGATTGAATTCACATACAACAACTATCAAGCTAGTATACAGATGGCGCTCTATGAAACACTTTATGGAAGGAAATTTAGGACACCTTTATGCTGGATATAACTTAAAGAAAGCAAACTTATAGGTTCAAACCTCATAAAGGAAACAGAGGATAAAGTAAAGATTATTAAAGAAAGATTAAAGGTTACCTCTGATCACTAAAAGTCATATATAGATTGAAGATGAGAGACAATGAATATGCAATAGGTGATAAAGTTTTCTTAAAGGTTTCTCCATTGAAGAAGGTACTCCAATTTGGTAAAAATGGTAAATTAGCTCCAAAATTTATCAGTCCTTTTGAAATCATTGAGCGAGTGGGACCAGTAGCCTGTAGGCTGGACTTACCATGAGAGTTAGAAAGAATTTATAATGTTTCCCATGTGTCGATGTTAAGAAGATACCGATCCAATCCATCACATGTTGTGACATTAAAGGATATTGAAATCCAATCGAATTTGACTTGTGAAGAGAAATTAGTGCAAATTTTAGCAAGAGAAACTAAGCAGTTGAGGAATAAGTTGGTGCCATTGATAAAGGTCATGTGGAGAAATCACAAGATAGAAAAAGCCACTTAGGAACCATAAGATATTATAAGGAAAAATTATCCAGAGTTATTTAACATAGATAAATTTTGAGGATAAAATTTTATTTTTAGTGGGGAGGAATTGTAACATCCTGATTTTATATTACCCCAAATGATAATTAAATCGACTCGAGTTATATCTAAATTTGGCAATAAAATAAATATAAAAATTAATGGGAGTCAAAAGAAAAATAATAAATAATTTGAGTTCAATTATTCTTAAATTGGGGGTTTAATTTTATAAAAGAAGAAGTTTTAGGGCTAATTTGTAATTAAGATAAAGTTAGAGGGACCAAATAGGATGTTTGCCAAAATGGTGTCATTTTGGATATAGTTTTCCTTTCTCTTTTTCCAGAAACCATCGGGTTCCTTTGTTTTCAGCCCTCCTGCCATCCTCTTTCCCCTTCTCCCTCCTCTCCCTTCTCTTCCCTGATCCGACCACACCAATCACCTACCGCTAGTCGCCATTGTCCTTTTAGAGCAGCCACCGACGCCATCGTTCACCTCTCCTTCCTACATGACAATGGCCCATTCTCCTTTGTTGTCTGTCTCTCTCTTAGCCCTTCTTCAATTCGCCCCCTCTATTTGTTGTTCCTCTCTCCATAATTGTTAGGTAAGTTATGTTTTTCCCGTTTAATGGTTGTTTGTGATGTGAAAAATTGTGAAAAATGAGAGAATTTTAGATTTAGGGATTTTAATTTTTGAGGATATATATATATATATATATATATATATATGTTGTTTAGAAATTAAGAAAGAATAATTAGCTAGATTATGCAATTTTGAGCACCTAAGTAATTTTGGCTAAGAAATTTAAGTCAAATTCATGAATTTGTGTAGAGAAAGAAATTAGAGGAAGTAGTAAAGGAAAAGAAGGTGAAGGAAATTGATGAATTAGAGTCCTTAAAATTGAAAATTTAAGGAATTGTTGACAAAATAGGTATGTGTTCATGCAATTTTATTTTTCTTGTTAATTGTGTATTATATAGGTATATAAATAGTATTAATAAAGCATGATAATTAAGGAATGATGCTATAAATTATTGTTTAAGTAACAAATAAATTCTACAAAATGATTTAATTAAAGTAAAAGAGACCAAGGTGTAATGGTCAACAATATTTACTAGGTAAATTGTAGTTTTGAAGAATGAATTAGGATTATATCAAATTAAGGTTGAAATGCCAAATTAGGTGTTAAATAGAGTTGTACAGATGATAAAATTTATGTTAGAGTTATAATTTGAAATTTTATTTAATTGTTGCATACCTAATAAATTTTTGAATATATAGCCTATAAGTTAAATTGTTGAAATTTTTAAAGAAAAGAAAATGCCGAAAGCAAGCATTATAAATTTGAGATTGTGTATAAATGGAATGCAAGACTAGAGTTTTGACACTAAGCCTGAATTAAACAATGTGATTTTGTAAACAATTTTGTAATTATTTCTTTTGTCCTTAGTAAAATTAGACAGGAATTGAAGAAATATGATAAGGTTGGTATGCTAATTAGGGACGTTTAGCAGTACTATGTCTTGATATGGGTACCAAATTGAATGGCTCTATGAGCTCTTTCGGTGGGTTTAGTTAATTTTAAGTCGTGTGTTGAATGGCTCTGAGAGCTCTGTCCACATATGTATATGTATAAATATAAGTATATAAATGTATGCATGTATGTATGTGTGTGTGTGTATATATATATATATATATATATATATATATATATATATATTGTATGTATATATATAAATAATAAAATAATAATAAATTTTAACGTTAATAATGAGAAATTGAGATTTAATGGGCCGAGTGGTTTTGATGAACTTGGTCTTGTGTTTATTCCTATTTATCCTTCTCGTCATACGATTTCGCCAAATTTTATTTGGGGCAAAAATTAAGTTTAATTGTTAATACTTCATTTTAAAGTAAATTGAATTTTATCTTAAGTTGAGAATAGTTAGCTAGATTTTTGTTTTTGAATTATAACTAAAATCAAAGCTTTATTTTTAGTACATTTATTGGTCATTTTTGCTATTATGAATTACAAGCATGTTTTATTTATATGTTATGTGGCTGAAAAAATAGAATTCCTTGAACATCACTAAGCGATATGCTTAGTGCGTAGTTTTATTTCCGCTCGTGGGTTAGAGAAATTTTTGGCGAAAAACTGGTAGTGGATCTGCATCAAAATTTTAGTCACAATAGAGAAAAATTTTTAAGGTGGATGCACCATAGCCTTTTCATGGTTATTTTTATCACATTTTATCATGCATATTATATTTTGGAGATGTACTATTTTGTAAATATTTATGTAAAATTCATGTGCCATGTTTTTGAATTTTGTTGAGATTGATTTGAATTATCGGAGGAAGGGCAATAATTGTGTGTTGGAGTTTGAATGGAGATTAGATGGTAGGATGAAACTTAAATATAAGTGTTTGAATGGGTTTTTCTAAGGGGGTTTTATGGAATTTTAGGGGAAACTCTGCCGAAATATTTATTAAATAAATAGTAATTTTGGAAAAATAACATGGCTTTAGCTTAAAGCATTTTTTTCAACCTTCAATAAAGGAGCCTAAACTTGAGTATGATATCCAGCATCCGGATCTTTAACTGACTGAATCCACCGGATATAAGATGTTACAAATATCACCATTAAACACTAAATTTTTACTAAGACAATTACATTTTTGAGTACTTGTTTGTTCATTATCATTCACTCATTTACAATATTTTACGTAGCCTGAACTCCCATAAATGGTGGATAACGGGACAAACACCAAGTACTGATAAACTGTATCATTCACTAGAGACATAAGTCTCAAGACAATGGATACCAAAAGGTATCAATACTAGACACCCACAAGTGCCGACACTAGCAGCTGCAATCACATTCCCTTATAGGCATGCCTATCTATCCATTATTATACGAAAGTCAAACACAATAGAATTTTGATTACTTAAAGATATCATATTAGATATTTTGAAGGTTGCAGACATGAATATCTATAAGGCAACATGTACATGATCATAAACCCACAATTCAGTTGTCGACATAACATACATGAGCTGTAAGATAGTAAATATGTGGTAAAAAAAGCTAAGCATAAGAGAATGGGCAAACCCTGCCCTGTCGCAAGTGTGAAAGAGAGAGCTCAACAAGCCCTATCACAAGCTCAACATGGGTCTTGAGCACGACAAGTGACAATATGCTGAATAAGAATGCCCTATCGCGAGCATGACACTAGCAGCGAGCACGACAGGAAGGGAAAACTATAATGCTCACTCTTATTACATGTTTTTTAATTATTACTTTACTAAATTACTTGCACTGATACACATATTTTTACATATAAATTTAACATCCTTTAAGTATATTTAAAAATTAGTTTATTACATATATCCCAAGTTATTTATAGTATACATTTACAAAAAATTATTCACCATCAAAATTAGCCTTCACTCGCTACCCTTTTAGTGGCCTGCAGATGTTGACTTAAGAATGACGCTTTTTCTTTACACTTGTGTACCTACATGGAAAGAACATCCATGTTGACCAATGACTCGGTGGAGAGTAAACAGTGCAATTGACTTCTTATCGAAGTCTTAAATGCAAATAACATAATAACATACCTTTTTATATTACGAAACACCTAAATTCTCATAAACGGTGGATACGGGTATAACACTAGATACTGGCAACCAGTATCAAACACTTAAGATATAAAAGTCTCATGCCATTAGATACCCAAAGGTATCAAAAGACTACACTAGTCACCTTTCGGTGACAACACTTGCAGCTGCGATCACTATCCCCTTTATCGACATGCCTATCTATCAACTACTATGTGAAATTCAGGCTTCAACAAGTCACTAATCACTCAAGAATATCGCATTTAATACATTTAGAATCATGGCATCAATACACTTAATATAGCATGCAATCATTTCACTATATCATATCATTCTTATTCAAGTACCCAAAGGATACAATCTAACATGCTCATCATTTATTTTATTGCACATAATATTGCTAATACAACTATTTATATTCATTTATGTTCATTAACTATACAAGTTCTTATGCATTAAGGCTTAGTATTTAACTTTATTAATTCATTATATTTTACACTTCTTTTTATCGCTTATTAATTTTGTTTTTATATTTAACATGCTCTAATAATGTTTAGGGAGGTCTAGGTATACTTTGGTAACAATTTTGGACCTTAAATCAAGTTTAGTAAGAGGCAAAGAAAGGTCACGATTAGTAGCTTATACCTGCTAACCGTGACATAGATGTCATTTTAGTTTTGTACTGAATTTGGGTTATGTTATGGTCAGTAGGTCATACCTGTTAATCGTGAGGTCTATTCAGCCTAGAAGTAGATTTCTAGTGTTGGTTTGTATGCATGTTTTGACCTATAAAATGTCATTTTGAGCCAAAGTGACCTTCTATAAAGTATTTAGCTCATGTCTCTACTTTCCAAAACATCAAAAATCACTCAATTCTAACTTCTAAATCTCAAGATATCAATAAAACATTACAGACTAGTCCAAATGACAAAACAATAAGGGTTTGTTAACTTAAAGCCTAGTTTCAAAAATTTTAGAGATAGATTCAGGTTTTGAGGTCTTCTACAAAGTTGTAGATATACCTCTTATATTTCATATATAACTAGAATTACTCAATTTAGACATTTATAGTGGGAGGTATGCCCTTTATGCTGAAATTGGTTCATATAAATCTTAAATAGATTTCCACTATGTCACTTTCTAAGGCACAAACCATTACTTTCATGCAATAACAACAATATCAAACATCACTATCATCAATTACAAAACAAATATAGTCTATAAACAACCTTGAATCAAAATAAACATCTAGTATAAGGAATAAAACTCCTAAACCTCAAAAATTGGCTAATCCTAAATCCTTAGAGCTCTTTTTTCACCTTTTATTTGCCTTTGCTTCTCTTTTCAACCACTATCATAAAACATCACTCAATCACTACTCAAATTATCAAAAATTACATTATAAAGAAAAGAGTAAAGAAAGAGGGAATCTTTTTTTACATAAAACCTTAATCCTCTTACCTTAATATGTTGAAATCAATCAAAATACTCGAGCCTTTCTTAGATAGAAATTTAAGTATGAGGGTAGCATGAAGGAGAGAAGTTGCAATGCTCGCTCTCAACAACAAACTATCTATTAATTCATAATACAAAAATCACACTTCTAATAGCCACTAAATGCAAATACAAGTAGATAACTTGATTCAAATTCTTAAATAATACATATACATAAATATGTTCTTACAAGAGATACAATTTTTTTTTTACTATTTACATAACCAAAATCTGGGTATATACCAAAATTCTTCAAGCTATACTCTTGTGCCTAGCAAATGGTAACTAGGCACTCAACACTTCACTTTAAACCTATGAACCTATACAAAAGAAACACTCATGCTAAACACTAGCTCAGTGGGGAGTAAAAAAATACAATAGACTTCACAAGGAAGTCACACACATCATTATAGCATGTCATTTATCAATAAAATAAGAAAACACCTATCATAATGTATAACATGCATATGCAATATAAACATATCACATTGTCACTATTTTGCCAATAATTTCATAAGGCAAAACACTATATTCATACCAAACATTCACTTATTATCATATTCACTTATTCATTAACATTCACTCATTCACAATGTACAAGTCAAATCAAATATCGTTCATATCAAATCAATTCATTTTCATATCAAGTTAAATCACTTTCAGATCAAGTTGACTCATTTCCATAGCCTAAATTCCCATGAAAAGTGGATAACAGGTTAAACACTGAATATTGATAAATAATATCAAACACTAAAGACAAAAGTCTCGAAACACTAGATACCAAAGGTATCAACACTAGACACCAACAGGTGCCAACACTAGCATCCACAATCATCTCTTATAGGCATGCCTATCTATCCACTAATATATGAAATTTAAGCACAAAGGAATTTGGTTACTTAAGAATATATCATTTAAATTTTGAGTAATACTATGAGTATCCACAATTAGCATATACATGCATATAACATCATAATTTTGTTACGAATATAACATATATAAATAATAAGATAAAAGTATAGGCATAGTAAATTAAACAAGGAAGGACTGGTATACTTTGCCTTCTCACGAGCGCAATAGAGAACAATCAACGAGTTTTGTCGTGAGCATAACATAGGTCGCGAGTATGACAAGAGGAAATGTATTGAGCAAAAAAGCCCTGTCGTGGGTGTGACTAGTACCACAAGTGTGAAAAACAAGAAAATGTCTTAGATATATTCCTCAAAAGCTTTGCACTAGCAATTTTTTCATAACATACTCATTTCCTAAATAAGGTGCCATTTTTTAGAATCTTATCACTGTATCATGTTTTCAAACCACTAGAAATCACTTGATTTTTTAAACCTCAAATTTTCAATAAAATAGTGCAATTAGTCTTGAATAGCAAAATAGCAAGAATCTATTGAACAAATATTCACTATATCATTCTTTAAATCACACTTTATCATTCAAATACACAATAATTTCATCACTTGTTTCTATCACAAATTCCAAAACAATTATAACATATGAATACATTAATTTGCAACAACTAAACATGTAATAAGAGAGAGAACTCCCAAACCTAAAAAAAATTGGCCACTTCCATTTTCTAAAGCTCTTCTTTCTCCTTCCCTTTTTTCCCTTGCTACTCTTTCCAATAACTATACACAAACTTCATTCAATTACTAATCAAAATAATAAATACCTAAACTAAAGAAAGGAAGAAGAAGATTTCTCTTTACATAATCCGTGCTTTACTCATCTTGTAAATCTCTGAAACCAATCAAATATACACACACCTTGTCATAAGAAACTTGAAGGAATAGAGTGGTCGGTCATCTCAAAGAAAAAAGCAAATTTCCCCTTTCTTTCTTGATTCTTTTCCCTCCTTCTAGAGAAACACATGCTTATTTCTCATTGGGCCACTTTTTTTATCTAAGGTAAATTACACTTTACTCTTCCTTCTATTATGAATTCTTATAATTGGCAAGAAACTTATAATATAAACTTTCAATTAAGTCCTTCATTCTTCACTAGCAATTCACGTTTATCCTTAAATTAACAAATTTACAAAATTACCCTTCACTTCTACATTAATTCCAATTATATCCCAATCACATTTACAAATATTTACCAGTATAAAATTTGGGTTGTTACAGAATTGGCAGAAAGTTCGGCCAAAAAATGGCCGGCCGTCACTAGGAAAAAGAGCAGATTTTCCTTATTCTTCTTGCTTTCTCCACTTTTCTAGAATAAGACAAATGCATGAGTCTTATTGGACCACTTGTTTAGCTATACCATATTAAACTTTACTCCTTTTTTTTCAAATTCCTACATTTGATAAGAAATCATATCAAAATATCCAATCAATCCTCACTACTTTTCTAACAATACACATTTACCCCTAAGTTGACAAATTTACAAAAATTGCCCTTAACATTTACATTAATTTCGATTACATCCTTAACATATTTACAAATATTTACCAGTGAATACTTTGGATCCTTACTCTCACGGTCAATAGGTAATACCTGCTGACTATGACATAGATTCGATTTTGATTCTAGATTAAATTTAAACTATGTCACGGTCAGTAAGTTATACCTACTGATCGTGAGATCTATTTTGCCCAGAGGTAGATTTCCAATCTTGATTTGTATGCACTTTTAGAGCTAAAAACAGTATTTTTAGCCAAAGTGGCCTTCTATAAAGTTATTATCCTATGTCTCTAGTTTCCAAAACATAAAAAATTATCTTAATCAGATCATTAAATCTCTAGATATTTAAAAAAAAATCATAGATTGCTTCTAATAACAGGGCACATCCACAAGCATAATTCAAGCTAAATTTTTGCTATCATGCCAATAGATTCAGCCTTTAAGTTTTTCATAAAAAATTAAGATTTATGAGTCTAGTTTCTGATCTAATTGGATTTTAGTTACTGTAGCTCAAGATATCATCAAAATAGTGTAGAGTGGTCATTTGAACCCTAGAAAAGTTTTTGATAAATTCAAGAGTAGCTTTCCTATTTCGGTTTTAAAGCATTCTTGAGATAAAATTCCGTAATACTAACCCATCATGGCATCTTATAATAAATTTATGATATCACCAACTCAAACATATATAATTAAAATAAGGAAAGTTCCCATACCTTGTGTGGCTAATTTTTCTCTCTCTTTCCTTTCTACTTCCTTTTTGCTTCTCTTATTGGCTTCTTCTTCTTCTACACATATTAGATTCTACAAATAAATATTTGTTTCCTATATCAATTCAAGCTTCCTTAATTAAATTAAAAGGAGTAGAAAAAGGAGAATATTTTACCTTTTGAGTGTTTAACCTTAAATTCTCTTTCTTAAACCCTTTAAATAATCTTTAATATAAAACTTGAAGAGCAACTTGATAGAAAGAGAACCAAATTTCTATATTTTTGGAGCCCTAAAATGGCTTACCACCTTTCCTTTTTATAGATCCCATGAAATCTCTTCTTTTCTCTTGATAATTCTAGAGATAACATTGTGCCTTCATCCTATTGATCCATTTATGAGGCTATAGATAAATTACTTCTTACTCTCCCATTCATTTTTAATTTCTTATATACTCCCTAAAACTTTCTTTTTTTCTTTTCAATTGAGTCCTTCAATGCCATATATTTTTTTTATTATGCACATGTTCAACTTATTTTAATTTAATTCCCTTTAGGTCATTTACTACTCTCTAAGCAATTACTTCTTGTATCACCTTTCTAATTCATCCTAGACATACACGATTACAACTAGGGAATAAATTAGGACCTCACATTTTATGCCATAAATTACTCTTAATCTTATGTTTAAAATACCCTGATAGTGTTTAAGGAGGTTTAGGTATACATTAGTATCAATTTGAAACCTAAATATCAAGTTTAGGTAGGGATAAGGAAAAGTTGTTGTAGCATTCGCTTTTACTATTTTTTTACTTATTATTTTGTTAAATTGCTTGTACAAAAATATATTTATACATATGACATATAATATACTTAAAGTATAATTATAATTTAGTTCATTACATATGTTTCGAATCTTTTACATTGGACAATTATAAAATAAAACTCTACACCAAACTAGTCTTCTCTTGCTATCCTCTCTAGTGGCCTGCAGATGTTGACTCGAGAATGACACTTTTTCTTTACACTTATGTACCTATACAAGAAGAACACCTGTACTGAGCAATGGCTCAATGGGGAGTAAAAAGTGCAATTAACTTCCTTTCAAAGTCTCAAATACAAGTAACATAACATGCCAATGCATATAATATAATATCATGTCACTCTTATTCAAGTACATGTATCTAACCACACTTTGTTAAATTCTCAATTATACACTCAATAACAATACCATACAATTTTTTTTCCAATTATACTTCATTATTCAATGAAAATACTAATATTATCCTTAAGTATTGAAATATTTACACTATTAATCATTTATCATTATTCATTAATCAAATCACTTTTATTGCCTGAATTCTCATTTGAGATGGATATGGGTACAATCGGGTGACACTGATAAGTAGTATCGAATGGGTAAGATATAACAGTCTCCAATTAGGCGACACCGATAAACGGTATTGAACAGGCGAGATATGATAGTCTCAAATACAGGCGACACCCTTAGGTATCGAATCACTAAGCAGCTACAATCACTATCCTCTTTATAGGCATGCCTATTTATCCACTACCATATGAAATTTAGGTCTCATTAAATCATTTAATTATTTAATAGCAATACACTGGGTACATTTAATATCATAGTATCAATATACTCAATCAAGCAGGCAACTATATCACATTATTCAAGCTCAATTACACTAGCAACACAATACAACTTGCTCATCCTTATTCAATTACACTTTACTACAATTATTGATTATTTTTCTAACATGTAACATTATGCGTATCAATAATCATATTTATTTATATTCGTTAATTGTACAAATTCTATACTTATGTACCCATGACTTTATTTTAACAATTTCTTTATGCTTTACACACATTCCCTACTACATATTACCTTGATTTTTTTTTATGTTTAAAAAGCTTTAATAATGTTTAGGCATGCTTTGGTAACCATTTGGGATCTTAAAAAAAGTTTAGAAAAAGGCAGGGAAGGGTCACGGTCATTAGCTTATACCTACTGACCATGACTTAGGTTATGAAAGACCATTTTTAGTTATAGTCGGTGCCATCATTTGCATGAAGAGGGGTAAGATCACATTAGAGGTAAACAATGAAAGCATTGAATTTGATATTTTTAAGATGATGAGATATTTACCTATTGAAAGTGTAAGAAGAATTGATTCTTTTGATATTATTGTTGATTATATTGATGATTTCATACATGATTTTTTAAGGAAATAGCCTATTAATCCTTGTGCTAGAAAGAATGTTTAAGTGGATCAATTGGAGACCAATTCATTTCCTTTTCATAGGCCCTCAAGGTTTGAAACCTTGAACAATGATGAAGATCAAAAAGATAATTTTCCAAAAGAGGAAGCAAAGCTAGAGCTCAAGCCTCTACAGTCTAATTTAAGATACGTATTTCTTAACTCAAAATTTGAATTTCCTTTTATTGTTAATTCAGCTTTGCCTAATGATCAAATTGATACTTTACATGATGTCTTGCTTAAGTATAAGAATGTTATAGGTTATTTCATTAATGATTTAAAAAGGATTAGCCTTACGATTTGCATACATAGGATTTTATTGGAAAATAATGCTAAGCATTAAATTAAAGGTCAAAGGCGCTTAAATCCCACTCTTAAGGAAGTGGCGAGGAAAGAAGTGATCAAATTATTATATAATGGTATTATATACTCTATTGGTGATAGTAAGTGGGTGAGCCTCATTTAAGTTATTCCTAAGAAGGAAGACTTAACGATTGTTATGAATGAGTCCAATGATTTGATACCTAATATAACAATTACGGGATGGTGTATGTGCATTGACTATGGGAAGTTAAACAAAGCAACTAGGAAAGATAATTTTTCATTACTTTTTCTTGATCAAGTCTTAGAAAAGCCAACTAATTTTTCTTATTTTTGCTACCTAGATGATCTAAGTGGCTTTTATCAAATACATATTTATCTCAATGATCAAACTAGGACTACATTTGCATATCCTTATGGTGTTTTTGCTTTTAGGCATATGCCTTTTGGTTTGTGCAATGCTTTCGCTACCTTTCAAATATGTATGTTTTTTATATTTAGTTATTTAATTTATGTGTGTGTTGAAGTTTTTATGGATGACTTTAATATTTGTGGATCTAACTTTGACCATTGTCTGAAGAATATTTCTAAATTTCTTGATAGATGCATAGAGTATGGTTTAATACTTAATTGGAAAAAATATCACTTTATAGCATAAGAGGGTATTGTTCTCAGTCATTCTATCTTGGGTAAAGGAACTGGGGTGGATAGAGCAAAAATTGAGGTGATTGCCAATTTGCCACCCCTAAAACGTTTTAAAGATATTAAAAGTTTTCTTAACCATGTAGGATTTTATGGAGATTTATCAAAAATTTCTCTAAAATAGCTAAGCCAATGTGCAATTTGCTTGCTAAAGATGTTGATTTTGAGTTTGATAAAGCTTGCCTTGATGCCTTTGAGACATTGAAGAAGGCTTTTGTTTTAGCACCTATTTTGCAACCATCTAATTTGGATAAATCTTTTGAGATTATGTGTGATGCAAGCAGGGGCAAAGAAAGGAAGGTAAACCTTATATCATCTATTATGGTAGCAAGTTATTGGATGAAGCTCAAATCAATTACACCACTACGAAAAAGGAGTTATTAGCTATTATCTATACAATCGACAAGTTTAGAGATTATCTTGTAGGGAAAAAAGTGATTGTCTAATAGGATCATACTGCTTTCAAGTATCTTTTAAGAAAAAAAGATGCAAAACTTGGGCTTTAAGGTGAATTTTGATGCTCCAATAGTTTGATTGGAAAGTTAGAGACAAGAAAGAAAGTGAAAACCTAGTAGTGGATCACTTGTCAAGATAAGACCAAGATAGATTGAAGAAGTATGATGATGGTGTGCTTATTAATAAGACTTTTCATGGTGAGCACCTCATGAATGTGGTATCTAAAGTTGTTCCTTGGTTTACGAATATTATCTAGTAAGTAGTATCCTTCCTTATGACTTGGACTTTAGCCAAATGAAGAAGCATTTTAATACACAGTTGTTTATTTTTACTAATTTTACTCTTTTTGCTTCCTTTTGGTCTTTATTTCACTTTAGCCTTAAATTTACATGTTAGTCCTCATGTTCTTTCTACATAGTGGCAAATTATAGTTTAGTCCCTATGTCATGAGGTCTTCCAAAATTCATTCGGTGTTTTTGGCAGAATTTCTAACTTACGGCCTTTTGCATGTTTAACATGGTTCTAGCTAGATTTAGTCCAAATGTTCTCCTGGACGTTTGTTCTCCTATTTCCTTAGTTTCTACAAAATTAAAAATCAGTCATTTAGACTTTTATATCTTAAGATATTTATAAAATAAGATAGACTGCTCCAAGTTGCTCTAAGTGATAAGGTAACAACCATTGCTCAGCTGCAATCTGATATTCAAGAATCTTAAAGGAAAAATCAATTTTTGGTTTCTTCATAAAATTTATATATATATATGTCTCTAGTTTTTATATCATTAAGATTCAAGCCTTTTGGACTTCTTTATCTGGAGATATCTCTAAAATACTATAAATTATTCCAATAGACAAGTCAGCAACTATTGCTGCACTTAAATTTAAGTTTCAATGGTTTTAAATGCAGAATCAAATTTCAACCTCTCATAATACTTTTAGGTCTATATTTCTAGTTTATTCTCCAATTCAAATCATCCAATTTGGAGCTCTACAAATCAACTTTTTCTCAAAATATCCCTGCTGGGTCAAATGAAACTCAAAGCAAAAATTTTCCATCTTAACTATTCTTGTTATATTTCATCAATCAAGCATGATCAAACATCACAACAACACTTTCGCATCATTTAAAATACTAATATAACATTTTTAGCCATTAAAATAAATCAAGCACATGCAAAGAAATTAAAAGTTACCATACTTTAAATATGCCTAATACTACCTTTGAACTATGGTAAGATATTTGCCTTAATCTAGTATAGGATAAAATTTAAGGTGAAATTTTGGATTAAACTAGGTTAGGAATATGAAGATGATGGAGGATAAATAGAGATATCAATTCGACCTAAGAGACAAGATGAAAGAAATATATGTTTTCTTGAAGTTTTTAGGATATTTCCCCTTATATGCTCTCATTTGGACAATGATGATTGAATTAAGAAATTCAACGGTCGTAAGTATGCCACTTTTCTCCCACTCATTCACTCCTATCCACTACTTGGGTGAGTATTACCCTATGGGCGAGTACTACACCATGAGTGATTATTACCCCATAAGAGTGATTACGTGTGAGTGAGTCACGTGACCAAAATGTATTCCTCTTGTCACCATTAGGAGTGAGTGACTATGAGTCACTCACACCCCTTTGGAGTGAAAGAATCAAATGTATGGGAAAACTATATCCATTTGTCACATTGTCATTAGTCCAAATATTTCCTTTGTCTAATCTTCTTTCAATCTCTATTTACACTTACTAATTACCAATTCACTTAAATTATCTTTTCTCTTATCAATTTAATCCTTACATCATATGTCACTAATTATACTTGTGCATGCTTTTAATGAAATTATCATGGTATCCTTGTAATGGCCTAAATGCTGGATTAGTCGTGAATAGTATTTTTTGACACTGAATAGTGCAATCGAATTGAAAAGTACACCTAGATGTGAATAATATTTTATTGGACTATCAAAACATGTGGATCATGGGTAGTCCAAGGTTAAAATTTAAAGTGAAATTGAGGTCAAATGGCCTCCAAAAGTCAAAAATACGAAAAATAAAGCAGTTTGATTTTAAGTTAACTAGTTTGACTAAGGTTTGATCGAGCCATTAAAAATAGCAAATGAATTCTAAAAATTACAAATATATCTAAAATAATGTGTAGATTATTTTGGCTACAAAAAGTAAATTTTTTAATGACACTAATATTTTTAAATCGGATCGATATGATCGAACTGGACCAGTAACGAACTCTGATTGGGTTGAAAATTTTTATATAGTCTATTTTTAATGTGATAAGAATGATTGAATCAATTTTGAAGTGATTTAGATTTAAAAAGTTGAATAAATTAATTAAGATTGATTAATGGGTAATTAGTGGGCTTTAGTTAATTGGTTTAGGCCTATTAATCAAGTCCAAGCCCAAGCCTCTTAGAGAGAGCTATAAAAGGCAGAAAATTAGAGAACACTAGATCATTCCACAAGCTTATTCTCCTTTTTTCCTCAATCGGAACCACCATGGCTAAGTTTCCTTCATTTTTCTTTAAAATTTCCTTCACTTTCTCTCTTAGTTCAAGCACAAGAAATCATCTTTAGCCTCTTTAGTTGTTGGATCCATCATCTATTTTGCTATTAGAGGAAGATAAGTAAGAAAAATCAAGTGATAAAGTGTTGGGTATCAATTGAAGGTAAGAGAATTTCTTGATTTTAATTTTGTTCTAAGGTGCCTATGAGTAGTTTTAGGTGCCTAGAGTCCACTTTTTAGGTTAATTTGAGCTAAAAACCTTAGAATTTTGGTGTTTCTTTGTATAGGAATTCCAGCCTCTTAAGGTTTTCAATGGTGATGGATGTTTTTCTAAGGTTTAATGCATGTAAAGGAAGCCTAAGGAAGGTGAGTCAAGTGAGAAAGGTAAGTGATTATGAAATCCTCTAATTTTTCATAAATTGAATGAATTTTTCTTTGTGCAATTTAAGGAAAAATTTGTAAAATGCATGTATATTGAAATTAACTTTATAATAATAAAATTGGGCCTTAATTATGCTTAAATGTAATCTTAATTTTATTGAATTAATTTTGTATTATGGAATTCTTGTGATGGCCGAATTTATACCTAAAGAGAATCAAGGTGTATTTTGGTTATTTTTTATAAATTAAGCCTTAAATTGATAATAGACATGAAATAAATTATCCATAAATTTTTAGAGAATTTATGAAAATTATTTTAATATTTTTGAGTAATTAATTGATTATGTAACTAGTGAAAATGTTGATTTATTATGAAATAAATTATGAAATAAGTGAAATATGTATCCGTGAATTTTTATAGAAGTTTTAGAATTTATTTAAATATCTTAAAAAAATATTTAAATATGTACAAAATAAATTTGTTGAATTATTGAGATATAATTCATAATTTAAGTGAAAAATAATGAATTATATTGATATGATTCAAAAACTGTCCAAAATTAATAGGGGTGTGCATCGGTCGGGTTCGGGTCAACCCGAACCGAACCCGATTAACCCGAGACCCGAATTATTAGTATTTATATCACTCGAACCGACCCTATAAAAATATCGGGTCCCTACCCGATTAACCCGATAAATTTTGGGCCCCGACCCTTTTAACCCGATCAACCCGATTAAATTAAAACAAGAAATTGGAGCCTCTATTCATTTTTGTAAGGTCATGAATAAAATAAATTAAAACATGAAAATGGAGCCACCATTATTGATCATCATAATTCATAATCCATTTGGTGTTCTTTAAGCAACATAATTGATGTTTTGCAGATGGAAACGATAGCAATTCATTACCAAACTCATCATGAGAAGCAAATCTGCTAATACATATTCTTCTTTTCATAGATCAAGCAAGAGGGTTATTTATTCTCCTAATCCAACATATAGAAATCAATATGAACAAAATCATTCAAACCAAAACAACACATGCCCATGAAAGGGTACATCCATGCGTACACTTCATTCTCTCAGAGCAAATCATTGCTTATACTAAATCTCTTAAATCATTTTAATTGCCTTGTCATTTAAAATTGGCAGACAAAAACAAGATTTGGTGTGCAGTTAATGTAAAAACTTACGTTCTGAATCTTGGCTTTCAAAGTCTCCACCGCTTCATTACTTCAATCTGTCCTTGAAGGCAACCGCCGCCGCCAACGGCCAAATCCGTTATCATACCCTTCTTTCGCCTGACTTTTTGAAGCCGACGATTCTACTGGTACGGCGTTACTTCTTTTGCCTCCACTACTCCTCCTACTCACTCTGACCACCACCTCCTCCTCCATCAGTTGCCGTCGGAAAATATGAAGCGCCCTGTGCTGGAGCGTTCTCCTCGTGATTCCGATCCCACTTCTCTTGATCGTTTTCGTATTGTATTCTCATGCCTACTCGCTCCCCAACGGCTGTCATGGAAGAGGTCTTGAGCAAAGGGTCTGGAAAAACGATGGAACTGGAGGTGAAGAAGAAGAAATTAGGTTTTTTTACTTATATAGTAGTGTTAATCGGGTGGAATTTCGGGTCGATTTTAGAGTGGTTTTAAACCGACCCGAACCTGGAAAATCCAAATTCTCTAAATCCGAACCGAACCAAAAAAACCCGAACAATCTCACCTGAATACATCGGTTCGGGTCGGTTTATTCAGGTTAAATGGGTCGGTTCGGGTTTTGCACACCCCTAAAAATTAATAAAAATATTGATTGGTTAGTTTATTGAAATAAAAAGTATAGTGCGTAAAGTGACCACGATAAATTATTGCGAAATAATTTATAATTCGATAAAAAATGATAAATTATTATAAAATAATTCACAAATCATATAAAAGCATTAAACATTCCGAACGACGGTATTAGTGGATAGAAAAATTAAGAAAACTATTAAAAGTCTAATAAGATAAAATCAAATGTAAAGTGAAACTCTTAAATTATTAACAAATAATTCATAAATTGATCAAAAATGGTGAATTATAATTATATAATTCACAGAGTGTATAAAAAGTACTGAAAGAATAATTGGCTAAAGTATTAAAATAAAAAGATACTGAAAAGTATAATATGTAAAGTGATCATAGTGAATTATGATGACATAATTCACAAACTGTATATAAGACATTGAAAAGAAAAAAATCCTGAAATAGTCAAAAGTATTGAAAAGAGATTGACTGATAAAATTTACTGTTTTGAAAAAAGAAATTGCAACTATAATGGCCTCAACATCGAATCAGCAGTAAACAGTAGTTAACGATGGTGAATAGTATTTATCGGGCTAAAAAGTACCCTCGAAAGTAAAAAATATTTTCTTAGACCATCAGAAAATATTGGTCATGGTAAGTCCGGAATTGAAAGTTGAAGTGAAACCAAGGTCAAATGGACGTCCAAAAGTCAAAAATACAAAAAAGATAGCGAGTCAATTTCCATGATAGAAAAACTAACTTAAATTTGCATGAATTTTTAAAAATAGCAAACGAAGTTTAAATATTACCAAATTTTACAGGTCTTTCTTAAATTTTATATAGAATATTTTGGTAATAAAAATTTAATTTTTCAGTAACACCAGTAGTTATCAAATCAGACCGATAAAATTGAATCGAACCGATAATGGACTTCAATTAAGCTGAAAATTTGTGTCCAACCTATTTTTGATGTGATAAGAGTGATGAAATTATTTTAGGAGTGAATTGAAGTTGGTAAGTGAGAGAATTTGAATTGGACTTTATATGGACCAAAATGGCCCATTTAAATCAAGTGGGTTAAGCCCACTTATTAGGCCCAATTTTTGGCCCAAAGGAGGAACTATTTAAGCTGGAAAGTTTGGGAAAAAATTAGATTTTTCCTAGCTCTTTCTCTCTCATTCTTGTGGCCAAACTCTTATCTTCCACCTCTCTCTTTGATTTCTTCAATTCTATTCAATTTTATCTCTTAATTCCAACATAAGATATATAAGTCCATCCCTCTATATCACAGATCAACCCTTTAACCTTTGATTTAAGCAAAGGAATCAAAGGAATTTAATGTTGGAAAGTAAAGGACTTAAGGTAAAATATGAGTAATTGCTTGATTTAATTTGATGTTTAAGTGTTTCCAAATAAATTAGGATGCCTAAAATTCAATTTTGTGCTTAATTTGTGCATTTGAGGACAAAAAAAAAGGATTTTCTAAGCTAAGAATTTTGGCCATGGTAGGTGAAGAAGAAGAGATTCAACTTGCCAAGACCAAAGGCAAAGAAAAGCAAGCTTAGGCAAGGCTAATCACAAAGAAAAGGTTAGTGACTAATAAATCCTACCATTTTCTATGATTTTCAACTAATTTTTCTTTATGTAAATTAGAAAAATTATGTTAAATAGCCAACTATTTGCAATTAAGGTTAGAGAAATGAAATTAGACCTTACATAATGCTATATGAATGTCTAAATTAAAATGAAAAAAATTCAAGGGTAATAAACCTAAGGTGGCCGAAATGTACCCTAGGGATAATTAAGTATTTTGTTTTGTACAATTTTGATAAATAATAGTCCAAAATGAATTTAAGAAAGATAAATGGTATCCATGAAATTGTTAAGAATTTATGAAATTTATTTGATAATTTTAAAGTTAATTATATGTGTATGTATTTAGTGGTAATGATGATTTATGTTGAAATAATACATAAAATGAGTGGAAAATGATAGAAAATGTGAAATAATGTGTATATAAATTTTTATAAAATTTATATGATTTATTAGAATATTTTTAAAAATAAACATTGAATATGTTTAAGTAAAAATATTGAATTATTAGAGAATAATTCAATAAATGGGCATTATATGGTAAATTAATGTAAATTTATTTACATTGTATATAAAGTGATAGAAAAAGTCAAATGATGAAATTTTTGAAAGTGAAAAGTTTATGAAGTTAAGGAAATGACCGAAATTGAATAAAAGTAAGCATAATTGTGCCTTTAGAGAAAGTCAAGCAGTAAAAACTAGCTTAGAATATAATTGGCTAGCCATAGAAATATATGTACCGTGGTGCAAGTCATGACGACTTGCTTTGCTATGGGTAGGACTCTGATCTCCATAGCTTCTGTCTGTATCTGATTCTATTCTATGAGAAACAGTCCCTTGGGGATCATTTCTTTGTCTATTGTGGTCCAGTGGGGTCTACGTTTGGTGTATCCGATCTGAGTATTTCTGTCGAGTCTGTACTAGGGGCATATTGAAAGAAAAACGTTAAGAAGATAAAAAAAAGTGAAATATAGTAATTAATGATAAAAAAGGACCTAATTGAAAGAAAATAAAAGTTTAGGGCCAAAATGAATTTTTTCAAAAAGTGTGAATAATGAGTAAAAGTAATTAAGAATTGACTATAAAATGGTAAAATAGTAATTTAATGCCTAAACAGTTCAAAAATGAAGTTTTATAACATACAGGGACTAAATTATAATTTTGCATAAAAATATTAAAACAAGTGTTAATGGATATAATGTATACCAATAAATAGCCTAAAAATGAAGAATAAGCTTAATAAGGACATTTTGGTAAATATGAAGTAGAATGGACAAAATTGAAGAAAAATGAAAGTTTAAGATTAAATTAATAAGTTGAGCAAAGTGTAAGTGTCAAATGATTAACGTTGTGAATAAGATTTAAAATAATACCTTTCATATTAAGCAAATAATTTTTTGCATAAATTGCCTTAAATAAAATTATTAGTTATGCTTCGCTTAAATAAAAAAGTAAGCTATAGGGAATGATAAGATTGTTAATCACCACTGGGCATGTTTAATGCTTAGCATGTAGAAATTACTGCATATAGGTATAGGTGATCGGGAGCAGGAGTACATATTAAAGGATTTCTTTAATTAGGAATAGATATTTTGATGGCATGTATATATGTATTTTATACCTCTATGTATACGTATTTGTAATTATCTATGTAAGAATGTTTAAGTTTGGGTTGCAACCTTTGATGGATTGTATTTGTATGGAAAAGTAAAGTTATAGAGTTAAAATGAGATGTATGTCAATGTGCTTGAGAAGGATGATGAAAAGAAAATAAATGGCTATATATGATATTTGTATATTGTTGTACCTCTGAGAAGTTGTGGATTGTTTGAATTTTCAAGGGGCTAGTTGATTAAACAACTGTTAAATTGTCAAAATTTTATTAAATAAATAGTAATATTAGACAATTATAGGTCATCGGCAAACTAGTTTAGAAGTTTGACTTGTGTAAGAATTTAATAAGATATGGCATTAGAAGGAAGAATTTGATTAGTAGAAAAACAATTTTCCTACTTTTGGCTAATTGGAATCGCTTATGGTTAGTCGGAACAGTGATGGGTATAGTATGGGTGTTACAGCAACTATTGAAAATTTGAAAAATATTTTAAAAGAAGTGATTTTGCCCTTAGCAATAGTTAGACAGCAAAAATCTTGCTCAGGATATGATTGGCTAGCCATAGGGACATCCTATACCGCGGTGCAAGTCATGACGACTTGCTTTGCTATGGTAGGATCTCTAATCTCCATGGTATCTGTCTGTTCTGATATCTGATCTATGAGACTTGATCCTTTGAGATCATTTTTCAGTTTATATGTGGTCCTGTGGGATCCACGTTACGTATATCCTATCTGAAAAATTCTATCGGGATTGTACCAGGGGCATTATAAAAAGAACAAGTTAAAAATGCCAAAAGAAAACTAAAAGTAAAGTCAAAAGTGAAAAAGGATCTAATAGAAAGAAATAAAAAGTTTTGGGGTAAAACTATAATTTTTCCCAAAAATTGTCCTTAATGAGCAAAAGATGTAGAAAAATGATTTACAAAGGTAAAAGGTAATTTAGTGACAAAACAGACCAAAAATGAATTCTATAAAGTAAAAGGACTAAAATATAATTTTACATAAAAAAATCAAAATAATGACTAATTGGTATGTTATGTGCCAATTAATGATTTGAAATTGAAAAATTAGTAAAATTATGCCAATTAATGTAATTAACTGAGAAATTAAGGACTAAAAATGAAATATTGTATGAAAAATTCAAACAATGACCGAACAGAAATTTTGTAAGCCGAAAATCAAACGAAAAGTAAAAATGGGTCAACCAATGGCAAATTTACAATTAAAATGTAAAAGTGGCAATTTTGTAATAAATGTATAAAAAGGATATTTTGTAATAAAATGAAAAATTAATGACTTAATTGCAAAATTTACCGAAATAATGGTATTACTTGGTATTAAATGTTAAAAGCATTAATAATTGTATTTTGATAAATAATTGATAAAGTCAGAGTGAAAATAAAAGAACCAATGGCAAAACTGTAATTAAAGTGTAAAAAAGTAATTTTGTAAGCAATGGAAAAAATTGAGAATTGAATTGAAATTTACTATATTAGTGGCAATTAATAGTGTAAAATGTCAAATGAACTAATAATTATATCTGAATGATTAGATAAGAAATTCTGCCTAAAAAGTCAAAGTCAAGCCCAATAAATTGCCATATATGCCAAAAGTCAATTAAAAAGTAAAAATAAGAAAAGTAATGGTAAGTTTGTAATTAAATTACAAAAAGGGTATTTTTATAATAAATTGAAAAGTTGAGACCAAAGTGAAAGGTTTGCCAAAGTTTAGGAATGATTTGAAAATACTGTTAAAACTGTTAAAAAGTGCTTTTGATAAGAAAAAAAAAATATGCTTTGTGGGAAATTCTTCGATTCATAGTCACCACTGAGCATGTTTAATGCTCAACACATAGTATTTACTGCATGCAGGTTCTGAAAAGTAGCTGGAGCATGGTACATAATGGAGCAAAGATTGAAGAGAAAAAGACAGTTATAATTATTTTATATTTGGCATATATATATAGCTATTGAAGTAAAAGATTGGGTTGTAATGTATTATCAAATTGAAATTTTGTTTGGTTAAGTTTTTTATGGGAAAAAAAATTTCGGCTTATCGGTTAATTCCGTATCTGAAAAATTGTTACAATAAGTGTGTTACAATCCTCATCTTTAAAAGTAATTCCCTATATATCCCATCCTACATCTTATCTATTAATAAGGTATGCTTATCTATAATGCCACTTAAACATGTGCATATTCTTTTAGGGTATATGTTGGGGCCTCACAGCTTCGGGATAGAAAATTGTAAAAACTGTAAAAAGCTTCTTGTTGACTTTTTAAGCCATACAATAAATTCCAAAAGAAAATTCTTTTAATCTAAATCTTTCCAACCTTTTGAATTTCTACTATCAAAACCTCTTATAGAAAAAGTGTATGCACGAGTGTGAAATGATTGTAAGGAGTGCAATCCATTGCATGGGTGTGCATTCCAAAATTTGATCATACAATTTGGCCAAGTTGATATGAAAAATAAATGCATTTTTCCAATGCATGAACATGTAATGGGTCTTACACATTGTGCAAATCATGATTTTAGAAAATTTGGCAAATGTATATGAAAAAGGAAGATTCTCTCCCAATGCAAATTGTGCAACTTAAAAGTGGCAGGCAAGTTGTCAAATGAAAAAATAATGCAGATATTCCTTGATTATATGGATGTGCATTAATCTAAGAATATACGAAAATAACCTTTAGGCATATATTTGGGAATATTTTTCATTATTTAACTCTTTTGTTTTCCTTAAACGCACGAAATAAACATAAAAACTCAACAATATTCTAGAAAAATTTGCAAAAAACACGAAAAGACCCTACAATCCTTGATTTCTCATATTTCAAAGAACAATCTTTCTCAATAGGTAATCCTGACAAAAACATCCTCAGGATCCAGTGTCTACATTATGCAAAAGATTTTGGTCACAAAATGAACAATAAGAAATAATAATGTTATCCTAAATGTATTGGAAACAACAAAACCGATAACTAAGAACGATAACTTAAGAATAGAAAAAATGATAGATGAATGAACCTAATGCATAATTTAAATTTCTCCTAATGAGATCCAATTTTGAACACTTGGTGTTTAACACCCAAAAAAACATGGAAATTCAAGGAAAAATCACACATATATTGAAATATTCTTCACAATATTAAAAGTAAATCAAAACTCAAGTGATTCCAATTTTCGGATTCATCAAACCACAATTCAAGGATAAAGTTCTTCAATATTTTTTTTATATCATATAAAATTTGGGCTTAACAAGAAAAATTTAGAAGTTTTCTTATTTATACTAGAACATAAAAATTGCAAATCTATAACTACACAACTAAAAATTTAAAAATTAAAGAATAATAACAAAGATAACTTAGCAAAAAAGTAAAGATAGCATGAGTTTATCCTAACTAACACTTTGATACCAAATAAAGTAGAACCCTAAGGTTATATTGAAACTGAAACCCCAATGCATAGTTTAGAATAGATAATTAGAAAAAATAAACCCTTTACCCACTAAACCCTTAAACAATTAGATGGAAAGGAACATAGATAATTGGGAATCAAATAAAATAAGAAACAAATTTGTCATAAGTTAAATACCTTGATCAGAAGATGATTCTTGGTGCAACAGAAGAAAGATGAACACCTTACTAGCATACAAATGGCAAAACAAATTACTGAGTAATTTTCATTGATAAAAAACTACAAAAAATTACCTTTTCTAGGCAAATAAAACCTAAAGCCATGTTTTGAAAAACACAAGATAAATTAAGGCTCTTAAGGCCTGAAATTCAGCCACCAAACAAGTTATGATAATTTTGGTTAGCCAAAGTTCCCATAAAATTTAATGCTAATTTGATTGAAACAAAGAGTTTTTAACTATCCATGGCTTTGAAATGCAATTCCATATGTAGAATGGTTGAATGGCCATTAAAAACATGAAACAAGCATTAAATCTTTTATCTTGAAATTTCTGCAAATTGATACAAAACTATTGAATAACAGGTTAAATGGATGAACGACTATTGGCTATTACAAAAGAGTTGAACACCTATTGAAAGCTTTAAATGGGCATATGAAATTTGAAACTCTCTTGCTTTATATATCCATAACCTCTCAATAGGGGTTCACCACTCCAAATGGCCATGGACTCTTTAAAATGACAAAATATTTTCATTTCCTCCTTCAAACCTCACCAACTTGAGGCATGTGAAAATTGTTGACACAAGGCTACATTTTAATTTTGATAATAAACAAACCTTGTATAAACTTTATAGAAATTCTATTTAATCTGTTTATGTTTTAGCTAATTCTCCACTAAGAGTGCAAGATTGATCTAAGGGACATAAGCTAAATGGATGAAGAACTTCAAGTTTTCATTTTTATAGAAGCTTCAAGAAATTAGGGTATTAAATATGTACAATCTCTTGAAGAGCTTATTATATATGCTAATACATCATAAAATCTCTTTTGTTGCATAAAAAATGGTTTACATACATTAAAACTTATGTTAATTTGATTTTCTTTCATAACATAAAATAGTGTCAAAAATTCTCTTTGAAAAGCTATTACAAAAATTTGTTAGAAAATATTTTATAAAGGTTTTTAGTTAAAAGTTAACTTTTCTAGTTTGTTGGAAAGGTTAACTCTTTTAATTCATCAAAAAGGTTAAGTATTCTAGTTCACTAGAAAAGTTTCTCAGAACAACTAGTTTTAGTTTTAGTTTTAGCTAAACGACAAAATAACGATTATTTTATTTTTTAACTGTTTGTTTTATTTCTAATAGCTATTTTTTGTTCTCCAATGGCTATATTGAATTTTTGGTTATAAATACAAGTTGTTTTTTAGTCTTAAAAGTTTAGAGAAGTTGAAAAATCATATTATCTCTTAAAATACAAAGTTTTCATCTTTTTTCAAGCAAATTTTTATATCTTGCACTTCATATATTATCATTCTCCTCAATTAAATTTTATTGTTTTGTTGTAATTTCTTTGTGAGGAATCTTAGTAAAAGATTGTGAGAAGGATTTGCTAGAATCTTATGAATTCTAGTAAGTTTTTGTATTTTTTTTATTTGGAAAAAAATTGTGGATAAAATATATTAGTTTTGTATATTGACCTCAACTCCTGTCCATCAAAAGAGTTGTTTATGGAGAAAAAATTTCAAAATAATATCTTAGGGAGTATATGTAAGCAACTAGGTAAAACCATAATAAATTATTATGTTGATCTGTTTTATATCTCCCTTTTTCTCTATTCTGTTTCTAGAATAGTTTTTAACAATTTTGGTTAATTTATAAAAATATTTGATCAAAAGAATTCTATTAAAAATCATTTCTATGATTCAACATAAGTTATGCTAGATAAATTAATTTTGAAAAAGCTTTTGAAATTCTTTTTTGCCACATTTTACATTTACACATTGGATATTCCCCTATATTGGCTAACTAGAAATCACGTCACTTTTGTCCATACAAAACTTACTCGAAAATTTTAGTGACACCTAATTCATTTTTCTTTTATGTGTCATCGGGACCACAACACAAATAAGACAAATTTTCCACTGAGGCTTTCTTTTTCATCTCTCTCGAGAAGTCTTCTTCACATAATTTGCATAAATCTCCCACTCATTGTCTTGTCACTGGTCTATTCGGCATGGTCAGCTCCATTTCCTTATCCTTGCTCAAATCATTAACTTTAACAATTGTTTATAAATACTCGTGTTATGTTTTCTTAATTTACATCTCAATCGAGTATTTCTATATAATTGTGTGTTTCGTGCGCAAATCACGCTATATATATATAATGGTTTTGTCCGCATAAGCAAAAGTCGCCTCGGAACTACCTAGAGAAAGTAGGGACAAAACTTTGGCAAATAAGTCATCACAATAATTAATTGGTCAAATCTTGCCTAATATTGGATGAACTTGGAACTGGAACGTTGTTCCTCTTTATCATTTATTATATTTCACACGGAGAAATTGTTAATATACCTTTCAGTCAACCTTAAGTTTGCTCAACTTGATATAGCATCCATTATCCAGAAATTAAAATATAAGCCTCCATCTCATTCATTTGTTGTTAGTTTTAATTTGCCTATCATATATATGGCCATGGAAAATTACTCCGTTCCCTCTCTATATTTTTTCTTTTTTTATAGATGAATGATTACACAACACTTCCACCGTCGCCCAAATGATAGATTTAGCTTTTTTATTTTTGTCTGTCCTCAGTTATCAATGATCTTCTTTAATTGTAACTAGAAGTGGCAAATAAATGAATTTTGATTGAGTTATTATTGGACGGATCATTAATGAATTGGATAATAAATGAATTACAAAATATGAATCATAAATGGATAAATATCCAAATTAATTGTATGGATTTGAATCGGCATATAAATTTAATGTAAATTATTATAAATTTTTTTATTAATTAATTAATGAATTCGATAATAATAATAATATTTAATTAAAAATATAATATAAATAATATTTAAAAAATTTTCTCCATTATATTTAGTTTCAAATGATATTTTAATTAAAGTATTTTTTAAATTAATAATTACGTAATCATAACTTATCCTTATTTATAAAAAAAAAGATATATATATATATATACAAACAAAACTCTATATTATATGAATTGGATTTTGTTTTAGACTTCACTCTATAAAACTCTATATATTATACGTATATATATAATTACGTATCATATACTTGAGACTTCACTCTATAAAACTAATTATATTTCTAACTTTATCAATATTATCTTTTACATTAATTATAAATATATTTTATATTTTTTTTATCTAATCTGTAAACTCGATGAATCCGCCTGAAATTATTTTTTAATAGTTATATATTTTTATTTAAAATTTTATGAAAATCATACTAAAAAATTGTTATAATTATTAAAATAA
Organism: Excoecaria agallocha; assembly: GCA_037975025.1. Lineage (NCBI taxonomy): Eukaryota > Viridiplantae > Streptophyta > Magnoliopsida > Malpighiales > Euphorbiaceae > Excoecaria > Excoecaria agallocha. The sequence goes on along the minus strand of CM075809.1, from coordinate 71,617,545 downwards.
AAGTGTTAATGCAAAATATTTGGAATGCTTAAAAAATATGGGGCATGTATAATAAAATATAAATAAAATTACTTGAGACTTCACTCTATAAAACTAATTATATTTCTAACTTTATCAATATTATCTTTTACATTAATTATAAATATATTTTATATTTTTTTTATCTAATCTGTAAACTCGATGAATCCGCCTGAAAATAGTAATTAAAATTCAAAGAAAACCTTAATGACCCGAAATATATATATTAATATTGTACCATTTTATTAATATCTCCATCACGATTTTTATATAAAAATTAGATTTAATTGAAAGAAAAATATAATGTCTAATTGTTTAAGTTTTTATCAAGAAGAAAAATGAAAGGAAAATCAATAAAAAGCAAAATGGAAAATAATGATTAAGTGGCATATAGTATATGTTATATTTCACTGTTTTTATTATTTACATATTTCCTTTCTTGATCTTTCATTGCTCCATGCTCTAATTTGCCATTGTTTTATTAGTTACGACTTATCTACCATCTTACATTTCCGCCACTGCTCAGTTCTGCTCTTCCGATTTTTGTTTTACCATTCCATCTTAAACCTTGAAGGGATATGCTTCTCTCCTTCTAGTGAAACTTTATATTCTGATTACTGTTCCAAGGTTTAGTTTAATTCACTTTTCGTTGTACTGATTGAAAAAAAAAAAGGTGACACAAGCATAAACGAAAGGAACAAAAGAATAAATAAAATATAAAAAAAAAGGTACATACAAAACGATTTAATTTTACTAATGGATCAGTCGGTTCAATTTTAGTCATTTTTAGATACTGAAAATCAAACCGATATAACTAAATTTATATTTCAAAATCAAATTGATTAAACTGAACAACATACACCAAATTTCTCATGGTTTCTTCTTTTTTTTTTTTGTTTCGATTCAATTTTTTTAGTTATAACTATGATCTGAGGCCCGAATTGAAAATGATTCAAAAAACTTAAAATCACAAAAAACTGATCCGAAGTGATCGGTACCCATCCGACCTGACCCGATTGCCTCGTCTAACTGCAAATACTATAATAATAATTTTTTGTTTTAATATAATTAAAATATAGTACTGATATTCTTTTTATTCTCTCTGATTTTATATTACAAAATCTATTTTATTTAAATTATTTTTGTCAATATATGGTAATGGATATAAATAAAAGAATAGTTTTAATTCAATATCAAAACATTTAGTCTAATTATTGAAATTATGATAAATATAAAAATTTTGCAATCTAATTAAATTTCAAAATATGAAAATAGTTGAATATTTTGCAAATCATTATTTCCTTTACAATCCTTTAATTAATCTACTAGGTAGAAATATATATCATTTATTTATAAATGAATTAAATAAATAATTAGATATTGTTAAAAAATATACAAATATATGAATATAATATAATATGAACCTTTCATTGTTAGGAATCGGAAATGGAATTTTTTCTCCAAATAATATTCTTACAAGTCATTCACATAAAAAAAATTGTTTTTTTACAATAATTGTTTACTTAAGAATTCATTTGAGAATAATTTTGTTAATAATATAAAAAATAAAAGACATTTTTGTCTAAAAAATTAATTCACATACTATTACATAGGGTGCTTTTTGAGACTACAACTGTTTTTATTAGAAATGATTATCAGCCGTTTTAATAGGGTTGAGCATAACAATTTTCTTAAATCAATCCATTAATATAGTTTAACCACTATATCGATTTCGATTTTTAACTCGATTTTTTGAATCGGTTTATCTATTAACCACTAAAAAATTTTAATATATAAATTTAATAAATTATACAATTTGTAATATTATTTTTAATAGTTAAAAATGCTTTAGAAATAAAAAAAATATAAATTAAATACAATATCCATTATAAAATAATCAAAATAGAAATAAAATTTCCATAATTAATTATAAAAATTAAATATATTCAATATAAAACTAACAACAGAGCACTAATTATGCACATAATTTTAATATTTATTTACTAAAAAATATATTTTAATAATATTTTACGAAATTATATATCATAATATTTATAAATTACACAAATATTAAAAAATATAAGTATAAAATTTAAAATATAATTCGTAATATATATATATATATATGTTCGGTTTCGGATCGGTTAACCGTCGATTTTTAAAGTAAAAATCATAAATCTAAAATTTTAGTTCGATTAATCTAAAAATCGGTTCAGTTTCGGATTGATTTTTCAGTTAACCGAAATTTCGATTTTTTTTGCTCACCTCTACATTTTAATATCCTAACCAAACATTTATAGGTGAGCTGATAGAATTGAAACAGTTACCAGCTCACTCAAAAAGTTAAATCAAATAGGCACAAAGTATACACATAGTTAATGTATTAATTATTACCCAAAGGTCATAATGTGCCATATTATTTTATTTTATTACGAAGAAGAAAAGAAAACAAACAAGAGTTCTACAAGCAAGCCAATCTGGGAACAACAAACCATGGCATCAGAGGAAATGATAGTTCCCAGACCTATAGGGTAATGATCTTGCTAAGTGAAATAAGCATTTTGATCAAAAGTCGAGTTGGCTAGGAAATCTGCTGCTCTATTAGTGATAATTATGAAAATGTCATACTCCAAGACCCAAGCAATTGATCTATTACACTTAACAGGGCCCAAAGTCTATCAATAAAAGAGCACTAACATAAGCCACAAACCAAGGAAGTGGTCACGTGATGTCCGATCGGATTGATGGGACATCATGTCTTAGTCAGTCTACTGACACAAAGCAAAGTCTATGCCTTTCAACTGCTTCTTATCACTTTGCCACTCACCTGCTTTGACAGCCAATTATCACGTCAAATGCACAAACTGAATAACACATAACAGAGAAGGACAACACCTTATGGGAGATAAAAGTACTAGCAGAAGAGGAAATCAAGCCAATACAATACCAGAATCTAACTGAAAATCTTCAGGCGACACCGGAAACAAAATCAGAAGGCCGGAGGTCAGATCACATGCCTCCACGCGCCGGCACGTAAGAGAAGGAGCATGAGCTTGTGGCAGCGCGTGAGGACCTCGTCGGTCGGAAGAACACTGGATTTTGGGGAATGGCCGGAAATCTCCTTGTGCTTCTTCTGATGCCGGCAGTGAGACAAGATGGTCACCGAAAAATAGGTACCCAATCCAAACAGTAACCCTAATAGTAACCCAATGGCTAGAACAAGTTACCCAACCTAAAAGAAATTAGAAAATACCCCAAATCAAGCCTAGAAGGCTCTGATACCATGTAAGAGAATAGATTGAAAAATGATTTTCTGTGTATTGAAATGAAGGAATTTAGACAAATGTAGAAATCCTAACTAGGAAATTTCCTATTTTATACAAGAAAAGAAAATAAAATATAGCTAATTTAAAGCAGCTAACCAACTAATTTATAATTCAACTATAGAGTATACCAACTAATTTATAATTCAACTATAGAGTATACATATCTTTGAATTTTGACGGTTGTTGAAAACCAATAGTAAATCAATTAAAAGAATTGGTACGTAGACAAAAAAACCTCCCCTAATGTCAACAATTGCCATGCAAATTGCAAATATATATATATTTATAAAGATCAGATGATGACGATTCCATGTAATTTGCATCCCAACTCATATCCAACTCAAAATAATTGCACTCAATTAGCCGGCTTTGTTTACTTCTTCATCATTGTTCTGACCGCAAAATTGGCTATATAAACTCCATAATCGCATATAATATCTCACAAGCTTGAGAAGTATATACTAAGGTCTCTTCTAAGGTTAATTAAAATCTAGAAATAATGGAAATGCATAAGAATATAGTAATGTTAATTGTAGTTTCAATGGTTGTTGTAGTGGAAGGGCAAGGAGGGACACGTGTAGGGTTTTATGGAAGAACATGTCCACAAGCAGAATCCATGGTTAGGGCAACAGTAGAAACTCATTTCAAATCAGATCCAAGTATAGCAGCTGGTTTACTTAGAATGCATTTTCATGATTGTTTTGTTGAAGGATGTGATGCTTCCATTCTCCTTGATGCCCCAAATTCAGAGAAAACGGCACTGCCTAACCTTTTACTTAGAGGATATCAAGTCATTGATGATGCCAAATCTAAGCTTGAAGCTGCTTGCCCTTCTGTCGTTTCTTGTGCTGACATTCTTGCACTTGCTGCTCGTGACTCTGTCGTTTTGGTACCTTATTTATTTATTTATTTATTAAATTAGTTTGTACATATAATTCTTTAATTAATTATTTCAATGAAACTATATATATGCATGCAGACAAATGGTCCTACTTGGGCAGTGCCCACAGGACGAAGAGATGGTAGGGTTTCATTAGCATCTAATGCCGCTAATTTGCCTGGATTCACTGATTCCATTGCTGTCCAAATACAGAAGTTTGCTGCTTTGGGTCTTAACACGCAAGACCTTGTAACACTTGTTGGTACGTTTTTTAAAATATCTTTGAAATTAGAAAAAAAATAAATAAAGGCATAGTACATCTGCAATTTTTAGGAAAAAAAAAATACAGAAATGAGCTTATTCCTCTCTGTCATTTTATGTAGATCCTTAAAAAGTTGACAAATGTCTTTCTAAATAGCAGTGCTGAAATGTCTTTCTAAATCTTCGCTGCATCAGTATTATGTCAGCAACAAAATTGACAAATTCAACTATATATTTAAATATTTGAAAAAAATAACTAAAATATACTGACTCGATGTAACGTAATTTTGTGTGTCTACATCAAATACAGGAGGACACACAATTGGAACGACAGCCTGCCAATTCTTCAGGTATAGATTGTACAATTTTAGTGCAAATGGAAATGGCGCAGACCCATCCATAGACCCAGCATTTGTTCCTCAGTTACAGGCAGTTTGTCCTCAAAATGGTGATGCTTCAAAACGCATAGCATTAGACACAGGAAGCTCAAATAGGTTTGATGGATCGTTATTTTCAAATTTGAGGAGTGGAAGAGGAATTCTTGAATCTGATCAGAAGTTATGGACTGATCCTTCTACGAGAACCTTTGTACAACGTTTCTTAGGTGTTAGAGGATTGGCTGGTCTGACTTTTAATGTTCAATTTGGAAGGTCTATGGTCAAAATGAGTAATATTGGTGTCAAAACTGGCACCAATGGCGAAATTCGAAAAATCTGCTCTGCCGTAAATTAGTTTTTATTATTTTACTTTGTTGCACTTCGAGTGCTATTTTGAGAATTCACAAAAATATTTACCTAGTTATCCTTATTCACTATGTACTGCTAAATTTAGTTTTAATTATATAAAATTTAAATTGTACTTAAATTTTTTTAAAAAAAAAGTTAGCCAACTGCTAATTTTTTTTTGTTTATATATATGAAATCAAGATTTTTCGATAGTTTACTTAAATTTTATGTTAAAGTAAAAGTTATCACTTAAAATGGGATGGATGGAGTTTATTTCTTCTATGATAAAACTTTAATTTTCGATATTAATTAAATATTTCATCCATTTTAACTAATAAATTTTAGTGATGTAAGTGTGTATTAATTTATACTCCAGCAGTTCTTTTTTATCTGTTATTTTTATTATTTTTACTATAATTAAAAAATAATAAATAAATTTTAATTTAATATTAAATTACGTGATTAAAATAAAGTATCAAATCTAATTGTTTCAATCTTAATTGAAAAAAATAAATTAAAAAAATAAATTAAATTATATTAAAAAATTATAAATAACAGATAAATATAATTTAAATTTTATTTAAAAATAATAAATAAAAAAATAAAAAGAGTAATAATCTGTACCTCATGAATGTTTATTTTCTTTTTCTTTTAATGTTTTTTTTTCTCCAAATTCCAAGGTGATAAGGATAACATTAAAGGCTAATTACCTAAATCAATCCAACCTTTGACTTATATATTGATTACACCCCAACTTCAAAGTTAGAAAAGGAAAATCAAATAATAACCTATCACTAAACATTATAAATAAACCAAAAATAATAGAGAGAAAAAAACATGCATGTTGCAACTTTAGAGAAAATAATACCAAATATAAAATTCTCTCTCTTCAATTTGTTTTATCATAAATCAATGAATAATCTACGAAAATTCAATGAAATCACTAAAATTTTTCTTTTTTTTTTTATTTTTTTTATGTGTTACTTTTGAGCAAAATTTAAATTTTATTTATTTTTTTATTTTTAGACTTTAATATAATTTAATATTTTTCAATTCAAGTTTTTTCAATAAAATCTAATTTATTTAAAATTAATTAAATTACATAATTTAATGGTAAATTTAGATCTAATTATTATTTTTTAATTTTTGCAAAAATAATAAAAGTGAAAGGAAAAAAAAAAAGAGAAAGTACTAACTTTGATTTAAATCTCGCCTCATATTCCCTCTTTTCTAGGTTAAAAACAAATTCACCATTGAAAATGAGACCTAATACTCATTAAACACGTTGCTTAAAAACTGAATTTGCGAGAGAAAAAACGGCTGTAATCAATATAACACTCACAGCCGTGACTAAACAAAAACCATCTTGAGTTAATGAAATTGGCACATCCAGATCGAGACCAATATTACACTTACGGCTGTGATTGAGCAAAAATATCCAAATCTGCTTTAAATCAATTCAGCTAAAGTATTAAATAATGACTGTTAATGTAATAAGTTAATTGTGGGTTTAAGATGAACTGATTGAACTTCAACACTTAATTTGCTTGGTTGGGATAACCTTTTTTTTTTTATCCCTAAAGTATTAAAAGGAAAACTATTTTATTCCTCTACTTTTTTTTTAATAATTTTTACCCTGAAAACCACCAAAGCAAACAATAAATTTCTTTTTTTTTTAACAGCTAGCATTAATGGAAATCAATTAGAAAATGACATGTGGTGATAATTTAGATTCAAAATTGCCATGCTTAGAAAATAAGAGAATTGAAAAAAAAAAAGAAAAAAAAAAAATCCTCATTTTAAAGTATGAAAAATCATGTTCCAAATTTGATATATGCAAAAGAGAGTAGAGGACCTGTGGAGATTCACAACTACTCCAATAGTCAAGTTAATTTATTTGAATGGAAAAAATAATTGATAAATCATAGAAAATAGAGCGAATCCTGTAAAAAGAAAAAAAATTCATATATAAATAAATAACTGATTTAGCTATTTATTTTATAAGATTTTGCATACCCTTACGACTGAATACTATAAAATTTTCTATCAAACTGAATTAGCTTTGTAATCATGGACAAAAATAATTGATCATCATTTGCCCTCAGCTCTACCTACCGCATCAATGTTTCGTCCAAAAAAATAATTTTATTTTATTGGCTGCCATTTGTAGTGTCATCCGCTATGTAGCGTCGTTCATATATTACACCATCTCACTAACAGTTTTAAATGCCAAAATTGATAAAATGGTACAATTGGAACTTTAGCTTTAGATTAGGTTTTGATCTTTGTCCTAATTTTTATGTTTAAAGATACAAACCAGGTTTAAGATTGTAGAAATTTTGGCAATCAATCTTAAAATGTGCTTTCTCTCAAAATTAACAAGGGGATGCAATTACGTCCAAAGTGACAATTTGGATGAAAATGCTTGGGGCTGTTTGCTTATAGATATCAGGGGTTGTTTACTTATTGGATGACAATTGTGACTTTTTGGTGTATGCAATTTTTATTTATATCCTAAAGTTCATACAAACAAATTATTGTCTGCTTGTCTCTTGTGAAATTCTCGATTATGAGAGAGAAAAACAAAGAAAAAGAAAAAAACGCAAACTGTTTTCAGAATACCTCGGTCAAGCACACGGCTTTATTATTATTATTATTATTATTATTATTATTATTATTATTATTATGTGAAGTAGTATTTCGATTACGTACGAGTACATTTATTTCTAATTGGACTCTAGCATTATATTTCTATTACCAAATCTTTATACCTATAAATATAGTTATTGTAAGTTATTCAATATATAAAATAAATTATAAGAAAACAATATTTTTTCTACTTTATATTTCTTTATTTATTTTGTATTTTTATCTTAATTTTATCTTGTCTATATATTATTTTCTATTTATTTACAACACAGTATTAGTATAATCAAATCTCCACCACAAGTCTAGATAATTTATTATAGCTCAATTTGAAACAATCAAAGCTTTAAGTCACGTTTGGTTCACTGTGTTCTATTAGTCTGTATAGTATTAATCTATATAATATTAACTTGTATAGTATTAGCTTATATAATATTAACATGTATTATATTATACAGTATTTGATATAAAATTGTATTAGCCTGTAATATTTTATACCGTATTTGATACATAATATTGTTGCAATATATTATTTTTTAGAAATTTGAAAATAGATATAATTAAATTGTTTTAATTGTAACTAATTTAGGTAAAAATTATGATTACAAAATATAGTTTTTAATACATACATCAATTTTTTCATTAAAATATGAAAAAATTTAATGAGAAATGACTATAGAATAGCAATGAAAATTACAAAAAAAAAATATAGAATAGCGATAAAAATTAGCGAGGATAATAAAATTTATTGCACTAGTGGTAGTGGTGATTGTAACAGTGTGGTGGTGGTGGTGGCCGCTCAATGTACAATCCTAGTATATTATCCCACAACCATTTTTCCCAAGAAAAAGATGTAAAAACTTATTAGAATTCCTAAGGTTCTATCCAAACCTTCTAATAATCTTTCTGAAAGATTAATTCCTCATAATAGAATTACAACAAAAATCTATAATCTAATTGAGGAGGATGATAATGAGTGAAGTGCAAGATGTGGAAATATGCTTGAAAAATATGTAAGCTTTGTATCTCAAAAGAAAAAATAATTTTTCAACTTCTCTAAACTCTTTGGACTCAAAAATATCTTGTATTTATAGCCAAAAAAAAAAAGTTTTAACCATTAGAAATCAAAAACTAGTTGTTAGAATAAAGAAAGACTGATAAAAATAGAAACTAGTTGTTATTTATCTTTTTGTAAAAACATAACAAGCAGTTCTAGTGTGCTAAAATATAACATATTTTCTAGTGAATTTATTCTAAGGAGCCAAAATAGAAATTTTTTTTCTAAAACGTTTTCTGATGAACACTTCTAATGACTCAAATCAAAATAATTTTATGTGTAAATCATTTTTTATGTACTAAAATAATTTTTATAATGTATGAAATTGAATTTTAAACTCCTCAAAAGATTGTATATAGATGATACCCTAAATTCTCGAAGCTTCTATAGAATAAAGAATCTTGAGGTCATTTCATGCATAAGGCTTGAAATCGTAGATTGGTCTTTCACACTTAGTGGAGATAATTTAAAACATAAACAAATTTAAATAGAATTTTTTACAAAGTTTATTCAAGTTTTGATTATCATTAAAATTTAGATGTAGCCTTAAACCAACAGTCTATGCTCAAGCACACCCTATCAAAGGATGACGCTCTTTTTCAAATTTGACTCAACATGAAAGCAATCATGCAAATCAATAAAAAAGGTAAACATTTTCCTTTTGTTGTAATAGTATTCTAATAGCAAACACCTCTACATATGCCAATGCCCACTCAAGAGATGGTAAATCAACCAAATGACAAAGTTCTCTCATAAGGCATTTAATCTATTATCGTCCCTGATCTTACATGTCGATGAGCTAGCACTGATCAGATGTTCTGGCTGAGGTTAAAACATCGAAAAGTTTATGGTAACTACCTAGTTAACTAAGAGTTAAAACATCGATAAGCTAATGGTAACCACCCAACTGGTCAAGAGTTAAAATGTCAAAAAACTAACAGTAATCACCTAGCCAATAGTTAAAATGTCAACAAACTGATAGTAAGAGTTAAAACGATGACAAACCAACAGTAATTACTCAACCAAAAATTCATTACTACAAGTGGTACATGTCTGCCTTTTGATATTTGTTGCTTCGGGTATATGTCTTTTATCGCTTTACTCTGAACTTTAGGAAGCTTAGACACTGGTGCACTAGTTTTCCCAATCTTAGGGGCAACTATAGAGATTAGGCCTAGGTCAGCCTCTATCAGGGTTACCTAATGAGGATAATGTTATTTCAAAAATAGCTAGGAAGCAGTAACAATATATCCTTCTCCAGCACTGGGCGTTTTAAAAATATCCTATCACCAATTTTGAGCATTTAAAAAATATGATTTAGTGGCATGCATGTGTTTTTTCTCTTTATAATAGGTGAAATAAGCACATCTAAAGGCTTATGGTTGACTTAAAAATGAGTCATGGCCTTAACTTACGGGTCAAAACTGTGACTCACTTTTGAGTCATGGCCTAAAGGGATTACTCACTCCCTCTTTCTTTTAGACCATGATTTAAGTCATTGGGTTTGACTCATTAGCAAGTTATGGCCCTAGCCCGTGACTCACCTTTTTCCAGTAAAAATGAAATTTTGGCATATCTGAAGGGTCCATCTCTGAGTTAAGGCCGTGACTGGATGTTTTTTCATCCAAAATTATAGATTTTTCTTACAAAACAGGGGATTATTTTCAAGATAAAATTCTTCTACTTTTTCAATCCTAATCTAAGGCATTTGAGGGTAATCATTTCCTTTAAATGCATAATAATTAATTTTGTGAAAAGAACCAAGAATTTAGAGAGAGGAAGTAAGAGGAAACTCTCTATTTTCTCCTAGCTTTTAAGAAATGAAAGAAGCATGAAGAGGAGATAGAGGTGTTCTCACTAAATTATTAAAGTATCTCTACTAAAGGTATTGTAAGAGGTAAACTTATAGCTCTTATACAAATCTATGACTTTCGTTCTTGTGAATTTTGATTTTAAGTTTTTTGTATATTCTCCATGCTCTTTTTTTTAGTTTATCTCTTTGTATAAATGTTATTTTTGATATTCTTATGTAAATAATGCCTTAAAAGTGTGTTCATATGTAATATTGAGTTTTATGCATAGATATCATGTTTATATGTAAATTAAACGAGTTAGATACTTGTTAGCCTTTATTTTCTCTCTCTAGAGTATGTTCCTCTCACATAGAGTTTTTATGCAAATAATATTCTTCTATGATTTTATTGCTTGTTTTGAGCATTTGGGTTAATTGTGGGAAGTTTTAGAGCCTTTGTATGCATTTTTAGGCCTTATGAGGCAATTTAGAAGTTTTCAAAATGGTTATGGCATCATTTCAGTGGCCACTAGGCATTTCAGAGGTGACTCTTGACTCTGCCGTAACTCACTCTTGACTCACCGTGACTAGCCTTAAAGTGGTTTGTGACTCACTTAAGGGGGCTTAACTCTCCCCACTCAAAGTTGTGACTCACTTCTTTGGGGCTGTTACTCACCTTTTTCCTTTTGATCAGTGAGTTTGTGGCTCACTCCCTGGCCTTTCCAAAGGCTTTTATGTGTTTTTTCCTTTCTTTTATGTGTTTTTTGTTGTTTACCCTTGATTGATTTCTGTTGAATTATGATTTCTTATATGTTCTATTTTTTATTCTTTATCTAATTTTTACTATCTTGTTTAATTTTATTTCTTTAAGCCTTAAGTTCTTTTTTATACTTCGCTAATCTTGATTTTTACTTTTTCTTTTGGGATAAAATGCACCATAAATTCCACATGGAGGAGCTTGGGAATTGGAAACCGGGATTGTTTGATTTGATATTGTTTTCTAGCCTCATTTGTTTGCATATTTATTTTATCCTTGGCTTTTTTGTATAATAATTTGTAATAGTTAGTAAAAAAAAAGGCATTTTGGTACAATAAAATAGGAAAATTCATATTAAATGTTTTCTACATAAATAATTGGGTTTTTTTACTGAAATGGACCAATGTTCGCTTCTTTAACCCTAAAAGTCATATAAAGATTTTTATAAATACGCATGAAAGAACCAATATTCCTAAATTAACTAACTTTCTAATTTATTTGTCTTTTTCTTGCACTATTTTTGTCCTTTAATATTTTTTTATTATTATTGCTCAAAAATTATTTTTTGAACGTTAAAATAAAATTTCATCAAATATTTTCTATCTTAAATTAATTAATTAACAAAATTCTTTTTCAAAAGCTACAAGGGATCCAATACCCTAATTTTTATCCAAAATACACTTGAAAGCTTGCCTTTTTTGTAAATACACATGCAAGGACCAATGTCCTCATAGGCAATGAGATTAATCAATTCCACAACTTATGTATGATTTAGTTAAATGCTTTTATATGTATATGATTTATCTCTTTTTATGTGTTTGCATGCACCATTTATTTTCTTACCTCATAATGCTTGAGAAGAGGATTAGAATAATTAACTATAAAGATTCATTTATGTAAACATAAACTAAGTAGTAAATAGGAGTGAAATTTAAACTATCTCTGGTTTCGGCTTCACGAGATTAGAACTCACTTTACAAATATTTTATTGGGTGATAACTCCATGATACCTGTCTTGGGGTGCTCAGTAGATGCCCTCGTATATTGATCGTCAACAATAGATAGGAATAAAACCCATCTATTGTGAAGCGACGGGCCTTCATGAGTTAAATAAGCCCTAATTTGGTCCCGAGCCCTATTTTTATGCTTATATTGGATTTATATTTTTATGCTTATATTAGATGTATATGGGGTTCGGGGCATGTCATAATTTAATAAAAGAGTAAAATTGGTGATGTGACGTAAAAACTGGGGATTAAATAATAATTTTAGCAAAAATTGTAATTTTAGTGGTAAAAGTGTAAATTTGACAAAAATAATGACTTTTAAAAGAAAATTTTGGGATGTTTGTTGTAAGGATGATTAAAGAAGGGACAAATTGTAATTTAAGTTGATTAAAGGTAATTAGACAAAGAAATATAATTAAATGAATTAAAATAATAAAAATAAGAATAAACTAGTATATTAAAAAATTTAGATAATATTTTATGTGCCCTTAAACACATTAAGGTCGAGTTAAGAGCTATAATTTGATATAGGAATAAAAAGATGATAATAAGAAAATAAATTAGGAATTAAATAAATAATATGATTATCGTGTGATTAAATTAGTATTGCATGCTTGTATTATCAGTGAAATATTTTAGTAAAGTATCCATCACTAAGCACATATTTGCTTAGACCGTTATTATTATTATTATTATTATTATTATTATTATTATTATTATTATTATTATTATTATTATTATTATTATTAACTGCACTTAGGGGACAAGTACCTTGGAGTCCAACCCAAGAAGAAGAAGCCTAAGGGTTCAAATGGCATGTACATCAAAAACATTTTGAAAGCTAGTTGTATTAAGTAGTCGGATCATATTTTTTGGCATGTATATATAAATGGATGTAAAGCATAGTAAATTGTAATCATGTTGAAGTTGTTTATATATATTGGTTATGTATATGCTGTAAATGTTTAAAGAAATCTATTATAGTGATGTGAATTTTTGAGTGGACACTAATTATGGATGTTGAATTTGATAATTGATAATTGTTGGGCTGTTAATTTTGAGTTGTTATGGTGGTTGAGAAGAGATAAAATTTTATAATTGGGAGTGCTATTGTGAAATTTTACAGAAAGTTAGATTAAATTTATAATTATAGCGTTATACTATCGGAATATTCACAAAATGAATAGTGAAATTATGTTGAAAATGGATGATGTAAATATGCATCAGAAAACAATTAAGCATGCAAACTTAATTGGTGGAGAAAATACTTTATAACTAATTTAAGAGGTTAAATAAAGAGTATTAAAACCATTAACGTCGAAAAAAATGGCATTCTAGTGCTCGAACTGATGTTTAGATATAAGGTGTTATAAATAGCTAGAATAGACGCCATAAGTAAACTTGAGAAGCTTAATCAATTCCTAATGCAATAAAAAGAAGAAATCATTATTTTTGCACATAAATAAATAAGGATCGTTTACAATCTTGACTAAAACTAGTTGGCAAAGTTTTAACTTAATTTAGCATTGAACAATCACAAGTTAATTGAATAGAACGTTTTTAGATAGTCTGATGATGTAGACCATTTCTTTCTCATGTCACTTAAACTTTTTTTTTTTTTCCATATTCTAAAGCTTAATCTTTACTCTTTTTCCTAGTATACAACAAACACACTCGGGAAATATGCGAAAGAAAATTTGTTTTAATTACACGTGATTTGTTATGGGAATTGGAAACCTGAGCCACCACCTTCGGCGGAAGCATTAACCTTGGGTGGGCTAATGGCAATCCAGAGCAAAGAAAGTGTAATTGCAATGAGACCTGACCAAACAAACACAATTGTTGGTGTCTTCCCTCTCCTCCCCATCAAACCTTTGGCAAAAGGATACAAATGTGCAAGTACCCAGAAGCTAAAGAAAGCTCCACCAATGAACTTGCTCCACTGTGGTGTTGTACTGTAAATAGTCCTTATAAATGCAAACCCGATAGCAATTATGTTAGTCATGGCAATCACAATTGGTGGAATCATTAAAGATGTCCACTTTACGATGTACAAGTCTGCATAAATGTCATCAATGTCATCTCCAGCAGACTTTGAAGTTAAAGTGAAAGAGATTTCGATCCCTGCAATCACCTTCAGAAGCCCTTGAATAACAGCTGCAAAGTGAGCACTGGTTCCAGATATCAGCCAGAATTGTTCGTTCCTCCACCACTCTTCTAGGCCAATGCCAGACCATCTCAACTCGAGGATCGCAAGCAGGATGAGGCAAATGGTTATGGTTAAGAGGTAGACTAAGAAAGCAATGCTTAGAGTTTGGACAATGAAATGTCTGAGAAAAGGGAAAGTGCAGGAAGGAAACAGTAGACGATAAGGAAGGCAGAGGTGAAAGGGTAAATGCCAACATTAAGATAGGCAAGGCGTTGGAGTAGCTTAAGTTTCCTAGAGGCAAGAAGGGCATTGTTTCTTGAGAAGAAAATCTCCACTGAACCTGTTGCCCATCGAAGAACTTGATGGAGTCTATCTGTGAGGTTAATGGGAGCTGTTCCCCGAAATGCATCACGCTTGGTTATGCAGTATACAGAGTGCCATCCGCGATTGTGCATACGATACCCTGTCACCACATCTTCTGTTACAGAACCATAAATCCATCCTACTCGATCACCCCATTCTGTCTTATCCTCGTACCTGATACGTACGTACATACATTTAGACATTATAATTTTAATAAGATGAACTTAATTTTAAGAAATAAATGTACCAGCAAGAGATGACCGAAACAGCTTCAGCAACTGTAGTGGCATCAAGTGGTTCCCTTGGGACTCTCAAAGCACCAGGAGGACGTCCATACTTGACGGCAGGATGATCAGCTAGTGGCCTAGCTTGGAATTCTGCGATTGGTATAGATTCAGCTAGCATTGTTGAGTTCCCAAACCTTTTAGGAAGTAAATTTAAATCAAGATCTGGATCAAAGTCAATAGTAGTGAGCGGACGAGTTTCAGGTGCTTGATCAGTTTGCTTGTGAGTAGCTTTGTCAGGATCAGGAGGATCAAACCCATATAGTGCAAATCGTCTAAACATGCAACCGAGTTTCCCACATAAACAGGACCTTGCACCCCATCAAGAGCTTTCATTTGTCCGTCAAAAAACACGGTGTTGTTATTAGCATATCTATCAGAAGGATCAATGCCTTCAAATCTCTGAGGGAACTGAATGTAGCAAATAGTTTCACCTCCTCTATCCATCATGAAACACATCCCTTCTCTAACAGCTTTGCAGTTGTAAATATAATGATCACAATCAAGGTTGAGTATGAAGGGACCATTAGAAAGAATGGGCAAGATGCTCGTACCAAGGCATTCATAGCACCAGCCTTCTTGTTATGGTCGTAGCCAGGCCTCTTTTCACGTGACACATATACGAACATAGGTAGACGAATATCCACATCTGTGAAGTCTATGATCTTGTCATCTGCGCCTCCCATTAGGGGGTCTGGACTGGGAGGCTTAAGCATCACCTAAACATTCAATTGCAATGAATCAATTATGTGATCCATAATCGAAATTGAAAAAAAAAAAAAAAAAAACCTACCTGAAGAATCCCAGCATGATCACCCTTTGAATGTTCAGGGGCAGGAGATGCCCAAGTTCCAGGCCAATGGGTACCATCTGCCATCCATGTTGCCTTTTGGACCTTTATAGGCTCTAAAGGATCACCCCCACTCTCTCTTATGTGCTTTAACATTTTCATTTCTTCTCTTGCATTGAAAGCATCTGATCTTCTTCTGATTGAATCCGGGAGCCCATTAATCCGGACTTTGAACTCATCGTACTCCCTCTTCATCTTTCTCCTGTCTTTCACAAAATCAGGCCTGCTCTTGTTCTTGGTTGGATCAATTTTAAGGCTGAAGTAAGTGTCAGGATTTCTTGGTTCAATATTATGTTTTCTGCAGAATGGAACCCACAAATCAGCGAAGCTAGCAGCCTCAGCCATAGCTTCAAAAGTAAGGAGTGCACCTCCATCATCTGATATATAGCAAGCAAGCTTTTCAACTGGGTAATCAACAGCTAGAATTGAGAGGATGGTATTGGCAGTCACAAGGGGTGGCTCTTTCTCAGGATCAGCAGTGGATACAAACATATCTACGCCAGGAAGATCAGAGCGTCCACTAGAATTGGAGGGAGATGGCATTTCGAACTTGTCTCTAAGAACCTCAAGATCAGTAGATCGATTCACAGGCATTAGCTTTGGAATCTGATCTAAAATCCAAGAGAATGCAAACCATATTTCACAAACTACTGACATGAACCACAGCCATCTTGCATCTTCATTTGGATTGGTAAGTCTCCACTGCAAGAAGAATGCCAACACCACGAACCGAATCACGATCAGTAACCTGTAAGGACTCATAATGGCTGTTGGCACTGCAATTTTCCGACTAAGTGGTTTCCAAGGCTTATCCGTATTCTCTACCATTCCGCCTCTGAACCTATCATCCTCTTCATCCCCATACATATCATCTTGAGGCCAATATGCATTCCCATACCCATAAGTACCCTTGGTTTCGAACAACCATCGATTGTGATCGAAGTCTCCAGTTTGATTCCTTTTCATCATTGTCATGTTGCTATGATCACCTTTGTTAGGAGCTGGTAATGGCAATGCTCCGCTTGAAAAATCAGGAACATCATCATCATAATCTCCAACTTTATATGGCTCTTTGCACCCTGGACACAATCCTGTCTCCTTTTGAGCATCCAAGTAGCAATCTCTGCATATTTTGAATCTACAAAATCCAATCCAAATATAGAATTATAACACAACTTTATCGATATTAATTTGAAAAATGTATTAATTAAGAAAAAGAAAAGAACCTGCATTCACAAGGGATAACATCATTTCCTCTCTCATCCTTCATGATCTTGCCATCACAAGCAGGCATAGCACAGGAAGAGCCTTTGGCTCCAGCCATCTGAGGATGTGTGACTTCAGATTCAATAACTTTATCCATAAGATGAGCTCTTGTAACACTGTTGAATCCTCCGGTGAAGAGGGAATTGGAAACGTATTGCTCTTCGGCTTTAACAGCAACGGATGTATCCATTGGCTGATTGTCAGGTGTTGGTGGAATATGAACTGTATAATTCATATAATCTCCTGAAATTTCACCTGACATATCCAAATCTTCTCTTGACAGACTCACATATCTTCCACTCGATGTTCTTCTTGCAAATTTCACTGTTTGCCCACTCGAAGATCGATTCCCCTGGGACCCTCCTGATCCTCCTGGCGTCCTCGATGATTTCTTTGATGGCTGTGAATTCAATGATGTTGCCATTTTTTTTTATTTTAATACTTTAATTTCGGCTAATAATTAATTATCCTATCAAATCTGCATGCATGCATGCTTGCATCTACAGCAGTTAACGTAAGGTTGCATTTGGAAACAATGTGATTTTAATTTTTATCTTTTTTTTTTCTGGTTTCTAATATTCTAATGAAAACCAATGAAGGAATGTGAAAAGAAAAAGAAACAAAGAAGAAAAGAAGGAAGACAATGGAATCTATGGTAAGAGACCGAGTCCAAATTTATGGATTGTTTGTTCTTTTGGTTGTTTTTACGTGTTTCAAGGAGATTTATTTATTTATGGAAATGGGTTTTTTTTTGTTGAAATATTATATATTTTCTACAGATTTCTTCCTATGGTTTATTTTAATATCAGTTATTCTGTTTTTACCATTTTATTAAATTTTTCCATACACTTTCAACGTACATTTGAATTTGTTTTTACCAACTATGAAATTTATACATTTATTTTAATTATTTTGGTTATTGAGATACAACAATGTTAGTTAATTAGTTTCATTTTATTATGCGGTCAATTTTAAAACCAACACCATATATTCTAACTGACAGTACTTCTTTACCATATAATGTAACAAAAATTTATATAAATCTTAAGATATGGCAATATATTGAAATATGGATTACCTTATGATTGTTATTACTGTTGTTATTACTGGTAAGATAAACAAGCCTGATATTTTATGAGTCCTTTAAGAAAATAAATAAATAAATATTTTGTGAGCCATATTTTTCTGCACACTAAACAGAAATTACAAGTGGTTTTTTCTAATAAAAAAAAATAGTTTGGACATTAAAGCGGTTATTTTAAAAAAATAAATTTGAAAAATGTGGCAAATTTGAAACCAATTGGAAAAACGAATTTTTTTAAAATAATATTCTTTTTAAATTATGAAACTACTGTGAACACATTTAGAACAGTGATATTATTAGAAATCGGTAGTGCGCTACCGATTTCTGTCATGCATGCGGCCCAAAAATCTTGATACATTTTGCATTAGAACAAGTACGTAATGTGCCGGTTTTCATCAAACTATCAACTATTGCTGCTCAGTTCAGTAGCGTTTTCTGACAAATTGAGATCAGCACAGATAGTGCCAATTTCAATCTATCAAAAAAGTACTCCCATCATCCGCGATAATTTACCACTTTGATTAAAAAAAAAAAATTACTATACATGCTGATTTTAATTATGTCAGCCGATTTTTTTTTTATATTCAGCACCTCCTATTATGTTCGTCTCTTTATAAATAACAACCTCCACATTAAATTCACAACATTCACTATCTATTAATTTCGAATTGATTTCATTCATTATCACTAGACTTATGCCTAACATAATAATTAATCACTTTAATAAAAAAAACAGCACTATACATATTAATTTTAATTATGTCAGCCGATTTTTTTTCTTTATAATCAGCACCTCCCATTATGTTCATCTCTTTGTAAATAACAACCTCCACATTAAACTCAAAACATTCACTATCTATCAATTTTCGAGTCAATTTTATTAATTATCATTATACTTAAGTCTAATCATCCAAAAATACCTTCCATTATATTCATCTCTTTCTAAATAACAACCTCCACATTAAACTCAAAAACATTCACTATCTATCAATTTTCGGGTCGATTTCATTCATTATCATTAGACTTACGCCTAATCATCCAAAAATAATCGAATTATTTTTCGTAATGAAATTACCACTGAACTTGGTATTTTTTTACACAAAAATCATCTCACTGAACTTAGTATTTTTTTACACAAAAAATATTTTAATCGATTTTCGATGATAACCCTTATCGACACGTTATCAGCTGAATACAAAAAATATATATATATATATAAGAGAGTCGAATCACTAGTCAAATGTTATATTACTTATGATGGGCCATTAAACTCAACCCACAAACACATACTTCTAAAATAAGCAATGCACAGAATTATAACCTCATGACTCTCCCTTTATTATTTCAATGTGGGATATTTATCCCATGAAAAATGGCAGAAACCCAGTTGTTCAGGGCATTAACTTGACGGCTAGCTACTGCTTTATATCAAGAGCATTAGTAATTTGGAACATGAAGAAAAGAATCTGCCGATTAGTCAGCAACCAGAACGTCGTTTTGCATCCAATAACAAAATGATATAGTATTTGCTTGAGCAATCAAATAAATAAAATGCAACAGTTTCACATTCGAATCCTCTGATCATAAGTTTGGCTCTTCACCTTGTCCAAACGTAAACTGAAGCAAATAGTTCAAACAAGCACAGATCATAATCGATCTTAACTATTCAAAAATTGAACAAGGCAATTAAGCAAGTCCTAAACCCTCCTATATTCAAGCAATGAAATAGAAAAACATGAAAACCAATATGTGTTGCATAAACGTACAGAACTTAAACATCAAAATAAACAATAATCTAAAAAACAATTATGCCCTCATTATAACAAAATTAAGGTTAGATGATGAGCTAAATTCCTCTGATAATCAAAAACCTAATCACTGAAGCCTTGTGAAAGCATAGACAAGACAGTGAACTTCAACGTCAAAAATGATGGGGGGTGGGGGTGGGGAAGTGCTCAGAGTGAAGAAAAGCCAACAAATACCTGGACCGGCCAAAATACATGCCTACTGGATATGCTCCAATGCATTCATTGCAAGATTTCCCATAATCAATGTGCACAAGTTCAGATTGCAAACTGAGACAATATTAGTATAAGAACAGTACAGATTATTGCAACATCAAACTCTTAACCTCATCCACCTTTCAAAAAAATACTAAGTTCAGTGACAATTTTGTTACGAAAAATAATTCGTTTATTTTTTGCCGATTAAATATAAATTCAGTGACCATTAATGAAATTAACCCATCAATTCTCTATGTATTTTTCTTACCTTGCCCAAAAAATCTGCATATGCTATGTTATAAATCTTAAGCAAGTTGATAAAGGTAGAAAAATAAGTTACATTTTGTTACTTTGATTATGGCTAGTAATTTATATTGTTTTTTTTTTTTGACATTGTTGTTTCATTATGCATAGTTAATTTTATCTTAATAAAGAGAAGCAGAGAGACCCAAAAAAAAAAAAGCTACAGATAGACTAATTAGTGTCAGCAATTTAAATATATTGTTTAATTTTTTTTTGTCTATAATGTTTTCTTTTTTAAAAATATAATAGAGTCGAATAAAAATAATTCATCAAATTTGTACGAGTAAATAAGTGGGTTAAAATTTAATTTTATTATACACATAAAAATTGATCTGCAAGTTGAAAAATAAAATTGAAATTATAACTTTGACGATGAATTGCTAAATCTATGAACATAGATATATTTGAGTTGCAAAATGTAATAAATCTACTTACTAGTTGGATTAAAGTCATTTAAAAAGAATTGTTTATAGTTCTATTTTTTAAAATATAGTGGCTCAAATAATAATACTTTGTAAATTTGCGGGAGTCTATACGTGAGTTAAGATTTAATTTTATCATAAATACAAAAAATTGATATGCAAGTTAAACAGTATTAATTATAACTTTGGCGATGAATTTCTAAATCTTTGAGTTAAAATTTAAATTTGGAATATTTATGGATTAGTCAATGTAAGAAATTTATATACATATAAATAAATCTAGCAAATACCGAATCAAGCGGGTTCAAATTCGGGTTATTACAGGTTAGTTTTTTTCGATTTTGATTTTGAATCATTATTTTCTTGGGTCACTTTCTGATCATATTAGATATTTTTTGGGCAGATTTGGGTCAAATTTCGGATCATAGATCACAATTTGAACTAAAAAACCGATAAAAACTAAAAATCAAACCATACTATTCGATATATTTGGTTCATTTTTATTTAAGTGATTTGATTTTAACTTTTTATGTGTCCCGAGTCAATTTTGACTTTTCAATCTCCTTACTTGTACATACTTAACATCATATATAACTCATTATATTGTTTAATTTGACTTTTTTAATGTCCCGAGTCAACTTTGATCAGCGTTCAAACTTTATTAAATACGTCATTATTTATTTATTGTGAAACTATGATTTAGATTTTAATTTTAATTTTAAATAACTTAAATGAACTTATTTTTGACTCAAATTCGATTCTCAGATTTTTTTTCAAATATCACCATTCATAGCTCAAAAAAGCATTATTCTTGTTCTGAGTGACACTATTCATTTTAAAAACTATTATTCACGATCCAAAATATACTGTTAATAAATTCAAAATTTTGGGATGTTACATTCTCTTCCAAATTTGAAATCCTATTATTTAATGAGAAAAAAATGAAAAAATTGGATCATCAATCGGGTCGAGTTTCAGGTATTTTTGAGCATATTTGTTAGATTTTAAATTCAACCCTAAGTTTTTTGGGTATCTAGGTTCGGGTCATTCAGGTCTCCTTTGAGTTTAGGTTTGGGCCACTTTTTTCGAGTGAATTTCCATTGGATCAAATCAAAACTTGTCAAGTCTACATGTAAACATATATTTATTTATATAAAAAAAATCTACTTATAGTGTTATGATATTTAGAGAAAAGATAGAGTAAAATGATAAATTTTTAGTAAATTTGCATACTTTTGTGGATGCGTTTAAATTTTAATTTTGAAAATTGGTGAAATAATTTGCATAAGTAATTTATATATTTTTTTAAAAAAATTATTTAGCATGTTTTCTTTTTTAGGAAAATACTAGATAAAATTTATCAAATTTTTATGAGCTTATAAGTGATTTAAAATTTAAAATTAGAAGATTTATGAACTGATTAGTCCAACAAAATTTATAAATAAATATATATTTATTAATTTTTTATTTATAATTTCATGTATTTATAAAAATGTTATAGTAAAAAATAAAATTTATTAAATTTCCATGAATTTATAAGTGATTTTAAATTTGAATATGGAAGATTGGCGAACTAATTTGTATAAGAAATTTATATATATTTTTAAATTTCTCATATGATGTTCTAGTTCCTATGAAAATAGTAAATTGGTACATAAAATATCATATATCTACAAAGAATATTGGAATTAAAAATGATGATTCTAACAACATTTATAATTTATATAGGTGGATAATGAGGCCGAGGCATAGCCAATAATTTCTAATACGATGCTTCAAATCTCTCAGCAAAATTGAGGAGATTGAAAATTAGAAGCAAACTAACATTTAGGAAACTTATTCATAAGATATAATTTAAATTGGATTTAGCTATAGATGTGAGGGTTACTATGGTCATATTCAAGTGTCATTTAAACAATCATGGGTCCATTTTTCATATGCCTATGGATTTAACTGATTATGATGGCATTAATCAAATTTATGAAAATTTAGGTACTTTTCTTGGAACTTATGGAGATAATTGCTAATATAGAAAAAATTTTAGTTAGAGACAGACAAATGCATTATAATGTTAATTAGATGATTAATGTAAGCGATAGAGAGTCTATACCAATTATGGACAAAGAAAATCTCTTTAGTGACAATCCATAAAATGGAAGAGTAGCCTAGCCTGAGTTCGGTACATATTTTGATGCTTTAGCATAACGTGAAGGTGCAGATGATTTGAAAACAATAGATGCCAATCTTATTCGAGAGTTTAAGTGTCAAAATAAATTAAAGTTTTCCTCATGTTCTACTTTTGAATGTAGAGATGATGCATGTGATGTTACATTAGATTATGGGGATAATATTGCTAATAAAGGGTATAGTTTTCCAAATTTTTACCTCGATGATAATGATCAAGAAATATATTTGAATGATACTGGCCCGAAAGCCTCTATTCGAGGAAATGATCCTTTTGTTCCAAATTCTTCCATCCATCTTAAAAAAGGCCTTCAGAATCTGAACATGCATGAAGTTCAAGATCAACTCGAGAGAGATGTAAGGGACCACACTAAATCCCCATGTTATCTACCATCCTATACATTTTCTTACATAGGATAAACTATTCTTGCTATTGCTATGTTGATTAACGCTGTCTGTAATTGTACATATGTTATGATGCAGAGAGAAACTATCTTAATAGGGTTACTAGATATATTACATTATTTTTTCATTATGGTTTATTTAATACAAGACGATAATTATAAGAATAAAAAATATAATACAATTCCATACTTTAACCCTTACTATCTCTAGTGGTTGGCCTTGCAACAGCAGAATTTATTCCTACAGAACGAATTCTATCCTCTTGTACCTACAGGGATAAACACCCGTGCTAAGCTTACTAGCTTAGTGGGGAACAAAGCAAAATCATGGAGACAACATCTCACAAAAGTCATCAATAAAACGCACGCATATGAGCATTTATTAGCTTAATAGATAACAAGATAATAATAAACAACAAATGATATTCTTATAATATTGCCAAAACATTATGTGATCTACTTTAATGTGTACAAACACTATATCGTTATGTCTCTATCATTAAAATCATCAACCTATGTAACAGTTGCATGTTTAATTCATTAAATATTCTAGCGAAACCATTGATCAAACTCATAAAATTATATAGGCCATTCTATATGCTTATTATTTGTGTTCATCTATTTCCTTAGCATTTCCATAAATAGCGTTCCCATTCCATTTAATCATTGATTACTGATAGGCTAGGTCATTTAACACCTTATTACCTTTATGTTTGCTCAATAATTGTTATAAGCTTAAGTACATCCATTTAGTTTATTTGATCTTTATTAAGATAGCTAGTTAGTCTTATTACAATTGCACATTTCTTAGTTGTTCTTAGTGATCAATATTTTTTCAATTAGTTCTATAGGCATTTACCTTAACTAATATGCTTTCATAACATACAAAAACTTAGGTTAATCTAATATTATTGTTCTATATATATTTATTAATAGCCTTGCTCGTGTTACCATTGTCATGCCATTTCCTTATCTTTTACCCATAAATTCCTGTATATTGATAGGTTAAGATAATAACTTGTATCTTTTCCATGTCTTAACTCAACTTATATATTTAAGTTGTAAATTCATAAGTTTAAAGATCTATCTACTTGTTAAGTTCTATAACCTTAAATTATAGATAATTTATACATCAATTATTCAATATTAAACATGCGACATTATAACTAAAGGAATCATGTATTAATAGCATAATCAATATTCGGTCTCGAAGCAGTTTAGGGCTCACGGTTACCATGAATTTCATAGTAACCGTGAGATGCCTAAATTTTTAGTCCAGACCAAAAGTATTTTCTGGATCACGGTTACCAAGGTTTTATAGTAACCGTGACCCAGTCTCATAGCATTTCTTCACGGTTACTACCCTAGGCTTAGTAACCGTGAGGAAATGAACTTTTAGTCCAGAAACAAAACCCATGCTATCTCACGGTTACTAAGGAATTCATAGTAACCGTGACGCGAGTTCATCACCCTACTTCACGGTTACTACGAAATTGTTGGTAACTGTGAGGTAGTTCATTGTTTTGGCCAAAATCAAAGAGCATTATATCTCACGGTTCCTAGGAATATGATAGTAATCGTGACCCTTAGTACAAGTCTGGGCTCACGGTTACCAGAAATTATTAGTAACCGTGACCCTCCCCTGTATTTTGAAAACTGTATTTTCTTTAATTTTTTTTGAGGTACAGACTTGTCTAAGCCCTTCCTAAGCTTATAAATCATCCTCAATTATAGTCATATAGTAAAATGAATATCCATAAATGCAAGGCTTGCTTGTTAATTGAAAGGTGAGTTTCTATTACTCAAAATAGAAACATACATGAATTTATTTCAAAGAAATTACAGTATATGATTCTTAATTATGCTATGAAGATGAGAATGCATAATATTATAATGATTGGCATTTGTTAATGCTATATTGAATTATAGTGATGAAATTTCGTGATATATGAAATATGATATGTTATGCCTGCACTTAGAGACTTGGTTGTGGATAGATAGGCATGCCTATAGGGTTCCTGTCGCAGCTGCTTCTGTTTGACTCTCATGAGTCTTCTGTTTGACTCTTATGAGTCTTCTGTTTGTCTCTACATGAGACTTCTGTATAGATACCTTCGGGTATCCTCCTAATTTGATACCTTCGGGTATCCATTACACCCGTTATCCACACCCACAGGAATTTACGCAGGCCATTGATGCAAATAATGATATGCATATACAGTTTGAAATATGTTCCTGTTCTGATTAAAGGATATTGTTATATCTTTATTAATCCAGTAAATGCAATGTATTTTATTATAATGAATGCTTGGTGGTAACTACTGTGAGTGGTTATCAACATATTAGTTGTTTTTCTACTAAGCTTTTTAGCTTAGTACGGGTGTTTATCTGTGTAAGTTCGCAGGGTAAAAATTTTATTCAGGAACAAAGCCAACAATCTCTCAAGCCGACATCAGAATAAAAGTAGCATTTTGATGTATGAGATTGATTTTGCATCTCTTTTAGTTACATTCAAATATTTGTATGTAAAGGCATGTAATTATAAAGTTATGTAAAGAATAATCAATAACATATGATAGTATGAATGTATGTATTTATGCTCATATATGCATCATCAACAGATAAGTCATAGGATTAATGGGATTAATGAATGTAATTAGTAACAGTAATTAGGATATCTAGTATAGTCATTACATTTTTGGTATCAGAGCGCCTTGGTTTAGGCGGTTTTGGCCGATAGGAGTTTCAAGAGTTATAGATATAGAATTTTGTTGATGTTGGCTGATTGTGGTTGTCCCTATGTCTCTTTGATATAGCTAGAGATGGAAAGTCATCGTGAAGTGGTAGATGAGTCGACTGAGAGCAATCTACCGAGTCAATCGAATCCTTCTCAGCCGGAATCTTCTGCATCCACTAGAGGTGGTACAGCTGCTATTGAGTCTGGGGAAGCCTTATTGAAGATTTCCCATGATATGGCACAGACTTTGCAAAGGATGACTGCACCAAAGGCTTCAATTTTTGAGATCAGAAAGCATGGTGCAGAAGAGTTTCTAGGCTCTACTTGGGAAGAGTCTGAGAAAGCTGAGTTATGGCTTGAAAGGTTGGAGCGAGTTTTTACAGAAGTTCAATGTCCTGCTAGTCAAAAGGTGACTTGTGTTGTGTCCTTGCTTCAAGGAGCGGCCTATGACTGGTGGAAATTAGTTCAGACACAACCTCAGCTACCCGATTCCCTCTCTTGGGAATTCTTTGTAGCCGAGTTTAAAAAGAGGTATGTGACTGAAGCTTATAAAGATGAAAGATTAAAACAGTTTCTGAATCTTAAGCAAAGAGGTATGTCAGTGGCTGAATATGAGGCAGAATTCAGTCGCTTGAGCAAGTATGCACCACAACCAATGCTGACTGGGACTTTCAAGTGTCGCCAGTTCGAAGATGGATTAAATGATCAGATTCGGGATCACTTGATAAGGCCTATTTCTTTGCACCCTGTGGATTATCATCAGCTGGTTTAAGCAGCTATCCGGGTTGAGAAAGAAGAGAATGTGAAAAGAGAAAGAGAGAAAAGAAGAAGAAGTTTTTCTTGGGGTGGTTCCTCATCCGGGAAAAGATCGAGGTTGACTCAAGGAGATCAACCAATATCATCTGGTAATCACCCTGTATCTAGAGGTAGACAGCAGGGGGTTTTTTCTTCAGCCGGATCTGGTAGAGGTACTGCATCAGGACAAGGCAGAGACCAAGCTCCAGAATGTACCTATTATTTTAGGCAACATTGGGGCACTTGTAGAATGCTCACAGGTGGTTGCTTCAGATGTGGTAGCACGGAGCATTTTATAGCCAATTGTCCTATGCCGCAGGAGTCAACAGAGTAACCGAGGAGCTTCTAATGTACCCTCTTCAGGTAGAGGTCGTGGTAGAGGCAGAGGTGGATCGGACCAGTTTAGAGCCCAGTCCAGGAATGTTTCTGAGACTGTGGATCGACCTTTTGCTCCGACGCCTCCTATTCGAGCTTATGCTATAAAAGTTCGAGAAGATGCTGATGCTCCTAAGGTCATAGCTAGTACATTCTCCCTCTTTGATACTGATGTGCATGTGCTTATAGACCCAGCATCTACACATTCGTATATTTGTAATGGGGAGCTAGGTAGAAATGTATCTATTGTTGATTATATGAATTATGATATATGTGTAATTAGTCCTTTGGGCTATAGTATTCATGTGAATGAAGTTTATAGAAATTGCCCTATTAGAATTCAAGAGAGAAAGTTCCCAGCTGACCTAATTGTTTTACCTTTCCATGAATTTGATGTAATCCTGGGTATGGATTGGTTGTCTAGATATCATGCCATAGTGGACTGTAAAGCTAAAACAGTACTAATTAAGAATGATGGGAAAGTAGAGACATTGATTCAGGGTATTAAGTCAAAACCCTTAATCAATGTTATCTCTGCTATGAAAGCGAAAAGATTCCTTACAAAAAGGATGTGAAGCATATCTGGCTTTGGTTCTTGATTCTAAGAGGGAGATAGTCAATCTTCTAGATGTTTCTGTGATTAATGAGTTTTTTGATGTTTTTCCTGAGGAACTCCCGGGTTTGCCACCAAAGAGGGAAGTCGAGTTATCTATTGAGACTTTGCCTGGAACTGCTCCTATCTCTAGAGCACCTTACATAATGGCACCAACAGAACTAAAAGAGTTAAAGGTTCAGTTACAATAATTATTAGATAAAGGCTTCATTAAGCCCAGTGTGTCACCTTGGGGCGCACCGGTGTTATTTGTTAAAAAGAAGGATGGCACTTTGAGAATGTGCATCGACTACAGATAACTTAACAAAGTGACAGTGAAGAACAAGTATCCTTTACCTCGAATTAAGGATCTTTTTGATCAGTTATGGGGTGCAGGAGTGTTTTCTAAAATTGAACTGAGGTCGGGATACTATCAACTTCGGGTCAAAGACATGGATGTGCAAAAGACTTCCTTTAGAACTCGATATGGTCATTACGAATTCTTATTAATGCCTTTCGGGTTGACTAATGCACCTGCAACCTTCATGGATTTGATGAATGGGGTGTTCAGACCCTATTTAGATCAGTTTTTCGTGGTGTTTATAGATGACATCCTGGTTTATTCTCGTGATGAATCGGAACATGCAGAACATTTGAGAATAGTGTTGCAGACTTTGAGAGAATAGCAGTTTTATGCCAAGTTAAGCAAATGTGAGTTCTGGCTTAAAGAAGTTTCTTTCCTTGGGCACGTGGTGTCTTCAGAAGGCATCAGGGTAGACCCTAAAAAGATTGAGGCTATAGTAAATTGGAGACCGCCTAGGAATGTGCCAGAAGTTCAAAGTTTCTTGGGCTTAGCTGGCTATTATAGGTGGTTTGTGAAAGGTTTTTCAGTTATTGCCTCTCCGCTCACTAAGTTACTTCGGAAAGAAGCTAGATTGGAATGGACAGATCGTTGCCAAGCCAATTTTGATCAGTTAAAGAAGATGCTAACGGAAGCTCCAGTTCTTACCCAACCAATAGCGGGTAAAGAATATGCTATGTATAGTGATGCATCGAAAAGTGGTTTGGGATGCATGCTGACGCAAGAGGGTAAAGTAGTGACTTATGCATCCAGACAGTTGAACCCTCATGAACAGAATTATTCGACTCATGATTTGGAACTGGTCGCAGTTGTATTTGCTTTAAAGATATGGTGGCATTACCTTTATGGTGAGAAGTGCAGAATCTATACAGATCACAAGAGTCTTAAATACTTGCTTACTCAGCAAGATCTCAATTTAAGACAGCGCAGATGGCTAGAATTGTTCAAAGACTACGATTGTATAATCGACTACCACCCAGGAAAGGCTAATGTGGTAGTTGATGCTTTGAGCCGGAAGATGATAGCAATCTTGTTATTACAAGGTTATAGATGAAAATTTGCATCTGATGGGGCTTTGTTAGCTCAATTGCGAGCTCGCCCTAATCTCAGGCAGACAGTTTTAGATGCACAATCAGATGATGTAAAGCTATAACAGTTGGCTCAATCAGTTCATACAGGAGGTCCGATAGAATATTCTATTAGGATTGATGGTGGTCTCTGCTATCGGAATCGATTGTGTGTGCCAGATGTTAATGAATTAAAGAGAGCCTTATTGCAAGAAGCCCATAGTACAGTATTTACCATGCATCCTGGTAGCAACAAAATGTATAGAGATTTAAAACAGTTCTATTGGTGGCCAGGAATGAAGAAAGATATGACTGAGTATGTTTTCAAGTGCCTGACATGTCAGCAAGTAAAAGCAGAGCATCAACTTCCTTCGGGATTACTGAATCCTCTTTCCATTCCTCAGTGAAAGTGGGACAATGTCACTATGGATTTTGTTACAGGTCTACCCACTACTCAAAGAAGACATGACGCAGTGTGGGTCGTAGTAGACAGATTGACAAAGGTGGCTCATTTTATACCGATTCAAACCAATTACTCAATGGATAAGTTAGCTGAATTGTATATAGACCAGATTGTTAGACTGCATGGGGTACCAATTTCAATCGTTTCAGATCGGGATCCGAGGTTCACTTCCAGATTTTGGAAAAGTCTACAACAAGCCTTAGGCACAAAGCTCCTTCTTAGTACTGCTTTTCATCCTCAAAACGATGGACAGTCGGAGAGAATCATACAGGTATTAGAGGACATGTTAAGAGGCTGTGTTTTAGATTTTCCTGGGAGTTGGGATAAATATGTGACTTTAATGGAGTTTGCATACAACAATGGCTATCAAACTAGCATTGGTATGCCACCATATGAAGCTCTCTACGGTCGAAAGTGTAGAACTCCTTCCTGCTGGATGGAGTTAGCTGAAAGCAAATTGACAGGTCCTGACATTGTTAAAGATACCGAAGAAAAGATTTAACTTGTCAAGCAACGATTGAAAGAAGCCAGTGATAGACAGAAATCGTATGCGGATCTGAAAAGAAAGGATATTGAATATCAGGTTGGTGATAAAGTGTTCTTAAAGGTATCCCCATAGAGAAAAGTGTTACGATTTAGAAAGAAAGAAAAGCTCAATCTCAGGTTTATTGGTCCTTATAGAATCTTGGAACGAATTGGACCGGTAGCATATCGACTAGATCTTCCCAGTGAACTATCAAAGTTGCAAAATATTTTTCATATTTTGATGCTCCGGCGATATCGATCTGATGAGTCACACATCATACCAGTGCAAGATATTAGTGTCAGAACTGATTATACGTATGATGAAGAGCCTAAGCAGATTCTAGCCAGAGAAGTTAAACAGTTAAGGAACAAAGATGTCCCCCTAGTTAAAGTGTTATGGCAACACCATGGAGTACGAAAAGCAACTTGGGAACCTGAAGCAGCTATGCGGGCTCAATACCCTCAGCTCTTCAATACAGGTATGAATTTCGAGGACGAAATTCTTTTAGGGGGAGAGAGTTGTAATGCCCCTCAGTATTCCCTAGTAGAATTATTACTAATTAATTATGAATGTCCATATTTAATTAAGTATAAATGCATGTAGAAGGACCTAATTGAAAAGCTATAGGGTAAGTTATGGGGTATTACTAGAAATAAAGGAAAGTTAAGGGACCAAAAAGCAAGTTTGGCTTAAACATGACATTTGGACCCATTGAAATCAAAAGAGAGGAAGATATTTTGGTGGAGAAGTGGCCGGCCAACCTTTGGTCTTCACTCTCCATCTTCATCTTCTCTCGCTCCCAAACCCTAAACTCTCTCTCATCCTCTCTCTCTCTCTCTCTCTAGATTTCTTTGACTTGGGGTAAGGAAAAAGAGAAAGATTTGCTTGAGTTTGGTGGTAAGATAATTTGTTTCTTCTTTGATATGTGTTTCTCTTTGTCTAGCTTGCTGGTTTTTATAGAAGTGTTTTATGTTATAGAAGGAGAATCAAATAAAAAGAAAGGGAAGGAGGCTCTTCAAGGTTGAAGAGAAAGGTGGAGTTTAAACAAGGTATGGGAACTTAGGGTTTTTTTATGTGTATATATGTATATTGACTTGTCATGAGAGAGATCTTGAGTGCCTCTCTCATGTGTTTTATGGATGATTTGAAGCTTAGAAGGGTTTAGAGTTGAAAACATGCAAGTTTGGTTGAAAATATGAAAATCTGTTTTAAAGATATTTTGACCAGTCTGTACACTTTTGCTCATATCTTGAGCTATAGTTATTTAAATGATGAAATTCCAGTTGGTATACAAACTAGACTTGTATATCTTGATTTTGTTAGAAGAGACCGAAATATGATTTTCACTACTTGATAGTGAAAATCGGTATTGAAATCTGACTGTGACTTGTATTTCATTTTCATGAATAGTCTGTGGTTTTTCTTGAATAACTGGAGTTTTACAGGTCCTATTGAAATTATTTTTGATATTTTGAAGACTAGAAACATAGGCCTACAACTTTATTGAAGGCCATTTTGGCTAAAATTGTTGTTTCAGGTTAAAAATGGTATAGAATTCGAGACTGGAAATCGGTCTCGAGGCGGTTTAAGGCTCATGGTTACCATGAATTTCATAGTAACCGTGAGTTGCCTAAATTTTCAGTCCAGACCAAAAGTATTTTTTGGATCACGGTTACCAAGGTTTCATAGTAACCGTGACCCAGTCTCGTAACATTTCTTCACGGTTACTACCCTAGGCTTAGTAACCGTGAGGAAATGAACTTTTGGTCCAGAAACAAAACCCATGCTATCTCACGATTACTAAGAAATTCATAGTAACCGTGACCCGAGTTCATCACCCTACTTCACGATTACTACGAAATTGCTGGTAATAGTGAGGTAGTTCATTGTTTTGGCCAAAATCAAATAGCATTATATCTCACGGTTACTAGGAATATGATAGTAACCGTGACCCTTAGTACAACTCTGGGCTCACGGTTACCAGAAATTGTTAGTAATCGTGACCCTCCCCTGTATTTTAAAAACTGTATTTTCTTTAATTTCTTTTGAGGTACAGACTTGTCTAAGCCCTTCCTAAGCTTATAAATCATCCTAAATTATAGTCATATAGCAAAATGAATATCCATAAATGCAAGGCTTGCTTGTTAATTGAAAGGTGAGTTTCTATTACTCAAAATAGAAACATACATGAATTTATTTCAAAGAAATTACAGTATATGATTCTTAATTATGCTATGAAGATGAGAATGCATAATATTATAATGATTGGCATTTTTTAATGCTATATTGAATTATAGTGATGAAATTTCATGATATATGAAATATGATATGTTATGCCTGCACTTAGAGACTTGGTTGTAGATAGATAGGCATGCCTATAGGGTTCTCGTCGCAGCTGCTTCTGTTTGACTCTCATGAGTCTTCTGTTTGACTCTCATGAGTCTTCTGTTTGACTCTTATGAGTCTTCTGTTTGTCTCTACATGAGACTTCTGTATAGATACCTTCGGGTATCCTCCTAATTTGATACCTTCGGGTATCCATTGCACCTGTTATCCACACCCACAGGAATTTACGCAAGCCATTGATGCAAATAATGATATGCATATACAGTTTGAAATCTGTTACTGTCCTGATTAAAGGATATTGTTATATCTTTATTAATCCAGTAAATGCAGTGTATTTTATTGTAATGAATGCTTGGTGGTAACTACTGTGAGTGGTTATCAACATATTAGTTGTTTCCCCACTAAGCTTTTTAGCTTAGCACGGGTGTTTATCCGTGTAGGTTCGCAGGGTAGAAATTTTGTTCAGGGACAAAGCCAACAATCTCCCAAGCTGACACCAGAATAGAAGTAGCATTTTGATGTATGAGATTGATTTTACATCTCTTTTGGTTACATCCAAATATTTGTATGTAAAGGCATGTAATTATAAAGTTATGTAAAGAATAATCAATAACATATGATAGTATGAATGTATGTATGTATGTATGTATGTATGCTCATATATGCATCATCAACAGACAAGTCATAGGATTAATGGGATTAATGAATGTAATTAGCAACAGTA
This sequence comes from Excoecaria agallocha, assembly GCA_037975025.1. Classification (NCBI taxonomy): domain Eukaryota; kingdom Viridiplantae; phylum Streptophyta; class Magnoliopsida; order Malpighiales; family Euphorbiaceae; genus Excoecaria; species Excoecaria agallocha. The sequence continues at coordinate 71,583,778 of CM075809.1, read as the reverse complement.
ATTAGGATTATCTAGTATAGTCATTACAATAAGTGTATCCATCTAACTCCATTAGTATGAGACATTTTGGGAGGAACCCAAAAATAAATTTGTGCGGGCTTGATGCAAACGGACAATATCATATTAATGTGGAGTTAAGGGGATGTTTGGCAATCCTAACAAGTGGTATCAGAGTATGGTTCAGAGATGGAGCTAATGGTAGACTGCATTATGTGGGAGGCCCTCGGTACGACCTCGTGATTGGAAATTCGTGTTTGGTGCCTTGTGTCGAAAGTCTTCCTAGTATTGTGGTGGCAAGACGGCGTGTTTTGCTGGTTGATAATGGCAGTGCAAGATGATTTGACGGATCAAATGGATTATCGCTCGAGGAGAGGATATAAGTTGTGTGGTACGATCTCACGATTGGAGATTCGTGTTTGGTATCTTAGGTCAAAAGTTTTCCTGATATTGTAGTGGCCAGACGGCGTATCCCGTTGGTTGATAGCGGTGTTGCAATATGATTTGATGAATCAGTGGATTATCGCTCAAGGAGATGCCATGTGTTGTGTGATCCTTGGTTTGAGGGGAGGATTGTTGGGATGTCAATCCAAGTCTCACATCCCACATCGGAAGTATAAGAAAATATTTTCTAGAATATAAGAGTGTTTATCTAACTCCATTAGTATGAGATATTTTGGGAGAAACTCAAAAACAAATCCGTGCGGATTTGATTTAAAGCAGACAATATTATACTAATGTGGAGTTAAAGGGATCCTAACAATTAGTTTTTTCAATTTATTTAACAAGTGTATGATTAGAATTAAAATAATGATAGATAATAATGGATAGTGGCTCATTTCTACTTTCGATGATAATTATAATTCATATCGATATCAGAAATAGAAGAATATAATGTAGGTTTATGTTAAAAATGGGCGCATCGAGTACAAAACGATGGCATATTACATGAGGATTTGTGTTCATTAAATGCTCTAACCATCCATTGGGAATCTTTGCATTTGGCATGATGAAACATGTCAAAATTATGAGTTTGCAATTCATAACTAAAAATAATCGAAAGTGAAGGTGCGGGTTTTGTATGCTCAAGTTGGCTCGAGAACAAGCACACAATATCTGATGCGAACTAATTGAACTTGAGGAGATAAATTTATTGAGCTATCATTTGTACAAGTCCAACGATGATATAGTAGATCACGATTAATAACATGTATATGAATCTTTTTTACCTTTCATATGTAAAATTATTAGTGCTTTGGCCCAAATATATTTTTCTATGACTTCATTATTTTTTATGCATAATTATTATATTTAGTATAATACTACTAAAAATATTTCAATCAAATATAAAATAAATTTTTAATTGAACAATTATATGGTGTCATCTTATTATTCTAATTTCAATAGAAAGTTAAATATACCTATTATTGAAAAACACTTACTTCAAAATGAAACATAAATTATTACATAAAAAGATTTACATTTTCATTAATATCACCCAATAATTTTTTATATCCTAATGAACATAATGTTCGGGCCATTTGTTAAATTTGTGAGAAAAAAATAAATAAAGTAAATAAAATAAAGAACAATTAGAGATATATTTGAAATTATTTACTTTTTATCGTATCAAGCATTTCAAGAGAACAATGAGGTTATGTCATTTCATGGTGGACTAGTGAATTATTGGGCCGAGCTGGATTTGAACCAACATAAACATATTGCCAATGAATTTACAGTTCATCCCCATTAACTGCTCATGCATCGACCCACGAAAAATCAATTATAGATTTATTAACAAAATAATCCATTTCCTTTCGTAATACCCTACACCTAGGGCAAGTCGAATCCCTATTGTCTCCTTGAAAGAGAGATATCTCTTCTTTTGACAAAAAGAGAATGAACGTTTATTTGGTCTCGATCCTTTTGTAGTGAAAAATGAACTATACTAGATTTGCACGAACTTTCCAATAATATCCATAAATGGCTCGTGTTTGGTAAGTGATGGACATTACTAATTCAGGTATATGGTATATGTAGCATCATAAAATTTCATCAGATATGAATAACACATTGTAAAGCATGAGCAGTAATCTTGGGACAGTTTTTGATGTTATTATAATAGTATAGTACAATAGAATTCAAAAGTGCCTAAGCATTAAACATGCATAACCCAAGAAAACATATGTTAAATAGAGCCCATCGGTACAATTTAAGGAGAATTTGAGCCCAAATAGGTCTCCAAAATAGATAATAAAGGATTTTCACAGTACTGTAAAAGGGTTGACCATAAATTTGATCAGGCTCTAAAATATTTCACAAATTTTTAAAAATTATTCTGTTTATCTGGATCTATTAGAAATAATTTTAATTAATATTTAAAAGTAAAAAAATATTTTTTTTTTATAATTTTGAATTTTCAAATTTCGAACGGGTTAATTTTGCATCTGGCTCTAAAAATATACCGAAATGATGTCAAAATGATTTAAAATTTTAGAAACACGTTCCTTCATATATTATTGCATATGAGGAAAAATTTTAGAGCATTTTGATGAGTAGAACATTAATTTATGAAAAATGGTGAAAACCAAGGTTAATTTAATTACCAGAGTTAAAAGGGGATTTTTAATTTGCTAAAGGGTACAAATATCATAATAAATTGAGTTAAAAACAATTGAACCGAAAATTGAGCAATGGAAATAGTAGAGGAATTAATTGGGCCAAAAAGTGGGTTATTTAAGTGAATTTGGGTTAGATCTTCAAAAATTATTCTATTTACCTAGATCTATTAGAAATAATTCTAATTAATATTTCAAAGTAAATTTTTTTTTTTTTTATTTTAAATTTTTAGATTTTGGACTGGCTAATTTTACATCTGGAGCTAAAAATATACCGAAATGATATAAGAATGATTTGAAATTTTAGAAACACCTTACTTCATATATTCTCCTACTCCACCCACTTTTGCCGGTCTTTGGTTTACATTTGATGATATCCCACCCCACAAATGGTGGGATCGTATTCAACAATTTTTTTCGCTTTGTTAGAAGTCTAGATAAATAGACATGATGCTGATTTTTCTAAAAATCCTCCATGAATTTACTTCTCGATTTACGAGATTGGTTTGTTAATTTAGATGCAAGATGCAATTTTACAACTACACCTATATAACCAATGTTTTGAATAGGCTCCGCTCGGAGTTTGTTGGCAAGGCCAGCCTATTTTGATGAAACTTAAAGCGATGAATATTTCAAGATGAAGTATTGTTCTTTATCTTGTAAGCATTTTGACAAACATTATCACAAAATGGCCAAGAGATTCTATGTTCTTAATAGAGCTAATGATCCTAATCTCAAACAAGGATTTTTTTTCTCCTCTATCCAAGAATCTCTTGCTGAACAATTAATGCACCTGACGCAAAAGCAGAATATTCAGTTGAATTTTCTTTTTTTGGGTAAAATCTATCAGAAGGTCCTCATGGCCCTTGATCGTCTCTGCAACCCACCAAAGCTTAGGCATCTAATATCATTAACTCTTCATAATCGCCTTTGTATTGTGTTTATATACCAAGACCTTAATTAAATAGTTTAAAGATACACACAAATAAATGTAAATACAAAAGCACTAAATAATGAAGGATGCCTTTTTATTAATCAAATAGATTTATTATACAAGGAAAAAGTCCCTTATAGACATGGGATCTATGGCATCTCACTCACACCCAAGTTAGACAAATAGATTAATTTTCTTGGAGTAGTTGACAAATGTACCAAGTATAGCCACTTCATTGCATTGCAACACCCTTGTCTAGCCTCTAATTTAGAATAGGTATTCCCTGATCAAATCTTCAAACTATATGGGTTCCCAGTTGCTATTGTTTTAGATAGAGACATAATTTTTACTTGTTTATTATGGCAAGAGCTTTTTAACGCTATTAGGGACTAAGCTGCAACTCTCCAATTTTTTTTATCATCCCTAAACAAATGGGTAGAAAGATAGAGTTATTAGATGTTTAGAAAACTACTTTAAGGTGCATGTGTTTCTATAAACCTATCGTATGGTCAAGGTGGCTAACCTTAGCTGAATGGTGGTGCAAACAATACCTTGAATAGGGGTGTACAAATGGTCGGTTTGATTCGGTTTTAATCCGAACTGAAAGAACCGAGAATCGAAGCGAAATTGAAGTTTATAGAACCGAATGGATCGAAATAATTTCGGTTGGTTCGGTTCTGGATAAAATATATCCTTTTTTTAATTGGACTTTTAATTTAAATAGGCCCATAAATTAAATTAACTTATATTCAACAAAATAAAACCATTTAATATAACTAAAATTAAAATAAAATACATAAATTTATTATATTATGTTCATGATAAATACTATTCAAATTTATATTAAAAATATATTGCTAAAATAATATTTAAAAAATACATTAAAAATTCTCCAATAAAAAAATTTCATATAAAAAAATACAATATAACTTTTTAAATATAATATAAGTCCAATTTGACATAACATTAAAAAAAATAAAAAGATTTAGTAATTTAGATTGAAAATACAATCACTGATACTCTACTACTCAATTTAATAAAATAATTATTTAAATTTATATTTTAATTCACTTCTAAATTTTGATTTTATACACAACAAATTGATTTATCAATTATACAACAAATTTAATTTTTAATTTAATCACTAATACTCTATTACTCAATTTAATAAATTAAAAATTTATATTTATATTTTAATTCACTTCTAAATTTTAATTTTAATTCACTTGTAAAAAAATTAAAGTAAAAATTGAAAAACAAAAAATGCATGTCTATTAGAATTTGAACTCAAGACATAATGATTTTAAAAAAAGTTTCACACCACTAATACTATAAAATATATATGTATAAATACTTCCGTCTGTTCGATTCTTTTAATTTTTCAATTTTAAGAATCAAATCGAATCGATTAAATCGATTTTTAATTACGATTGAAAACCGAATAAATTAAAATAATCGAATTAAACAGTCCAAACTCCATTCGATTCTGGTTCGATTTTGCACACCCCTAACCTTGAATATGAGCCCATTTCAAGCGCTTGATGGGTATCTACGCACCTGCCACTTTTCATTTCCCGCCACACGTTGACAATCCTTCAGTTAATGTGAAAGAGTTCCTTCAAGCTAGACAGTACATGATTTCATTGCCTTGTGAGATCAACTCACTAAGGCTAATAATAGAATGAAACAAATTGCAAACAAGTATAGGTTTGAAAGGAAATTCCAAATGCGACAAAGGGTGTACTTGTAGTTGCAGCCCTTCAAATAGCAATCAATTACCGTAAGGAAGTCTCTAAAACTGTCAGCTAAGTTCTATAGGCCATTCTAGATTTGCCAAGATAGGAGAAATAGCTTATCGGTTGCAATTGCCTCCTACTACTTCTTTTCATAATGTGTCCACGTGTCCTTCCTCAAGAAGGCTACTAGACCTCAGTAGGCTCATACTAATCTACCCATTTGCACTAAGGATGGAGTTCCAAAAATAAAGCCCTTGGCCCTCCAGCAAACCATGGCCATTCTAAATCAACCAACCACTGACTCAAGTTCCTGCTCAACGGACCAATCTACCTCCTCAAGATACTACTTGGAAAAACTTAGTCTTCTTGTGTTCCCAATTTCACAAGGTGAATCTTAGAGAGGAAGGTATTATAAAAATTCAAAACGAAGAAACGCATAAGAATTAGGAAGAAATGAAGAATGTGGTTAGAATAGACCACAAGGTAGGATTTCCTCAGCATAGATGAGACTTTTCCTTTTTTCTCTTGTAGGAATAGAACCGTAAACTCTTCTAGAATTAATTTTAATACAGAAATGCTTGAATTCATTTTTCACAAGTTTAAAACCAAAACTTTTGGTGCAAATCAGCTTCACATATTCAAAAGAAATGGTCACCAAGATTATAATCTATGACTGGATACTTTTAAATCTAGACAAAGCAATAATCAACACAAAAGTAAATTTACAAGCACAGGAATCTCAACCTACCTCATGTCCACATCTGAAGCCTGTTGTTTAATTTCTTACCAGGAAAATTATCTTTGTTATAGATTTTACTCAACCCAAAATTTGATCATATCAATACATACAAAACAGAGTACGCTCACTTGCGCCCTTTTCTCTTGTTCTTCCTCTGTACACATGTTAAAAGTCTAGTTATTCACAAAATTTTAAGTTTTTCTACAAAAGCAGACCTTAGCTTTTTAACTTCATCCAGAAGAATGGAATTTTGATCACAAGCTTCAGCCAGTAATTTGAACCTCTTCTCAATATCGCAGCTCTGAAATGACAAACCTTCCTCGGGAGAGAGTGCTGTGGATGGCTTGCAATACTGTATAAGTTCTAAGATCATTCCCTGTCAAATAGAAAGGTTATGTAGATTAATTATGCCTATAACAAAAGGAAATGAAACAGGATCTATTATTGTGCAAACCAATGCTTGAAAACACTTCCAGAAACAACTTCCTATTATCACCATTAGATCAATACTTAATCCAGAAAAATGACACTGTGAGCTCTCAAACTCTTGCTGATTCATATGATTACAGTTCTCTATTCTTGTATTTCTGTGACATAAAATACTGCATTTAATTAACTAGATGCTAAATCCCATATTAACCCATGGCAATTTTTAAAAATTTTCTAAAAAAGCTTGTCTAGTTTCCATAAACTAATAAACATCATCAGGTGCTCTTCTTTGAAGCCAATGGACAATTTATTTCATTTTTCTTTATACATAATTGCCACCTAGAAATCAATTAATACAATTGGGAACTCTGTACATCTATTTTATATGCCTTTGTTTTCTAAAATGCCATTAATATATAGGCAGATTACAAGAGCAGCTAACAATGATATGAAAACTTTGAATGAAATTTTGATTTGAAAGAAGAAATTCTAGAACTCAAGTTTGTAACTTTTAAAGAAATTTTACTCTGGCTACAACTGATGCTCTGCAAAATTGTTGCTCTTATAAAGAAACCCTATCTGAGACGGGCAATAGTTCAGATTCTTATTTCCCTTTTTTCCCCCAATAAAGATGATCAATTTCTCTCACATATAGTTGTCAAATTAAAATTTGAATCAAGAACCAAATCAAATGAGAATATTTCAGTCCAAAATGTATCTATGTGGTAGGAACATAAAAATGTCTCGCTATGACATATTTTGACAACTATGGGTAGCAGATTATTGAAGTAATAAGTAATAGATGAATATAAAAAGCATCACACTGTAACAACAATAGAAAACACTTGAGAGTAGAATTCTTTTTGAAGGACAAAAACGATAAAGGAGAAGAAGGGAGCGCACAATTATCTGGATCACCCTCATAGAGAAAGTGCTACTAGTCACGAGTCCCAAGCCCACGAGCCCACAGTGTGGAAAGTTATGCCAAGAAACCCGAGAAGCAGATGGAAGGAGAGGCAAACAAGTGAGCTGGCATAAGAGTTCGTTATGCAGGGGTAGCCTATAAAAGGAAGGGAGGAGGAGTGTGAAGGCATTATGATGAGGAATTATTTGTAATTAGTGTTTAGGGAGTAAGGGAAAGGATTGAACAGAAATAGGAGGCTGTTCTTCCTTGTAGCTGAGGGACTTTACTATTATTTTCCGTTTGTTCTTTCCATTTCTTTGGACTATATTGCTACAAACTATAGTGTTGTATTTGATACCTTTCATATCAATATCACAATTATACTACATTCAGTTCTTGTGGTGTGATTTGTTTATTGGATTGTTTATCATAAGCTACAGCATTCAAAACTGCCTGATTCAAAACTGCCGAATTCAAAACTACCGAATTCGAACCAGCGGATACCAATGGAGACCCATCAACAATCCTTTCAAGCCACAATAGATGAAAATACCCAACGGCTTGCAAAGCTCACTGTTCGCATAAATGAACTAACCAAGTCCGTTTCCCAGATCCAGGCTGATAAAACGAAGATGGAAGAGTTCAGAGGATACGACATGAATTGGATTAAGGACAAATAGCCTCAATCAATGGAGGACTTCAGTTTCCCAGGAGAACCGGCGGTGGAGGGAACTGAAATCGCTGATCCTCATCCGCTGCAAACCGGCCAGCAGGAGATGGTGGCGCCGTTGCCGGGGAACGTTGAAGCGTGTCGGCAAGGGCTGTGTGCATTAGAGTAGTTGCAGAGCTTGGTGAAGGAGAAAGACGATTTCCCTAAGCCGCATTCCACCATTGGGCCTTGGGATGGTTCCAGTAAGTTTGTGCCCTCTCACATACCTTCTTTTAGGCCCAGTCGTATTAAATACCTAGCCCATCTTACAAACAACAAAACCTCAGCTCCTCCTTCTTCTCTGGATTCAAACCTATGGAGAAACAGCAAAGAGGGAGTTCAGCACCTCACCGAGATCGAGTGAAAAGAGAGACGAAAAAGGGGGTTTTGCTTTCAGTCAGTGTCTGTGTTGGGATCTCACTTGTGCACTTTGTTAATCGTGACTCCCTAGGTTCGGCAGATGATTTTCTTTCTTTGGGATTTATTCTTGAAGGGGTTGACATCATAACAGTTTTCAATGCACTACAAGCATCCTTTAGTGATGGGAGACGACATTCTCGAGATTTTGAGGCAAAAATGAATCAACTATATGACGTCAGATTTCTAGTTGACCCAAATCCCGGTAAGAGAGGAATTTTGGGGGAGTTTCTCATCCATAATGATGGATCTGTACGATGGAATCGGTTGGAGCACCTAATAGCAGCAATATCTGAACATGCTTTGGAGTCAACAGGACAGGCTTCTTCTAACTCTAAGGAAAATTCTTCAAATATTTTTGGATTGAAATCATTTGATATGCTTGTTGTGGTTGGTGCTACCAAAGATTTTTTGCTCTTCATTCTATCAGAAATGGGTCGGAGGGTGCGTGTTGTCCTTGTCCGGGATAGTACCAAGATTGCTGATGTTATTTTGAAAGATGAAGTTGTCGGTTGCATTTTAGACGAGAAATAGGAAACAAGGGCAGCATCTGAATCTGAGGGTCATTCGATGTTCTTGAGGGTGGTTAGAGGGGTTCATTATCAATGTCAAGCAGTAAAGTTGGACTAGGCCGGATGGAATGGATCAGGGCATTTTGGGCCACTAAACCACTTACCCAATTCCATACCGGGGCCATCCCAACTTAAAGTTGTATTCATTCTTCTTTCAACCAGCTCGAATGTAAGACAAGTTGAACATGCTTCAATTATTCTGCAGCCAATCAATTTGACCCTTGATGAGGAGACTTTAATAAGACTTGCCTCATTTTGGCGAACATCTCTTAGTTACTCAACTGCTCCAAGTCAGCAATATTACTTTGATCACTTTGAGGTTCATCCAATAAATATAACTGCTAACTTTATTCTTGGTGATTCATATTCAAGTTATGATTCAGCTCAGGAGGCTCTAAGGTCATTATTGCATAGTGTAGTAAAGGTTCCCCCCATAAAAAAATATAGTAGTGGAGCTCAATGGGGTCTTGGTTACTCATGCCTTAATAACCATGCGTGAACTATTCATCAGATGTGCATGACACTATTCTTGGTATGCAATGAGGGCCATCTATATTGCAAAAGGGAGTCCCTTGCTTCCGCCAGCTTTTGTGTCAATATTTGATGACTTAGCTTCATCTTCTCTTAATGTTTTCTTTGATCCTTCTCGTGGATTGGTTAATCTTCCTGGTTTCACTTTAGGTACCTTCAAATTCCTCAATAGATGCATAGATGGTAAAGGTTTATCAGGGACAAGGCAGTACTTTGGTGATCTTGAAAGAACTTTGAAAACAGTGGGGTCTAATGTGCTGTTTGCTGTTGTAACTGAAATATCAGACTATGTACTGAAGGGAGCAGAAGCGAGTGGTTTTGATGGAATGGTGAGTGGCTTTCACCAAGGAATATTGAAATTGGATATGAAGCCATCACTGCTGGGGACTGCTCTGATGGAAGGTGGGCCAGACAGAAAGATCAAGTTTGATAGAAGTCCTGGCATCGATGAGTTATATCTTGAAGGTTATTTGCAGGCTATGTTGGACACAATGTATAGACAAGAGTACCTAAGAGCAACATAAAATTTTTGCAGTTCTTATTTTTTGAGTAGTTCAGCCATGTACATGATAAGTGACCCGAGGAGTCAATTTGGAATGCAATTGAGTGAAAGTGGGATCGATAAGGCAACTTGGGAGGATGAATTTGTCATCCGTCAACAGTTTCATCAGTTCAGTCTTGAGGACAAGACTACTTTTCCACCCGGTGGCAATGATAGAGAAAGTGTTACTAGTCACGAGTCCCAAGTCCACGAGCCCACAGTGTGGAGAGTTATGCTAGGAAGCCCAAGAAGCAGATGGAAGGAGAGGCAAACGAGTAAGCTGGCATAAGAGTTCGTTATGCAGGGGTAGCCTATAAAAGGAAGGGAGGAGGTGTGTGAGGGCATTATGAAGAGGAATTATTTGTAATTAGTGTTTAGGGAGCAAGGGAAATGATTGAACAGAACCAGGAGGCTGTTCTTCCTTGTAGCTGAGGGCCCTTACTATTATTTTCCGTTTGTTCTTTCCATTTCTTTGGATTGTATTGCTACAGACTATAGTGTTGTATTTGATACCTTTCATATCAATATCACAGTTATACTACATTCAGTTCTTCTGGTGTGGTTTGTTTATTGGATTGTTTATCATAATCTCCATCACACCCAAACCCCACATGAAACTGTGATATGGATCCACGCATGCCCAAGCACAGTAAAGTAGAATAAGACAATTCCAGTTGTCAAACAACAATGAGATTAAAGGTGAAAAAACAAAGAACAAAACAGATATGGAAGGTACAAGGAAAGAAAAAGAATAAAAAAAGTTAATAGAAGGTAAGAATCAGATTTAAAATTTGAAAATAATAGTATTTGGAGTTCTGAAGATGTCATGGACTTGATTTCAACATATTTACAGTAATGATTTATCAAACATTTCGCCTTTGAGTGCAAGTGTGAGTGTGTGCTCGTGCTCAGAAAAAACACATTTACAAATGGACTTTCCTAATAGAACAACCCAAAACAGTGACCTGGCTATGCCAAACCGTGGTGCGTTATGAAACATACTGTACCATGTTCTGCACCTTTACATGCACCATATTTAACCACATTCTAAGTAGTACTGGCTACTGGGAAAGAGGGCAGTAGCAGATGGAAAGAAACAGCCTTTTGAGTACTTAGTTTAACTTTGTAAAAATGCTATTACTTTGTAAAAATGCTATTCTCAGTTGAAGTTGCATGGTGGAGGGTTTCAGTTCATGTAGATTTGAATTCCAGACCTTTTAAGAGAAGAATCAATCGAATCAAATAATACTAATTAGTTTCATTCAGTTATATTTGTGATTCACCATACCCTATCATTTCATAATTCTAGTGCGGTGAATTGAATCAAACTGTATAATTCAAATAAAAAACAATAAGATTTTAGCACAATGGTCTTCCATATGTTCCAGCTTCCGATGAAAAAAAAGAGACTCCCACCAGGGCCTTGGCATTTCAAAATTCCAAGAAATACAAATATAGCAAACTTCAGAAAAGTAAAATGCCTGGCAGAGAAGTTGCGTACCTCGTGTTTTTGCTTCTGGGAATAGTCTCGCAAAAGAGATTTGACAAGCTTGTTTCGTAGTCTTTTTTTATCATGGTCATGAACAAGGAAAACACAAGAAGAAATGTGGTGCAAAACCAGAGCATATGCCATTGATCCTCGAGCTGCAGCTCTGTCAAGTGCACCAGAAACCCACGACTTCACATAAGCTTCCAGAATATCTTCATTTTCCTGGATGTAAATAAACCTTTCATGAATAAAATGATATTTGCACAGATCCCAAAACCATAGTCCAATACTGAAGAAAGATTAGTAGCACAACCTTATCAAAAGTAAGTTAAACTTTATAACCAAATATTAACATTAGAGAGCTTTCAAAGCCAGCCCAACCATTACGGAACGTTATATTAGTTGAGATTAACTTCATTTCCAAATAACAGCTGGAAATAAATCAGACTAATTAATTTCCTTTCTTTTCATTTGTTTCAACAGCAATAACTTTCATGATAGCCCACTGTTGGTTAATGTATTTTGTTCGATAATAGATTGTAATTAAGGGTAGGATAGTAATTTTTTTTTACTACTTGTATACCTATAAATATACCCTTGTATCGTTATTTTAGAGTAATTCGAGATAATAGAAACTCGAAAGTTCACAAATTTTTCATGGTATCAGAGCCACTGCCGTTTCGAAGGTCGAGTTAACTCCCTTCCGCAGTTGGTTCTTTTTCGGTAACTTCTATATTTCCAGCGAGTCTAGAAGGTCGTGTTTCAGTCCTTCTCTTTCGACACCGCCCCCACAGGAAGGTAGATCGGGTGAAGATCGGCCAGTATCTCAATTTTCGGTGCCGTCAGAAGCCGCGCGAGCACACGCGCCACCCAAAGGTTTCTGTCCTTTCTCCACGTGGTGACGCGTGCCACCACCTCCAGCCACCTTTTGCTTTTTCCGACCTGCTCGCCGCCCTTTTCCGCCTCCAACCCACCGATCTCCGATGACTTCCGACCACCTTAGTTTCTAGGTCACAAGTGAACAGGTTCTGTTTTCCTAGGTTAAATTTTTTTTCCTACTGTTTTTTGATCCTTTTTTGGCTTTTTCATTATATCAAATATTAAGGATGATCATAAGAAAGTTGAGAAATATTATTCCATTAATGACAATTCTTATTCTCAAATTAGCCCAGTTAAACTTGAGGGTAGCAGTACTTATTTAGCCTGGTCGAGATCGTGTTTACTGTCGGTCAAGGCTAGAAGGTTGCAGGCCTATATCGATGGAAGTAAAAAATCACAATCTGTCACCGATCCTAATTTTAATCAATAGGACTCAGATAATTCATTGGTTATCTCTTGGCTCCTAAATTCTATGCATCCTAAGATCTCTAGACAGTATTTATTGCTTGACATTGCAGAGAATATATGAAAAGCTGCAAAAACCATCTACTCTCGAATGGAAAATGATGCTCGTATCTTTGAACTCAGGAACAAAGTTCATGGTATAAAACAAGGTGAGCTTACTGTTTCAGATTATTTCTCTAAATTGGGTAGTTTATGGCAGGAACTGGATTATTATCAGGATGTTTAAGCAAAATGTATTGATGATGCGGTGCTGATTCAAAAGATGATTAAAAAGAAGAGGGTTTATGATTTTCTAACTGGTTTAAATCCTGAATTTGATCAAGTGTGAGTTCAAGTTATTGGCAGAACTCTTTTTCCTTCACTTGAGGAGGCACATTCTTTAATTCAGCAGGAAGAGACCAGGAGAGGTGCTATGCTTTATACTGCACCTATTGACAAGTCGGGTTTGACTGCCCATACCTCTCTTGAACAACCAAAAGGGATTCTTTCTGATAAAGATCATTTGCTCAGTGATTACTGTGGTAAGACAAGGCACACTAAAGAGATTACTGTGGTAAGCCAAGGCACACTAAAAAGACTTGCTGGAAGTTGCATGGAAGACCTAGTAGGGGCCGTGGGGGAAAACGAGTTAATCCAACAAGACTCAAGCACATGTGTTAGAAACAGTTGAATCATCTAAGGAGTCGGCTTCAGTTGAGAGTCTCTCCTCTGATGAGATTTTGCATTTCAAGTGTCTCATGTCTCAGCTTACTCCTTCCTCCAGTGCTACCTCTAATTTGGTCAAGTCAGGTAATACTTTCTCTCATTATAATTCATGAATTATTGATTCTGGTGCGAATAGACATATGAAAGGCATTTCAAAAGGCTTTCTTAACTACTCTCCTTGTTTAAAAAGGGATAGTGCCAGGGTGGCTGATGGATAATTAATCACTATTTCTGGGACAGGTTCTATTGTTTGTACTCTTAATATTAAATTGTATTCTGTTCTTCATGTTCCTCAATTTTCTATCAATCTTTTATATGTCAGTGCTATCACTAAAACTCTTAACTGTAAGGTTGAATTTTTTCCTGATTTTTGTATTCTTCAGGATCTTCAAACAGGGAAGAGGATTGACAGTGGTAGAGAGCATAATGACTTATATATGCTGGAAGACAGTCAAGAGTTGGCTCTTTTTGGGGGGTATCAGGATGTCAACTAGGAGATCATTCAGTGGCATAGGCAATTAGGACACCCGTCATTTTTTGTTTTAGAAAAACTATATCCTAGTTTATTTGCTAGAACTCGGTTTGATTATTTATCTTGTAATGCTTGTGAGTATGCTAAACATACTAAAAACTCTTATCCTTTGAGTGATAATAAAGCCAGTAAGCCATTTATGATTGTTCATTCTGATATTTGGGGGCCTACACAAATTGCCTCTTTGTCTGAAAATCGATGGTTTGTTACTTTTATTGATTGTTGCACTAGAATGACTTGGGTGTATTTGATTAAGGCAAAGAGATGTTTTCTCCTGTTTTCAATTTTTTCATAAAATGGTTGACACCCAATTTGATGCTAAAATAAAAGTTTTGCGGTCAGATAATGGGACAGAATATATGGATAGCAGGTTTGGTACTTATTTGGAGTCTCATGTGATTATTCACCAAACTAGTTGTGCTTATAATAGTGCTCAAAATGGTGCAGCTGAAATAAAAAATAGGCATTTGTTAGAAGTTGCTAGATTTTTTATGTTTACTATGTATGTTCCAAAGTCATATTGCGGGGATGCTGTACTAGCGGCTGCCTATATTATTAATCGAATGCCTCTCAAAGCTCTTAACTTTAGGACTCCTATAGAAGCCTTAACCGAGAAAACTGGCTATATTGTTCCACCAAAAAATTTTGGATGTTTTTGCTTTTTTCATACTAGGAATATTGAAAAATTAGATCCAAGAGCACTGAGATGTATGTTCGTTGGATATTCTCCAACTCAAAAGGGATATAAGTGTTATCATCCTCCATCTAAGAAATTTTATGTGAGTATAGATGTTACCTTTCGAGAGTCTGAACCTTATTTTGACAGTATCCAATCACCTCTTCAGGGAGAGAATAGTGAAAAGTAGTGATGAATGTACTTGTGCTACCTCAAGATCTAGTTCAAAGGAAAAACGAAGAGATTATTATTCAGGAGCAGAATGTTGATGTTCAGGGGGAGGAGAATGAGAATGTTGTTGGTGTTGGTGGTCGTTTGGATAGACCTGACTTGTTGAGATACTCGAGGAAGAATAGGTCTGAAGAAGCCATCATGCATTCTACACTGCCAGAATCCTCGGGTGAGTCACTTCTTGATTCTGATTTATCTTTTGATTCTGATTTAAATTTGCCCATTGCTCAAAGGAAATGAGTCAGGTCGTGTACAAAACATTCCATTTCTAACTTTGTCTCTTATGATTTTTTGTCTCCTTCCTATAGAGCCTTTGCCTTGTCTCTTTCCTCTATGTCTATTCCACAGGATTGGAGAGAAGTTATCAAGGATCCAAAGTGGAGAGAAGCTATGGTTGAAGAAATGAAAGCCCTCTCTAAAAATGAAACCTGGAAACTAGTTACATCTTCAGACAAAAAGTTGGTTGTAAGTGGGTGTTCACAATAAAATACAAAGCTGATGGTTCAATTGAAAGATTTAAAGCTAGATTAGTGGCAAAGAGATTCACCCAGACTTATGGAGTTGACTATCAGGAGACATTTGCACCAGTTGCTAAAATGAATACCATTATAATCTTGTTATCTTGTGCAGCTAATTAGGATTGGGATTTGCTGCAATTTGATGTGAATAATGCATTTCTCCATGGGAACCTGAAAGAAAAGTTTTATATGGAGATTCTTCCTGGTTTTGATGATAAGAGAACACAAGAAAAGGTGTGCAGACTGAAGAAAGCCTTGTATAGGTTGAAACAATCTTCGAGAGCTTGGTTTGACAGATTCAGCAAAGCTATGATATCCTTTGATTATCAACAAAGTAATGTTGATCATACCCTCTTTATGAGGCACTCCAAGAGTAAGATCACTCTTCTCATTATTTATGTTGATGACATAGTGATGACAGGGGATGATAAAGAAAAAATGGTTCGACTGAAGAAACTCTTAACTCAGGAGTTTGAAATCAAGGATCTTGGAAAGCTACAATATTTCTTGGGAATTGAAGTTGCCAGATCAACCAAAGGGGTCTTCATTACTCAAAGAAAATATGTTCTGAATCTTTTGGATGAAACTGGTATGTTGGGATGCAAACCAGCAGATACACCCATTGAAGTTAACCATAAGTTACAAACAGGGACTGAAGGTTTAGTTGATAAGGGCAGATATCAAAGATTGGTCGGTAGACTTATCTATCTATCCCACACTAGACCAGATATTACTTATACAGTTAGCTTGCTGAGTTAGTTTATGCATGATCTAAGAGAATCTCATCAACAGGCTGTTTTTCGCATTTTGAGGTATTTAAAATCAGCTCCAGGAAGAGGTATTCTTTTTTCAAAAAATGGTCATCTAAGAATTGAAACCTTCACAGATGCAGATTGGACTGGATCTTTAGATGATAGAAGATCTATCTCTAGTTATTGTACATTTGTGGAAGGTAACTTAGTCACTTGGAGAAGCAAGAAATAGAGTGTAGTTGCAAGATCAAGTGCAGAAGCGGAATATAGAGCTATGGCTCAAGGTGTTTATGAGTTGTTATGGTTACAGAAGTTATTAGCAGAGTTAAATTTGACTAAAAAGGACAGACTATTTTTGTATTGTGACAACAAACCTGCAATCAATATTGCTTATAATCTAGTTCAACATAACAGGACAAAACATATTGAAATTGATCGACACTTCATCAAAGAAAAATTATATGATGGTGTTTTAAGCTTATTTCATATAACATCAGACAGACAATTAGCTGATGTTTTTACAAAAGGACCCTGTAGTCGAGCTTTTCACGCCACAATTTGCAAGTTGGACATGTGTAATATCTTTGCACCAACTTGAGGGAGAGTGTTTGTTAATATATTTTGTTAGATAATAGATTATAATTAAGGGTAAGATAGTAATTTTTCTTTTACTACTTGTATACCTATAAATATACCCTTGTATCATTATTTTAGAGTAATTCGAGATAATAGAAACTCGATAGTTCACAAATTCTTCACCCACAAAGACAGGATTCACAGGAACCTGCTCATAACAGGGCTACAGGAAATTCAGTGGAAACCAAGAAATTACTTTGCATATCACCTTATATGACTATTAGGGGTGTGCACATGGTTGGTTCAATTCGGTTTTAGACTGAACCGAAAATCGAAATTTAGAAAATATGAGAACCGAAACCGAAGTTTATAGAACTAAAAAACCGAATTGACCGAAATAATTTCGATCAGTTCGGTCCAATCAGTTTTGAGTTAATATGAACTTTTATTATTGGACTTTTAACCTATATGAATCCATAAATTAAATTAATTTATATTCAACAAAATAAAATCATTTAAAATAACTACAAGAAAAATTACAAATTTTTTTATATTATTTCCGCAATAAATAAATATATAAATATATAAATTTTCATATTATTTATGGATTATTTTGTTAGTGTAGCTTTAAAATTAGATTTTGGAGTATATACAATAAATTATTTATAATGATTTATGCAGATTTGGTGAAAATAGTGTTATAAATTTTAATTAATGTATAAAAATAGTGAAAATTAAGAAAAAGAAGAAGAGCACATCATTCATTTTTTTGTGAAGTCAAGCACGTTTTTTATAGCTCAAATAAAAGCACTTCAATCAAATTATAAGCCATCCATCAAGAAATATAATGTAATCATGCAAAAAATTCATATAAAGAATTTCATTTTCAAGATTTTTTTCCAAAAAAATAAATTTACTGCTTTTCTTTCTACTCAATAATTTATTTTTTTTCGTGTCTATTTATAGTCAATGACATCCTTTGAGTAATTTAATTGAAATCTAGCCTAGACCCTAACATGCTTTATATTTTTATTTTTTTAAAACAAAACTTTTAAAGTAAAAAAAATAAAAAATTTGAAAAAACAAAAAAGATTAAAGTAAAAAAATAAAAGTAGAAAAAATTAGTGAATTAAATTTTTGTAGAGTAAAAAATATTAAAACAAAACTTTTAAAGTAAAAAAATTGAGGAAACAAAAAAATTAAAGTAAAAAAAATGAGAAAGCTGGAAAATATATCCCTCCTTGGATTTGAACTTAGGACATTGGGGGTTTTATCAAGTTTCACACCACTAAGCCAACTATGCATTCTGAAATTCTAATACTAAAAAATATATATGTATAAAAACTTCAATCGATTTAATTCCTTCGTTTTTTCAATTTCAAGAATCGAACCGAACCGAGTAAATCGATTTTCTATTTCGATTAAGAACCGAACGAACCGAAAACAGAAATAATTGAACCAAATAGATCAAAATTCATTCAGTTTAGTTCTCAGTTCCGGTTCGGTTCTGTACACCCCTAATGACTATAGTATTTTAAAATTTTGAATATTCTCGTCAAATGTACCTCAATAGGTTCAAGGTACCCTTCTGCCTCAGCAATGCATTTCTCCAATGGTGGCAGAATTTCAAGAACACGAGCATTTGATAAAGCAGTCCAGGCAGAAAATCTCACAGCTGCTTCAGTGCAACGATGTAAATATACTGAAACTTGACGACCAAAAAAGAGGTTACCATAAGATACAGCTGCAAATTGCTCCACAAGTGTCTCCAGAAATACTGAATAGCTCTCATGAATCTCTGATTGAAAGCTCAAAAACTCCAAACCAGATTTCTTTTCAGTTTCCACCATTAAGTTTACATCTCCATCCAATGTCTGAGAAGCATTTTTAGTAAATCTTGCTTCATCAAGAAGCTGACCGTAGATGTCTTGTAAAGCTTCATAAATATCTCTACTCTTGTTATCATCAAGCACATCCATTCCAGCAAGTAGTATAACTGATAAAGAATGCAATTTCCAAACCAAAGGTACATTCTGAATGGGAGGGCGGATATCAGTAGATAAGAAAATGGACATGGCTTCCATAGCTAGTAGAAGAAAAAGTCCACCTTTAGCAACTTCCACTGTATCACTGGCTTCCTTCATAGAAATTGGCATTTCAGAAGCACTTGGAAGACCAGCAATTTTATGATCAGAGATCAATGAAATTGGACTCAGAAACCAATGCATGGGAAGAGGCAATCTCTGGTGAGCCCACTCTGCTATCAAAGAAGTGCAGTAATGACCTTGACTAGTCATATTTGATGTGTCCATGTCCTCATGTATGGTGTCCAAAGGGACACTACCCTTGAAAGTTTTATTCCCAGAAGATTTATTTCCATCTACAGCTTTCAATTTCTTTTTGACAGACAACCACCTATTTTTAAAGTGGAAAGATAAAATCTCACTGAAGAGTGAGTATTCTTCTTTTTTATATTCCCATCTAAAAGGTTTTGCCCTCTTATTCAATTGGAGATATCGCTGGATGCATAAGTCAAGAGACTTGAGAATAGGGACTTGGAACAGAATGTCCAAAGCCTTTTCCATTGTAACCCTATCCCTTGGCCCAATAATTAAACATGCTTCCAAGATAGAATTAACCTTGTCAACAGCAGAGCCCATCTCCCCATCGGTCATTAATTCTGTACCAGATACCACCGGTAAAATTTCAAGCAAGTTAACTATTAATCGTGCATCTGTTTGAGCTAACAGAACAGTCATTGACCAAAATCCTCCACCAGAGGCACCCCAGCCCAGTCCCACCCCTGGAGCTGGTCCTCCTCTACCAAAAGTCTCAATAGACTGCACAAAGTGCCACTCATTTCCTATCAACTTCATAAAAACACCGAGTACAAATCTCCATTCAACCAGAGATCTTTTCAGTAACCCATCCTGGAGTATATCACCTTCTCTTGAGAAATTATATCCTTGGGATGGAGGACAACAGATACTACTCCTAGCAATGCCGATCAAGTTATCTGTTGAAGCTACAACACAAAGAAGCCCATGAAGACAACATACAGCAGCTAATGACGATTTGTATGATGTTTGCTGCCTCAAATGAAGCAGTAGCCCAATAAAGCTGCAATCTGCATCAAAATCTTCTTGTTCTTCTGCACTATTGAAACTCAAAATTTGGTTTTTAATAATATCAAGTCCAACTTTAGGAACAAACTCTGGCAACCATGGAATATTTCTGCCACTTCCTTGGGAACTCGAGATTTCCTTTGGGTTCACCCTTTCAAGCAATGCAGCAAGCAGGTACATGATGGCAGAAAAAACCCACAAAAATGAGCTACAAGAAAAATCTTGGAAAACAAAGTCACTCTCGATTCCTTTTGCCTTCTCAAAGTATTTAGAAACATGAGGATCTTTCGTTGAAGCTGTCCACTTCAAAGCTAAATCAACCATGGGAATAACGAAACTCCAAGACCATGTTTCCAGGCCATCACCAGCACAATCTGAGGCTTGATTGCTCGGATGATTTTGTGAATGGAAACTTGGAAGTCTTCTGGCCAAGGCCTCCAGGACAAGATATGCCTCCCGAGAGACAGAAAGAAATTCAACAAGAACATTATTTTCCTCAAGTTTCCCAAATGAGGGAGGATTCAACCACAAGCATAAGGCAGGGAAGATATCTGAAAAGTATGATATACAGAAACCATAACTGATGCATACTCTCCAAAAACGTAGTTGTTCAACCATCAGTGCAGATGAGAGTTTACAGTTTTCCTCGCCAGTCTTTACCCAGTGGTCAAGAGAAGCAGTATAACGAAAAAGATGCTGGGTCATAGCCTGAAAAGACCCATTTTCTATGAACTTCATACAATTCTTCTTTTCAGATTTCGCTAATACCTACACCAAAACACAACATATAATGGTCCTTCAATAAAGTGCCACAGTGATTGAATTACCAACAAATATTAGGGAAAGTAAAAATACATGGCTTTCCAGAATCATATAAGATATCCTGACCTTCAAAAGGGTAACTGATCTTATCTTAGATGGATAAATTTCGGTGGCATTGCCCGTAGCAAATTTGTGGACAATTGTTTGAACGAGTCCTGGGAACTTCATAATTGCATTTGCACATGTTGGGGAATGCCTAGCTATCGCAATAAGTATAGAAATGCACTCTTCCAAAGCCACATTAGGAACAGCCTGAAACCATACATACAAAGGCATTGGAAAACCACAGATTCAGATACAGTAAGCTCAAACTAAAGAAATCTTCGTTTTGAATACAAATCATTATTACAATAAGATCATACAAAGCAATTAAAAAAAAAAAAAACAGTATGTCATTTTATTTTAAGATAACATCAGCAGCTTCAATTTTCTAAAACTGCCCGTTACCCTTCTATTGCCTCAGACAAAGCCAAGAAAAACATGCATATAGAAAACCTTCTAAGAGTAGTATTATGGCCTGTATTAAAAAAAATTTCACAACAAACTTAATCAAATGACAGGAAGCAGTAAATTAGATGTCACCTGCCAGAGTGATTATATAAACTTTAACCTTCTCATTATTAAGTATTCTATAACTCCTATATGTGAAAAGATAATAAATAGCAACTCAGTGTGTTCATTTCTACATGAAAGCTCTTATGACCCTATGAAGCCAGCTATATTATTGTGCTCAGATGTTTAGAGTTGTCGTGTCCAGAACCAGATGCCCACATCATGATTACAACAAAGATTCTTACAGACCTTTTTAAACTTAAAAACTTTTCAAAGTAATCGTGACCATCTGCTCAAGCAATCAATTGCAATAGCCAATCACCAAAATTTGGTAAAGATGAGGAAATGAAGAGTATATTCATCCAAAATAAGAATTAATTTCTGTTTCCCACATCTCAGAAGTTACTCAGAAATAATACAAATTCTTATAGGCCTAATAGTTCACTAAACATAATTTAATATTACTTTCATGTAAATGCATTAATGCTTACCTCCAATAGATACAACATCCTGTCAAGGATTCCCATCCTAACCAAACCAGCAACAAAATCTTGACCAGCAACAACAATGTCATCCTGAATTGTGTGTGTTCCTTCAGTATCCTCATCAATGACATCGTCAGCAAAAGTTAGAATGTTAGAAGGTTTAGCATTGTACTTCCAAAAGCAACCATGAAGTAAGCCATCATCCATCTCTGGCTTGCTTCGAAATACTGGGGCACTGAAAATATCCATCTCATATAATGGTATTTTCTGGAAACACCAAATATCAGACAAAAGTCAATTAATGCAAATATACAAGGGGGAAAACTTATAAAACCAGAACTTACCTCTGAGATATCAAAAAAATTATCATTCAACTCACAACTAAGTGCACAATGTATCACTTTTGCACAAGCTAAAACAACCGAACTATGGTTATCATCAAGACACATCCTACATATCAACAAAACAGATATTTAAATGCACCATCAAGTTGAGAATAAATAATAGAACTGGGAGGAAAAGAAAATGGTCTGGATGATGTAGTCATGACCAAAAGCCAATGGTAATCAGCAACTAGAAGCATTCAGATGAAATTCACCTCAATGATAAAACAAGCTCAGGTTCAGGGCCAAGTGTGTAAGCCCAAATAGCCTCCCAATCAATCAACTTGCCAGCTAGAATAGCATTTGCCATGGTACATCCAACTTGGTTTTGTTGAATGTTTCGCATTGCTTTATCAAGCACAGATGCAAGCAGATGCAATGCAAGAGCTCTTTGTCCTGGAATCTGTAACAAATAGAATTAGTACATAAGCGTACACAGCAAGCAAATGGTACAAGTGAATGAAACAAGAAAAGAGCCATAACCTTCAGTACATACTAGTAGGCAAACAAAAAGTAGTAACCAGGTATTTACAACTAGTGTCATAAAACATGAAATTTTTGTCTCATGTCACTCAATTCACAAAATCTTAAAAGACATCTCTTTCAAATGACTCAAAGAACCCCATCAAAAATTTTCTTTTACTTGATTGAAACTAAACACAAAACAGTTTGTTGTCTTAACCAACCACACTTCTAGTGAGTTGTACGGCTTCTTTGATCGTGTAACCCACTGCAGCAGGGTCCCCCTCAGTGCGTAAAATGTCACGCTCGGTAACATAAAAAGCAGCATTCCCAGTGTCAATGGATATATCACCTGACATACAGAAAAGAATTACTCAATTTCATAGCATGGCATTTCTTGTCCTCTCTGGGTAACAATTCCGCATTTAAAAACAAATTAATTACCAAACAGCATGGTGCTAATCAAAATAATACCTTACAGGTTAGATATTACAGAGATTTTACTCCCAATGGAATAATATATACATATGATAATACTACATGTCTTTGGAGAACAATATCATAAAATTGGAAAAACTATTAGTCAGGGTCACTTTGAAAACAAAAATATGGTGGTGATCTTCACAAACATATGGAAATCTAAGCAAAATCAATTCATGCTATGCCCTGAAAGCCAACAAATTGTTCAATTATTCACCTACATGGAGAAATGCAGCAAAGTGATGGATAATCTTAATGTTCATCCAGACAGTATGACCTCAATTAAACTCCAAAACTTCAAACATCCATGGAACATCATTTTTCTCATTTCTCCCTATGATACTGTGACGAAAAAAAATGAACTTTCATAATAGTTTCTTTAGAATCACCTACAGTTTTCGCCAGTAAACTCATCAACAGTTTGATTAAGTACATTTTATTGAACGATGATTTATGATTCCCATTCACTTGAAATAACAAGAAATAATGGTTAACTAGCTCAATGCTCACCTAATACGACCTAGGTACAGACTCCAAAAATAAATGACCAAGACCGACACTAGGGCACCAAAAATCCCAAGCATTTAAGTATCCTCCATATGAGAAAATTTTGGTAATGATGATGATGATTGCGATTACGACAACGATGATGAGGGAAATGTATACAAGGCCAGAAGATAGAGGAAATACTAACCCTTACCAGTCTCTGTATCATCTGTTATAATGCTCCCCTCCAAAGAAAATCTTAATCCCCTAACAGCCTCTACTCTCTCACTCCAACTACTCCACAAATTGCCACTAGCTGGGCATAAATCCTGCACCATATCTTTATTTGGCCCACTCTTTGAATCCGTAGAGGTAATTGTTGTCATATCAAAGTTGTCACTCCTTAAATGTGGAGAAACATGTGATTTTATTATGGCTTGATTCTCACTAGTTTGACGTAGCTCACCATTGATAACTTCTTCTGAACTTGAGAGATTCTGCTGCCTCAGTTTTCTCTCGCCTCTTTTTTTCAGCAAGTTTATCAATGCAGGGTTCATCTTCTCCATTATTTCAGCCTGTGCTTCAGCAACCTCTTCCGGTGACATACTTTTCAGCCGTGCAAGATTCTCAGCATCAATCTCACTCTCAAGAGACATGGATGCCTGTTCATTTTTAAGGTTGTTTAAACTAGAACTAGAGCTAGAGACCATTCTTGAAGGTTTCTGCTTTTTATGACTTAGCATCTCTGCTAAGGTGGGACCCAAGTTGTCCATTTTCTCAAGGTTTGCTTTTGCAACACCATTCCTAGACTTGGTTTCAGCAGATCCTGCTTCACTTTTACAGAAGCTAGAGCTGGCATCTCTAACATTCTCCTGAGCATGCAGTTGATGAGAGTTGTCTATTTCCATATCACAAGCTGAAGTGAGAGACCCAGCATAAATATCAGTTGACACGCCCTCCCCTTTTTCAGTTAGTGGCTTAATAGAACTTAAATCCTTCACTGTATCCACTTCGATTGGATTGTTATCATCTAGAGAGGATGATGTATCTTTCTTGTCCACATTATCAACTGGTACGGCTCCTTTCTTTTCTTTCCCTCTCTTCAACAACCTTTGTCTATTTCCTTCCAGCTTATCAGTGTCCAACAGATTATCACTCGGCATAAGCTCTTTCCACTGACTTAGATTCAATCCCCTTTTCTGCTTCCTCTGTACTGGATTAGCATATGCTGATATTGGGTCATAATCAATCAAATCAGTATCTTCATCATCCTCCACCTCACCATCATCAACGTCCACAGCAATATTTGTACTCCTTATTGGACCCCAATGCTGTGAAATATAACAAGAATACCATTTCAGTTCATAGACTCGTGCTGCTAACAACATTTGAGTTCACAAACAACCAAGAAAAAACAGGCAAAATGCAGTGAAATAATACTAAATGAGTTTCTCAAAAGAAGCTAGATGATTGTCTTAATAACATAAATTTTCTACTTCCCTAAATTATATCCATAATATACAGGCAAAATCTTGCTTTCAATCAAAACCAGACATAAAAAGACGAACATAAAATCAATAACTACACGAAGTTGCAGACTTTCCAAGAAATTAAACTACTAAACAATGGTTTCTAATACAGCGAAAATTATTAGTACCACTGCTAGTAACTTGAAATTGTTTTCCAACTTAAATAACTGATCATAAAAGTAAAGAAAGAACAATGAGTAGCTTACCGGGCCGTGGGACCGGTGACGTGCCATGGGAAAAGGTAAAACAGTGACTTTAGGGGGAAGAGTGGGCGGCGAAAGAGGCTTGTTTTGTGGGTCATCTGAAATCCCCTTTTCGATAATGCTACCAATTAAGCGGGAAGAATCTTGTCCGGTAATTTGCAGGTTGTTAGCTCCAAAAATTTTATGGGCTGAAGTAGAAGATATTGAGTTGTTTTCTTTCTTCTCCATTCCCTGTTCAATTTACGGGAAAGAAAGGCTGATAATGGAATAGAAAGGGGTAGAGAACTCACTCGCTTTGCCGATAGTATGAGTGGAGAGAGGGAAGTAACCGCGGCGGGGACGATTGGGAGTGGTGACCGACAGGTCACTTTTGGGTCTTGTTTGATAAATTTTTAAAAGCGTATTTACTCCTAAGAAATCGAGAAAAGAAGTCAGTTTCGTCCTAATTCGTCCACTTTCCAATCGTTCCAATTTTGCCCTGTTTCTTCCGCTTTTCTGTTTTGATCGCTCATTTTGCGCCAATTAATGGTGGCCAACTCTGACGGACTTTCATCTGAATTTTTCTTCTCATAATAATCCCTTCTTTTTAATAATTTTTTTCTTAAAGTCATTCTCTGTATAAGATGAAATTAGTTGTTTTATAAGGTGATTGCGTCCTTTTTGCCGTAATAAATATCCAATTTCTCTTGTTGTTTGGAGCGAGCCTCCCACGACCGCAGGGAGTTCCTTTTATCAGTGTGTTTATGATCAATGCCGAAAAAAACTGTTATTTTATTATTTGTTAAGAAAAACTTAGGACATTAATTCCATTTTATGGTGATGAAATACAAAATTTTTATAAAGAAATTTACAAAAAATACTTATTTTTAACTCTACTTTTTAAAAATACAGCCATCAATTTTTAATTTTTAAAAATATCTTCTAATAATTTTATATTTTTAAAAATACTCATTTTCTATTAAATTCTAATTAACATTCTACAATTTCATTTTACTTATAATCTCTTTTTGCTCATTATTTCAGAACTGGTAAAACCTGAAATATCTTTATCTGTAAAAAAAAGAGCTAGCAGTCGAGATAACCGGTCGGATAGCTAGACTTGTAAAAGGGAGTGTCCGGTCGCACTCGGATTTTAGCACTCCGAATCTTAAGTTAGTAACTTTTAGAGAACTAGTGTTTAGAGAGAGAAAGTCTCAAATATTCAATACTTGGAGCCCTTATGCTTTTAACTATTTATAGGAGAGGATGGAGGGGTACTCAAGTACCTTGGTGAGCGATAACAGGCAGTTGGAGCAGGTGAGTGGCGATGTGACAGGGAGCAGGTGGAGCGTATGGACATTGACTTGTATCAGTGTGTTGACAGGACGTGCTGTCCCATCAGTCCGATCGGACATTGCCTTCCTGTCTTGTCTTTCCAGCTCATGCTCTTGCCCTTTGTCTTAATGGGCTTGGGCCATGTCAAGTGCTATTGGGTCGACTTGATTAGGCTTTGGAGATATTTTTTCATAGTTATCACTTGTCCTCCCTCTGAATGGTCTGATCGGACGATTTTTTATTTTTTGGTGGGATTTTTGAATTGACTTGAATCTGACAAGTCGCATCTGTTCATTTTGAACAGTTGCTGTGCATTTATTGCTAGCGTGCATGCCGAGGGTGACGCTTCGTTCTCTGCTCATGCATTTAACGTCTGCACATGTATTGAGGGTGATGCTTCGTTGTCCGTTATGCATTGAATGAATTGGAGACATATGGCGATCACCCAACAGGGAGGTGGTTGGAGAATTCCATATGTTTAGAGCTTATAAATAGATGTTTTTAGGGTGATTTTTCTTCATTTCTTAGTGATTCTTAGTAAAACTCTGCCATGCCCTCTTTTCACAAACTTTGCCATTTCAACGATTTCAGAGTTTCTGTAAGACTACCCAAGTAATTCTTTATGATATCATTTTACCTCTCCTCTTTGTCGGAGATGGTTTTAAGCAGCACCAAATCTATAAATAAGAGTTTTCTTGAAGCTTATAAGGGTTATGATACCGTGGCTCGTTCCTTGAAACTCACGACGGAAGTGGCTGAAAGCCTTTTACAACATGATCGTCCCACAGAGGTCCCTATAATGGCTTGCCAAAATTTCCTGGTGATGAATGAGGGGCCATTTGTGCGTAAAAACAGTAGGTAGTTCAATTGCCATATGTGGAAACAGCCTCAGAGACTTTACAACGGAAGTTTTTTCCTCGTTATTGGAAGTCAAAGCAACCTTCTAGGCCATGCCTCCTTCAGCGTACTTTAATTTTATACTGTGATCTTGGCCAGATTCTATGCACTTTCCAATTACTATATTGCCACTCTGCGAATTGGCCTCAATGTAAGAAAAATCGTCATCATCAAGGTTGTCGAAACGTCCGATTTTGATCGATATTAGAAGATCTTTAGGCGTCGTTCCCTTTGTCTCGAGTACCCGATGGCGAAAGATCCGATTGGAGTAGAAGTTTTAGATAAAGATATAGTCGATTCTGTTAGACAAGATTTGCTTCGTAACTTGTAAGAATTCTTCATATATAAAATTTTATTTGTCTTTCAATTGCGCTTTCGTACTGCAGTTTTCATTTTAGGCGAAATTTATCATTAAATCAAAGGAAAATAAACATTTATCAAGCATGGAGAGTTCAGGGAATTAAACATGGAGAATGCGTAAAATTGACCAAGGAGAATACTTCCTGAATTTTAACTTGCTTTTCAAGCATTGCAGTACACAACTCTTTGCGATCGATTGATCCGATCGGATTTAAACTTTTCTTTCAAAATTGAGTCGTGACTTGGATTTATCGCTTTAGGCACGTAAGGTGACTTTTTAGTCTTTAATTAAATTGAAATATCAGCCGATCGGCTATTTATTTGAGAATCATTCATGGCGAATGACCTTTCGGTCTATGGTAGGAGACAAGACTCCATTCTCACTCCCAGCTGAATGCTTTCATAGCTCAGTGGTAGAGCACCACATATTATCCCCAGGTAGCTCTTGGCATTCAGGGGGTTTTGTTTCTCTCATGGAGAAGGCATATGGCCTTTACATCATTTTAAAGATTTGGCGATCTCATGTTTTGAGTAGATAAAATTGACTCAATTATCATCCCTCGCATTTTGGGTTCGGGATGGACACCGAACCTAGCGAGTGAGTTAATGTAGATTAAATAGAGGCGTCTTGCATTTTTGGTTCGGGAATGACATCGAACCTAGCAAACGAACTTATTTTAGAGAAACATTTTCGCATTTTGGGCTCGGGATGGACATCGAGCCTAGTGAATAGATCGATAAAGATTTAAACGAATGCGCCTCACATCTTGAGCTCGAAATGAACGTCGAGCCTAACAGAGAGACTTAGTTCATAAATGAATGGATTTCAACTTTCGTATTTTCGGCTGTATCAAGCCTAGCGATTGGAATAATGCCGACCAATCAGTCAATACCTTTAGTTTTTTTGTGAAAATTCTCTTTTGGAGATATTTTGGCCAATCAATGGCTTTATGGAGATTTGGCAATTTCATATTTACTTGTACACTTTCGCATTTTTGGTTCGGAATAGACATCGAATCTAGCAAATAGTCATCACCCAATTCTAATCGGATTAACTATGATTGATAGTAGGGATTTTTGTAGAATGGAGCCAAACACATATCCTGCACACAAACATCAAACCTAACAAACAAATAAATAAATGAAAACATACATTTTTTTCGAAGATGGAGAAAAAATGGAGGATAATTTCTTTATTAAATGGCAATTTATACATGATTATACTTAGTACTTCTTGAGTACTTTGACATTTTGGCTTTCGAAGATGTCAAATCTTTCGAGGATCCTGAGTCTACAAGTACTGGAGCTGAAGACTTTGGAGATCTCGACATCCACTTTGGATGTTCATCCGTTCGAAAAAGAATGTAGACCGACATGACGAGAAGCCAATCTATTTTGGCATCATTTCCTTAGACTCGCAAACAGGAGATGATGGCGTTTTGTGGGTGCCGACATTTAGAGATATCTCGTAACACCATAAGACAATTTGTAGTTCTTGAGTCCAGTTGCTCTACAAATGGTGTCCCTTGGATCATAAATTTTGACCATTTATGTCGTGATCATTGTTAGAGGTTATGCCTCAATCCGTTCGGAGGAGTGGTCAATTCTGCAGATTTCTTCTGGCTTTGAGTCGAAAGATGTCCGGCAGATTATCAAAACTTGAATGGAAGCCTCTTCGACCTCTTCACCCAAGTTAGTGTCTATTTGAACACCTTTGCCTTTTGTGAGTGTCTTCGCTTTCATTTCTTCCACAGGATCCTTTCTCTGCCCCCATGCCTGTTCGGATCATCCTACCATCATGGCCTCCTTTTGGTGGTTGATCATGGTGACATAGGCTTTTCTATATGCCTTTTGGTCACCCTTAGGATGGCAACACCTCCCTCGATTGGGATTTTCATCACCATATATCGTACGCTGGTAACAGCTCCAGTTTGAAAGAGGAGAGGCCTGCCAAAAATGGCATTATAGGCAAAAGTCATATCAATAACCATAAAAGTTACCTTACATGCGTGGGCTAGAGCCTCCTGGCTGAGCTCGGCAAAAAGCTCGATGGATCCTACCATCGGAATAGTAGCGTTGCCGAGTCCAATCAATGGTGTGGCATTAGGTTTGAGTTCTTTGAACGACAGACCCATGACTTTATAAGCTTGGAGGATAAGCACATTCACCGTACTTCCATTGTCCACCAATATCCCCTTCACATCAAAATTATTGATCCAAGCCCTAATGATAAGGGTGTCTTCATAAGGAAATAATACATCTCGTGCATCCTCAGCGGATATGGTGACCAGGGTCGGCTGTTCGGATGAATGAGAGATATAGACACCCTTCCCCTTTCTTTTCTTGGAGAGGTCTTCTCTGTAGTATGACCCACCAACGATCATATTAATGACCCTGGCATACGATCGACGAAGATCAGCATTCCTTGGTTTTCATTGTTCGTCGTCTTCTTCGTCATTGAAATCATCCTTCCTTAGGTCTAACTGTCTATAGGGACTTGCCCCTCTGGTCGAACCTACAAAATTTTTGAGGTACCTTTTTTACAGGAGTCGCTCAATCTCTAATTTGAGCTGGAAACACTCGTCGGTTGTGTGACCGACATCCTTGTATAACTTGCAATACTTGTTGGGGTTCCAAGTATTTTTTCTCCTTTCACTCAACCTTTTGGACCAGTTCACCTTTTGGTGCTTTTCTTTGATCCACATTAACACCTGGGCTGGGTTGGCATTGAGTGAAGTGAAGGTTTAGGTTTGCTGGCCACCACCCCGATCGGATTTAAATCGGTCGGGATCTTTTCTTTTCCCCAAATTTCTCGAAGTTGAGGCTCTCTCAGGACTCCTTGCTATCCGATCGAATGCGGGAGCTCTGTTAAATATCCGTCCATCTAGATACTGGAGCCTGTCTATGACACTGCTCCTTCTACCACGGCGAGATCTCAAGGCATCGTCTAGCTTGATGTGTTGCTTAGCCCTTTCCATCAGATCGAAAAAGTTGGTTAGGGGTCTTGTAGTGATTGACTCAAACAATGGCCATCAGCAGTGCCATTAGCGAGAGCATTGGATGCCATCTCTACGCTTACATTCCTCACTTCCGACATTGTAGCTTGGAACCTATCGATGTAGTCTCGAAGACTTTCGTCATTCATTTGATAGAAGTTGCATAAATCGCTCACGGATTTTGGAGCTCGTGTTTGTACGATGAACCATGTGATAAATAGTTTCTTGAGTTGTCGAAAGGAGGTAATTGACTCTTGAGGGAGTTCGTGAAACCGGTTAAGGGCGTCTCCTCCCAAAGTGGTAGGAAATATCCTGCAGACAATGCTCTCATCGTAGGTGTATACCTGCACTTTTGTTAGATATTCAACAAGATGAGTGGCAGGGTTGGTTTTACCTGTATATCTGTCCATCATCACGTCTCTCCACCTGGGAGGTAGCTCGAATTCTATGATTTATCTGCAAAACGGGGAAGCCGTATTGTTATAGGTATTGCCCTCGAACATACATTTCCGGGCCCTGTCAAGTCAAATTGCTTAAGTTTCTGCTTGAACCATTTGTCTTCCCTGCTCAGGACTGTCAAGGCGAGTTCATCTCTCCGCCCTTTTGTGCGACTACGATTTGTCATGGACATGAAAAACAGATCGTCCCCAATGGATGAGGTTGAGGATCTGCTGGGGATATATGGTGAATCCCTGCTCGAGGATATTGTCCCTTTCCCCTTGTCGTATCTGCCTGGGGTTTTGACTCCCGTTCTCCTAACATCATGGGCTCGTGGCTTATTGATGGAGATCCCCCTGTTCATTTTTTTCAAAGTCTTCGGCTATGAAGTTCATTCCATGGCCTCTTTCAGAAGTCCTGGGCGCTTTGCCCTTTTTTAGTGTTTGGACAATTCTCTTAGTAAAGTCACTAAGAATAAAATGCATGTCCTTGATAGTAATAAGGGTATTCTTGGGTTGTGGCATGACTGCATCGTCAAAATCTGGGAGGAGATTGCCTCTAGAAGGTGATCTGGGAGATCTCTCTCTTCTCGCCTATGGCCCAGATCTGCCTTGACAGGTGGGATCATGGTCTCCAAAATCCGTTTTTTCGTTAGATCTTGAACTTGCCATAACTTTCAACGAAAGCACCAAATGATAAAGCCTGAAATATTTTTATATGTAAAAAGGAGAGCTGACAATTGAGGTAGCCAATCGGATAGCTGGACCTGTAAAAGGGAGTGCCCGGTAGGACCCGAGCTTTAGCACTCCAAAGCTTAAGTTAATAGTTTTTAGAGAAAAAATGTTTAGAGAGAGAGTCTTAGATGTTCAATACCTAAAGTCTTTATGCTTTTAGCTATTTATAGGAGATGATGGAAGGGTACTCAGGTACCTTGAGGAGCGATAACCGACAGTTGGAGTAGGTGAGCGGTGATGTGATATGGAACAGGTGGAGCGTATGGGCGTTGGCTTGTGTTAGCGGGCTGACATGATATGCTGTCCCATCAGTCCGATTAGATATTGCCTTCCTGTCTTATCTTTTCAGCTCATGCTTTTGCCCTTTGTCTTAATGGACTTGGGCCATGTCAAGTGCCGTTGGGTCGATTTAATTGGGCGTTTGGAGATATTTTTTTCATAGTTATCAAGAACAATGTTTCATTTTCAACGAGTCGTAGGCAACTTCGGTCGATTCTCTGAACTTGCCATCACCGGTAATATTATGAAAATGAATGGTGGGTTGGTTTTTATTTTTACTTAATCCTAGAGAGTGCAAGGTATCGTATGGATTGTATAAATGTCTCAAATGAGAGCTCGTAAAAGAATGGTTCAATATTGGAAGAAAATAAATAAATAAAAGACGAAGGGATCAATAGTACAAAGAAGAAGACCAAGGGTTTACTAAATAAAAAGAACTAGTTCAGGTGCTTAAAAATGATTTTTGACAAAAATTTATATACTCGAGCTTCTCAACTCTGAAGCTGAAGCTCAGCTTTCCCGTCTTCTTCGTTCTTCATCTGTTCCTTTCTCCCCCCTCAGGCCCCTTTTCTCCTCTCTCGATTTCGTAATTGATAGTTTGGGGACGTTGCATTTGCAAGCGAAAGAAGGCTACACAAAGGTATCCTACATCGCCTACAGTTGATTTTGATCTTGTATTTTTGAGTTTGGACACCAACGGAGGTGATTATGGCAACTGGGCAAGTGACTAAACGGGTCAAGTACAAGACCTCTGTCAAGGATCCTGGTTCTGCGGGTCGTCTTTTTTTGGTATGCCCTTTTGTTTTTCTGCAATTTGAAGCCTAAATGAACGAATGAATGATTACTGAAGATCGAGAGTAATGGGTGTTTGTTTTTTTGACAGTTTCTGATTTTGATGGATTAGTAAATATTTGGGAAAATGATGATCCTGTGTCTTTATGAGTAATTTCGAATTATTCTAGTTTATGTGTTTAATCGAAATTGTTGTATTTTGCTGAGAATTTATTTAAAACTTCCGTGCAGACTATGGATAAATTGGCATTTAGGCCTAATAATCCTAACTCAGCTTCAAAGCTTAATATGGAGTTTCAATACATTAAAAGTACTTTCTTGTTCCTTTATCTTTGTTTTTTTCATTTATTTATTTTTTCTTTTTTTTTCTTTTATTATTATTATTATTATTATTATTATTATTATTATTATTATTATTATTATTTTTTTGCTTTTATGAATTTTTAATCTGCATTCAATTTGTAGATCATAAATACACGAAACCGGAATCAAATAAAGCACCAATGCTTAATCTTACTTCGGATCAGGTTACGATACTCAAGTTATTTTACTTTATGCATTTTGGTCGAATTTTGAATTTGGACTCAACGCCTTTTTCCCCATCTTTCTATTTTTGTGCTGTCCAGGGTGTAAGTTACATATTTGAGTTTGAAAATTATAATGATCTTCAAGTTTGCAGAGAATTTGTCGGTAAGTCTCATGTCATAAGCACAACCATCATACTGATTGATCGGTACAACTTCTGCAATGCATTTGATATTTATTTGATTGGTAAACCTTTTCAAAATTATGTTACAATATATTGCTTCGAACGGTGATAGTTCACAACCCAAATACACCCAAACATATAGTTAACTACAAACTAGGAATCTCCTTACCATTTTTTGTGTGCTCTGCTTATTTCATCATCATACATCTTCTATCTAGATATCCGAGTGTACATACTGTCTCAATTCTATTCCTTTAACTATTTGATTTCTGTTGATCCAGTTAATCTAAAATTTTTGAAAGGCAATTCTTACTCTTAATTTGAAGTTACCAAAATTGGATGGTTCTATCAATATTTGACTAAATATTCCACAGATAGTCCTACTAACCTTATTGTCTAAATGACTCATGTAAGCATGCTAATTTGTTAATTCCTTTTATTATATGAGGTTCTGCAAATAGATAGACCATTTTTGTTCTCTTGGTGTTCCACTTCTGACATATATATGTAAAAGAAAAAATTTGCATGTCTTTGTTCCTTCTTGGTGATTGCTAAGGTCGGAAGGTACTTAACAGATGTTAATAGATACATTTGAAAAGTTTTCTTCTATAACCACTGACTCTAGGACATGGAGATTAGTTTGTATGTGTCTTTGCCTTCCTTTGCTGTCATTTAAGAAGACCTTATCTTACTTATTTTTCCCTTCAAATTTTTATTTTTTTGTTTTCTTATTTTAATTTTTGTTGCCTTAAAATTTGCGACTGAATACCGGTCCTGTTCATTTTCAGTCATACCAAGAGCAGTGTTTGGTTTCTTTGATAATTTGATTTTTACTGTGGTTTTTGTAAGCAGGGAAGGCCCTTTCAAAGCCTGCAGAAACTCCAAAACCTGCAGATACTAAAGATACTCCTTTGGAGCAACCTAGTACAGAAGAACTGCTGCTTCGCATGAATCTCCTGAGAGAAAATAGGTAACTTTTTTTTTTTTTACTTGTGTAGTGGGTCATCAATTGTGAGACTGTTGCTGTGGTAATTGGCTTGTTCTTGGCAAGCTTCTTTTGTAGGTTCAATTACATCTATTTTGGTTCCTCTTGGACCCAGTTATGTCATCTAAAACACCGCTTTCTTATATTTGAGATGTTATTTACCTCAATCTCCGTCCTTGGGGTTGTCTATCAGAAAATAATAGAAAATGACATTGCAGCTGCTGCAATAATTCTGCTCCTAAATTTATCACTTAAGACTAAAAAGTTGCTTTTGCAAAGAGAAAGGGAGAAGAAATTGAATGACCAAAAGCTGTGGTCAATCACACAGGTTTCAGTTTAAGAGGGGAAGAGGCAAAGAAAGTGGGTGTTAGGATTAAATCCTAACAGTAGTTTGAGGAAGGAATTATGAGAATTAATCCCAGAATTTATAGATAAGAGAGAATAGAAAAAAGAAGAAGAAGAGAGAAAAGAGCAAGACAAAATAAAGATTTGGGGAGAGAAAAGAGAGAAAGGAGAGAGGAGAATATTCAGTAATGATTGTGGTCCCAAAAGGGACGGTACGATCTTATAGAAAATATTTCCTTCCAGAATAACAGAATTCTGGTGCTAACTAAAATTCTGGAAATGAAATAAAAAGGTAGATTTTCTTAACTAACTTTAACAGAATAAACTACCTTTTTAATTGGCATTTTTATCCCTCCTAATATACTTAACAATACCCTACCCTTGAGAAACTTCTTGTCCCCAAGAAGTATAGAAGTCTGGAAACTAGTGTTGGATGTAACTAGCATCTTCCCAAGTGGAATATAACCCTTGCCACTT
This sequence comes from Excoecaria agallocha, assembly GCA_037975025.1. NCBI lineage: Eukaryota > Viridiplantae > Streptophyta > Magnoliopsida > Malpighiales > Euphorbiaceae > Excoecaria > Excoecaria agallocha. Next base: position 71,547,975 of record CM075809.1, on the reverse strand, counting down.
GATGAGGAGTTGTCGAATATGGTTACAACCAGCTAGAATTCTAGCATTCGAGACCCTTTCTGACAGCAGGGTGAACTCGCCATTAACAAGGGGGGTAGGGATGGGATGAGTATGATGTTGTTGCCAATTTTCTGCTTCAGGAGGGACACATGAAAAATTGGGTGAATTTTACATGTAGGGGGATGGTCCAACTTGTAGACAACTGCACCAATCTTAGCTAAGACTTTAAAGGGCCCATAATACCTTGCTTTTAACTTAAGAGACTTGTGGATAGCCAATGTGAGTTGTCTGTAAGGTTGGATCTTGAGATACACCATGTCACCAACTAGGAATTCTCTTTCAGTCCTTTTCTTGTCAACATACGGTTTCATTTTGTTCTTAGAGGTAGTCAATTGCTTCTTAAGGAAGGAGTTCATTATTTCTCTAGTCTGCATGTAGTCCTCAACTGCTGCTACAGAGGCTGGAAGCGTGGGTATAGCAAGTAGAGAGAGAACTTGGTCATGCACTGCTTGGTAAGGGCTCATCTTAATGGTTGAGTGGTAGCTAGTGTTGTACCAGTACGTAGTTAGGCTAAGCCACTGGTTTGGCTTGTGGAAATTCATGCAGTGTAGTTAACACTCTAGGCTCTTATTTAGCCTTTCAGTCTTCCTATCTGATTGGGGATGGTAAGTTGTAGTGAACTGAAGTTTGACCCCTAACAGCTTCATCAACTCTTGCCAAAAACCTCCAATAAATATCATGTCTCAATCAGTTACAATGGTGGATGGCATCCCATGTAGTTTGAACACATTGTCTATGAATGCTTATGCAACAGTTGCAGCATTAAAGGGGTAGGCTAGGGGAATGAAATGTCCCATCTTAGAAAATCTATCAACCACTACTAGGATGGTGTCATGGCCTCTTGACCTGGGTAATTTTTCTATGAAGTCCATAGAAATATCAACCCAAGCTTGGTTAGGGATGGACAGTGGTTGCAGTAGTCCAGGGGAGGCTACAGTTTCTGATTTAAACCTCTGGCAAGTATCACATTTGGAGACCCATTCCACAACTTGCTTTTGCATAGCAAGCCAATAAAAAACTTGCTGGAGCCTTGCTAATGTGCCTTTAATGCCCGAGTGACCACCCAATGGGGAATCGTGGCAAACTGTAAGCAGTTGCTGTCTGAGGGTGGTGCTGGACCCAATATACAACCTCCCTTTATACCGGATGAGGCCCCCATGCAAGGAGTGGTTGGGTAAACCGTGGGGTGTGATTACCAACTGTTGGATGATGGTTGCGGCCTTGTCATCCCTAGCATAGGGATGCAGAACTTCATCAATCCAGATGGGAGTGATGACTGATAGAGCATGGCAGTGAGGGAGAGTTTGACCTTCATACTGCCTCGATAGAGCATCAACCACCTTGTTGTGAATGCTATAGTCCAGCCCTAGGAGTTTAGTGATTCCCTTCGCTTCGATGTAATTATGCAACCTTTGGTCCAACAAGTGTTTAATACTTTCATGATCTGTTTTGATGATGAAAGGATCCTGTTCTAGGTAGTGTCGTCACTTGGTGACTGCAAAAATGATGGCTAGGAGTTCCCTCTCATAAGCAGACAATTGTTGGTTTTTAGATATAAAGGCAAGTGGTTTGTTTTGTTGTAAGAGAACAGCCCCTCGGCCTGTGTTGGTTGTATCACATTCCAGTGTAAATGGTAGGGTTGATCACGGGGCAGGGAATCCCAGTCTCCGATGGGGAACCGCTCCGAATGGGGCGGGAAATCCCCGAAAAATTTTTCCGTGGGGACGGAGACAGGGAAAAAGTATTCCCCGACTTAAAATTCGGGGCAGGGACGGAAATTGTGATCCCCGCCCCGAAATTTTTCCGTCCCCGAAATTTAATTACTAAATTTAATTATATTTATATAATTTAGTTTTAAATTATATTTAATTTTAGTTTTATCAATTGTTAAAATTTATATTAGTTTGATTTGTAATTGAATTTATATTTTTAATTATTAAATATTATATTTTAATTATAATTAATTATTAAATATTATATTTTAGTTATAATTAAATTTTTTTAAAAAATAAAAATATTTTTTATCCGGGGACGGGAGGAATTTTTCCCCCGAAATACTATTAGTTCCCGTCCCGCCCCGCCCTGCCCTTGCGCGGGGGAGTAGGTGGGGAGGCACTCCCCGCCACCGCCTTGCCCCGCGATCATCCCTAGTAAATGGTTCATTGAAGTTAGGTAATGCTAAGATAGGAGCTTGTGTCATGAAGTTCTTCAGCTAGTCAAATGTTGATTGGGCTTCAGGTCCCCAATGAAATCCATCCTTCTTAAGTAGACCAGTCAATGGTTGACTCATTGTACTAGGATCAGTAGAAACCCCTACTGCTAAGATAGTGTGCCCTAGGTAAGTAACCTGTCCTTGCCCTATTTCACACTTGGACTCCTTGGCATACAGCTGATGGGCTCTAAGCAAGTCAAGGACTAGTTGGAGGTGTTGTAGGTGGAGTGTCTCATTTGGGCTATAAATGAGTATGTCATTAAAGCATACTAGGATTACTTTTTTGAGATAGGGTTTAAAGATGGTGTTCATGAGAGATTGGAAGGTGGCAGGAGCATTGGTAAGCCCAAAGGGCATGACCAAGAACTCATAGTGTCTGGAGTGTGTTTTAAAAGTTGTTTTGTGAACTTCAGTGTCTCTCAACCTGATCTGGTAGTATCCAGACTTCAAATTTGGCTTAGTAAAGTCAGTTGCCCCATGCAATTCATCCATTAGGTCCTCAACTAAGGGTATGGGGTATTTGTCCTTGACTGTCACCTTGTTCAACTCTCTGTAGTCAATGCAAAACCTCCAAGTCCCATCTTTTTTCTTGACCAGCAGCACTGGAGAAGCAAAGGACCGGTGTTGGGTCTAATAATAGAATTTGCCAACATTTCATCCACTTATCTTTCTATTTCATTCTTTGACAGTGAGAGTACCTTATGTTGACAGGTTGAGTGTTGGTTTTGAGGGGTATGGAGTGGTCATGTGATCTCTTGGGTGAGATACTAAACACATCCTCACACTGAGATAGTAGTTGCTAGATTGATTTGGGAATAGGTTTTTGGGAAGGACAAGTGGTAGGAGCTGGTGAGTGATGTACTGAAACAAGAAATAACTTAGAGGTGAATCCTCTCCACCCATACTACACCAATTTAGACACAGATTTGGCAGACAATATTTTGAGAGAAACCTGCTTCGTGAGCCCCTGTAACACAAAGGGATGCCCCTCTTTAAGTATGGTCATGGCAAGCTTATCAAAGTCAAGGGTTACGGGATTTTAGCCCTTCATCCAATCCACCCCTAAGATGACATCATAGACCGTTAGATCAAATATCCTTAAATGGAAATTGAAATTGCTCCCTTGCATATTCCAGGAACAACCCAAACACTTATCCTAAACTGGAATTCTTCTTCCATCTGCCACAGTAACAGTGGCGGGAAACTTTTGTAATTGGCAACCTCAACTCTTTAACCAGTTTGGAGTCCATAAAATTATGGGTATTTCCACTATCTATGAGTAACATAATGGTTTTACCTTGTATCTACCTTCTAATTTTGATGGTGTTGTCACTCAAGCCTCCATCTACAGCATTTAGGGAGAGTTGGATCTGCCCTGGAGGTTCTTCCTCTCCATCCGCATGGTGTTCTTCAATCTCTTGCCATTCTTCCACATCTTTTGCTCCTCCTGTTCTTGAACTTGTATGGCCAGTAACTTCTTTTCACTACATCTATGCTCTGGAAAATACTTGTCACCACACTTATAACAACTTCCAGGGTTCCTTTGTGTATTGGGTGGTTGGGTTTGGCCTTGGGAATTTATGTTTGGGGTAGGATTGGTGATTTTTGGGCTGTATGGGTCGTGTGGTGTCTGGGAGTTGCTGTAGAATCTGTTTTGAGTGAAGGGTTTAGGGTATAATTTTGATCTGGTTGCTTCAAGATGTCTCTCTTGGAGCTTAGCTTGGGTAATAGCAGTGTGCAAGTCCCTGGGACCAAACATTCTTACTAAATTCTTAATCTCTTCCTTCAATCCCCCTATGAAGCTATTGATGTAGTAGGAATCAATATGTTGAGGGTTAAACTTCTCCATTTTCAACTTAAGAACTTCAAATCTCTCTTGGTAAGCTTCCACATATGTGGTTTGCTTTAATTTATGAAGTCCCTCTACTATATCTAACTCCTCTCCATCTCGGAACCTGAATTATAACTAGATCTACCTTGCTATCACTCTGAATATCATAAATCTGGAAATACCTTCTATATTTGCTGATCCAGGAGCCAGCATCCCCTCCTTCAAAAGAAGGTAACTCACATTTGGGGAGGAGCTTAGTGAAATAAGGTCTCCCTAATCCCCCTAGTTCTGCCCCTTCCCTATCTACTGGTTTGGGTAACAAGCCTCTTTCTCTTTCAGGGATTGGAGTAGGGTTTTGGGTTTCTTTTCCCCTAGCACTATTGCTAGTAGGTGATAAATGGTGAATAGGAGAGGCATAAGTTGGTGGATTACCTTGAATGAGCTGGGACTGGAAGGCTACAGACCTCTGGTTTTCAAGCCGGAGCTCTTCATACTGGTTCTGGTACCTCCTTTGGTCGGCTTTCAACTTGAACTGCTCCTGCTACATCTCCTGTAGTTGAGCCGCCAGAGATTCAAACATGGCTCCTTGTTCTTCCAGCTTAGCACTCAGGGTACGTAGGTATTCTTCCATGGTTCTTGTGGATTCCTCTATCCCTCCTTTGGCCTTCTTTGCTACAGTGTTCTTGCTCATCGTCTCAGTGAATCGTGACGGCTCTAATACCAGTTGTTAGGATTAAATCGTAATAATAGTTTGAGGAAGTAATTCTGAGAATTAATTCCAGAACTTACAGATAAGAGAGAATAGAAAAAGGAAGAAGAAAAGAAAAAAGAGTAAGACAAAACAAAGATTTGGGGAGAGAAAAGAGAGAAAGGAGAGAGGAGAATATTCAGTAATGATTGATAATGATTGTGGTCCCAAAAGGGATGGTACAAACTTATAGAAAATAGGAATAACAGCTGTACTACAGCTGTATTACCTTATTTCCTTCCAGAATAACAGAATTCTGGTGCTAACTAAGGCAGATTTCTTAACTAACTTTAGCAGAATAAACTACCCTTTTAATTGACATTTTTACTCCTCCTAGTATACTTAACAAGTGATATGAAGATAGAAGAGAATGATGAATATAAGAATCCAATTAAGAGATCATTAAGCAGGGAGACGATACCTCAGCCATTTTCTCATAAAATCCATGAATTTTGTGAACAAAATTAGAGAGGAATGCTCAAAGATAAGAATGCAACATCGGCACATTCTCCCAAGAGGAAATACCAAATCAGCACCAAGAATTACACAAAACCCAGCCTTATTATATATAATGATGATAGTGATTGGCTTCTAAGATATAATGGAGGTTACATGTAGTGTTACTGTTTGCAGAAAGAAACTAAGAGGAGTTATGGTCGTAAGTACTGATTAAGCAATGATTTCCAATCCCATCACATTAGTTACTTGTATCATGGTGAGGAAAAGCTTGTTGAAAGTGAGAGGATGAGCAACGAGCAGGAAAGTAAGTGATAAATTAAACTACTATAAATTTGAAGATTTGGCGCTAATCAAGCACATTGTTGACTGCCTGTATCTGCATAAGGAGCCATTCACTGCCTGTAGCCCTGGCTGATGGAATTTGTGGATCTTTTTGTACTTTGGAAAATGGTGTATTTTTTCTTAACATGAACTGAATTTGGGGAGAAAAAAAGCTTCTGGTCAATTTGTAATGATGCATGATAAATCAGGAGAAATGAGTAACGGAAAGAGGACTATTTGGGTTTGAAAAGATGGAAGCAGACCTAAACTAGGATTCCACAATCCTTTCCTAGGAAACAATTATTGTTAAAACTGTTAAATTCTGGAATGTCCAAATTAAGCATTAGTATATTGTTTTCACTTGAACCTATTATATAATTCATGTCATGATGATTGTATGCTGTCAAAATTTATATTACCACATTAGGCAGTGTTAAGTGGATACTTCCTTTTGAACCTGATACTTTCTCATATTCCCTTCCCATTACTAAAACTTTTCCTCAGTGAGCTGCAGAGACTTCATAAGCAGTTTGTTAGCGATGGATTGTTGACAGATACTGAATTTTGGGCAGCAAGGAAGGTTTGTTTTCTTGAAAGCATATGAATAATTACATTGGTTTTACAACAATTTCATTGTTGTCTTACGACTTGCAGTTTCTCCTACTGACCTGCACATTTCTTTTTCTGCAATGAGAAGCTATCCACATTGTAGAAGTTTCTATGGTTGCAGAAAATAAATAAGTTTTAAAAAAGCATGTGATCACAATTTTTCCTACTTTATTGGGATCTCAGAAGTTACTCAATGGGGAGTTTAGCAAAAAGTCAAAGCAACGGGTGGGTCTTAAAAGTGTTATGCTTTCAGACTCCAAGCCACTCATTGATGGGCAGGTATAGTATAGTTTCATTGGTTGTCTTTGCTAGTCCTTCATGATTTAATGAGCAAATTGTGTGTGTATGTGTGTAACAACCATGCAACTTGACTTTTGGAATCATGTCGATATGAACACACCCACACCCACACCCACAGAGAAATCATGTGACTTGACTTTTGGAATCACTTTAATTAGAATGTGATTACTGGGTAATCTTTGAGGAACATGTCATTGTGTTTTGTAAACAGCCTAATACTGTATGATTTCTAGGTAACTAACTTTACTGTGGATGTATCCGTAGAAGCTCGTAATAGATTTCAATAATGTAACTCGTAGCAACTAGGCTATTATGATAAGCACATGGTATACCACATCATTTTTGATGAATATAGGATTCCAATGCGGGTGAAAGTACAGGTAATTAAGAATTCCTGTGCAAACAAAATGGAAGATTCTGATATTCCTACTAAATAGTATATCTTTACTTGCATTTAACTCAAAATTTCCCAAGTTTTTATAGTAAACTCATATATGTAGACTTGGTCACAAGGGATTAACTGGTTTTGACTTTATTCTTATTAGTTAGAATTAGTTTACCTTGCTTTCTTACTTAATATTTTGATATATTTTCAATTTCTCAATTTATTTCTCTCATATTAATGCTATTATGTAAGAACAATATCCTTGTTGCATAAAATATTCAGACATTTAATGGATGTCTATTGAAATAAATACACATGTTAATAGAATGGCTGTTAGATACAAAAATGCTAGGGCATAAAATTGAAATTCAAATGTATTTTCGTGCACTTTTCTTATAGATCTTTCACTCCAAGCTTTATAATTGCTATTTCATTGTACTTCCAGACTAACAAGGTTACGTTTAACTTGACAACGGAGATTGTGCGCGAGGTATGTTTCGTCTCAGCTCTACTCTATTGCCTCTTTAGACTTAAAACTTTTCAGTTTCTAGATAATAGTTATGTGAAACAAAAAGTGATTTGTTTTAAATATTGGTAACCAGTGCATACTATTGGTTAAGTTTCTGAATTTTTCATGTATTTTGTACCATTTTTCATTTGCAAGTATTGGCTCTTTGTTATATTGGCGTTGCTATCTTGACTTGGTGTTAGTTTTCTGGATGCTTTGATTCAATTGCTTATTTTTTTTTATCTGGTCTATTTTGTTTCTATTTTTTTTCCCTTCTTTTGGTGTGAACTACCCGTTTTAAGTATTGGTAACCAGTACATACTATTGGTTAAGTTTCTGAAATTTTCATGTGTTTTGTACCATTTTTCATTTGCAAGTATTGGCTCTTTGTTATATATTGGCATTGCTATCTTGGCTTGGTGTTAGCTTTCTGGATGCTTTGATTCATTTGCTTATTTTTTATTTTGTCTATTTTGTTTCTATTTTTTCCCTTCTTTTGGTGTAAACTACCTGTTTTCATGCTTCTCTGTACTTGAGTCACTCTGGGTTCACCTTTATTAAGGCAGCAGTTTATATTTGTTTTAACTGTTTGGGACAAGACTCATCGATATTTAGACACCTATTTTCCTCATGTCATTGTTTATGTCTGCCGTTGTTGTGTTTTTGAGTATTTTACTTTGTTCCTATACAATATAACATGATAATATAGTGCACCAAATTGCTGCATGCATTTACTTTTTCATTTATGATTATATTTTCTTCTTAGATTTTTGCAGAGAAACCGGCAGTTCACCGAGCATACTTAAAGTTAGTTCCTAATAAGGTAATGAGAACAAAGGACTTCTCAATTCTTTTGTTCAGTTTGCAAGTGAATGACATCTGTTGTGCTTGAGTATTTTCAAATTATTATCAGCTGAAGTGTTGATTCACATTTTATTCTTTGTGAACCCCTTGAGTATATTTTGTTTTCTCTTTTTGAACTCCAGATGATTGACAGGGACTTCTGGACCAAATACTTTAGAGCTGAATACCTCCAGCATTCAAAAAATATTAATGCTGCAGCAGCGGAAGCTGCGGAAGATGAGGAACTTGCTCTTTTTCTGAAACCTGATGATATTTTGGCCGGTGAAACTCGGCGGAAGGTATTCTTATGGGTATTTCTCTTAGATATCTTATTGCTGAATTCTTGCTCTATGTTCTTGAGTTGCATTGATTTTCGTTGGACAATTTTTGAGCGTGCTCATATAGTAATTTTCCGTGTTTCAGATCAGATGTGTTGATCCAACTCTAGACATGGAAGCTGATTGGGGAGATGATTATACACATTTGCCTGTGAGTTGAATTTTGTCAATGCTTTGTTTTGAGTTGTAAATAATATACTTAATTATTTATGATTTTCTTATACTAGATTCAAAAGGTTTGGTTGTATATCTTGCCTGCAACTCATAGCATATCTATTGAAGATTTTTGAAAATAAAAATTTTATTAATTCTCTCATCTTCATAAACCTAAAAAAATACAAGCTAGTTATATAAAAAAAAAAAATAATAACAAAAAGAGTTCTAACTCTATTCTAATATGGAAAGATAAAAGCTAACTAGAAAATAAATTCTAATTAGGAATAGAATTCTAATCTAACTAGAAAATATAAATTTTAACTAAAAAAATCAAACTAGAAAATCCAATACTTTCCCTTAATTTGGTGCATGGATATTACACATGTCCAATTTGCAAATTGCAGCTTATTAAATGATCTTGTACCTCATACTTTACCATTGCCAATCGTCTTTTCTATTTGCAAGTTCTGACTTCAAAAAGTTGTTAGTGGCATTGGAAGAAGAGGTAAGTTTAGATAGTAAACGCTTGAGATGTTGGATTTCATCTGAAGAAAAAGGTTAAATAGATGTTGTCTCCTTTGATGTCTCCACTATCTCTGGCACATTTATTTGAAACCTTAAGGAATTGTCTCGTTTTCCTCCATTACCTTTAGGATGACCATGCAATTTCCAACAAGTTTCTTTCATGTGTCGTGACTTCCCACTAGGGGTGTGCAACGGTCAGTTCGATTCAATAATCGAATCGAAATAATTGAAAATCGAATTTTTAAGAATTTGATTAACTGAACCGAAATATTTAAATAACCGAATCAAAATTTTCAGTCGGTCCGGTTCGTTTAATCTAAAAATAAAAAAATTAAATTTATTTAATAAAATAAAAAATTGTACCTAAAAATTATATAAAATTACAAATTATAATATACTAAAATAAAAACATCCAAATAACATCCAAAACATACAAAATACAAGTCCAAAATTAAAGATATAATTTCAAAATACATAATAAATAATATTACAAAAACTGTTAAATAAATGTATTCATTCCATCGAAGTCCAGTCCAATCGTCAAAATCACAAATTATCACCGAAAAAAATATTTTAATAATTGATAAATTTAATTATATAATTTGTAACTTCAAATAAAATAATTTATATATACAAAATAATTATCCAATGAATGATTAATACTATTCAATGCCGTCCCATTTCCACCAAAACCAACAACCAGCAACTCTGAATATTAAAACAAATTAGTTAGCCATTCAAAACTCATAAAAATAAAATAAAAATACCATTTTAATTTTCAAATATAAAATGTTTAACTTACCATTTTCATGTCGTTCAACTTCCTCTAAATCTTATTCATTCTTCAATTCAATACCGTTCCGAAGCCAAATTTGTGCACAAATCAAACCTTTCACTACTGCAGGAGTTAAAGAGCTCTTAAATGAATCTAGAACCCTCACTCCAGTGCTGAATGCAGACTCCGAAGCTATTGTAGAAACCGGAACAGTCAAAACGTCTCTAGCCATGTGTGCAAGAACAGGGAATCTCTCAGAATTCACCCTCCATCTCAAAATATCAAAATCTTCTTGATCTTTTTGTAATGCCTCATCTAAATAAACATCTAACTCGGTCTTTCTCATCCCAATAAAGCCTTTATTTTCCTTGTCTTTTAAATTCTTCCCTAAAGATACTTTTCAACCTCCTTTTTGTTCCTACACTAAAGTCACTAAACTCAACATTGCTTGAAGGGCTCCCATTTGATTGTGAAAACGAAGATCGACTACTTTCAGATTGAACCATATGCTTATATTCATTAAACAATTCAAAAAGTTCATCCCTTACTCCTTTGAACAACTTCTTCCCGTTATCAAGTCCATGAATTTTACAAAAAGCAAATTTCATTGCCTCAAATTTCTCTCGAGGATCAAATATATGTACAATATAAATAAGTTTATTTATTTTTTCATGATCACCCCAATATTTATCAAACTTTTGCTTCATCCTTAAGCCTATTGATCTAATTTCTAAATCATCACTTTTAATCCACTTCAAAATTAATCTCAGTAGATTACTAATTTCAGTCCAAAAAGTATTAAATGTTACATAGGATGATCATGAAATGCCCACGGTAGCATCATAAAAATATTATAACATACTACTCAATCTCCTCACAGTGGCCCAATCTACAAAAGAAATCCTATCACTATTGGGTGCTTCAACTTCAAGCTTAAAATATGGATCTAATATTTCAAATTTCTTAAATGCTTTCTCATATTTTTCAGCAACATTTAACATTTTATACGTTGAATTTCATCTAGTAGGAACATCTAATTTCAAATAATTTTGACATTGAATAGTACTATCTTTAGCACATTTTTTGAATTTTTTTATCCTAGCAGAAAAATTTCACATATTTCACAGCATTTCTAATCCATTTAGTTGAACACCTAATCTCTTTTAAGCTATCTTGAACAATTAAGTTCATAATGTGAGCAATATATCTAATGTGTATATACTTGCCTTGTGTTACACAAGTTTCCCAATTAATAAGTTTTTTTTTTAAATATTACAAGTTACTTTATTGGCACTATGATTGTCAACTGTTACTGTAAATACCTTTTCAATCCTCAACTCAAGTAAACAATTAACTAACACTTTACCGAGTGAATCACCAGTATGACTTGAGATTTACAGTTTAGCAAGTCCAATTGTCCTCCTCGTAACCAAATCCTGAAAAACACTGAGTAGGATAAAAAGTTACTTTACAGTTTAGATCTTTGGTAATTTGATGGATGGATATGAGATTGGAGGATAATTTTGGGACATGCAACACATTATTTAGGGACAGAATTTGATAGATTTACTGTTCCTTGGCCTGCAACAGTTATAGGAGATCCATCCGCTACAGTAATTTTTCTGTTTCCAGGATATGGATTGTATGTTCTAAATTTGATTGGGTTGTGAGTCATGTGGTCTGTAGCTCTTGAGTAAATGACCCAAGAGCCTAGAGAAGACATACTTGAGGCATTTAAAGCATAAGAATTAAGGTACTTACCTGATTGAGCCAATGAACACGTACTAGAGGACTTTTCAAGGAAATTTACGAGATTTCTTAGCTTTTCGATTTCATCTTTCTTGAATTCTCCTATACCAGCCTGGATGGATTTTTCTTGGGTTTGGTCTTCTCCATCAATTAAGTGGGCTTTTCCTCCTTTGAATCCTCCTTTATGGCTAAGGACTTGTTCCTTCCCATGGAGTTTGAAGCAATCCTCTCACGTATGGTGTGGTTTTTTGCAATATGTGCACCAAATTGTGTCTTTATTTGACTAAGTACGCCCATTACCTATCCTTACTTCCTTATTGGTTGACTTTGTAGAAATCATTGTTGACCCTTCTAATGTTTTAGGCTGAACATGACTTATCACCTATTCTCTTCAGCTCGGATCAATGATATTGTCTCATTCAGAGATGATAATCTTTCATGCCCCAATATCTAGACTCTGACCTGATAATATTCCATGTTCAGACCTGCAGGTCATAAACTCTATTCTTTTCGATAAAGTTTTTCAAGGTAGCTGCATCTTCACTTCACAGCATCTCAACACATGGAAATTGATCCATTTCTTGCCATAGGTTTTGCAGAAGATTGGCATATTGAGTAACAGAAAGGTTGCCTTTTTAGTGGCTGAGATCTTTGTTTGATCTCATAGATTAGGGCAGCATCTTCTGCCTTTGAATAGGGCTGTTGAATAGTAATCCATATATCTTTAGCTGTTGGTAGGAACATGCATGTATTACTTATTTCAGGTAACATGGAGCTCCATAGCCATGACATGACCAAAGAATCTTCATCTCGGGCAGCTAATTTTGGATTACTATTTTTCGTTCCAGTTCCAAGCAAGTAGCTGATTTTGCCATTTCCTTTGAGAAATGTTTGGACAAATTGTGACCACTTCAAATAATTTTTTCCTTTGAGCCTATAGGCTGCCTGGGTATTCTACAAATTTCCTTTGTGTGGGATATTTGAGGTCTCTTCTGATTTGATATTGGAGTTTATTTTTGATGTTTCAATTTCAGACATGTTGAAGGTTTGAAAAAAAAATTTGGCAATGAAGGCCTGGTGAAAAATTCAGCAATGAAGGCTGAAAATTGCACTTGGTAATAAGGACTTGAAAAGAAGAAAATACTCAGCAATAAAGGCTGACAAGAAGAGGTCCCAATAGCAAAAACTTTGATACCATGAATTTCTAAATCTGAATTCTTATTTTTGCATTTAGGAATACAGGTATTTATACATATTTCAAGTTACAAATTCAAACAAAAATTGTCAAATAATTCTGCCAACTAACTCAAGAAATAGGAAAAATCTTCTCCTAAATTGTGTTACTAACAGTTGTCAACAGCTATAATGGTCAACACAGAATTTACTGCTGTACAGAAAAAAAAATGTTCTAGATTTTCAACAAAAATAACCAGAACCAACAAGAGACACACATTCAAAAGCCAAGAGTCCAACACATAGGCAATACTGCAAGAATTAAAACATTGAAACCAACATACGAAGAAGTAGCCACTTAATTTGTGCAGCTCAAAAATCATTTTATCTAAGTTAAAAAAATTAATCAAGGGTTTCCCATGGTTTCATTTAACAGATCAATATTCAATAAGCATAAGTGGAACATCTAATTTCTTTGTTATTAAGAAATGGGAAACATGGCTAAATAGACAAAGAGAAATGAAGTAAACAGATGAATGAAATACATATCTTCAGACTTTAGTCACAAAGAGAGTGAATAGATGAATAATCGTATGTGTGCGACTTGTTGAAGATCGATCAGTGGCTGGCGAACTGCTGCTCTGACGATCGAAAGGAGGGGGAGAGGCAGCGGCGGTGATGTGCAGAGAAAATGGGTTAGGACAAAAATGAAAAATGAAAGGCTTGCTTATCTGCTGAAGAAACACGCATAGGCAAAACATCAAAACGCCGTAGTTTAACTAAAAGTACGGTTGGTTCGGCTTTTATGCGATTTTTATCTTCAAAAATCGAACTGAACCGAAATAACCGAATACTTTTAAAATTTCAAACCGAAATCGAACAAAAAAATTGAACCAAATTAAAAAAATCGGCCGGTTTGGTTCAGTTTTTGGGTTTTAACCAAAGTTTACTCACTCCTACTTCCCACAATAATCACAATGTAGATTATTTTTATCAGAATTAGTAACCTTCAATTGTTTTTGATAAATTTTGCAGTTAATCCAAATTTCTCAATTGGTGTTGTATAGAGTATAGCACTTCTTCTGATTTTCTCTTGTTGAACATAAGAATGTGCTTCTTCAAGTGAGGGAAAAGGAGTTATACCAAGCATTTGAACTCTTATTTGATCAATTTCATGGTTCAATCCAACCAAAAAATCACACTTTCTAATTTCAACCACTTTTTGGAACTGAACCGCATCTTTAGTAAAGCCTGTTTTGAAATCTTTATAATAATCCAAATTCTTGCCATAAGACACCTAATTTTGCGAAATAATTTGAAACTAACATTTCAATTTAGTGCCGTGAATTTTGTTTTAAATTTCAAAGATTTGAGCATCATTTTCCATGCGTGAATATGTGATTTTGGTTGTGTTCCTTATTTTTTCTGCAGTATCAAGCAATAAATGTCGTCTAGAAATTTGAGATTGCATAGAGTTGATAAACCATTTTATAACTAACGAGTTTTTTGAATCCCACAGGTTATATGTGGAGTCAAAAGTAGCTGGTTGTTTTTTTTATCCCTATTAATATAACCTTGCAACCTTCTGGCTTTAATAAATAATAAATAGGCTTTAGACCATGCTAGATATGTACCGCTACGATCCAGTTTTACATAACTTATTTGCAAATAGGAGCTATCATTAATTGGATTATTTTTTTCTATTGCCTTAGTGTCTTCTATAGAAGCAGAAGAAAGTGTTAGGACAATAAAATAGAAGAAAATTAGAACCTAATAAGGAAATCCAAAATCAAGATGATAGATTAGGGCAAAAAAAGCCTTTGACAAGGTCGGAAAATGCCAGTAAGAAGATCTGGAAAAGAATTGAGATCTGGTGGATTGGATGATCTGAAGGTGGCACACCCTTTGCAATAGTGGTATAATTTACCTCCTACTCAAAATAGTAAAGCCCCAATTTTGGTGTTCTAAGATTTTTATACTACACCAAAAAACAATAAGGGATTTTTAACTAAATTTTGATATTATAGGGTTTTCAAACTAAACCAAAAATTTGAAATTTATATGATGTAACAAGAAGGAAAACTTCACTTCTTGATACTTTTCTAAAAATGGATATTTTACCTATTGTTTAGAAGGAAAAAACTCAACTTCTATGAAAAGCAAGTCTCCGATACTATGAAAATTTTTGAAAACAAAAATTTTATTAATTCTCTCATCTTCACAAAGCTAAAAAAATACAAGCTGTTTAAAAAAAAAAAATCTTAAAACTATTATGATAAGGAAAGATAAAATCTAGCTAGAAAATAAATTCTAATTAGGAATAGAATTCTAATTTAATTAGGAAATATAAATTTTAACTAAGAAAATCAAATTAGGAAATCCAATGTCTATGTATTCATGTCTTAATATAAAAAGGGTTCGGGTGCAGTTGATTTTGTTACTGGGGACAGGCAATGGTGAACTGATGGACTTGCAAAGAAGTTTTTGACATAAAGGAAATCGATGTAGGATATTTCTATAAGAGGTTTAGTAAGATCATCTGTGCTATACTGTGCCCCTAAAAATTTTTGAACTTGTGAATTGAATGTATATGGCAATTTTTGATTAGCAGAATCCTCAACTTGAGTCCAAGGTAAAGTTGGCATGAGAACTTTATTTTCTTCTCCTTTTCCTTTTTTTAATTTTCTTTTTCATTTTTTTTCCTTAAAATAATGATAGAAAATAAATTTAATAAAATTTGAGAACCACTTATTTGCATTGAGGGTAGGACTAACATAAAGCATTACCCAATTAGTATAACATTATGCATTTTAGACCTCAAGGGCTGCTACCGGTGGTTGTTTCATAATGAAGGTACAGTGCTGTGAAATTCTTATTTTATTTTACCATAACTTCAGTCTCGACATTTAAATTATGACCATACATTAGTTTCTGAAATTTTAATATCTCATCGTGTCTAGTATTGGAGTTATTATATTGTAGGACCCTTTATGCCTTCTAATTTATTGTGTGTTTTGTATTTTTTTTGTACTTTTTTGATTGTTGATTGTTTTATCTTTTATTTATTTATTTATTATAACAAAATACACACAAGGTAGGAGAATTTTTTTCTCTATATTGCTATCATTAATGATACATTTATATATATAAGTATAGAAGAGTTTATCTAAGATGACCTATCTGAATTAGGAAAGTTGCATCTATTCCTAAGATCACGCTACCTTTTTACGTTCTGTATTTACATTTTGTAACGCTCCCCCTCAAACTGGAGCATAAATATTTATCATGCCCAACTTGTTAAACAAATAGTCAATTCGAGAGCCATTCAAGGCCTTTGTGAGCAAATCACTTAACTGTTCTTATATCTTCATATATCCTGTTGAGATGATATTATTTTAAATTTTTTCACGAATAAAGTGACAATTTTAATATACTTGGTCTGTTTATGATACATTGAATTGGAGGCAATATGAAGAGTAGCTTGATTCTTACATCAAAGTTTTGCTGAAGATGAGAGATTTATATCAATTGCATCAAACAAATGACGAATTCACAAAATCTCACATGCGGACTGTGTTATAGCTCTGTATTCAAATTGTACACTAGATCTGGATACTACAATTTGTTTCTTGCTCTTCCAGAATACTAAATTTCCTGCAACAAAAATACAATAGCTTGTTGATCTCCTATTAATTTTAGAACCTGCCCAATCAATATCTGTAAAACCCTCAATGTGAGTGCCCATAATCATTGTACAATATATCTAGTCCAGGAGCACCTTTCAAATAAAATAAGATCTGCTCTAAAGCTTCCCAATGCTTGATCGCATAAGCATCCATAAATTGACTAAAAACACTCGCTACAAATGCAATATCTGGATGAATTATTGTGAGATAATTTAGTTTTTCAACTAACCTTCAGTATCTCTCTAGATCATCAAAATAATCACTATCATTATTTGTAAGTTGTACACTGGGAACCATAGGAGTATTGCATGGTTTAATTCCTAATTTTTTAGTTTCTGCAAGTGAAGAACATATTTTCTTTGGGATTGAAGAATTTCCTTTTTGCTTCTAATCCTTGCACTCCTAATAAATATTTCAACTGGTTCAAATCTTTAGTATAAAATCTATAATGCATGAAAAAGTGAAGAGATACCTGCAGAATCACTTCCTGTAATCACAATATCAACATAAACTACAAGAAGAACAATGCCAGCTTTCGATTGTCTGTTAATAACTAAGTGATCACGCTGACTCTTTTTTAGCCCAAATTTTTGAATAATCTCATTGAATTTGGCAAATCAAGCACGAGAATTGCTTCAAACAATTTGGGATTTCATCGTATGATAAACTTTTTCATACTTTCCCTGAGCAACAAAATCAGGTGATTGCTCCATATAGACTTCTTTCTGAAGGTCACAATTAAGAAAAACATATTTGATGTGCAGCTGATATAAGAGCCAATGATGGGAAGCTGTCAAAGATATGAAAAGCCGAATAGAACTCAATCTGGCGACCGGACAGAGTATCGGAATAATCCACCCCATATGTTTGAGCATATCCTTTAGCAACAAGTCGAGCTTTCGGCCGAGCCACAGAATCATTCGGATTAATTTTGACTGAAAAGATCCTTTTGCAACCCACATTCTTCTTCCCTACTAGTAAATTTGCCAACTCCTAAAAGTTATTTGTATCCAAGGTATTCATCTCTTCAATCATAGCATTATGCCATCCAGGGTGACTTAAGGCTTCCTTAACTGTCGTAAGGATAGATATAAAATCTAAAAATACAATTAAAGATTATGTCGAGGGAGACAGATGATTATAAGAAACAAAATTAGCAATGTAATAAGTGGATTTACAATTGCTTGTACCTTTATGAAGAGCAATGGGAAGATTCGAATCAACAGGAGCAAGATCAAATGACAAAGGTGTTGGTGTAGGACATGTATCATTTGTGTCTTTTCTCCTAGAGTAAACCTGAATAATTTGTGGTCTTGCTGTTATTGAAGGATCACCGATTGCTATCTACTCAATACCAGAAGATGCAGTAGATACATCATTAGACTCTTGAGAAGATATCACCGTATAAATGAGCCACTCATTCTCCTCCCTCTGACTTGTAAGAGTAGGTGGAGATGAAAAGAAAGATTTATCTACGGAGAATACCACATGAACTGAAATTAGATATCGCTGCAGATCAGGGAAATAACATCGATATCCCTTTTGAAGACACAAGTATCCCGAGAAAGCACCCTTCAATGTTTTAGAATCAAGTTTGGTAATATGGGGACGGATATCTCAAACATAACAAGTACTGCCAAATATCCGTGGTTCCACTGAAAATAGTATTTTATTGGGAAACAAAACATTATAAGTTACATCACCATTCAACACTATAGAAGGCATCCAATTAATTAGAAATTGTAGAAATAACATCAACCCAAAAATATCTAGGAAAATTCATCTGAAATAATAAAGCTCTAATTGTTTCAAGTAAATGCCTGTTTTTTCTCTCAACAACTACATTTTGAGAAGAGGTATTAATACAAAATGACTGGTGAAGAATATCCTATTGAGATATATACCGTTGAAAAGAATCTGACATATATTTCTTAACATTATCACTTTGAAATATATTCACAGAGACATTAAATTGGGTTTTAACCTTAGTACAAAAAGAAGAAAAATGGAAAAATATTTCAGAATGATTCTTCATAAAATAAATCCAAGGCATACGAAAAAAATCATCCACAAAAGTAACAAAATATATATACCCAGTTTTGACATAACAGGACAAGGATTCCAAACATCCGAATGAACAAGTTGAAAAGCAAACTCAACTCGTTTATTAATTCGAGAACCTGATGAGCTACGATGATATTTTGTAAAATGACAAGACTCACAATCTAAAGAAGACACCGTGAAACTGCGGACATAATTTCTTTAAAACAGGCAGAGAGGGGTGCCCCAACAGACAATGTGCTTTAAAAAGAGAAACTACATTGGAACAAGCAGCAGATCATCGTATCCAAGAATCCAGGAAATATAGACCTCCAGAAACATGTCCTTTACCAAAAATTTGCTTCGTCATAAGATCCTGAAAACGACAGTGATCAGGGAAAAATGAGATACAAAATTTGAGTTTTGTGGTAAGTTTACTCATAGATATCAAATTAAAGGTTAAGTAAATTTAGAATAGAAGATAGAGTAATAAAAGAAGTCAGTTTAATAGTTCCAAATCCCACAATATTGTATGATGTCCCATCATCTATAGTAACAAGTAAAAGAGCTTTATGATATAAAAAATTAGAGAAAGTATTAGAATTACCTATCATGTAATTTGTGGCTCCTGATTCAATGATCCAATTGTTGTTAGAGGAGATAAGACGCGTTACCTGCCTCAGTAGTGACTGAAGTCGAGGATCCCATTAACATTTTCAAATACTTAGCATATTCTTTGATAGAAATAGTAACATTATGCTGAGATAATGAACTGGAAGTAGGAACATTAGCAATTTGTGCCATCTGATTGTGATTCTGCAATTTCTTATAGTAGCGCTTCGTATGATTTGGTTCTTTGCAACAGTAGCAGACAATGTCAGTATTTCGATTGTCATTAAATCTATTCCCCCCTGATAGATTCTTTTTTCCATTATCACTTTCACTTTCTTTGACAACAAAAGCAATATTTAGCTGACTATAGAAAGTATTATCTACACGCAATAACCTACGAAACACATCTTCAAGAGTGGAAATTTCAGAAACAAAGAGAATTTGAGATTTGGTTGCCTCAAATTCAGGTGGCAAACCAGCCAGAAAACTCATTACTGCCATTTTTTTCTCTCTGAACCTTTTGCTTTATAATATTTGCACTAAAAGGTAGAAGCATGTTCAATTCTTCATAAATTTTTATAAACTTCATGAAATAAGTGGTGAGTGATTTTGTCTCCTCAACACGATAAAAGGCTTTACAGATATTATAAATACGAGATTCATTCCTTTTCCCAGAATATAAAAAGGCCAAATAATCTATTAGTTCTTTTACACGTTCACAATGAGAAATTAAGCCAAGCGTATTTCTTTCAATTGAGTTTCTAATCTATAAAAGTAATCGTGAATCAGTTCTCATCCAGACTTGCTTTTAAGTTTTATCAGTAGGAGCGTCATCAGCTAAGTGATTGTCTTTATCCATACTACAAAGATAAATCCTAATAGTTCTATTCCAATCAAGGTAATTAGACCCATCTAATTTTTCTTATGTAATCTTAGATAAAGAAATAATCTCACTAACAATTTCCCTAACAATTTCTTTACTATCGGCCATAATATCCAGACAGAATAAAAGCAATCAATCAAGGCAGAAGCCTATACTCAGCCAAAAATAATGCCCAAACCTCTAATAAGGAACTAACAAAAGAAAGAATAGAGAACAAAAAAGGAGCAGAACCTCGTTGGAAACAAAATACTAGCAGAAGAGGGAACCAAGCCAAAAAACAAAGATATTATGTCCCATCAGCTATAGTAATAGGTAAATGAGCTTTATGAGACCAAAAAATAAAGAAAGTGCCAGGATTATCTGTCATGTGATTCGAGGCACCAGAATCAATGATCCAATTGTTGCTAGAGGAGATAAGACATGTGTTACCTGCCTTTGCAGTGATCGAAGTCGAGAATCCCTTTAACATTTCCTGGTACTTAGCATACTGTTTAGCTGAAATAGTAACATTATGCTCAAATGATGAACCCGAAAGTAGAAACATTAGCAATTTGCGCCATTTGATTGCAATTCTGCAATTTCTTACAGTAGCGCTTTGTATTACATGGTTCTTTGCAATAGTAGCAGATAATGTCAGTATTTCGATTGTCATTAGATCTATTTCCCTCCCTCGATAGATTCTTCTTTCCATTATCACTTCCATTTTCTTTAACAATAAAAATACTATTTAGCTTACTAGAGCAAGCATTATCTGCGTGCAATAACCCGCTAAACACATCTTCAATAGTAGAAATTTCAGAATCAGAGAGAATTTGAGATTTGGCTGTCTCAAATTCAGGTGACAAACCAGCTAGAAAACTTATTACTGTTATTTTTTCTCTCTGAACCTGTTGCTCTCTAATATTCGCACTAAAAGGTAGAAGTATGTTCAATTGTTCATAAATTTTCTTAAACTCCATAAAATAAATGGCAAGTGATTTTGTCTCCTTCTTAGCACGATAAAAGGTTTTATAGATATTATAAATATGAGACTCATTCCTTTTCCTAGAATATAAAAAGGCTAAATAATCCATCAACTCTTTTATACGTTTGCAATGAGAAGTTAAGCCAAGCATATTTTTTTCAATTGTGTTTAATCTGTAAAAGTAACCATAAATCATTTTTCATCCAGATCTGCTTTTGAGTTTTATCAGTAGGAGGGTCATCAGTTAAGTGATTGTTATTTTCCATATTACGAATATAAATCCTAATAGTTCTGATGCAATCAAGGTAATTAGATTCATATAATTTTACTTCTGAAGCCTTAGACAAAGAAATAATCTTACTAACAATTTTCCTAACAATTTCTTTACTGTTGGCCATAATATCCACACAGAATAAAAGAAATCAATTAAGGCAGAAGTGTATACTCAGCAAAAAATAAATGCCCAAACCTCCAATATGGAACTAACAAAAGAAAGAACAGAGAATAGAAAAGGAGCAGAATCTCGTTGGAAACAAAATACTAGCAGAAGAGGGAACAAAGCCAACAAAAGAGACACCAGGATCTGATAGGAAATGACTAGGCGATGTCGGAGACAGAATCGGAGCTTCAACTGCCTCTGCACATGCCTCCACACATCGGAGCATGAGAAATTGCCAGAAACTTCTCACGCGACAGGAATCTGACCACCGTACGCCGAGAAAAGGCCAATCGGGACCTTGTGTACCTCCCTCCTCCGGCAGTGAGACAACAGTCACTGGAAAATGTAATTGTAAGAGGAACAGAACTAGATCTCAAAATCGAGAACCCAGAAATGGAAAACCCAGAACCCAAAAGAGCCTAAACTTTGATGTCATGTAACAAAACACACACAAGATGAGAGAATTATTTTCTCTATATTACTATTATGAACGATACATCTATATATATAAATATAGAAGAGTTTATCGATGATAACCTATCTGAATAAGGAAAATTGGATCTATTCCTAAGATCACGCTACCTATTTACATTTTGTAACATTTATTTTTTAACTTGGGTAGCCAAAGTGCCTGAATTTGAAATAATAGGGATTTTCATCATATTTTTTGATGGGCAGGTAAAATGGGTATACATAGGGTTGGTTATAAGTAGTTCCTACTTGAATAACCTGATAACGTTCCATTTGAATTGAATTTTGAAGAACTTGATTTCAGAATATACAAGGGAAAGCAACTAATGCACAGTGTTTTACATATGAATTTTTTTTTTTTAATCTAGTTACAGATCTATAGTTAATGAGGATAAGAGTTAACATTACTATTATCTTTTTAATAATTAGTTTTATTATTTACCTGCCTGTTGTTTTCCTTCATGTAATTATGAGCATAATTTAAATTTGTGGAGGTAAATGTTAAGATGTGGATGAATTTTGCTGAATATTACCAGCTTGAGCAGAGAGTCTCTTCTACTATCTTGATGCTATGTCGAGATTTCTTAAGTTTGTAAATTCCACCTTTATAAATTTCGTAGAAATACTAAAGCCTTTTATTTAATATTTATTTGATGGTTTGTGTCAGCATTCTTTTTGTTTTATCTATAGTTTGATTTTCTAAATTTGTCAGGTTCATCAATTTTTTGCATTTTAATTTTTATTTTATGTTGAAAATTCAGAATCATGGGATTGTTCGTGATGGCAGCAAGGAAATGACTGAATCACAGAATGAGCCATATAGAAGGACTTTGTTGCAGGAACTTAACCGACATGCTGCTGTTGTTCTTGAAGGAACATCTATAGGCAAGGCTTTTGTGAATTTGTTTTTCTAATTCATTTATATAAGGAAACAAGTTGTCAATTTCTTGTTGAAATATGCTTTTTCCAGTATACTTATATATATATATATATATATATATATATATATATATATATATATATATATATTAAATTTTACAGATGAAGAGCAGTTGAAAGACACACAAAGTGTAGCAGAGGCGCTTGCTCATTCAAAACAAGGTTAGCTTGCTGTTTTCCCTTTTTGTTTTCAGTTCAACTTGTTGCACAAAAAGACCCTACGTTTTACCTGTTATTAGGACACAAAGTGGTTAACCAAGAAGCTGCTGGGGATGCGAGTCAGGAGAAACTGAAAAGAATTTCAGAAATGATGGAAATTGAGGATCTTCGAGGATCAAATAGTCTTCCTTTAGCACCACTTTCCATAAAGGTTTAACTTTGTCATCATCATGTAATTTTAATAGAATGAATTTCTTAAAACAATAATGTTGTGCTTCTGAACCTAGGATCCACGAGACTATTTTGATTCTCAACAAGCTAGTGCACTAAGAACTTCGAGAGATACATCTGTTGGAACAGAAACTATGAGATGCAGCTTACACACCCAGGAAGCTTATGGTTCTTTGAGAGACTCAATTTCTAACATTAAAGCTTCAGGGTTAAGTGATTCTGTAGTTAAGCCTGAAATTGCTATGAAGGTAATGCAATATTAGCTATCTACGATCTGTTTCCCAAATTGAACAGGAAAATGCCAATTTATTGTTCTTAATGCCAGTTTACTTTGGGCTACTTTCTGATATAGGTTCTTTCTGTATTGACACACAATATCTCAAGTACGAAATATCATATTGGAAAGAATCCTAGAGAGAGTGTTTTGGACAGCTTGCCTAACCCAATAAGGGAGGAATTGCTACATGTGAGTGGCATTAATTTCTTACATTGTTTCCCCCTTAATTCTGCTCAGAAAATAAAGAACTTTTTAAAGGGTCCTGTCCTATATTATGTACCTCACATCAAAAAAATAGTCTCTGTAGGTTCTATAAGAAATGTTTTCTATTGCTAGATACGGGCTTAGTTGCTTCTGAAACTTATGTTGATAAGGAAAACTTGTCTCCAGCATTGGATGTCTATTGAGGAGTTGTTGAGACACTACTGGTCTTCATATCCAATCACAACAGCTTATCTTTATGCCAAGGTAAAACATCTCTATTTTTTTTCTCCTTTACTGTCAGTTGCCGGACATGGAAACTTAGCTGTTTAAATTCTGGAAATGTAACTTAGAGTCAACATACCTTGAAGTTGCACGATATAGAATATACAAAGTAAGATCTTGATTGTGGCCTGCTCATTGATGTGGCTTTTGAGTATCCTTTATTTTTTGTGCACTTAGTGACTCTTGATTTTTGACTGAAACCCTAACTTAAAGGAAATGGAAGAAGCTTTCATGTGTCTGAAGATTATTAGAGCTTACATTCATAAAAGGGTCAAAATTACGTAGCATTGAAGGGCAAATCTTATCTTAACACTGAGGACTGTGAAGTGCTGTGTTATATAAATTATTTTACTTTACCTTAGGTGGGGGGATTTGGAATCTGGTCAATTTGAGTTTAATACTGAATTCATTTACTGTGATTAATTGGCTTAATCAATCTTGGTATGGTTCATTTATAAAAGAAAAATCTTATCTGAGTATGGATATAAGATGCCGGTGTAATTTCAAATTCAAATTCATCGCAAAAGAGCTATTAACCACATTGATGAATCTAATCTTTGTGCATATAAATGTTTGAACAGTGGGCCAACTCTAATCGAAATAGTTTAAACTGAAAATCGTGCTCAGATTCCTTGAAAACTGATCATCTAAACATGGTGTTTACATGCTCTACCCTTTTTGAGCGCCATTTTAGGATTCCATTTTCCTCACTCTCACTTGGCATTTGCAGGTTAGTAGACTAAAGGATGCAATGTCAAAAATTGATTCACAGTTGCAGGTATTTTGACTCTGGTTTGCCTGCCTTCAACTCTTTAGATCTATCGTTCCTAGCAACTTATTTCTGCTTTGGCCATCCATTGGATTGCTTTTCTGAAAGAAGCAATGTTTATAGTTTCCGTAGAAAATTGAATACAGTTCTTGAATTCTAATTTAATTTCTCAATATGATTAATGTTGCGAATAATTTGAGATGGTTTCAAATGTTCTATACATTGACCCAAAATTTGACAGTAGTATGGTTTCAAATGTTCTATACATTGACCCAAAATTTGACAGTAGTAAAGTCTGTGTTGGCATTGTGCGCATGCCAGCAGCTGCTGGGGTTGTTGATGTTGAATTTTTTCTGTGCTCGATTTGATGGCACAATAACATCTGTTGACTAGAATGTTTATCATTATTTTTTCTTTTTTCTGTTCCTTTTTTTTTATATGCCAGAAAATGAAGGAATCCGTGCAGTCAGATATCCGAAATCAGCTTTCACTCCTTATTCGTCCGATGCAACAGGTAATCAGTTATGCTTTGATGGTATTACTGTTGTTGGGTCACTGTCCAATTAGGCTGCTGGTTCATATAATCAGGACAAAAATAATTTGTGTTCCTGAATTAATATCATAAAGCAATAATTGTATAACGGTTCTGGCACTCTTGTGAAGATTGGACCTGGCAGTACATAGGAGCAGCTTAGCTTTTCTCAGAGCTCTATTCATACCATATATTCTGTTGCGATGATAAGCGAGTTTAAATTTTGGCCAAATAGATAAAATGACACTCCAACTTGATAGCGATTTTCATTTGGACACTTTTAAGTAACAATCTATCAAGCACTTGTATTTTTCAATTTTAAGATGAATGAGCCCTTTTTACAGCAATCTCAAAAATACGAGAGCGCGTGCAGCACACTTGATATTAGTTCCAATAGAGTTTAGACATCTGTCCATTTTCTTCTCTCTGTATCTCTCTCTCTCTAACATCAGAACCTCTTCGCTATCAAGAAAAACCTATTCTTCCTCTTTCTTTTCACTATAATTCATCATCAGTATTTCTATATTAAGCTCCCACCGATTTCATGAATCATTGAATGATATCAATTGGGTTTGATTCAAATTGAGGGGGAAAAAACAAAATTTCTTGTGTTGCGATATCTGTTACAGATTGTATAGCTGTAAAATAGCTTAATTTTAGATATTTATTCTTTCCTATTTTAGCTCTAATATACTTGTATAAATACTTGTAGTATTTTCCAATAGAATTAAGTGAATAAACTCTCACTTTCACATGGTATCAAAACCTAGTCGAGCTTCTGGATTTCTTTGGTGAGGGTTACTGTAATTTCTTTGATTGTGGTTACTGTTCCTCGGGTCAGTAATGTTCCGACTTTGGGTCACTATTCGGTGACCATTTGTCTGCCTCACCGCCACCACTGGGAGGTTTGCCTCCATCAGTCCTGCCGTTCCACCTTTTTCCAGTGACCATTGGAGCTGCTAGTGGACCTCACATGCCGCTCAAAGCTCACTGCTCTTCCTTGTGTCGGCGAGTGAGTGTGCGTGGCTTGTCTATTGGACCTCTGACTTCATCTCTGACGTCGCCTGGTCATTTCCGATCAGAATCCGGTGTCTTCGTGGGGTGATTTTCTCTGCTGATTGGTGTTTGATTCTCCTGGTGCTCTGCGTTATAGGTTCTGTTCTCTGTCCAATATTTTTTTCGGACGATTAGTTGTGAAGGTTGGCTATTTGTTGAGAGGGTCGGATATTTATTTAGGTTGGGATTCCAATGTCTCTTGCATCTCTATTGTTTGTTGCCTTGATTCTTGGTTATTTTGCAATTAGTTTGAATGGCTGAGAATAATGATAAGAAAACTGTTACTGAATTTATGTTGGGTTCGTCCAAAATTACTGATCGAAAGTTAACTGGAAGTATTAATTATGCACAATGAAAAAGAACTATTCACAGATTTGTGACTGGTGTAGATTTGGAAGATCACTTAACTAGTAAGCCACCACCTAAGGGTAATGCTAATGCTAGAAAGAAATGGTTAATGGAGGATTATAAGTTTAATTAAATTCAGAATACTTTATATCATGTTGTTGATGTTGTGAATCATTGTGATAGTGTCAAAGCATTGTGGGAATATCTGGAATTTTTATATGCTTGCAAACAAGATTTGTTTCATGTTCATGACCTTTTGTTAAATATTTATCGACCAGAACAAAAAGGTCGCTCTCTATTTCAATATTATACTGAAGTGAAACAAGTATTTAAAGAAAAGCGAGCTATGTTTCCTATTATTGCTAATATAAAGCAAATGCAAGAACAAGAGGAGCAAATTGTGGTACAATGTTTTTTAGCAGGGTTGGGTTCTAAATATGATGTGGCACGCACACAATTGTTAACTAGTGAGTCACTTCATTTTTTTTATTGAAGTTTATGCTTGTTTACTTCGAGTTTGTAAAGATGGTGATTTGCCTTTTGGTATGTTGCCCAATAATACAATGGCATTGGTTAGTAATGTTTTGAATGATAATCGTGGAGACAAAAGTGAAAATAGTAGTGGTTTTGTTGTTGGGAATGGTGGTAACTCTTGTACATGTCATTATTGTGGAGTTGAGAGACACAAAAAAAAATTGCTGGAAATTGCATGGGAAACACTCTAAAAACTCAGGTTAAATGCATAATAAAAAGTTTGCCAATGTAGCTACTCAGGATGGCATCCTGTCACCTTCTGTTACCATTTCAGCGGATGAGTATGGTTGTTTAACTGCAACTTATGATTCATAGCAGTTATCTTCTGTGATATTAGCTTTGGCTAATACAGGTAACTTCATTGCTTGTTTTTCCATCTTATCTCGTAGGGTTATTGTTGGTTAATGTATTTTGTTAGGTTGTAATTAAGGGTAGAATAGTATTTTTTCTTTTACTACTTGTATACCTATAAATATACCTTGTATCATTATTTTAGTGTAATTCGAGATAATAGAAAATCTTGAGTTCTCAAAATCTTCATGGTATCAGAGCCACTGCCGTTTCGAAGGTCGAGTTAACTCCCTTCCGCAGTCGGTTAGTTTTCGATAACTCCTATTTTTCCGGCGAGTCTAGAAGGTCGTGTTCCAGACCTCCTATTTCGACACTGCCCCCATAGGAAGGTAGATCGGGTGAAGATCGGCCGGTGTCCCAGTATCCGGCGCCGTCAGAAGCTGCGCGTGAGCTCATGCGCCGATCAAAGGATTCGGCTCCTTCCCCACGCGCCGGCGCGTGTGGCGCGTGACACCACCTCCGGCCACCTTTTGCTGCCGTTTTTTCTGCCGACCATCTCACCGCCCTTTTCCGCCTCCAACCCATTGATCTCCGGTGACTTCCGACCACCTCGATTTCTGGGTCACGCGTGAACAGGTTCTGTTTTCCTGGGTTAACTTTTTCCTGCTGGTTTTTTATCCTTTTTTTTTTGCTTTTTCGTTATGTCAAATATTAAGGATGATCATAAGGAGGTTGAGAGACATCATTCCATGAATGACAGTCCTTATTATCAAATTAGCCCAGTTAAACTTGAGGGGAGCAGTACTTATTTAGCTTGATCTAGATCGTGTTTATTGTCGATCAAGGCTAGAAGGTTGCAGGCTTATATCGATGGAAGTAAAAAACCACCATCTGTCACCGATCCTAATTTTAATCAATGGGACTCAGATAATTCACTGGTTATGTCTTGGCTCCTAAATTCAATGCATCCTAAGATCTCTAGACAGTATTTATTGCTTGACACTGCAGAGAAGATATGGAAAGCTGCAAAAACCACCTACTCTCGAATGGAAAATGATGCTCGTATCTTTGAACTCAGGAACAAAGTTCATGGTACAAAACAAGGTGAGCTTACTGTTTCAGATTATTTCTCTGAATTGGGTAGTTTATGGCAGGAACTGGATTATTATCAGGACTTTCAAGCAAAATGTGTTGATGATGCGGTGCTGATTCAAAAGATGATTGAAAAGGAGAGGGTTTATGATTTTTTGGCTGGTTTAAATCCTGAATTTGATCAAGTGCGAGTTCAAGTTATTGGCATAACTCCTTTCCCTTCACTTGAGGAGGCACATTCTTTAATTCAGCAGGAAGAAACCAGGAGAGGGGCTATGCTTTATACTGCACCTATTGACAAGTCGGGTTTGACTGCCCATACCTCTCTTGAGCAACCAAAAGGGATTCTTTTTGATAAAGATCATTTGCTCTGTGATTACTGTGGTAAGCCAAGGCACACTAAAGAGACTTGCTGGAAGTTGCATGGGAGACCTAGTAGGGGCCGTGGGGGAAAACGAGTTAATCCAACAAGGGCTCGAGCACGTGTTAGAAACAGTGGAATCATCTAAGGCGTCGACTTCAGTTGAGAGTCTCTCCTCTGATGAAATTTTGCATTTCAGGCATCTCCTGTCTCAGCTTACTCTTTCCTCCAGTGCTACCTCTAATTTGGTCAAGTCAGGTACTACTTTCTCTCATCATAACTCATGGATTATTGATTCTGGTGCGAATAGACATATGACAGGCACTTCAAAAGGCTTTCTTAACTACTCTCCTTGTTTAAAAAGGGATAGTGTCAGGGTGGCTGATGGGTCATTAACCCCTATTTCTAGGATAGGTTCTGTTGTTTGTACTCCTAATATTAAATTGTCTTCTGTTCTTCATGTTCCTTAATTTTCTGTCAATCTTTTATCTATCAGTGCTATCACTAAAACTCTTAACTGTAAGGTTGAATTTTTTCCTGATTTTTGTATTCTTCAAGATCTTCAAACAGGGAAGAGGATTGGCAGTGGTAGAGAGCATGATGGCTTATATATGCTGGAAGACAGTCAAGAGTTGGCTCTTTTTGGGGAGTATCAGGATGTCAACCAGGAGATCATTCAGTGGCATAGGCGATTAGGACACCCGTCATTTTTTGTTTTAGAAAAACTATATCCTAGTTTATTTGTTAGAACTCGGTTTGATTCTTTATCTTGTGATGCTTGTGAGTATGCTAAACATACTAAAAACTCGTATCCTTTGAGTGATAATAAAGCCAGTGAGCCATTTATGATTGTTCATTCTGATGTTTGGGGACCTACACAATCTGTCTCTTTGTCTGGAAATCGATGGTTTGTTACTTTCATTGATTGTTGCACTAGAATGACTTGGGTGTATTTGATTAAAGCAAAGAGTGATGTTTTCTCCTGTTTTCAATTTTTTCATAAAATGGTTGCCACTCAATTTGATGCTAAAATAAAAGTTTTGCGGTCTGATAATGGAGCAGAATATATGGATAGTAGGTTGGGTACTTATTTGGAGTCTCATGGGATTATTCACCAAACTAGTTGTCCTTATACTAGTGCTCAAAATGGTGTAGCTGAAAGAAAAAATAGGCATTTGTTAGAAGTTGCTAGATCTCTTATGTTTACCATGCATGTTCCAAAGTCATATTGGGGGGATGCTGTATTAGCGGCTGCCTATCTTATTAATCGAATGCCTCTCAAAGCTCTTAACTTTAGAACTCCTGTAGAAGTCTTAACCGAAAAAACTGGCTATACTGTTCCACCAAAGATTTTTGGATGTGTTTGCTTTGTTCATACTAGGAATGTTGGGAAATTAGATTCGAGAGCACTGAGATGTGTGTTCGTTGGATATTCTCCAACTCAAAAGGGATATAAGTGTTATCATCCTCCATCTAGAAAATTTTATGTGAGTATGGATGTTACATTTCGGGAGTCTGAACCTTATTTTGATAGTATCCAATCACCTCTTCAGTGGGAGAATAGTGAAGAAGTGGTGATGGATGTACCTGTGCTACCTCAGGATCTAGTTCAAAGGAAAAACGAAGGGATTGTTATTCAGGAGCAGAATGTTGATGTTCAGGGGGAGGAGAATGTTGTTGGTGTTGGCGGTCGTTTAGATAGACCTGACTTGTTGAGATACTCGAGGAAGAATAGGTCTGAAGAAGCCATCATGCATTCTACACTGCCAGAATCCTCGGGTGAGTCACTTCTTGATTCTGATTTATCTCTTGATTCTGATTTAAATTTGCCCATTGCTCAAAGGAAAGGAGTCAGGTCGTGTACAAAACATTCCATCTCTAACTTCGTCTCTTATGATTTTTTGTCTCCTTCCTATAGAGCCTTTGCCTTGTCTCTTTTCTCTATGTCTATTCCACAGGATTGGAGAGAAGCTATCAAGGATCCAAAGTAGAGAGAAGCTATGGTTGAAGAAATCAAAGCCCTCTCTAAAAATGAAACCTGGGAACTAGTTGCATCTTCAGACAAAAAGGTAGTTGGTTGTAAGTGGGTGTTCACAATAAAACACAAAGCTGATGGTTCAATTGAAAGATTTAAAGCTATATTAGTGGCAAAGGGATTCACCCAGACATATGGAGTTGACTATCAGGAGACATTTGCACCAGTTGCTAAAATGAATACCATTGGAATCTTGCTATCTTGTGCAGCTAACTTGGATTGGGATTTGCTGCAATTTGATGTGAAGAATGCGTTTCTTCATGGGGACCTGGAAGAAGAGGTTTATATGGAGATTCCTTCTGGTTTTGATGATGAGAGAACACAAGGTGTGCAGACTGAAGAAAGCCTTGTATGGGTTGAAACAATCTCCGAGAGCTTGGTTTGACAGATTCAGCAAAATTATGATATCCTTTGGTTATCAGCAAAGTAATGCTGATCATACCCTCTTTATGAGGCACTCCAAGAGTAAGATCACTCTTCTCATTGTTTATGTTGATGACACAGTGATGACAGGGGATGATAAAGAAGAAATGGTTCGACTGAAGAAGCTCTTAACTCAGGAGTTTGAAATCAAGGATCTTGGAAAGCTATAATATTTCTTGGGAATTGAAGTTGCCAGATCAACCAAAGGGATCTTCATTTCTCAAAGAAAATATGTTCTGGATCTTTTGGATGAAACTGGTATGTTGGGATGCAAACCAGCAAATACACCCATTGAAAGTAACCATAAGTTACAAACAGGGACTAAAGGTTCAGTTGATAAGGGCAGATATCAGAGATTGGTCGGTAGACTTATCTATCTATCCCACACTAAATCAGATATTGCTTATGCAGTTAGCTTGGTGAGTCAGTTTATGCATGATCCAAGAGAATCTCATCAACAGACTGTTTTTTGCATTTTGAGGTATTTAAAATCAGCTCCAGGAAGAGGTATTCTTTTTTCAAAAAATGGTCATCTAAGAATTGAAGTTTTCACAGATGCAGATTGAGCTGGATCTTTAGATAATAGAAGATCAACCTCTGGTTATTGTACATTTGTGGGAGGTAACTTAGTCACTTGGAGAAGCAAGAAACAGAGTGTAGTTGCAAGATCAAGTGTAGAAGCAGAATATAGAGCTATGGCTCAAAGTGTTTGTGAGTTGTTATGGTTGCAGAAGTTATTAGCAGAGTTGAATTTGGCTAAATGGGACCGACTATTTTTGTATTGTGACAACAAAGCTGCAATCGGTATTGCTCATAATCCAGTTCAACATGACAGAACAAAACATATTGAAATTGATCGGCATTTCATCAAAGAAAAATTATCTGATGGTGTTTTAAGCTTATTTCATGTAACGTCGGACAGACAATTAGCTGATGTTTTTACAAAAGGACTCGGTAGTCGAGCTTTCCACGCCATAGTTTGCAAGTTGGGCATGTGTAATATCTTTGCACCAACTTGAGGGGGAGTGTTGGTTAATGTATTTTGTTAGATATTAGGTTGTAATTAAGTGTAGAATAGTAATTTTTCTTTTACTACTTGTATACCTATAAATATACTCTTGTATCATTTTAGGGTAATTTTTGAGATAATAGAAACTCTTGAGTTCTCAAAATCTTCAGTGTGTATATATACATGTTCTTTGTAAAGGATTGAAATAAAAAGAAAAAAGAATACCATGTTTTACGTTATTTAGTATATGTTGATATTACATTTTTTGAGCATACACATTTCTTTGGTTACCTTGTGTCCTCTCCTTCGCACTCTAGCGATTCAAGGGATGATTGTCTTATTTATAATGTTAGTGAACAGGTTTCTCCTCTCTCTCGACCTGTTATTAGTTAAGTTTATTCTCGACGTATGCACTATCCTATTGAAAAACCTCCTGCTTCGTCTTCAGATCCTCCATCCTAACCAGATGCTAGCCTGGTCCTTTCTATTGCTTTTCGCAAAGGTAAATGAACATGTACTTGCCCTGTTTCTTCTTTTGTGTCTTACCATGTTTTATCTCTTTCCTCCAAGTCTTTTATAGTTTCTTTAGACTCTATTGCTATTCCCACGTCCCTTGCTAAAGCATTAGCTCATGATAGTTGGCAAGCTGCAATGAAAGAAGAGATGATGACCTTAGAGCATAATCATACTTGGGATCTTATGCCTTTGCCCTCCCAAAAAAAGGCCATTGGTTGTAAGTGGCTGTTTACTGTTAAAATGAATCCTGATGATTCTGTTGCTCGATTGGTTGCTAAAAGATATGCATAGACATATGGTGTAGATTATTCAGAGACCTTTTCTCCAGTTGCAGAACTTTCTTATGTTTGATTGTTTATCTCCTTAGTTGCAAATTGCAGTTGGACACTACATCAACTTGATGTGAAGAATGCATTTTTGCATGGGGATTTGAGTGAAGTTTATATGAAGCAACCATTTGGTTTTGTTGCTCCAGGGGAGTCGGGGAAAGTATGCAAATTAAAAAAATCTTTGTATGGTTTAAAGCAATCTTCTCGTGTTTGGTTTGGGAGATTTAGTATAGTTGTGATTGAGTTTGGCTTATAGAGAAGTATATATGATACTCAGTGTTCTTTGCATTTAGTTCTGGGTGCATTTTGTTAGTTGTGTATGTGAATGATATAATGATAACTGGAATTGATGAAGTTGGGATCATAAGGTTGAAAGAATTCCTTATGACTCACTTTCAAACCAAAGATTTAGCACCATTGAAATTTTTTTTAGGGATTGAAGTTTCTCTCGCAGTCATAAGGGGATTTATCTATCTCAAAGAAAATATTACTTGGATTTATTAGATGATACTAGTTTTATTAAGGCAAAAGCATGTGATGCGCTTATGATATCAAATATGAAGTTGAAAACTGAAAATGGAGACTTGTTTAAGAATCCTGAAAAGTATAGTAAGATTGTGGGAAAATTAAACTTACTATCACTCGTCCAGATATTGTTTTTCTAGTAAGTGTTAGTCAGTTTGTCATCTTCTAGAACCTCACATTGGGATGCTGCTGTACATGTTTTGAGATATCTAAAAGGTGCATCAGGATGTGGCATCTTATATCGAAATCATGGTCATCGCACTATGGAAGGTTTCATAGATGTAGATTATGCAGGATATCTTTCAAGCAGATGTTCTACCATCGGTTATTGTGTTTTTGTTGGAAGTAATCTTGTTTATTAGAAGAGTAAGAAATAGAGTGTTGCAGAATCCGAATATAGAGTTATGACACAGACTATCTGTGAACTTATATGGCTACGTCATTTGCTTGGGAAGATTGGATTTGTTCAATCTAAGCCAATAAACTTATAGTGTGACAACCAAGCAGCTATTCATATTGCAAATAATTATGTGTTTTATGAAAGAATCGAACATATAGAAGTTCACTATTATTTTACTTGAGAAAATCTAAAAGATGGATCAATCTCAGCTCCACATGTCAGAATAGGGAGCCAATTAGCTGATGTATTCACTAAAATATTTCCTAAGAATTGGATTGATTACATTTGTAATAAGCTGGGCATGATCAATATTTATGCTCCAGTTTGATGGAAAGTGTTACGATATATGTTACAGATTGTATAGTTGTAAAATAACTTAATTTTAGGAATTTATTATTTCCTATTTTAGCTTCAGTATACTTGTATAAATACCTATATATTTTCTAATAGAATTAAGTAAATAAACTCACTTTCACAGCTTGCAAATGATATTAACATAAACAATTGAAAAATAAAGTTAAAGCTTGGTTCTAGCTAGCAAGTCAATCAGTGTTGCTCTTGTATTAAAACAGTGACGTTTGTTCTAGATTCTGACTTCCAGATTGCAAATTATGTGCCTTGGATAGTTACCAATTTGTGGGTTTTGATGTTTGAGTGGTGGTTATGGATGCGGTGAAGGTGAATTACCCTATGGATGTGGCGATTCCGAAACTCATGGGATTGGAGGTGTTTGATAGAGATAGGGTTACGGCCATGGAAGTGGAGGGGAAGTCGTTTGGGTCCAATTGTGAGCTGGGTAGCTCCTTGCTCAGGCCTTCTTGATGCATTGATAAGTCACTCACCATTGCATCCAAAACAGCAATTCTCATCTCTTCAAACCCAGACCCACTAGCTTCAATTGAACCACAAACCTTGTATAGAAACCCTGTTAAATTTTGCTTTGCATAGCCTTTAAATACCAAATTTGTGTTGCCTGCAGCACTGATTGGAAGTGTAAAAATGCCAAAAGCTATGAGAAAGGGCAAGAAAACGGAGGAAATAGAGAAATCCCATTTAAGTGAAGAGGTTGGGGTAACTAGCGTGAAGACACAAGGAACGGACCAGATCTTGTTGTGCATTTTGGTCGCTTGCAGGGGTGCAGTAGGAAAGAGAGAAGAAATGACGGGTCTGGTTGGATGATGGCGGTGGTGGGAGGCAGCAATTCGGGTGAGGGGTTAGGAATTTAGCTACTGGAATTGAGCAAAGAGAAAAGAAATGGAGAGGGAGAGTAGTTTTGTGTATAAATTGGCCTTTCACGCTCTGATTTTAGGGTGAATTACACTCTTTGTGCCATGCCAGCAATAAAGGTTTAGTTAAAGTGTTTATTTGATCATTTACTGAATTCGACTGTTTAAATGAAAATTTCTGCCAAGTTGGAGTGTCATTTATGTATTTGGTCTTAATTTTTTGTACTACATCGCGATACCATAATGACTTGAAAAGCCATTTTAGTGTATTACACTCTA
Organism: Excoecaria agallocha; assembly: GCA_037975025.1. Lineage (NCBI taxonomy): Eukaryota > Viridiplantae > Streptophyta > Magnoliopsida > Malpighiales > Euphorbiaceae > Excoecaria > Excoecaria agallocha. The sequence continues at coordinate 71,512,071 of CM075809.1, read as the reverse complement.
AGCATGCTGCATTTTCATTGTTCATTTCAAGCCAATTATTTGGGAATGTGTTTCCCATTGGTGTGAAACCAAAGAAATGTAAGTTCCAAAGTGAATCCTTATTTTTTGGGTGAAAAATGTGAATTGAGTGTAAGTGGGTGGTGCAGGCTTTAGAAGCAGCCATGCAACATTATGATGCAGACTTGCAGAAGAGGTCAGCAAGGAGTGAAGAGAGACCAAATGGATATGTGTAGAGAAAAATTATATTTGATTGTGGTGCCACATTCTTCTATCTTTGTGGCAAATTTCAATTTACTTGTAAATCAAATCAATTTTGTCATCATCTTAAGGAATTTCACATTTAGATTTGATGCATATTATAATAAAGGAAACGGTGTTATAAGCTAAGCCATAATGGAGACTTCTAAGTGGAATTTTGTTTGCTTCGTATCATTCACGGTTGATGCTTTAATGGCGGGTTTTTGCATAAATGTCACGAAAAAATAATGAAAATACCGAAAATATCACTGATGCAATTTTTGTAATACCTATTTTTTAATTTTCTATTTCAAAAATACCCCTTTTCTACCCTTCATTCCATTTCTCTTATTGTAATCTTTCACTTGGGATATTTTTAAAATTATTGTTTTTTAAAAAATTGAAGTGTTATGAAAAGTCTTTAGAAAAAAGTGTTTTGGGTTAATACTTAATATTGCAGTGGACTCTTGCTGTAATATGTCAAGAGTGTGAGGATTAATCTGTAAAAAGTATTGTAATGTTTTTCTTTATTTTTTCTTTTTTATTTCTTTAACATGAAAATGCCTTTATGCCACTCGGACAGAAGGCACCATTTTGATGTTCACTTTCAATAATTTTAATTAAATTAATATTAAAATATTAAATTTTACAACTTGACGCCCCAGCAGATGTTGCAGTTTCAGAAAATATTTTACTATTTTTTATTTATTTTCTTCTTTATTTTTTATTTATTTTTATAAAGTATTTTTCTTAAGTAGAATTTTAATATTTCATTTAATATTTTTTATTATTTTTTGAAAAAAAGGAACTAAAGTAGATTTTTCATATTTAATATAATGCTTCTTTTTACTTTTTTTCTATTTTTTATTATTATTTTTTCTATTTTTAAAATATTATTTTTTTGAAATATTATTTATCTTTTTTAATATTTTACTATTTTTTTTATTTTCTTCTTTATTTTTTTAAAGTATTTTTCTTAAGTAGAATTTTCATATTTTATTTAATATTTTTTATTATTTTTTGAAAAAAAAGAAACTTTAGTAGATTTTTCGTATTTAATTTAATACTTCTTTTTTACTTTTTTTTTTTATTTTTTATTATTATTATTTTTAAACTTGAAAATGCCCTTGTGCCACTACGACAAAAGACACGATGTTCACTTTCAATAAGTTTAATTAAATTAATATCAAAGTATTAAATCTTAAACCTGACACCGCAACATATTGTTGCTGTTTCAAAAAGTATTTTACTATTTTTCTTTTTTTATTTTCTTCTTTATTTTTAAAGTATTTTTCATATTTCATTTAATTTTTTTACTGTTTTCTTTATTTTTTAAGAAATATGAGAATTTAAGTAGATTTTTCATATTTAATTTAATACTTATTTTTTACTATTTTTAATTTTTTCATTATTTTTTAATATGAAAATGCCTTTAAGCCATTAGGAGAGAAGGCACCATTTGATGTTCACTTCCAATTATTTTACTTAAATTAATATTAGGACATTAAATCTTACAGTCTAATAACGCATTTAGAATCTAAAATCGCAACAGTTTGCTGTGATTTCAAATGCAGCAGACTGAAATCGGTCTTTGTTCACCACATGTCCGATTTCACATAAATCTATTGCGGTATTTATCAGAACACCTTACAACTCTAAATATTTGTCTGCAGACACCTAAATTCTAATTTTTCTTAAAAAAACATTAGTTTCAATTTCTTGGTTTTTTTTTTTTCCATTGAATTAAGAATTTATGACGGCAAATACTTTTAAAAAGAATAATTTGATCTTAAGCGAACATAACCTAGTCACTCATGCATATATTCATATGACATCAATTGCTTGTTTTTATTAATTAGAATTTTAATAAATTCAATCAAATTTAAAATTTTTTACATTAAAAAAATCAATAACTTCCTCAAAAAAAAAAAAAAAAACTCGAAATCATTGTTGGCATTGCATCCTTGCAAAGACATTTTTTTGAAAAAATCGATGGTAGGACTTTTTTTTTTTGAAATATTGTAAAAATAAATTCCACAAATCGATGGTGGCGAAAGAAAATTGGATTTCTATTAGTTAGGATTAGGACGTACGTATCTTAAATAAAGTTGTTATTAGATAAATTGCAACATATAATTTTCTTTCAATTGAATATTTGATGTTTTCAGTCATTATTATGCTGTGACTGTATTATTGAAGCTTTATAGGTTTCTTTTTTTTTTCGTTGAAAGCTAATTTCCTACCATTTATTTGATACAATGTTTGTATGAAAAATTAATATTTGTCCATTTTGTACCTAGATTTGACACTTATTTAAGCTATGTATTGGGATATAATATTATACACTATCTGTAACGTCCCTGGATCCGCCGCTTGCCGATATTGTCCTCTTTGAGGTCCCATGTCCCACACGTCTGCTTTTGAGAGCGGCTGGGCTACCACTAACCCCTCAAGGTTTTGCTTTTCTCAACGAAAAAGGTCTCGATAAGGGAGAGGTATCCATAGGCTTATAAAGCCCACTTCGTTCTCCTCTCCAACTGATGTGGAATCTCACAATCCACACCCCTTAGGGTCCAGCGTCCTCGCTGGCACACCGATCCGGTACCGGCTCTGGTACCAAAAGTAACGTCCCCCGGATCCGCCGCTTGCCAATATTGTCCTCTTTGGGGTCCCATGTCCCACACGTCTGCTTTTGAGAGCATGCCGGGCTACCACTAACCCCTCAAGATTTTGTTTTTCTCAACGAAAAATGCCTCGATAAGGAAGAGGTATCCATAGGCTTATAAAGCTCATTTCGTTCTCCTCTCCAACCGATACGGGATCTCACATTATCAATTTCAATTGAAATCATTTTTTGTTATTAATATAAATTGTTTATAAATATAAAGTTTGCCTTTATCTAACACATATTGAGGGTATCCAATGTATACCTTACAGATTTTACTTCAAATCACTTTTTCTTATTAATATAATTATAATCACTTTTTCTTATTAATATACCCCTGTGCATATTACATGAATTTTACTTCAATTTATGTATTCTTATTAAATATTATTTTGTTAAACATATACCGATTCATTACTCATTTACATGCAAAAGTTGATGTCCTTTGTTTGAAAACAACAATGAATATCATAGCAATATTAATCTAACATAAAAGTGGGTGAAATGTATGAAAAATAGACTAAAATAGATTAATAATTATTTAAAAAAAGAAAAAGAAAAATGAATGAAAACATAGATCAAAATAAAAGTGGGTGAAAAATAGGTTCAAAATTGGAAAGAAAAGGTTAAAAAAGAAAATCATGTAAAAAAACAGAGTGAAAATGGTTGTTGTAGGATTTGATACTGCACACATAAGCATTGAGTTAACGGGCTAACCAATTCATCAAATTTAAATATTATTTTTAATCTTCACGTATAATTTTAATTAAGAAATATTGTTGTGAATAGACATGTACAAAAAAAATTGAAAATATGAATTGATTTGATTCTTTTGATTAACCGATTTGCTGGACTCGATTTTAATTTTTAATTTTTGAGTATCGGTTTACCGTTTATCCATGATTAACTAGTTAATATATATATATATATATATATATATATATATATATATATATATATATATATATATATATATATATATATATATATACTTTAAAAGCTTTTTTTTTTTTTATTTCTCTTTAAAAGCCTACATAAAAATATTTTTAAAATATATTTTTATTTTTATACCTTAATTTTTTATATTTTCTTATAAAATTTATATAATAATTTAAATTTATATTATGTTATTATTTCTAGTTATATAATAATATTTATATGTAGTAATCGATTAATTTTTATATATGTTATTTTTTATCATATATAATAATATTTACTAATTTTTTTATATTTTAAAGTTTATGTTTTAACATTTAAAATTATCGAAAATTTTATTTGACTTGTAATTAAACATGTTAATTTTTAATAAATATCAAATTCATTTTATATCACTAGGTAATATAAATTTTGGCTAGTAAATTATGTTTATTTTGTAAATTTTATTTTAAATTACTTTGTACATTTGAAATTTAATTGAAGTTTGTCATATTTTTTTATATAATTTTATATTATAAATTTTAATTGTTAACAAAAAAATGTTAATTAATTAAATTTAAAAAATCAATTAACTGACTGTAATAAATTAATTAATAATTAATAATTTTAAAAAATTAATATTAATAAATTGATTAATTTTTTTTAGTTACGAACCTGTTGACTGTTTCATTATTACCTTCAATCACGACAAAGAATTTCTCCACCTTGTGACAGTTAAGTTACTGTTGCTATTTACCGAGGCTTCTATTCAAAATTTATAGTTGTTTTCCTTCCAGCACCATGTCAGACTTTATGACTTAGTACAGTTCTGTATTTTTAATAAACTGTCACTAACCCTTCTTATGCGCTGCTAGGACTTGTATGATTTATCGTGATTATAATTTTAAAAGGAGACGTTTTTAAAATATGCAAATTTAAAAACATCAGTTCTAAAACATTTAATTTTGAAAGTAATTTTTTTTAAAGTGGCATTTCACGTAATTTTCTCATTATTATATAAATCAACATGTCAAACGATTTATTTTTTTATAGTCTCACGATAATATGATATAACAGTAAGAGTTAATTACAAATTTACAACAAAATTTTAACATATTTTTTAATTTAATTCTCAAATTAAAAAATTTTACAATTTTACATTCAACTTTTAGTTATGTTTCAAATTATGAACTTTATAAACAAAAAAAAAAAATCTAAAACTAACATAATATTTTATGGAATTCTTTGAATATTTTGAAATATATATATATTTGAATCAAAATTTTAAATTTCGGATCTAAAATATGAATAAAAAAATGATATCCATTTTATCATGCTTGGTTCAAGTCCAATGATCACAGACCTAGTTAGGCTCAAATTCAATTTCCACCTATCAAGCCATCAGTCACTTGTGTTAATATGTGTCAAGACAGTTTGATTGAACTTGATATCCGATTTATGCTCCGCTACTTCGACTGTCACATAACATGGGCAATATCTTGCAAGTCGTCACATCAAACGCTTAAACTTGCCAACTTTAAATACAGAAGATTCGATACTTAAGTACTCTAGTTTCAAAATATTAAACACCAATTCAACCATAACCAAAGATAAGATTTAGCATAAGAATTAAAAAATAACAACTCGTATTAAAATTAAGTTCAAACTCAAGTATTTACAATAAAGTATGAGGGTTCAAGTTTTTCTCAGCAAAAGAAAAGAAAACTACTTCCTGAACATGATTAAAACAAAAGAATAATAAATATAAAGAGATACAATACTCATGAGGCTTCAAACTTACTCTTGATGACTTCTCAGCACAATAGTATAAAGATTGAATCTTTTAGAGAATTGAAAACCAAAAAGAAAAGAAAAACTAGGCTAAAAACTATTGTACAATTAACTAAAGAAAACTAGGTTAAAACTAAGTAAAAATTCCTAACTCTAACTCTACTCTAGGTCTAACTAACTGCCATCTTATTGTGATGTTCTATCTTCCTTAAATAGCTTGAAAAGAAGTTTTGATGCCTTAAAACTTCCTATTTTAGAAAGAAATTTAGTTTTATCATAAAAAAGGAGTCTTCAACTCAACAAAGGTATAATAGAACTCAGGTGAGGCCTTATTGAGCTCGATTGAGGGCTTCTCGCCCTCAAGTGAGGGGTATACAACTCGGTTGAGGTGTTTCCAACTCAGGTGAGGTGATTTTAACTCAAAAGAGGGCTTTTAAGCTTGGATGAGGTGGTTTAAGCTCGAGTGAGTTGATTTAGCCTCTGGAGAGTTCTTTGGGAACTTGATTGAAGTGTTTTAGCACTCTCCTGAGTTCCTACTCTATGCACTCCAGATAATCACGCTTCTAAATTACCAAATTGGTCCTAAACTCTTTCTTTCTTCAATTAACTTCTCCTTTTCTTCAAATTAGCATTTAAAAACATCAAAACTTGCAATTAAATCTTCAAACACACTAATTAAATAATTAACCAAGAAAGTAACCAAATTAATACTAAATTAACAATTAAATCACCTAAAAACATACTAATAAGTAATAATATAGTTATAATTCACAACTATCAATGACCACATGTTCCTCGTTAAACTTTGTGAAATGATATGAGAGATATGTGTGATTCCTTTCTTGTAAATATAAACCAATTATGAACTCACAGCATGTGAATTCAATATATGTTTGAGATAGATGTATAATGATAATATTGCAATGCATTAGAAAATCCGAATAGTACCCACGTAGAGAATGACATGGCATAATGAGGATAATAGTTTATTAATGTTGTTATTATACGTCATGTTACATAGATTATAACAACAATAAGTCTATGAATAAATGCGGTGAATACTTAGAATAATAATGTATACATATATTTATATGTACAGAACTTGATACATGAGAATATATCTATTTGTATATGGATCTAGTTAATCAACTTAGAATATTATGATTATCGGTATGAATCTCCTATGAGTATATTTTGATTAAAACTTATGTGGAAGTTAGGTAATTCACACCCTAAATATTAAAGTGAATTATTTGAAATAGGGAAGTCAACTTGTAATAAATGATTTCTGGAGCTATATGAATAGTGTAAGACAATCATGAAATTTGATAAGTAAGAAATTAATAAATAACAAGAGTTTGGATATAATATTTGAAGTGATTATTCAATGTTATATAATTCCATGAACATAACACCTATTGTTTAATATAGTAACCATATTTGTTTAAATTTCATGTTTTAAGTGTATATGTTTGTTTTTGCCGGCTCCCTTATGAGGTCGCCTACATGTTGTTTCCCCACTAAGCATTATAGCTTAGCACGGATGTTTATTCTTGTAGGTTGTCGAGCCATGATATCTTTCCAAGGATATTTTTTGTAGCGGGACGACCAACACCAGTCATAGAAGAATTTATTTATGAAGCTTTTATTTTGGGATTTATGGTTTTATAAGTTCTTTCATACTAAGAGTCATGTACAGTGTAGATGTTTTTATTGATAATGGAAAATTGTAAATATAAAGAGATGTTATTGTAAGTTCATCTTGATATAGTATTTGATGCATTTAATGCCACTATTTACTTGAGTTTGTATTGGAAGTAAAGAGTTACGGTTATGTTGGTTGCTTTAAAAGAAACTTAAAGATTAATTCATTAAGTGCAGATTTACTATATGGTTAATGTTTGATTATAGAATTAGGGCTGGTCATAGGTGGGGTTGAAGGCGACGATGCGAGTTTGGCTAATCTGAGCCACGATTAGAGGTAGCTCAATGTCGTCGATTTTCAAGCGATAGAGATGAGTCCAATGAGGAACTAGGGTCCAAATTTTATTAATACATTTATTGACATATGTCATCATTTTATTGGATTTATTATCACACTAGTGTACTTGTGGAATACACGTTCTTCTCTGTCTGTATGAATTCATAAAAAATAACCTAAATATATCCTACTTTTTGAAATAAGGTATTTATTTTTTAAATAAAAAATATTGATAAGTTGAAATATCAATTTATGTATTTGGTCATTATTTTTAGAAATTTTTTTTATTTTAAATTAAAAAATAATCATTAACCATAAAATGGACACATGCCTCTATTTTCCGCTACTTTTCTTTATAAGCCAACACTTTTATTCTTCAACTTTATCCAAAGATAAGATCGATGGTCGCCCTAGAGCTTTTGCCAATATACATGGATGTCTAAATGCTTCTCATATTATTAGAAACCTTTTCATGCCAATGACAGGCCACTTGTCGATCATTAAATTATTTTTATTTTCGAACTCAAAATTTTATTTAAGGAAAAAAAATGTCAAACCACTTGAATCAATCAATATTGATTACTAGTAAGATATTCAAGCACACTAAATGTCGACCCAATAAAATAACCTTTACATTATCTATTTAATCGAGCTGATAAATTTGCTCGTTGCATGGATGCTCTTTAATATAAACAGATTAGCATAACATATATAACTTACCATAGTATATTTCACTAATGTAGAATATTTGATATACAACTACACATATTGAATATCGTTTCACCATATTGAGGATTTACTCTTAATAGACCATTAATGGAAATTAATTTCTTCACATTTCATCATATTCCCGACCCAGCAAAACGGGTGTCGTATGATTCTCTGATACATAATCTCTTAGTATATACTCTCAATGCCCCTACACTCATCGGGGATTTACAGATGCAACCATGTTTCAACCAATTCGAATTTTTACTGATTTAGTCCATTTGTGGCGAGAGAGAGAAGTAAATAAGCTTAAATTATATTATTTTAAATGGATATTAAGAGGACATTTTTTACAATAATGTATTTTTAAAAACAATTACAAAAAAATGGGTGTATCAGAAAGTATTTACTAAATTGATATTTTTAGGTCAAAACTGCTAGTCAGTATAGCGGTTTCGTGTCAGATTTGATAGGGTGGAAGACAGTTTCTACAGCATCTGAAATCGTTGCAAATTATAGCGATTTTAGACTATCTGAAATCACTACAGTCCGCAGTGATTTCAGATGCAGCTGAAATTTCATCTCGATTTTCGCATTTTGATAAAATTACTGAAAAGCATCGAATAAAAAGTCTTTTCAATTTGATCCGAAGATTTAATTTTTTAATATTATATTTGTATTATATAAATAAATTTTTCATTCCTCTCCACATTATCCCTTCATTCCTTCAATCCATTTTTCATTCTCTCATTATGCTCTAAATAATTCTTTCTCTTGTTTTTTTTTTCTATTTACAATTTATTTTTATAACTTGCTATTTATTTTAAATTTTGAAGTTAATTGTTAGCTTGCTGCAGTAATTAAAGGTGAGTAAAATTATTCATATTTTTAACAGTTAATTAAAATCTAACAATCATTTATATTGTAATGTTATTTGCCATATTGAAAATAAAATATGAAATATTTGGGGATAATTTTTTATATAATATTTAAAAATATTAGAAAGTAGGGTGTTTCATAAAAAAATATTGGGTAATTTTTTCGTTATCATTTTTACATTATTTAATTTATTACATTATTTTTTTATTTTTTTATTTTTTTCATATCAAAATTTATGACAAATGTGTCTACATTATATTTCATACTTCATTTCTTTTAATTTTTTCATTATTTTTATTTCATTATTTCATTTATTACATTATTGTTATAATTTTTTAATTCCTTTTTTTAAAAACTTTATAGTGTTTTTCGTATTAGAATGTATAATAAAATTTTTTACATTTTTTTTTAAATTGAATGTGAGTGTGATTAAATTTTTGTGAACTTCCCTTTCTTCAACTACAAAAATGATTGCCGTTATAGATACATTAGCAGCCATTATTGTGTGCATGCATCGTTGCCTTCTTTTTATAAATTTTAAAATTAAATGCAATTTATTACATTTTTTTACATTTCGTATCAGAACGTCACACTTAAAATTTTTTTAATTTTTGCTTTTTTAATAATTATTTCATATATGACATTATTTTAAAAAAAATTTTAATTCCTTTTTTTATTTTTTCATTGTTTTTCATATAATTTATAACAAAATTTTTTTCATATTTTTATATGTCAATTTTTTATTTTTTGCATTATTTAATTTATTACATTAATTTTTTATTAGTTTAATTCAAAATTTTAATTTTTTTTTTATTTTTTTCATATTTCCTTAGAACAATTTTTTTACATACTTAAGTTTTTTTATTTTTTAAAATTTTAAATTATTTAATTATAAATTTTAATTTATTGAAATATGCAAATTAATGTAAAAAATTAATTGTAAATTCTAATATGAAAAATAATTTTATAATTTATTTAATTGTATCTTTATTTATTTAAAAATTTTAATTAATTAAAGTATAAAAATTAATAGTAAATTCTGACGTGGAAAATAAGAGAAAAAAAATTGTTGTTTCTAGGATTTGAAAAACAGCATGTCAATGCATTATAGAATGAAGTTCTACCATTAAGCCAATTTTAGAACTTACATATGTATTCAATATTTCAACATCATTATTCGCAGCTCATGATTTTATTTTAAATCAAGTTTTAAGATTACTGATTCTATATAGGGGTGTGCAGAAGCAAATCAAAATCGAGAATCGAACCGAATAAATTTTGATATATTTGGTTCGATTATTTCGATTTTCGGTTTATTTGATTATGGACCGAAATTAAAAATCAGTTTAATTGGTTTGGCTTGATTTTCGAAATTAAAAAATCAAAAGAATTAAACCGACCGAAATTTATTAAACTCACCATTTTGCTTATATGTATATTGTTAGTGTAAGCCCTAGCCCCAATACATTGTAACGAAACACTTGAAATTAATAAAATGAGGCATTTGTTTTATCTTTTGTATACCTGTGCATGTCAATTGATAAAACTATCCAAGAATGTCGTTTCGGTTTAAGTTATCATGTGTGAGGTACATGGATTGTAAGACCTTGAAATAAATGGGACTTCATTCTAAATATCCCTAGTCAGTCATTGTTATGGGAATAACAAATGAATTAAGACTAGTATGCTCTCTCTGATACTATGAGTTCTGTCTTACGGATCATTAGGACAAGAGTGTCAATCAGAGATCATAGATACATGTTAAAGAACATGGTATCTGGATTCGATCCGCTCATGAGAATACTACATGGTACAAGTCATAAGTGTTTCTCATATGCAAGTTTTGTATCAGAGTTCTTAGACCTGAAATCTCTATGAAACTCTTTATGAATTACTGTGTACTTTGACATACACCTAACGTGCTCGTAACAGAGTGACAAGTACGGGTATGATTGGGTATGCACTGATTCATGTTAGAGAGCATGAGAGAAGTGAAGGGATTACCCCTCTCGATAAGAGAGAAAAATATCACCGGCCACTTGATCAGTGAACTGAGAAGTGTATGGCCATACCGAGATGAAATAATGAGTAATCATTATTTATCTGAGAGTTCAGTGTCACTGTAATATCAAGAAAGGAATTAATATATATAAGGATGATTAGTTCCATGCCTTATATTAATTCTGATATTTATGGGTAAGGGACTATGCAAAATTGCATTAGGTCACTAAATGCCATATGCATTTTCATTTAATTTGGAATGCTATAATATCTTGCTAGAGAATATATATAGTCTTTGAATTAATTTATTAATTCATTGCCAACATTAAATGGACCTATAGGATCGCACACAAAGCATTGGGCTTAAAATATTTAAATTAAGTATTGGACATTAATTTGGGCTTTTAATTAAAGTCAAATTAGTGTATGTAATGGGTTATAAAATTGCTATTGGGCTTTGGTCCATGAGAGAGAAAAATTCAGCCCACAAGGTTTAATTTCAATTAATTAATTATGTTACATTAATTAAGTTAATTGAGTATTAAAGCCTAAAGGAATTTAAATTAAATTAAATCACTTATTTACTTAATGAAGTAGCCGAAATTCCAAGAGATAATTCATGGAATTTCGGCACATGGCATTTATTTAAATTAAGTGATTTCATTTATTTAAATGTCTTATGATTTATTTCAAATTTGAATTTAAATTCAAAGTAGTTTAATTCAAAATATATTACTTATCTTTAGGAAGTGATAGAGTTTGAATTAATCATCTTAGGATGGTTGAATTCAGATCAAAGACTTGCCAAAGGATAAGCATATATATTAAAAGAAATAAAACCCTAAACCTAATTTTTTTGTGGCATGAATAGTAACTCGTGAATAGTGATTCTCTCTCTCTTAATTCTTTTGTTCAATTTTTCACAAGGAGAAAGGATTGTTCCTCATTCTCTTGTGTTATTGAGCAGTAATAGCAATCTAAAAAAGTACAAAATCAAGTTTTGTAGCTTCAAACTATAACCCTTACACAATACCGAAAAAGAGATCTAGCAATCTCGTTTTTAAGCCGACGGTGTAATTGTGTGTGTGAGAATAGAGGGAGTGGCGCAAAAGGCTATTCCTTGGCATTGGTGATCGAGATCTAAGGCGGACAAAGCCATCTTAGTTGCTGGTCATCATCAGAATCAAAATCTAAAAGGCATCAAAAGTTGTAAGTTCGATAACCCTAAAATTGCATGTTTCGATTCTATCTTTGGATATGTATGGTATGTATGATAAAATTTTTGTTTTTCCGCTGTGCTATCATGATTATCATACCATGTCATATTCTATCAGTGGTATCAGAGCCTAGAAATGCTTATTTTAGTGCTTTAGATGCATGAAAAAATTAATTAAAAATCGTTATTTTGAAAACATGCAAATCTGAAAATTTCTGTTTTGAGTTTTTTGCATTGTTTTGGTGTAAAAACGATTTTAATTGATTAGATAGGTATTATAATTAATATGACATGTTAATATACTGTCCTAAGATGTTATTAGGGCTGGTAATGGTCGGATTTAATTATTTATACCTGATGGTACATGTTAATTATGAAACTAGGTGCTAGTTGGCATGTAAATTGCTAGTTTAACAACTAGTTTTCAAAATTAAATGTAAAAACGTTTTTGGCATGTTTGTAAGTGATATTTAAAGATTAATTATCAGGTCTGGACATATTTTAAATTTAGTTTTAATTCTGGTCCATGACAATTTAATTGATTAATTTTAAAATCACTTAAAACAATGACTAGTTTGTGTTTGTTACATGTTTAATCAACATTGTTTGCTTTGTTTTGATTAAATTGGTAAAAACACATTTAGATTAAAATGGTACAGAATATTAAATCAATATTTATGGACTTATTTAGAATATTAAATGACTCATAAAATTGATTTAAATGTTTGTGCATTTCATGGCATTACATAAGCATTAAACAACTAGTTTTGTTGTTTGTTTGTTTTTGCATGAATGCCGTGTGTTATTATATGTGTTCTTCATGATTTTATTTTTAATTCATGTTAGCACATATTATATGTATTTTTAATGTTTATGGGCTGTATGACATAAAATTAAAAATGGCAAAATTGGAAATTATACTAGAGTTGATTTATGGCACAAATCTAACTAGTTTGTGTTTTGGGCTTTTAAGAGAACTTATTCAATAAGAGGATTTAGTCCATTGGGCTTCGGCCCAGGCCCATCATGGGGTCATCTCTTAAAGGTTCAAGTACACAATTTCCATTAATGGGCTTGGCTAAATTAAATAAAATTGGACTTTGTTTTATCCATGAATGTTATGTATATTTATTTGCTAGTTTGGTGTGATGAATGGATATGCATGGTGCATTCATGGGCCCTGGGTTTTGTAATTAAATATGGCCTGCGAGCCATTATATTTTATTGTAAAAGTTTCATTTATTTCTTAGAATAGAATTTATTTGAAGACTTTGTAAATCAAGACGAAGCCCACCGGAGTGGAGAAGCCCAACTCGAAGATTCTTATGTAATAGTATAGAATCTTAGTTGAAGTTTTTGGGCCCATGTTTGTCACGCTTTACTTTATGCAATTATATATATATATATGCATGCTATGTATGGATGACAAAGCGTATGCCATGTAAGCCGTAATAAAATGAATCCCTAAAAATAGTAAGTCACAAAGTTGCCTTCCTAATTCGAAACATGTCAAGGCATCGATCATCGGTCACGTAGACTAGGAGTCCTAGATGCGCCCGATTATCTTTGTGAGGCATGGGTTGTGAATGTAGGTTGGACTTATCATGGAAAGGGATGCCCGGACCTAGGCAACTAATAAATGGGTTGTGCTATAACATCTTAAGATGTTAACCCATTTGATCCAAGAGTCATGTACGAGACATGATTGGAGTTTTCCTACCTAAGTAACTTAACTTGTTAGGTGTACAAGCTCAGCTTGACTAATAAGTTGTTGTGAAAAGTGGATCTTGGCCCACATTAAATCACTAACGCGAATTATTTAAAGGGATATTAATTCGGTTTGTGGGATCATTAATAAGACCTCATTTAATCTTGCTAAATTTTATTGTAGATTGAAAATGGCATCTTCAAACAACAATTTCTCATTGCGATCGGTCCTTGAAAACGACAAATTAAATGGCACCAATTTCATAGACTGGTCTCGAAACTTAAGAATAGTTCTTAAGCAAGAGAAAAAGTCGTATGTTTTGGATGCACCCTTGCCTGAAAAACCAGGAAGGAACGCCTCTGCGGTTCAAAAGGAAACTTTTGAGACCAAGAAGAGCGACTCCAACGATGTGACCTGTCTGATGCTGGCCACTATGGTGCCTGACTTGCAAAAGCAATTTATGGACCAAGAGGCTTATGCGATCATGGTGCACCTCAAGGAGATGTTCCAAGAGCAAGCTCGTCACGAGAGGTTCGTGACAACAAAGGCATTAATTTCTTGCAAGATGGCTGAGGGTACACCTGTTAGTACCCATGTACTCAAGATGAAAGGGTATCTTGATACTCTTGAGAAGCTTGAGGTACTAGTGCCAAAGGAATTGGCCACTGACTTGATCTTAGGATCATTGCTTGCTGCTTATGATCCATTTGTGATGAATTATAACATGCATGCAATGAACAAGTCAGTCACTGAGCTTCATGGGATGCTTAAGAATGCTGAAGAGAACATTCGAAAGACCAATCCCGTACTTATGGTTCAAAAGGGAATTAAGAAGGGAACCGCTAAGGGAAAGGGAAAGGGAAAGGCAAAACCCAAGTCAAGTGGGAGTGCACCTCAGGCCCAATCCAAGCCCAAGGCGCCAAAACTCAAAGAGAGTGAGAGCACTTGCTTCCATTGCAACAAGATAGGGCATTGGAGGAAGAATTGCGCTCTCTTCAAGGAAGAACAAAAGAAGAATGGAGCCAAGGCGTCCAGTTCTGGTATTTTTGTTGTTGAAATTAACCTTTCTATTTCTACCACTTGGGTATTGGATACTGATTGTGGTTCTCACATTTGTTCAAATGTGCAGGGGCTAAGAAATAGGCGGTTACTTGGGAAGAATGAAGTGGACCTCCGTGTGGGGAATGGAGCACGAGTTGCTGCCATGGAGATAGGCGACTATCACCTCACTTTACCTTCCGGACTTTGTATTGTTTTGAATAATTGTTATTATGTGCCTGCTATGAGCAGAAACATTATTTCAGTTTCATGTTTGGATAATGATGAATTTGATTTTGTTATTAAAAATGGCAATGCTCATATTCGTCGCCAAGGCATTTCTTATGGCAATGCCATGTTGCAAAATGGCCTTTATATCCTTGATTTACAAAACAAAGAGTCGATATACAACATTAATACAAAAAGGGTTAAATCAAACGAATTGAACCCTACTTACTTCTGGCATTGTCGTTTAGGACATGCAAACGAAAAACGTATTTCAAGACTCCACAAAACTGGAGTGCTTGGGTCATTTGACTTAGAGTCTTATGACACATGCGAGCCATGTTTGCATGAAAAAATGACAAAGAGTCCTTTTAATAAAAAAGGTGAAAGGACTAATGGCTTATTGGAACTAATACACACCGATGTATGTGGACCTTTAAGTACACATGCTAGAGGTGGTTTTAGCTACTTCGTGACATTCACAGATGACTTCAGTAGATATGGCTATGTCTATCTAATGAAGTACAAGTCCGAAACTTTTGAGAAATTCAAACAGTTTAAGAACGAAGTAGAAAACCAACTTGGCAAAAGTATAAAAGCCATTCGATCAGATCGAGGTGGCGAATACTTAAGCCAAGAGTTTGATGATCATCTAAAAGAGTGTGGTATTATTTAACAGCTCACTCCTCCTGGAACACCGCAATGGAATGGTATGTCCGAAAGGAGAAATCGAACTCTGTTGGACATGGTTCGATCTATGATGAGTCAAGCTAATCTTTCTATCTCTTTTTGGGGTTATGCATTAGAAACTGCTGCGTTTCTATTGAACCGTACTCCAACTAAAGCAGTTGAGAAGACACCATACGAGGTATGGACTGGGAAAGAACCCAATATGTCTTTTCTCAAGATTTAGGGCTGTGAAGCACATGTTAAGAAATTAACATCTGACAAACTAGAGTCCAAATCGACTGTCTGCTTGTTTGTGGGTTATCCCAAAGAAACAAAGGGATACTACTTTTGCTCACAAGCCGAGAATAAAGTATTTGTTGCTCGCAAGGCTGTTTTCTTGGAAAAGGAGTTCCTTCTCAAGAAAGACAGTGGGAGTAAAGTAGAACTTGAAGAAATTCAAGTGCCACAAGCTCCTATAGAGGATGAGTTGGAAGTGGGATCAAGTTCACAACAAGTTGTGGAACAAGATCCCATTACACAAGTACCTAGAAGGTCTGGTAGGGTACGTCAGGAGATTGAGAGATATGGATTTCTAATCACTGACAGTGACACTATTGAGTTAGTAGATCGTGAGGATCCTACTACCTATCGAGAAGCTATTGAAAGCCTAGACTCGGATAATTGGCTTGAATCCATGAAATCCGAGATGCAATCAATGTACGATAACCAGGTTTGGACCTTGGTTGATCCACCGGAAGGTGCTAAGGTAATTGAATGCAAGTGGTTATTCAAACTAAAAGCTGATAAGACCTACAAAGGTAGACTAGTAGCAAAAGGTTTTCGACAAACTCATGGTATAGACTATGACGAGACCTTTTCGCCTGTAGTCATGCTCAAGTCCATTAGGATCTTGCTTGCCATAGCTGCATATCATGATTATGAGATATGGCAAATGGATGTCAAAACTGCTTTCCTCAACGGAAATTTACTTGAGGATGTGTATATGACACAGCCTGAAGGTTTTGTCAATCCCAAGCATCCTAAGAAGGTTTGCAAGCTTCAAAAATCCATTTATGGATTAAAGCAAGCATCCCGAAGTTGGAATCTTCATTTTGATGAAGCAGTCAAAGATTTTGACTTCATCAAGAACGAAGATGAGCCTTGTGTGTACAAGAAGGTTAGTGGGAGCATAGTAGTGTTTCTGGTCCTATATGTGGACGACATCCTTCTCATTAGGAATGACATTCCAACATTGCAAAAGGTTAAGCAATGGTTGGGAAAATGTTTCTCAATGAAAGACTTAGGTGAAGCCGAGACAATAATTGGTATTCGAATCTATAGAGATAGATCGAATCGGCTTTTGGGACTAAGTCAAGAAAAGTACATAGACAAAGTACTAAAGCGTTTTAGTATGGGAGACTCAAAGAAAGGGTACATACCTTTGGCTTTGGGAGTTCCTTTGACTAAAGAACAGTGCCCTAAAACCAAAGAGGAAAGGGACAACATGAGTAGAATCCCATATGCATCTGCTATTGGATCTATCATGTACGCTATGTTATGTACTAGGTTGGATGTTGCTCATGCACTGAGTATAACCAGTAGATTTCAGCAAGACCCTGGTGAGAAGCACTGGTCTGCTGTAAAAGGGATCCTTAAGTACCTGCGAAGGACTAAGGATCACTTCTTGGTGTATGGTGGTCAAGAAGAGCTCGTCATACAAGGATATGCCGATGCTGCTTTTCAGACCAGCACTCAGGATTCTAGATCGCAATCTGGATTTGTTTTTGTTTTAAACGGTGGTGCTGTCAGCTGGAGAAGCTCAAAGCAAGAGACCGTTGCCGACTCAACTACAGAATCTGAGTATATTGCAGCAAGTGAAGCTGCAAAAGAGGCTGTTTGGATTAAAAATTTCATTAATGGATTAGGAGTGGTCCCAAGCATCCTAGATCCATTAGAAATTTTCTGTGACAATAACGGGGCCATCGCACAGGCAAAGGAGCCCCGGTCACACCAGAAATCCAAACACATACTCAGAAGGTACCACCTGATCAGAGAAATCATTGATCGTGGGGACGTCAATGTTAGCAAGATAGCAAGTGAAGACAATGTAGCAGATCCTTTGACGAAACAGTTACGTCCAAATCTGCACGAGGCTCATTTGAGAGCGTTCGGTCTTAGGGCTATGCCCAATTGGGACTAGTGCTAGTAGGAGATTGTTAGTGTAAGCCCTAGCCCCAATACATTGTAACGAAACACTTGAAATTAATAAAATGAGGCATTTGTTTTATCTTTTGTATACCTGTGCATGTCAATTGATAAAACTATCCAAGAATGTCGTTTCGGTTTAAGTTATCATGTGTGAGGCACATGGATTGTAAGACCTTGAAACAAATGGGACTTCATTCTAAATATCCCTAGTCAGTCATTGTTATGGGAATAACAAATGAATTAAGACTAGTATGCTCTCTCTGATACTATGAGTTCTGTCTTACGGATCATTAGGACAAGAGTGTCAATCAGAGATCATAGATACATGTTAAAGAACATGGTATCTGGATTCGATCCGCTCATGAGAATACTACATGGTACAAGTCATAAGTGTTTCTCATATGCAAGTTTTGTATCAGAGTTCTTAGACCTGAAATCTCTATGAAACTCTTTATGAATTACTGTGTACTTTGACATACACCTAACGTGCTCGTAACAGAGTGACAAGTACGGGTATGATTGGGTATGCACTGATTCATGTTAGAGAGCATGAGAGAAGTGAAGGGATTACCCCTCTCGATAAGAGAGAAAAATATCACCGGCCACTTGATCAGTGAACTGAGAAGTGTATGGCCATACCGAGATGAAATAATGAGTAATCATTATTTATCTGAGAGTTCAGTGTCACTGTAATATCAAGAAAGGAATTAATATATATAAGGATGACTAGTTCCATGCCTTATATTAATTCTGATATTTATGGGTAAGGGACTATGCAAAATTGCATTAGGTCACTAAATGCCATATGCATTTTCATTTAATTTGGAATGCTATAATATCTTGCTAGAGAATATATATAGCCTTTGAATTAATTTATTAATTCATTGCCAACATTAAATGGACCTATAGGATCGCACACAAAGCATTGGGCTTAAAATATTTAAATTAAGTATTGGACATTAATTTGGGCTTTTAATTAAAGTCAAATTAGTGTATGTAATGGGTTATAAAATTGCTATTGGGCTTTGGTCCATGAGAGAGAAAAATTCAGCCCACAAGGTTTAATTTCAATTAATTAATTATGTTACATTAATTAAGTTAATTGAGTATTAAAGCCTAAAGGAATTTAAATTAAATTAAATCACTTATTTACTTAATGAAGTAGCCGAAATTCCAAGAGATAATTCATGGAATTTCGGCACATGGCATTTATTTAAATTAAGTGATTTCATTTATTTAAATGTCTTATGATTTATTTCAAATTTGAATTTAAATTCAAAGGAGTTTAATTCAAAATATATTACTTATCTTTAGGAAGTGATAGAGTTTGAATTAATCATCTTAGGATGGTTGAATTCAGATCAAAGACTTGCCAAAGGATAAGCATATATATTAAAAGAAATAAAACCCTAAACCTAATTTTTTTGTGGCATGAATAGTAACTCGTGAATAGTGACTCTCTCTCTCTTAATTCTTTTGTTCAATTTTTCACAAGTAGAAATGATTGTTCCTCATTCTCTTGTGTTATTGAGCAGTAATAGCAATCTAAAAAAGTACAAAATCAAGTTTTGTAGCTTCAAACTATAACCCTTACACAATACCGAAAAAGAGATCTAGCAATCTCGTTTTTAAGCCGACGGTGTAATTGTGTGTGTGAGAATAGAGGGAGTGGCGCAAAAGGCTATTCCTTGGCATTGGTGATCGAGATCTAAGGCGGACAAAGCCATCTTAGTTGCTGGTCATCATCGGAATCAAAATTTAAAAGGCATCAAAAGTTGTAAGTTCGATAACCCTAAAATTGTATGTTTCGATTCTATCTTTGGATATGTATGGTATGTATGATAAAATTTTTGTTTTTCCGCTGTGCTATCATGATTATCATACCATGTCATATTCCATCATATATATACCTATTTCTACAGAAATACATAAGCAGTTCTCTATTTTTACCCAAATCCCAATCACCATGCTGGCTTCTCCATCGGCGTCATCAATGCAGTTGTCGTTTCCTCCGCCGACGAATCACAAGCTACCGTCTCTTTCTCTGTCCTTCTCCATCTCTATCGCATTCCCTAACCTGGAATCTTTTTTTTTCTCTCTTCTCAATTCGAGATCCTTCGAGACACATTCTTGCCATTTTCAATGTTGGGTGGCAACACGAAGAGCACCGGAGGGCTGATAAGGAGGAGGCGAACCTTCTGACGTCCTCTATTTTTTCCCACATGCCGGCGACGAGTAGATCGGAGATGGATTTATTAAGGTACTTCGGCATGGATTTCGACTAGATCACGATGCGTTAGGGCGTATGACCACTCCTAGGAGGTTACCAACAGCCTTAGCTTCATTTTGGTAGTAGAAGAACATCTCCAATGAGACTCCGGCCACCGATGACTAGCGATTAGAATGCTGACCTCGGCGGTTTGAATGGAAATTGAAGGACTATGACATCATAGTAGTAAGTGATACTAAATTTTCTTTTGCTAAATATTTTTTTTATGTAATTTGTTGAGTTTACAAGCATGAATATGTTTGTTCCAGCGAAGAATAAATAAAATTGGTTTACGAGGAAATATGGTGAAGTGTTTAACTATAGATAGTAATTGATAAATCTTACTGATAAATATTTGTTGTGCTATTGATAATGGGATGCTAATAATATATAATTTTGTATAATAGAGTACAAGGTAGTGGGTTTGTAATGGTGGTATTGGAATCAATAAAAATAGGAGATGTTTAGAACTGGGTTCAGGTTAAAAGTGTAATTAAAAAAAATCATATATAATTCAGAATTGGTTGAACCAAACTAAATCGACCAAAATTATTTTGGTTCATTCGGTTTTTGGTCCAATCTATTCGGTCCAAAATTGAACCGGACCGACCATTTGCACACCCCTAATTCTATATATATCTATTTTCTTTGTTGCTTGCTGCAATCTTTTATTGTCTTTTAATCAAACTAGCTTATTGTGCATGTGCATCACAAACGAATTAATTTTATTATAACATGATATTTACAATTATTTTAATATTTATACAAAAAAAATATTATAACTAAATTTATAGAGTGTAAACAAATTAAATTAATAATGAAACATTTCTATAAAGTAATAAGGAAACCATTAAAGACTCTTAATTAACTTAGCAGTTGGGATATTAATATTGATTTTATAATGACATTATGTAAAACTTATTTTCATTTTTATTACTAACAGCGTTTTATGAAATTAGATCAAAATAAAAGATTTTTTCCCAAAAAAAAAGGTTTGATACTTTATATGTAACTAGCTTATTATGCAAGTGCATCACAAATGAATTAATTACTTTTATAACATGTGATGTAATGGCCTCAATACCGAGTTATTCATGAACAGTACTTCTCGATGGTGAATAGTGCTTGCCGGACCGAAAAGTACATTCGGAATTCAAAAATATTTTATTGGACCATCGAAAATTATTGATTATGGTGAGTCCAGAGTTGAAATTTGAAGTGAAACCGAGGTCAAATATGCCTTGAAAAGTTAAAAAATACAAAAAAAGTAGCGAGTCAATTTTCCTGATAGAAAATGTAACTTGATTTTGCATAAATTTTTTAAAATAGTAAACAAACTCCAAAAATTTCCAGATTTTGCATACTTTCCTTAAATTTTATGTAGAATATTTTTGTAATAATAATTAAATTTTTTGGTGATACCGGTAGCTGCCCAATCGGACTGATAGGTTTGAATCGGATCGATAACGGATTTCGATTGAGCCAAAAATTTATGTACTACCTATTTTTTATGTGATAAGAGTGATAGAATTATTTTTGGAGTAATTTGAATGTGAAAAGTAAGAGAATTCGGATTAGGCCTAAAATGAGCCTTTTAACTTAATTGGGTTAAGCCCATTCTTTTGGCCCAATCCATGGCCCATTGGAGAGGTATAAAAGAGTTGGAAATCTGAGAGAACTCCAGATTTTTCCCAGCCCTTTCTCTTTTCCTCAAGTGGCCGAACCACTTCTCTCATCCCTCTCTCTTTGATTCTTCAACTTTTCACTCCAAATCTCCCAACATAAAAATTGTAATTTCATCCCTCTAGATCACTAAAATAGCCTCTAGCATCTTATTTGAACAAAGGAAGTAGAGAAATTAAGGTTGGAAAGAAAAAGGTTTAAGGTAAAGTTTAAGAAATTAGTTGATTTAAATTTATTCTTTAGTGTTTTCCTATAGTTTTTTATGAGTAGAATTCAGATATGAGGTTATTTTTTGCATTAGAGAACAAAAAACTAAGGTTTACTAAGCTAAGATAACCGGCCATGGTAGGTGAAGAAGAAGGAGAAAGGGTAGCCAAGGGCAAGGGCAAGAAAAAGGAAGTTTAGGTACCCTAAAGCAAGGAAAAATTGTAAGTGGCTAAGAAATATTTGCATTTTCTATTAATTTGAATTTAATTACTTTATGTAATTAGGGAAATTTTAGTTAAATTGTTTAATAATTGCAATTGATGTGAGGAAAATGAAATTGAACCATGGAGAATGCTAATTGGATGCTTAAAAAAATGTAGAAAAATTTTTAAAGTGACTTACATAAGGTGGCCGAATTTCCTTCAAGGAAAATTCATGAGATTTTTGCATGAAATTAATAGATAATAGCCCAAATTAATTCTAAATACAATAATTAGTGTCCATGAAATTTTAATGAATTTATGGAATTAATTTGTGAATTTTAAAGTTTAGTAAATGTGTATGTATATAGTGAGAATGATGAATTATTGGGAAATTATTCATAAAATGGATGAATAATGGTAATAAATGTAAAATGGTCTGCATATAAATTTTTTAGAATTTATGTGAATTAATAGAATATTTTTGAAAAATAAAAGTTAATATATTTAATAGAAAATATTGAATTATTAAGGAATAATTCAATAAATCAGTAAAAGATAGTGAATTAATATGAAATTAATTCACAGCCAATGAAAAAGAAATAAAAAGTCAACTGACGAATTTTTCTGAAATTAAAAAGGTTAATGAAGTAAATATAATTGTGCCTTTAGGAATAGTCAGGCAGTAAAAACTAGCTCAGTATATAATTGGCTAGTCATACGAACATCTATACCACGGTGTAAGTCATGGCAACTTGCTTTGTTATGGGTAGGAACCCTGATCTCCATAGTTTCAGTATATAAGTGAAAGTGTAAGTGAAATATTTTATGAGAAATGGTTTCTTGGGGGTTATTTCTCTATCAGTGGTGGCCTAATGGGATTCACGTTCTGTGTATCCGGTCTGATATTTTTTGTCGGATCTGTACTAGGGTATAATGAAAGTAAAATGCTAAATGTATGAAAAGACAATGAAATGTGTTAATTAAAGATGAAAAAGGACTAAATTGAAAGAAAATAAAAGTTAGAGGTAAAATAGTAATTTCACCAAAAATATAGGTCATTAACAAATTAATTAAGAATTTGCTTAAATAAGGGTAAAATAGTCAAATGGTGGCTAATTTGGGTAAAAATGAAATTTTTTGACCAATAGGGAGTAAAACGTAATTCTGCATAAAAATGACAAAAAAGTGTAAATTGATATAAAATACATCATTTACCAGTTTAAAAACTAAAATAAGCTTAATAAGATTAATTTAGTCTTTACGCGGTAAAAAGAGCAAAATTGAAAAGAAATGGAAGTTTTCAAGTTAAATTGAAAATGTTAATAAAAAGTAAGTAATAAATGGTTAACAATGTAAATAAGATTAAAATGGTGATTATAAAAATAATGCATTAAATTTTGTATAATCTTTGCTTGAAAAAGTTAGGTTAGTAATTATGTATTACTTTACCAATTAAAATGGAATTATATGAAATGTATCGATTATTAGTCATTACTGGGTATGTTTAGTGCTCAGCTCGTAGTTATTACTGCATGCAAGTACGCAAGAGTGGGAGCAAGAGTACACCCTGCAGGATTTCTTCTGATAGATATAAGACTTATATTTTTGTGGCATATATATGTAAAATTAATACTCATGGAACTGTAGGATTTCTTCTGATAGATATAAGACTTATATTTTTGTGGCATATATATGTAAAATTAATACTCTGCAGGATTTCTTCTGATAGATATAAGACTTATATTTTTGTGGCATATATATGTAAAATTAATACTCATGGATCTGTATATTGTAAATATGTATGTAAGAGTTAACATTTTGGGGTTGTAATATTGAATGGTCTATGATAAATAATTGAGTTTTAGTGAAATAAGATGTATGTATATGATGGCGATATGAATGTGTTACAGGTTAAATTTGAATGCATATTGATGATATTGATATTATTGTGCCTTAGAGAGGTTGTGTGATTATCTGCTTTTCAGGGAGCTAGTACAATATACAGCTATTATATTGCCAAAATTTTATTAGGTGCATAGTGATTTGAACAGCTATAGGTCATTGGCAAAACCTATTAGAAACTTTAAGAGTATAAGAAACAAAATAGTGAATTGTAAGCATATATGTTGGAAAAAAAATTTCCGGCTTATGATAGGTCGGAACAGTATTTATTACGCCGTTAAGTGATAAGGATGTTATACATGATTTATAATTTTATTAATATTTATAATAAAATTATTATGTTTAAAAATATATAGACAGAGAAATTAAGCAAATAAAATCAGTTTAAATTTCACAACTAATTTTAATTTAAAATATTGTATTTAGTAAAATTAGTATAGTTAAAATATCTATTTATTAATTATGGTATAACTATCAAAAATTTAGTTAAAAATAATATATAAAACATTTTCATAAAAGTAAAACAAGTACAATTAAGGTTTTTTTAAATGCAGTAAAATTAAGATTCTTAGTTACATTAATTGTTGTGTTCATACAAATTTTATAATATATATATATATATATATATATATATATATATATATATATATATATATATATATATATATATATATATATATATATATGTGTGTGTGTGTGTGTGTGTGTGTGTGAAAATAAAATTCATAGATTTTATATGCAGCATGGGATTCAATTTTGACGATAAAAAATAAAGATATTGATAGAATTTGAATTTACAACCTTATAGAACATAATGTACACTTTTTTACCATTAAAACACAACATTCCATTTGAAAAATAAATTTTAATTAATAAATATAATATTTTTTAAAATCTGGATCCATCCATACCTTTGAAACTATTGCCTGTCATAGTAATTTCAGTATATATGTCAGACACTTAAACCATTGTGATAGGCAATGGTTTAAGGTTTGAGATCGCTGACATGCTCGTCGATTTTAGTAAAAAATCAACTTTTTATATTTGGATATCACCATCTGAAATCGTTATCTGTCTTAACGATTTTGAAAATACTTTAATTTTGCAAATTGTTTGTGAAGCACTCTATTTTTGTAATTTTTTTTAAAAAACATATTATTAAAAAGAATGTCCGGATATTAAGATGAAAGAGAAATTAAATAAGCAATAATTTTTGTTAGCTAATAACAGGTTATCTGATGGGGTGTACCACATCATCCTTTATGTTTAACGTACCAAAATATCACCCAAAAACAAGTAGGTGCAATCCTATTATTCTTCAAAATATAAAATATTCATGATAACAGTGGCAAATGGGCAATCGCCATTGAAAATGAATTAAACGACACTATAAATTAATGCAAGTCAGCAACTCACGCTCCCAAAGTTAACTCAAGTCAGCTTTGCTTGAATGACACTTTAACAAACATCCATTTACCAAATTTCCACACGTACTTTCCTTTTTTTTTTTTTTTGTAAAATTTTCCATAATCAATCGTACGGTTAACACCAATTTTTTGAAATCCGGTCTAGCCAGGCCCGGCCAATTCAATTGTAATCCGATCATTGAATTGATCCAAAAAATCTCACAAACCGAATAAAATTGTTTGAATTACTTGGTTGGACCGCTATCCAGTGGCCTAGATATAATTTGACAGCTTTTTTTATTTAACAAAAATACACTATTTTATGTGCAATTCTACACCCCAACAAGAACACACTATTTTATGTGCGAATTTACAGTTCTCGCATTTTCAAAAAATTTTAATGGTTACAAATAACAATTGCTCACGTTGTCATATTCATAATTAAGAACGGTCCTATCAATGACATGCGTTCCATGCTTAAAATAAAAATTGAATAAGTGATCTCACTTGAGAAAATTTAAATTTATCTTTGTTATTTTAATACAAATTTTTTATTAAATATAAATGTTAATAATGTTAATATTATTATGGACATTATTTTTTTATTTTTGCGTTATGACCATTATGTTGAAAAATTTATATATTACATTTAATTAAACCCTTACCAGTTTTTTCTCCAGCCGAGTTTGAAAACCTTGGCTTGCATAGCCCATATAACGAAGAAGTCATCAGACATATTTATTGATAAAAATAAAATTTCTCTTTTGTAATGAGAATTCTAAAGGAAATGAAAACTAGAAATACTATTAGCCCAATGGAGAGGTGAATTGATGAGTAAAATTTTTTAATATTTTACACAAATTTGCAGAATATTTCTTACAAGCAATTGATATGGAAAAAAAAGGGTAAAAATAAAAATCACAGAAAAAAAAGAGTATGCAGACGGTAGTTGGATGAATTGAAACATTCTTCTTAGGAAAAATCACTTTTTGTTTGGTGCTCTGTTATACTTCATGTGACTATTAACAAGCTGACCAGCAGCAATTGCAGACATGAGAGAAAGCTCTCCAGCAAGAACTGAACCAGCTACTATGGATGCCAATTGCCTTGAGTTTTCTCCTGGACTTTCTTTGCTTGCTCCTTTCACTCCTAGCAGGTTTAAGCATGCTGCCTGTGATCCTAGTTGGGTCCCACCTCCGACAGTTCCAACCTTCAACCATTCAAAAATTCACACTTTTATTACAAATTTCAGCTTTTTTTTTTCAAGATTCATTCTTTGTAAAGATCCAACCTTTATAATTCACGTTAGTACTTTGCGAATAATAAGTTGATAGGGTGTAATCAATACCTCAATAGAAGGCATGGTGACAGAAACATGAAGATCTTGTCCATCATTAACAGCTTCCATCATAGTAATACAGTGAGAGCTCTCAACATTTTGTGCAGGATCTTGACCTGTGGCTATATACACAGCAGTGACTATGTTACTAGCATGAGCATTAAAGCCACCTAAAGCACCAGCCATGGCAGAACCAGTAAGATTCTTTAGCATGTTAAGCTCTACCAGGGCCTCAACGTTAGTCTTCAACACTTTCTTCACAACATCGCCCGGTATAATTGCCTCGCATACTACTGATTTGCCCCTTCCTTCAATCCAATTCACAGCTGCAGGTTTCTTATCAGAACAGAAGTTACCTGTACATGAACGATATTTAAGATAACATTCAAAATCAAGCGGACTCCAAAATCCTGAAATCGATTCTCTTCATTGAAAGGGATATTAGTTACCAGATATGCCAAGAACATCCATGTCTGGGAAATCAGTCTGGAGGAAGTCTAACACATTTTGTACACCTTTAGATACCATGTTCATGCCCATAGCATCACCAGTGCTGCAAGAAAATCTCAAGTAAAGATTCTTGCCAGCAATAGCACACTTGATATTCTGTAGCCTACCAAATCTGCTTGATTTGTTAAAGGCAGAAGAAACAGCCTCAAAATTAGCAGGATCCTCCAAGTAAAACTTCAACTGGGCCGCTCTTTTAGCGGTACCAAACCTGACAACAGGCGCCCTTGTCATCCCATCTCTTAAAAGCACACTTGTGGCTCCACCAGATAAGTAAATTGCCTTGCAACCTCTATTTGTACTAGCAACCAAACATCCTTCAGTTGTAGCCATAGGAACACTGTATTCCTTCGCATTAAGCAATAAAGGACCCGCAATTCCAACTGGAATCTGAACATATCCAACTGGCATCTCACAGCACTGCCCCAAAATTGACTCATAATCGAACCCCTCCAATGGTAATCCTGAGAGAGATTGGCCAGTTATTCTCTGTAAAGCCTCCCGTCTGACTGCAGCAGCACGCTTGCAATCCCCCAATTTTGACTCGAGAGAGTAAGATGGAGTTTTTCCATCCACAACAGACATTATGATCTCCTCATCTTCTTCGGTCAAAGCAACGGTTTTTGGAAGCGGACTTTCATCGAACACCTTTGGCTTAGGAGAAGAAACCACGATTGCTGGCTGTACCGCCTTACCAATTGATCTGGGTGAAGAAAGAGAGCAATCAAGAGCTTGCCCACATGGAAACTTTCGTGAATCTTCCTTGAGAA
Organism: Excoecaria agallocha; assembly: GCA_037975025.1. Taxonomy (NCBI): domain Eukaryota; kingdom Viridiplantae; phylum Streptophyta; class Magnoliopsida; order Malpighiales; family Euphorbiaceae; genus Excoecaria; species Excoecaria agallocha. The sequence goes on along the minus strand of CM075809.1, from coordinate 71,483,544 downwards.
GAAGTTCTTCCGCCGGTTTGACCGTCGTGAACTCCTCCTCTTCATCATACGCAGCCCAGACATCAGTAGGAGGGCGTAAGATCAAGGACTGGACAAAGTCAATACCGAAAAAACCAAGAAGGTAAATGAAGGAAGCAAGAAAACCGAGAATAGCACAAATTTCAGAGAAAGTAACAACGTGGAGAGGAGTAGAAGTGCGAATCTTTTCACGCCAACGGCTGAGCAGAAAATAAACAACCCAGAAAAACACAGTGAAGCAAAGAGCATTGGTTAGGTAGAGAAAAAAGGGTAATGCATCAGAGGGCTTTTGAGTACTCTCATCCTCCACCAATTTCACCTGTAAGGATTTTACGGGTTTAGCGGTGGTGGGTCGCCGGCAGGCCTCCATTTTGAGCTGCAGGTGGTGGAGGAGAGAGAGAGAGAGAGGAAGAGGGAAATATCAAATATGAGTTCAGTTTGCGTGTTTTGTCTGTTAAACAAAACTTTTGAGGTGATTGTTGAAGGAGGAAATGGCGGGTATTTATAATAAGAAGTTGTTGACGCGGACAAAGGAGGGTGTCTGTCACGTGACTCATTTTATTTTTATTTTATAATTGATCAGTTAATGGGTCAAAAATTCAAAATGCACCCATCTTTTATTTTCTTTCAATGTTGTCTATTTCGAAGCTCTTTCTTTGTCTTTTATATTGGACCTTAATACATAATTACATATTGCTGCTTTGTTAGCAAGTAGCCACTATTATTTATTTACATCTTTCGTTTAGACTCCGAGATTTTTTATCCAATTCAAAAATTCAATACGAATGTGTTCAAGAAAATTAATTTAATTGAAATTCGAAAAAAATTTGAATGATACAAAAAATTTAAAGTTAATCTCGATCTGAACTGAAAATTCAAAAAATTTAATAAAAAATATTTGAAATACGATCCAATCTGATTCGAACTCGTAATTCAAAATTTTTTAATTAGATTTTATTTTATCATATTTATTAATAAATCATAGTTTAATATTTTATATATACACGTAAAATTTGTTTAAGAAATCAAATCTAATTGAAAATAAAAATAAATTTATAATTATTTAAATTTAAACAGTAAGCAAAGGATGAAAGAAAAATGAACAAAAAATTCCAATGGAAATATTTATTCATTTCAGTGCCCTTTTTTTGTCTTACTTTATCTCTGTCATTGTCAGCCTCCTAACTTTATCATCAAAATAATATAATTTTTCTAATAATTCAGTTAATTCAATTTTAATAATTTTTAAATATTAAAAAACAAATATATAAAATTAAATTTTTATTTCAAAATCAAATTAAATACATCAAATTATTTTCAATTCAGTTAGATTTTCGATCTCATTTGATATGTACAACCTGATTTGATTTTTGGTCCAATTATTAGTTAGATTTTCAATCTCATTTAATATGTACAACATGATTTGATTTTTGGTCCAATTATTCAATCTTAATTATGATCCGAGATCTTATCCGAACTCATTCGATAAAGAAATGATCCGATCTGAGATGACCTAAAAATTTTGAATCCAAAAAGAACTGACCTTGATCTGAATGCATCCGACTTGACCCTATTGCGAGGTTTACTTTTGTTATTGTACTCATTATTGTTGAATAAAAAAATTGAAAAACTTTTAAAACCAATTTAAAAAACTGAGACCAAATCGATTTTAACTGTTAACTAGTCTTATTGGACATAATTATGGACTTTTATTTTTTAAAATTATGATTAACAGACTTGAATTTAAATTTAAGTATCTAATTAATTGGTTGGTTAACAATTGACCGGTTTATATGTAATTTTATATATATATATGGACATAAGGTTAATTTTCATATGTATTAATATTTTGCCGTAATATTAAAAAATAGATGCCTCATAAATTAATTTTTTTATATAATTTTATTCAAGTGCATTGATATTAAATTAAAATATTTTATATTTTAACTTGACTAATTTATATTTTAATTTGATGCATGAATGTAAATTTTTTATATGAAATTTAGAATAAGTAGAATTGTATATGTTATTGGCTAACCGACTGCATTTAGTGATTAACCGATTAGTAGTTAGCTGATTGTTAATAGATTGAATTTAAACTTTGATTTTTAAAAAATTGACATTAATGGACTGGATTTGAAAAATAGATTATAACTGATTGTTAACATACTGAATTTAAACTTTAATTTTTAAAAAATTGACATTAATGGACTGGGCTTGAAAAATAGATTATAAACTGATTAATCAGTCTATATATACTCCTATTTACTATCATATTACTATTTTTTTTTCTTTTATGAAATGTATCATATTATTAAATTTTGAATGTAATTCAACTTTAGTTTATGTACTATTTTTTTCAATTGTATATATGTATATAATTTTTTTTGAATGCATATATATATATATAAATTTATTGGTGATAATTTAATAACACAATTCAAAAAGAATTAAATGGAAAATGAATTTCATTTTATATTTTATGTATGTATGTATGTATGTATGTATGTATGTATGTATGTATGTATGTATGTATGTATGTATGTATGTATGTATGTGTGTTAAGCCCTTACACCTAAAAAAATTATATTTTGTTAATGATATCAATTTGTCTCTAGTGAGAGCATGAAATAACGTTATGCAGTCAAACGGAGACAGATAACTAAAAGGTTTAGTGAGAGCATGAAATAACGTTATGCAGTCCGTCTCAACAAGCACATTGCGAAAATTAGCATATTTGAGCCATCCCAATGCCTCCTTCACAGACATAGCCTCCGCTAAAAGGGGATCCAGGGGACATCGAACAGTCCCATAACCAGCTGCTACAAAATTCTACTGAGGGTCCCTACATATCCAGCCATAACCCACCCGATTATCTTTTCTAAATATCGCAGCATCGCAATTGCACTTCATAAAATTAAGAGAAGGGGGCGACCAGGTGTCTAATACCCCCAAGTCGAAGATGAGTCCAGTGCAAACTCTTTTTGATGGACCACCAACCATTGATTCAAACAACCACTAGCCAATCTCAGGATTACCTCGTTACTCATATTAGATTGATGCCACATGTATTTGTTTCTTCTATACTAGATAGCCCAAATCAAATACACAGCAAAATACAATTCATCCCTTTGAAGGTTGATAATCCTTTAAAGATGTCAGCCACTGACCATCCTTCATCAAAGCAAATTCCTAAAGAACTATCCTCCCAAATTTTTTTAGCCCAATAGCAACCAAAAAATGCATGATGAACTGATTCATCCACTAAAGGCGAACAAAAAGGGCAAGCAGATTGATCAACAGCATGCCTAACGAACCAAATTCAATCTAGAGGGTAACACTTCCAAAATACATCGCCAAAGGAAGATTCGAATCTTAAGGGGAATAGGAAGATTCCACAAAGATTGCCAAGGAAACTCAAAGTTAACCAATGGTTGATATGTACCCATGCAAATACGGTTAGCACTCTTAACTGAGTACTGGCCATTATTTTCGAAAGGCTAATTGCCCAACTCTACTGAGAGGGATCAATAGAATTTGGTTAACATCTCTGTTATTTAAATTTGCTTGAAGTACTGACAAGTCCCATCTAGTGCCGTTATTGGACAAAAGCGAAGCAACCTTCGTGTTTACAATCTCACTCGATGGAGTAGAAGAAATCTTAGGATTAGATTTATCCAGCAGCCATGCATCCTGATAAATATCAATAGTTGACCCCATCACCCACACACCACCTCATATTCTTAATGACCCAGATCTCTAGCCTCCAATAAACTCCTCCAAATATAACTAGGTTTCCTACCTAATTGAGCATGAGCAATATGGCATCTTGGAAAATACTTAGCCTTCAGAACTCTAGCAACTAGCGAGTCGCTTCGAGAGAGCAACCTTTATATCTGCTTTCCCAGCAAGGCTAAATTAAAATGATGAATATTTCAGAAACCAAGTCCTCCCATCTTTTTAGGAACACACAACAACTCCCATCTCATCCATTTTATACCCTTATTATAATTGCCATTAGAACACCACCAAAACCTGTTAAACATCCTGTGAATCGAATCACAAAAAACCTTGAGGAAGAAGAAACAAACTCATCAGATAATTTGGGATAGCCTGCAATACAGACTTAATACGAATTTCCTTTCCACCCCAAGAAAGCATTTTATTTCTCCAACTACTTAGTCTCTTCCAAATTTTATCTTTTATCAAGCTAAATGCCTGGGATTTATTTTGGCCTACCAACATTGGCATTCCAAGATAAGATGTAACCTGAAGAGATGCTGAAATTCCCAAAAGGCTACAAAAAGATGCCGCATATAAGGATCAATATTCTTACTGAAGCCCAAAGATGACTTGTGAAAATTCACTGTTTGGCCAGAAAACTGCTTCATATCTTCTCAGACAATCCTTAATAGCTAATGCTTCACAAAGGTTAGCTCTGAAGAAGAAATAAGAATCATCAGCAAACAAAAGATGACTAATGGTCGGGGCTCCTCTTGCAATTTTACAACCATGGATGATATCCCTACGTTCCAAATCAGACAATGCAGCAGATAAGCCTTGAGAGCAAACAATAAATAGATAAGGAGAAAACGGATCCCCTTGCCTAAGACCTCTACCAGGCACCAAAGGGCCAATAGAATACCCACTTGTGTTAACCTGATAAGAAACAGTAGAGATGCACATCATAATAAGATTGATCCATTGCTCATGAAAACCTATCTTACCCATTATAGCTCTCACATAGGACCACTCCATTTTGTCATATGCTTTTACCATATCAAGTTTTAAAGCAATGGTACCACTAACTCCCTTTGTTTGACAATGAAGATAGTGCCCAACCTCATAAGCAAGAAGCACATTATTTGTGATTAATCTACCCAGAATAAACGCACTTTGATTTTCTGAGATTACATCATGCAACAAAAACTTCATACGATTAGCTATCATTTTTGCCATAATTTTATAAACAACATTGCAAAAAGCAATAGGTCTATAATCATAAATATATTTAGGCAAATTAATCTTCAGAATGAGAATAATAATAGTTTCATTAAGATCAGCAGGCATAACTCCGGAATGAAGAATGTTCAAGATAAACTCAGAAATATCATGACCAATTAAATCCCATTGAGATTGAAAAAAACCTGGATTAAAACCATCATGTCCAGGAGCTTTATTCGGGTGCATAGAAAACAAGGCTTCTCTAACTTCCTTCTCATCAAAAGGTCGAAGAAGTTCTTCATTTTGGGTCACACTTATACAAGGTTGCACCCAATCAAGTTGCTCTAAAATCCCTTCCGTCGTTGACTTGAAAATATTCTCGAAATACTGAAAAATATACTCCTCCAATCCAGACTTCCAAGCCAATTTGTTACCATCCGAAGAATAAAGCTGAATTATCCTATTCTTTTTCCTTCTGCCCGAAGCATGTGACTGAAAAAACCTGGAATTCATGTCTCCTTCTTTTAACCAAAGAACCTTAGCTCTTTGCTGCCAATAAACATTCTTTTGAATCATAAGCCTCGCCAAAGTTTCCTTTGCTTCCTTAAACCTAGCAATAGACATAGCATCAGTTTTAGGGCGCAAGAAATTAAGTTTCTCCCTGCACAACGAGATATCATCAAGGAATCTGTGACGTAAAGAGCTCCCCCATCTGCCTAAATAAACCGAACAAAAAGCTAGTCTTTAAAGAAGAGACAGATTGCTTGAATCAGCCCAACATTTAGAGATAACCTCCTTGAAAGTTCTCTCATGCAGCCACACATTTTCAAATAAGAATCGTTTCTTATAGTTCTGATTTCTTCCACCAATTGACAATAACAGCGCCATATGGTCGGAACTAACCATGCCAACGTGCTGGATGCTGCTGTCAAGAAAAACAGAAAACCAATCTGCATTTGCCAGGCCCCTATCAAGTCGTTCCCTAATCCAGCCACTAGAATCCCTTGATCTCTCCCAAGTGAATTGGTACCCAATATATCGCATATCATGTAACCCGCAAGCTTGAATAGTATCCTTAAAGTTATTAATAAGAGCTTGAGGATGAGAATTACCTCCACTTTTCTCAGAAGAGGCCAAAAGATCATTAAAGTCCCCTATAATGCACCAAGGCCAAGAGTTATCAGCTGCCAACTCCCGAAGAAGAAGCCATGATCGGTGCCTTAGGTGCCGAACAGGATTTCCATAAAACCAGTAAAACGACTCACTTTTGGAGCAGCAGAATTTACCAGAATATCAATATGCGAGAGAGTGTAAGAACGAAGAGAAACAACAACATCTCAATTCCAAAGGATAGCCAAACCTCCACCAGAATTATTACTTGAAACAGTAAACTTGCTAGCAAAATTAATCCTCCTACACAAACGCTCAACATGAACTTGAGAAACTCTAACTTCCATAAGAAATATAACAGAGGGACGAAGAGAGTGGACCGTATCAATAAGTTCTAGAACTGCACGGTCACGGCCCAAACCGCTACAGTTCCATGATAACGCGATCATTGATTCTGGCAGGCCTGTTTAACAGGACCTGCCTCACTCATGGTAACATCTCCATCCTTCATTCCCTGGCAGAGTAGCGGAAAATTGGTTGTCGATGCATCTATTGAATCTTTAGAAGAACGGCGTCGTTTGTTATCACCCTCTAAAACACATACCAACTCAGTGTTATTTTCTACCAATCCCCTATGTCCACCTGGCACAGATTCATTAGCTCCCGAGTTATTGCCATGCACGTAAATGTTATCCATAATTGCCAGCTGCTTTCCTTCCATTTTATTAGCTGGAATCAAGGGCTCCTTCCTAATAAGAATAGATCCCTCAATTTCTGGGATTCTAGACTTCTTTCCCAGTTCGGACTCTGCCAGATTTTGATTACCACTCTTTTATTAATGTCATATGATTTTATTTTTTTTTCAAAAAAAGAATTATCCCCTAAATTTATTTCAAGAGATAATATATATATATATATATAATTTTTAGGCTTATTAACTAATAATAATAATAATAATAATAATAATAATAATAATATAAACATCTATATTTAAATTTATAATTCATTTTAACACCTAATTTTTAACCATAATCTATTAAACACTTATTAATTTTGTAAATAATAAATATAAATTCAAGCACTTTTAGAAAATTATGACACATGAAACTCAATTGTGATGATGCAACATCCTACAATTACTATATCAAAACAAAAAATCTTATTAAAAACAATAAGAAATTTACCTATTTTATTTTTAATTTCAGCCAATCTCACTATTGTGCATATGCTATATGTAATCATCACATATTTTAAAATATAATATCAGTGCAGGTAAATGTCATGTGGAAAAATAGAATAAATTTATATTCATTATCTAATAAATTAACAAATATAAATACTTAATAAATTATTATTAAAATTTAACTACATTAATAAAATATGTAATAAGTTTAGATGATGCAAATACATTGAGCCTAATTTTTATCATAACTATTTGACTTACCTAAAAAAAGATATATTATGGAATCTGGAATGATGGTTCATCCCACAATTTGGATTAGGCTTACTGCAATTATAAAAATTTCTTCTCGATATAATCAATAAACACTATATAGCAATTCATGCCATGTTCTGTCTTTAAAAAAGTTATAAAAAAAAATTGTGGACTTGGATAAAACTGTCAAAGCTTCTTTATTAAAAATATGGAATAATAGGGCTATCAAATTTTTGTTCGGTGGACTATAAAACATTCTATAATAATATAAATATTAAAATGATGTTATATACTTTTTTACGGTGTACATGGGTTTCGATTTTCCAAAATAGAACTAAAATAATGAATAAAAAAATTTATGATCAAACTATACCATCAATTTTTAACCAGAACGAAATTAAATTGTACCGTTGCTTTTATTTGAAATTTTTATTTAGAACTAGACTAAAAATTGCATTGAATTATATTAAACTGTAATAAAATCGAATTAAACTGAAAAATGCGATATTTATTACTTATTGTATACAATCTTGGTACTTTATTGATAAATATTATTTATAGTTTCTATTCTATTTTTATCATATAAATTTAAGCTCATAAGTATTTGTATTTTAATATATGAAATTAAAATAATAATTATTTAATAATTTAAAATTATATTTTGATTAATAAAAATTTAATAATTATAATAATTATTTATTTAGTATATCTTATAAATTGTACAACAGATACCAGACTAAGTATTTGTAAGTGATGATTCAGGATTAAATAAAACAATATATTTAATTATATATAAAAAAATATTATAGTAAATCCACTAATCATCTAACTAAGTAATTTATCACCTAATTTTTTTTATCAATTTAGTTTTATTTTTTTTTAACGTTACTCAATTAATACTCTATTTTTTGGCACCGATACCTATATATGGATATGTAATACCTATATATGAATCAATGTCCAATTTTCAACCCAAAAGCCATATAATAAGAAAAATAGATTTTTTGTAAATGTATATGAGGGAACCAATGTTCCCAATCCAAATAAATATCCCGATTTATGTATTTTATCTTTTTCTCTTTAGATGAATTGCTTCTGTAATAGTTTAAGTAGTTGAATTATTTGTTTTTTTTATTACTTTATTTATTGATTTTGTTATTTAACTGACGTGTTTACTTAATTAGATCACAATGCATCGTGTGAGAGAGTAATATGGATTAATACTGAAATTCAATTGTAAAACAACACATAATCAATATGTCAAGTAAGAGTGATGTCCTGAATACCAATCTCTATTTGGATATTGGAAGGTCGATACTCATTTTTCAACGTTTTATTGGGTGATAACTTCATAATATCTGCTTCTTTGAGCCCATAGTAAACGTCCTCAGGGGTTGACTACTAACAATAAATTAGGTCTAACTTATATCTCAGACTCTAAAAGCGAGCCTCCGAGAGCAAAACCAAAAATCGAACGTGGCTCTGATGCATTTCACACTTATATTTTTTAATATTTTAGTAATTTATAAATATTATAATATATAACTTTCTAAAATATTATTATAATACATATTTTTAGTAAGTAAGCATTAAAATTATCTTCTTCTTCTTCTTCTTCTTCTTCTTCTTCTTCTTCTTATTATTATTATTATTATTATTATTATTATTATTATTATTATTATTATTATTATTATTATTATTATTATATGTGCATAATTAACATTTTGCTTTTTGTTTCATATTGAATATATTTAATTCTTATGATTAATTATAAAAAATTTATTTTTATTTTAAGTTTTTTTAACGGATATTGTATTTAATTTGTATTTTTTTTCATTTCTAAAACATTCTTAACTATTAAAAATATTATTACAAATTGCATAATTTATTAAATTTATATGTTAAAATTTTTCAGTGGTTAACCGATAAATCAATCCAAAAAATCGAGTTAAAAACTGAAACTGATATAGTGGTTTACTGAAATTAATAGATTGGTTAGTAAAATTATTAATGAACTGGTTAAAAGGTACATGCTCACCCCTATGAAAAATCAATCAGAAATCGAATTAATAATTAGATTAATCAAAACGATAATTTAGATTTATTATTTTTATTTTTGATGCGGATGGTTAAATCATTAGTCAGCTATTAACCGGTTTATATATATTTTATATTTCAAAATTTATACTTAAAATTTTTTATATTTTTATTTTATAAATATTATAATATTTGACTTTTTAAAATATTATTATAATTTATATTTTTGTAAATAAATATTGTAATTATACTTTTATTACAATCATTTATTCATTATGGGCACTCTATTATTTGTTTCATGTTGAATGTATTCAATTTTTACAATTAATTATGAAAATTTTATTTTTCTTTTGATTTTTTATTGGATATTATGTTTGATTTGTACTTTTTTTAAAAGCATTTTCAAACATATAAAATAACATTAAAATTTGTATAATTTTTCAAAATTATATGTTAATTTTTGTGGTTAACCAAAACCAACCCACTGAATAAAAGTGAAATTGATATAGTAGCTAAGCAAATGAAATAGTTAACAAAATTGTTAATAGACTGGTTGATAGGTCTATACTTACTCCTAGTAAAAGAGGCACAATGATAAGTCAGAAAATGATAAATACTAGGGACAACATCCAATAGAAAAAAATAAATGATTTTAATGTCGGATTAAAATCCATTAGTAATTATCATAGCGTAGCAACGAATTTTTAATTTATTGCTAAAATATTTAAAGAAAGAAAAATAGTAAATATAGGGACAGAAATATTTCCGTTGTTAACTTTGGGGTCAGAATTTGCAACAGAATCCTAAACTAATTATTCTCTATTTATAATTTAGTAATGGATTTAGTAATGTTGTAATATTTATCTGATTAGTGCAGCTGTTAAGAGTGGAATTAGTGGCATCAATATGTATATAATTTTAAGCTTATTAATGTGTATTATATATGATAAAAGAAATTGATCTAACTTGAGAAATAAAATACTAAAAAAAAATCAATAAAATGAATCATACACATTTGATTAAATGATACAGATATGCATACTTATACTAGCTGGATCCAAATAAATATCAATCCAATATAAATAAAAAAACAAAGGAAAACAAATTATAGAATCTCTCTGGTCCCATGGAGATTTACCCATTTACTCTATTTATTTATTTATTTTTGCTGCAGCATTTCTCGTTTAGTCGTTTGTACAATAAAAGCACACGCAAAATTGGAAAATAAATAAATTCACGCATGCACAAGCATGAACTTCCCAGCAAACTCGTTGAATAGTTTACTATTTCTTCATGAAAAAACGATATTTTAATAACATTATTTTACTCCTAGAGCGACATGTGAACAACAAATTTGTCAACTTGATACAGTCAAATAAATTTGAATCATTCATATTTTCAATACTTTTAAATCATTCAATTGTTGAATCAAGTTATTTTGGAAACCAGGTCAATTATTTTTTTAACATAATTATATGATTGTAAATGTTTGTTAAAATGAAACTCTCATTTACTAATTAATAATAGATTTCTTACCCAATACTGCACATGAACATTCAACATAAATATAAATATCTATCTTTTTACCAATTACTTAAATAAAGACAAATAAAATAATAATCAAGATGGTCATTGCTTATGCTTAAATTTGTTTTGAACTTAGATTTTCTTGTCAAGTGTACTTGAATATAATTAAGCTAGTACATATCTTACGTTAAATTGTGCTACCTAATTCACGATTATGTTATAAATTTTGGTTTAAAATTATTATGTAAGAGGATATATTATAGACCAATCAAATGGATCGGATCAAATATGTTCAAGTCGGATTAGTTTTGGTTCAATTTTTAGTCAAGTCATTTCATATTTCTGGTCCGATTGGACAGGTATCCTAAAGTCAAATCCATAATCGTTTGTTGCATCATAAAAAGTTTTCAAATTGTTGATTTTAATTTTAATTTTATTTTTTATTTTTCTTGAATATCCATTATGTATTTTAAAAAAAAAAACTAAATTCTGAAACTATAAAAATAATTATGTACAACAAAAAATTTATTGAGTCAAAATTAACATATAAATGAAAAAAGAAAAATATTATCACCATGAATACTAAAAATAACTTTTTATACATAGATATTAGGCATGCACGTATGCATAAATACTTACATATATTTATCTATTTATGTATATATAAATGCATGTAACCACATATACAAAGACGCATACATATATTTACATATGTATGTATATAGGTACATATACATGCATACTTATCATTTCCTTATCGGGCTTAATAGCTGAGACCCAAAACTCAATTAGGTTGTGAACCGCTTTTAAAGCCCGTTGAATGTCCAATCTACATTGATCACTCGATCAACAAATGATCCTGAACTAATCGATCAAATAATACTCTTGCGCTAATATAACATCAAATGTCAAATCAATGGTCATTCCAACTAATACTTTATCTTGTTGCTCCACAGACCTAATTTTGTTGTAAGAGGACCTAACCCTGAGATTATTAGGATAGCCTGATTAGCACTTAATTATGACCATTTCAATATGAAACCAAGGACTTTATAAATACCCTTTCAACCCCACAAGTAAAAGACTTTTTAACAACCTTTTGTATCTTTCTCTCTCTAACTTAAGTTTCGAATTGTTGATCACTATTAGCCAGGGTTAATAGTATTTTCTTGTGTTTGTAGGTGCCTATTGCCTTATCAGCCCCTATCTCTATCTCATTTTGATATTTTTAAAATTATTATTTGATGCTTTCGTTAAGAGACAATAATAGGGGATCCATCGAGACAATCTCAACATTCTAAGCACTTTGAAGGAGGATGATGAATCAAATCCACTATCCATATAGAGAAAACCCTAGAGAACCTTCTATTAGTGCTTGACAAAGGAGGTCTTTTTGATGAAGTCAACCAGCTGGATGATGAAACCCCAATAATGATCAAAGATTTGAAAGCGATGATGAAAGGCTTTAACCATAAGCTGCAAGACAAGATCATGCATTCAATCAAGAGAGATAAAAGGCCTTAAGGTCTTGGTAGAGGGAAAGAAATGAGGTCGAGCCCATAAGCCAAAGGAATTGAAATAAATAAAGGCGAAAATTGTTCTGGTACCTGCTCAAACTTAAACTCCCATTCTTACAAGGGAAAGATTCAAAGAGATAAGGATGCCTCAGTACACCAGCAAATCAGATTCAAAATGCCATATTTTAGAATATCGCACTTAGATTCGAATGTATTCCTTTGATGGTAAAGTCATTTGTAAAGTAGATTCAAATGTATTCCTTTGATGATATCATTTATAGAGTTTTTCCCAAAACACTAGTTGGAGATATTTTATAATGGTTCCAGAGTCTCCCTCTAGGATCAATATCCTCTTTTAGATAAATTTAAGATTTGTTTACCACGAGATACATAGTCCAAGTTAGGACACCTAAAACTACCACTGATCTTTGCAACCTAATGCAGAAGCCTAGTGAAAGTCTTCGAGACTATGTTGATAGATTTCAGACATTGGCATCTGAAATTGAGAACCTATACCTTAAGGTGGCTATGATTGCCTTAACTAAAAGTGTGAAGAACCCTTTGCTAATTCAATCATTGAACCATAATGCCTCTAATCAATTTTGCCAATTTGATGGATAGAGCAAATAAGTTCATTCAGTATGATGATGCATTGAGGGTAGATCTAAAATAACTAGACCCTTTCATCGAGCATAAAGTCGTCATGTATGGAAGCCAAATTTCCAAAAGCTCAAAAAAGGCTGGTGGATCTAGGAATGTTGGAAAATGAAAGAAATTTGAACACAGTAGAAGTCATGTAAATATTCTAGAAAGAATCTATACCACCTTTAATTCCTCCTTTTTTGATACATTAGTGTGGAATAAGGAGAAACAAAAAAAAAATTAATTGGCTTAAGAAGATGGCGGATAGAATGTTGAAGAAGAAAGATAAATCCTAATTTTTTCACAAAGACATGGGTCATGCTACTGACAATTGCAAGGCTATTAAAGATAAAATACATAAAAAGGATCTCTAAATTAAAAGGTTCATAAGAACTTTAACAAAAAGCCCATGTCGATGCCCTGACAAACACAACATATCGAATTTTGAAGATGTCAAATGAAGGAAGTCGAAAGATATAGATCAAAAAAGACATAGAACGGGTGTGATAAACATTGAAAGATCATCATATGGAGAACATTTCTCCAAAAGAAAGAAAATTTAGGAAGGCATATACTTCTCAACACAATCCAAGAAGTTCCTTTTTTATCACCATCTCCCTAGAAGATATGGGAGACATCAAATTTCCTAATAAGGATGCTCTCATAGTTCAAGCTACCATAAATAATTTATTGGTAAAGAGGATCTTAATAGATAATAGTAGCATTATTAGTCTTAATAGTTGAGGCCTATGAGAAGATAGGCTTGCTGATAAGTGAGTTGAAGCTAAATCACATTCCCCTGATTGGGTTGGGCAAAAGAAGCAATCCCTGTAGTGAGATTGATAGAACTATTTATGGATTTGGGATATAAAGTTATCCATACCTATAATTGCACATTTATGGTCATTGACATGCCTTTATCTTATAATGCAATTTTTTTGAGAGACCCATGCTCTTCTAAATAGGCATTGTGATTAGTATCAGGTATATACTAATGAAAAATACCAATAAAAAAAGGAGTAGTTGTGCTTAAAGGAAACTGAAAAGCTTTAGGGAAGGCTTACATGATAATGATAAAGGATAGGAAATGGACCTACATCATCATATGCGTTGAAAAGAAGATAAAGCAAAAGAAAAAAATACATCTCAATGAAGATTTAGTCATCGTGGATGTATCCCTGGGCAAGAGCTAGTATCGGGTCTGATCTAGATGAAATCACCAGAGCTGAAGTCGTTCATACTCATGATTATTTAAAATTCTTTCTCTTGGTCATCAGAAGATTTTCCTAGTATAGACCTTGAGGTTATCATCCATAAACTCAATGTTAATCCTAGTTCCCCTGGTGAAGCAGAAGTTATAAAGACATACACCAAAACGAAACAAGTTCATCTTGGAAGAGGTAGATCAATTGATTAAGGTAGGAATGATCGGGGAAGTAAATTATCCTAATTGGTTAGCCAATGTGGTCTTGGTCAAGAAACAGAGCAGGAAGTTAAGAATGTGCATTGATTTCATATATTTAAATAAAGTATTTTCTAAAGATATTTACCCTTTTCCAAGTATAGTCCAGCTTATTGATGCCACTGCTTGTCACTAAGTCTATTCCCTCCTAAATGCCTATGTGGGCTACCATCATACATTGATGTAGCTTCTATATCAAGAAAATATGAACTTCATCATCGATAAGGGAACATACTACTATAAGGTCATACCCTTTATGCTAAGAAATGTAGGAGCAACGTATCAAAGATTAATGAATAAGAACTTTAAAGATCAGATCAGGTATAATCTAAAAGTGTATATTGATTACATGATCGTGAAAAGCAAAAACAGATCTAAACACACCACCGACTTGGCTAAAATGCTTGCCATGCTGAATCAATATTTCGTGATGTTTAAACTTTGCGATGTCCCATTTGTCACATTGATAGATGGGCATCCGTCGAGACTTCTTCTCGTTCATCACTAACGAGATAGAACAAAATGTAGAAATAAACACATAAATCATGTGAGATCATTTCTAACCTTAAAAACATAGTTACTAGAGCCTAAAACATACTAAAATAATGTTATAACCTTAAATCATTCCTTAAACATAATGAACCTCATTAAATTATAGAATCACAAAATAAAAGAAAAACTTGAAATTATACAACAATGGAGGAATCTTTATTTAATCTTGCCTTTAATATGCATACTAAACCAAATTTGTTTCTTTTCACACTTTAAGCATGCAAGTTAATCAAAAATAATATTTAAACATAATTATTTCAACACATATTAAAATGATCATGCATGGCACTTTTTACAGAGAGAAAATAAAAAGAGAGCTTAAAATATTACCTTTAGGAGATATACTGACTCTGAATTTCTTAAATTCTAGATCTCCACTCCGATTGTATTCTTTATTTTTTAAAAAATTGAATGATTATTTGTGTGTTTGTGTGTTTAGATCAAGAGATTGTTAGAGAAAAAATTTCTTAGAAAGAGAGAAATTGTCTTTCTTCTTCCCTAAGAATGGTTGTGTATCACAATGATTCCCTTTCCCCCATTGAAACCCTAAAAATCTTACGTTTATACCTAGGAAAGAGTTGGAGTTGAATTCCAACTCCAACTTTCCAAATCTAGAGATATTCCCCCATCAAATTCAGATGAAAATCCCTTAAAAAAATTATGTTACTTTTTTAAATTTCAGAAAAGTGGAAAACCTAGAAAAAAAACCTACAGACGGGTATCCCCCATTGAGGGACGGGTGTCTTCCAGGCGAAAATTCTCGAATTATAAAAATGCCACTGATTTGACCTTGACAGGAGATAAAAGGTCATAGATGACCGTCCTTCACATGACAAATGATCATCTATCACCTCTGAAAGGCCAAAATCAAGGTTTTTTATGCTATTTTGTTAAAATACTTAAGAAAAACTTGAAAAATCACAAAAACTTTGAGAAAAAATCAGAAATTTATAATCGAAGCTTTGAAATCCAGACCTATCTCTTTAGTGATAGCAGTAACGATGCTATTATTGTCGACTTGAAGAATAACCTTTCTCTAACCTTTATTCCAAGCCTCTTGGAGTCCAATAAGAACACCCCATTCTTTACGAAGTAAGCACTTTTGCTACTTACATAAGTGAAAAATCCCCCAATCCATTTGCCTAAGAAAGTCTCTAAAAACACCACCCAAAGCAGCAAAAGGAAGATATTATGTGGAAAGAGCTATCAATATCCAATGTCACCCATTTCAATCTTGCTGCCTTCTATCCAACAAACACCTTCTGCTTCTCTCTAGAGTTACAAAAAATATAAGACATATCCTTTTTTAACGTCCATGAATGTTGAGCAGGTGGATAAAATCATTTGTTTTTTGATAGTAACCGCTACCTAGTGATTATTAAAGATCCTGTCTTTTCTCAATTTCCATAGCCACCAGTAGGTGTAACCAAATAATAAATTCCAAAAAGTAGACCCAACACGACAGCTGTCTATCATCGTGGACTAGTCGGCAAATAATTTTCAGAGTCGCTATAGATTTTTATCTTCTTGATTCCAGCACTACTTGATCTACTAGTTTACAAAGATTGTCCCATTTAATTAAATGAAGTTTCCTTGCATCATCAGAAGAGCCCCAAATGAAGTCTCTACATAAACGTTCAATAGCTTCGCATGTAGCAATAGGGAGAACATTGGTTTGGATAATATAGTTAGGAATGGCCAATAAAACCCATTTAACCAAGGTTATGCGTCTTGCTAAAGATAGCATTTTTTCCTTCCAACTGAAAAGTTTACCTCTGACTTTATCAATTAAATACAATTAAATTTTGGCACTTGATCTACCATGTATAATAGATTTTAAACCATAAATTTTAAATTCTAGACCTTAAATTTAAAATCCTAAACTCTAAATCGTAAATGTTAAATCCTAGTTCTTAAAATTTATAACATAAAATTATATAAAAAAATTAAATAAAGTTTAATTTAATTTTTAATGTATAAAGTAATTTAATATAAAAATTACGAAATAAACATAATTTACTAGCCAAAATTTATATTTTATAAATTAATAACTAATATTATAAAATATATTTGATATTTATTGAAAATTGCTATGTTTGATTCTAAATCAAATAAAATTTTGGATAATAATGTAATTAAATGTTATTAAGTAAAATATGAACACCAATATATGATAAAAAAAATATATAAAAGTTAATTGTATACTATATATAAATATTACTATATAATTAAAGAGAATTATATAATATAAATTTAGTTTAAAATATTATATAAATTTTATAGAAAAATATAAAAAAATAAGGTATAAAAATAAAAATTTAATTTAAATATATTTTAAAGTATTATTTTATGTAAATTTTGAAAAAAAATAGAAAAAAAATTGAAGATATATATATATATATATAAGAATTGATTAACTGATACTTAAAAATATAAATCGTAATTATTAATTAAAAATATAAAAATTAAAAACTGTCACTGAATTTATCGGATCAATTAATTATAAAAATTAATTCAATTTTAAATTAATTTACATTTAATCATATTTTTTATTTTTTTATTCATTCTAGTTAAAATTGAAATCTATTGCTTATTAAGTACATCCTAAAAGCGTGCCCTTAGAGGCCATTATATCTTATCCATAATAATAATAATAATAATAATAATAAAGCAGAATGTGGGGATGGCCTGGCAGAGTGATTAATAACTTTGTGACTGCTTGAACCTGATCGGACCAGCCGCCGGTCTACTTCAATTTTAAAAATTATGGCATAGGGACCACAATGGCCAATTGCACATATATTATAGCACAAAAACGATATGGGACCTGACTTCTTTTGTACTGACTTGTCTAAAGTCAATGAATTTGTTGAAAGATACGAAATTATAATTACTTACTAGTAGAATCATTGAAGGTTATTAATAAATGTCTGTACGGCTCATTAATCCTCCATATCCATAGCATTGGAGCAAGTGGAATGAAATAATGGAAATTGCAGTTGTAAATGTAATGGTGGTATGATGGTCTGGATAAATTAATCTAAACTATGATTTTTCATCTAATTATTGAAATTTAAAATTTTCAAATTTTGATTGAGTATAAGATAAAGTAGCCCTAATTTTAGTAGTGAGACCAGAATTTATAATCAAATATAGCAAAAATATAAGTTATATAATGATACAATAGGAATATTTTTATCCATTTAAAGAAAATTTATTTAAATATTCTATAATATATTTGTTTAATTTGATGATGCTATGTAAGAAAATGTAAAGTTCTATATTCTATCTGTTAATATTATACAGATAATTTTTTTATTAATTTAAATTATCTACAATTATAAATGCGTCAATTAAACCAAATTAATATGATAGAGTTCTTAGTGGTATAATAAGAAAAATAAAGAATTTAGGTTCATAAAATTTTTAAAATTAAATAACCAAATACTATTAATGTCACTTTTTATTTATCATGTCTCTTTTATTGTCAGTATTTTTTCAGAATTTTTATTTATTTCTTCTTTACTAACTTTCCTCTTAGAATGTGTTTGAATTAATCTATTATTTTATAGGCTTTCATCAATTCAAATATATAATATAAAATCTAACTAGATTAGCATTTGTCCATAATTTTATACGTGTTCTCTAAAATGCAAAAAATAAAGAAATATTGTCACTATTTAAAAGATGTAAAAGTAAAACAAATTGTAAAACTAAGTTACTAACATTTAATTAAAGATAAATTTTTGCTATATTTTTTAGTTTATTTTCAAATTTATCTGATTTTCCTTTAAAAATTCAAAGAAAAATATAGTTTTGTATTTTGTTTTAATGAAATTAGGAAGATAAAATGTTTCATTGATAAAAATTTTAGAAAATAAGTTAAACAAAGAGGGGTAAAAACAAAATTTTAAAGGGATAAAATTGTTTATCTAATATATATATAATTAAAAAATTTTCAAAAATTAAGGGGGGCAATTGCCCCCTTCCTCTTCAAGTGACGTCGCCACTGCCTGATTTAATGTTAAATTTCTCAATTCATATTACTCAATTTGAAACCTATGATGAATTACTTGAACTAATAAATGTTTATACACCAATTTGTTTTTTTCGGAAACATAATCTTACACTAACTTTGGTAGCCTTCTCATTCCTAACAGCTCCATTTATGTATTTGTTAAATTTCTTTTTAAAAAAAAGTTGATAGTTGTTTGCCATTCAAATAGTTTCCTTTACTAATTTATTTAACACAAAGATATACTTACTCATTATTTTATATAAAATATATTTATAAAAATATATAAATTTATATTACATGCATGTTTATATTCATAAATTAACCTATTTCCCTACAATAAGTTGTTTATTTAAGCTAAATTCTTATACTTTACTATTATTTATTTTATTTATTATTGATAAAATATGCTTTTTTAAATTAAAAAATATATCCATTTTGATAATTAAACCATCAAACAACAATAATTTTTTTATAACTTTACCAAAGATTTAAATATTAATCACCAATTAACCAGCAGCAACAGCTACCAATTGCGCTTATCAATTAAACCAAACAAAGCCCTAGGTTCCATCATAGGTATTTTGATTGTTATTTTACAACGTCCTTTCATGATAAAAAAAAAATTGTTATAATCACTAAAATATTGATAACGAAAATAATTTTTTTCTATAAATAATGTTAAAATTTAATTTTAAAAGAATTTGAATTCTAAAATTAAGTTTTAATTAAAATATTATTATTAGTTTTATTTTAGGTATTATAATTTGATTCAAATTATTATGATTGATATTACCGATAAGTTTTAAAATGTCAAAACTTGGAATGAGTTGAAGTGAAGGTGAAATTGGCTGGGCTGATCCTTAAAGAATGGCGAGCCAATTTGCAAGACAAGTGAAGACTAACTCCTAGCGTGCAGTGGATTAACACTCCGATACTGAAGTTGGAGGGAGTTTAGAGAGAGAAAATCGAGAGAGTTATTATGTGTGTAATACTAGGCGTGTGCAAATGATCGGTTCGGTTCGATTTTGGACTGAACCGAAAAAATCAAAAACCAAACTTCGCAAAATAAAATAACTGAACCAAAATCGAAATGTTTAAAATCGAAAACCAAATAGACCGAAATAATTTCGATCAGTTCGGTTCTATATCAAAATATACCAAGATCTTTCAAAATTTGTTAATCCAAAATTTCAATAAAAAGAAATGGAAATTCTTATGCCTAGTGGGCCTTGCTTAGCTAATTTTTAGTTTTTTTGGGTGATGGCCCATTGATGTTTGTCAATCCATTTTCTTTGCTTAGAAGACTAACGGGTTCTTACTTTGCTAATCTTACCCATTACCATTAGGGTTTGTATGAAGATATGCATTTTGGGAAACATATGTAGAGAACAAATGAAGGTGGTGGTGAGGTAGAGCGGCTGAACTCCCAAAATGCCCCTGCTAATTCGGTTGCTCCACTTATTAGTAATGCGGCTCAAAAGGCGCTGTCGCAGGTGCAAGCACCGGCTGAAGTGGATCACCTTCAGTTTCATGAATAAAAAATTTCAAGTTGAAGGCATGGCTGGGAAAAAAAGCCAATTGTTTCAATTTTCTAGAAAATGTAGCTTCTTAGTGCCTCTTTCTTTTCTTTCAATGGGATCTGGGTTGCTAATGTTCAAAGATCTTAATTACTTTCTAATTTTCATCTTGTGTTATAAACTAATATTTTTCAAAGTCGGAAAGGGACATTTGGTGAATCCTCTGCAGATGTGTGTGTGTGTATAATAAAAGAAAAAAAGAGAAGAGAGACAGAGAGCGATGAACGAATCACCAACCCCAGTGACAGCCTGACGTCGCACTCCACCGCGCCGACCAGCCATGCCACCGCCTTCTCCTCTCCGGTCAATCACCATTCTTTCTTCCTTTTTTTCTCCTTCTTTTTGGTTTGAAATTTCTCTCTTCTACTGAGAGTTTCCTCCTTTTTCTGATCAGCACTAACGTTGGATAGTGACACAAACACCACCATTGGATTCCTAATGACCAAGTGCTCTCCCTATACCTATCGATCATCCTCACTCGCCGATGGTAGAGAAATCAATTATAGGAATGCCAAAATATTTCAGCTTTGATTTCGATCAAACGACGCGGCGTTAGAGCACATAACCACCAGTAGCGACTCCTTAGTGCTTTGAGTTTTGCATCAGTAGTGGCAATACATCTTCGATGAAGTTCTGAAAACCATTAATCGATGCCAATGGTTTGATCCCGACAGTAATAAGCTAAAAAATTATAAATTCTGACTTCAAACCAGTATGTGCACTGCCAAATTTATTTCTCATTAATTTCCTAGTTAAAATGATTAGTTAGGGAAATTTTAAAATACTATTAGTGTGTTTAATTCTTTAAGTAAGATGCTTAAATTAAGAAAATCAATAATACTATTATGTGTTTAATTCTTTAAATAAATTGAGCTAGATAGGGAATGAGTTGAGATAAATTAATGTTGCATAAAAGGGCTAAAAGGCTTATGAATTGAGATTTGTATAAAATTTTAATGTGCTTTGAACGAAAGAAAATCATTAAATTGAATCATTTTAGTTTATGAATATGACTTCATGAATCTCTTGCTTTAAGAGTAGAATAGTAGAATGAGAAATTAAAAACATAAATTCCATTGTAGGCTGTTAGATCGAGATAAATTGTGTATATCTAAGATTTTATTTCCTTAAATTTTTAAGTATCAAGATTATTGCTATATCTCTTTCTTGGTTTTGTTAATTGTTGTCTCCATATAACGCCCCAAACTTGAGCGGCTTAAAATATTTTCTAAATTGTAAATACTACTTTTGATTCGGGTGAGCAAACATAAGAATTTATGAGAACATGATACGCACAAGCATTACTTATTAGGGCTTTGAATTAGTATTTTTTTTTTAATTAAAAATACCTTTAGTAACAAATAAAAAACTAGAATAAATAAATGTTATTAAAACAACAACAACATTAGCAACAGCAATAACAACAACAACAAAAACAATATTAATATTAATATTAATAGGAACAAAATATCTTGGTGAAAGTCCCTAGAATTTTTTAGAGGAAATTATTAGAGCCACAACTTTTCAAAAGGAAATAAAAATTAAAGAAAATAAAAATAAGAAAAAGAAAGAAAAAGGAAAAAGAAAAATGAGGAAGGGGAGTAGATCGGGAACAGAAGAGGGGAAAGAGACGCTGCCGACGATCGATGATCTCTTCGTCGTTGCCCCCATTTAATGCTGGCCACATCATCTTCACTCTAACGGCGCCTCCATCAGCTAATTTTTCTTCCCGTAATCGACGTTTCCTCTATTCTTTCAGCAAACCATGGTGGTAACCAGCGAGATGCGCCACCCTGATGAATCCCCAACAGCAAGGCGGTCATGCCAGCATCTTCTGTTCCTCCTCTTCCATTGGTAATGAGTAGATTGTAGAGAAGGGCAGCTAGCGAATCTAGACTGATTTTCGATCAAAGGGCGGAGCCCGGAACCTTCACTTACAGTCGAGCAACAAGGGTGTGTGTAACACCCTTACCATATCAAAGTTATGTCGATTTAAGCGATTACCAAGAATTTTTTTTAAAATCATATATCAAACCATAAATAATATTCACCGACTATAAGCCTTTTTAATTATTATAGGTTACAAGTTTATACTTGCCGATTGACCTATAACTGTCTAATTTACTATTCATATTATAAAAATTTTGGTAATCTAACGGTTTAAAAATTAACCTACCCAACTTGCACGGCAAACAATTTCACAACTCTAAGGCACAACAATTTATAAGTAATACAAATATTCATCCATCACAATTATTCTATTACCACTTCATATCATAAGTCATTATACACATATACATAGTCATATTTGTTCATACTACAGCCCTAACTTTAACTTTCAGAGTTGGGTTATATATATACATGCCATACAAAAAGAAATTTCAACTATTCTTCCTTTTTAAAAAACTAAGCTCCAATGTATACCTTGCTTCTCTCAGGTGCTAGAACCTACATGCAATCAACACTACATGCTGAGCATTAAACATGCTCAGTGGTGAATATAAATCAATGAATTTCCATATCATGCACAAATGCATTAAACATGCAAAATTCCTTAGTTATTCAATAAAACACAGTTATCACTTCACTTTACATTTTATGTTATTAAAGACCATCACTATGGTAAAATTTTATTTTAGTCCTTAATTTTTCAATTAATTACAAAATTATCATTTTTACACCTTATTTACAATTTTACCATAAGTTCACTTTTTTTTCACTCTAAATCCATTATTTGACATATAATTTTCCAATTAGTCCCTATTTTACCATTTTCATGTCAAATTTCATTTTAGTCCTTTGAAACTACAAAATTTCATTTTTAATCCTTTCATTCATTATTTTATCATTTTTATCCGTTTAACTTATTATTTAGATAAATCACCATTTTGATCCTAAACTTTTTATTTTCTTTCATGCAAGTCCTTTTTCACTCAAATTCTCATTTTCACTTCACTTTTTGTATTTTTAAGTTATTTTTACCATTATGCCCCTTGTATAATCCTGATAGAAATCTTCAGATCGAATATACGGGATGTGAATCCCACAGGTCCACTGCACTGCACTAAGGAATGATCCCAAAGGATCACTCTAAAACTTTCATCGAACATATAATGTATAACATATAACATATCACCGCACTATGAAAGACCATCACGAATTTGCCATAGTAAAGTAAGTTGTCATGACACCGCAATATGGGTATCACTATGGCTAGCCAAACATATTTTGAACTAGATTTAGACCACTAGACCACTACTAAGGGCAAAAATTACTTAATTATTTTTAATCAAATTTTTACATTTTAACACTTTTACTTACATTCACATTTCAATACACTAGTTACTCGACATATTCATCATTTTTTCACATTTCGTGAATTATCTCATCATAAAATACTAAGATCTTGATCTCTTTTGCTTAAAATAACCTTATAAATGAATTCTAAGTACTCAAAAATATCTCTAGTTACCATTAAACTAAATTTAAAACTTAAATCTCACTTACCTAAATTCAAGATTTTTACTTTACCCCTAGATTTCACCCACTATTCTTACTCAAATCAAAGATTAGGGGCCTTGAGAATCTTGTAGGGAGGCTAAATCACACTTGTAATGCTTGAATTTGGTGAGAAATTAAGAGAAGAGTTGAAAAAATTTGAGAGAGAGGAAGGATGAGAGTATTCAACCAAGTTAAGAGAGAAAGGAGAGCTGAAGAAGATAAGGATTCCAACCAAAATATCTGCCTCCTCTTGGTTTTTATAGAGGTCCAAATGGATTGGGCCTTTGTCAAACCTTAAGCCCACTCTCACAAGCCCAAATGCACATTTTAAGCCTAAAATATAATTTTTCTGTAATTTTCTCACTTTTCAAATCCAATTCATCCCAAATTTGATTCCATAATTCATAACATATATAAATTAGGCTGTACATAAAATATTAACTCAATCAAAGTCTATTTTTATCCGACTCAATCAGATCGATCCGATTCGATAATTACTGGTGTCACTAAAAAATTATATTTTTATTACCAATAAATTCTAAATATTATTTTAGGTTGATCTGTAATTTTTGGAGCTTATTTACTATTTTTAAGGATTCCATCAAATTTTAGTCAACCTAGTTACTAGTTGAACCGTTTTCATATTTTCGACTTTTGAAGGTCTATTTGATCTCAATTTCACTCCAAATTTTAACCATGAACCAACCGTGAGTAATATTTTTTGATAGTCAAATAAAATATTTTTCACATTCGGATGTATTTTTTTATCCCAAAAAATACTATTCACTATCAAAAATACTATTTATAGCTGATTCAGTATTGAGACCATTACAATTCTCCCTTACTAAAAAAATTTTTATCCTTGAAATTTACTTGTTTCGAAGAGTAAAGGATACTGTTGCCTCATTGTAGCTTCTGGCTCCCATGTAGCCTCCTCCATATTATGATGGTTCCAAAACACCTTCACTAGTGGAATTTGCTTATTTTTGGGCTATCTGATATCTCTAGCTAGGATCTTCACTGACTTTTATTCATAGTTAATATCAATCTGCACTTGAATTTTTTTTGAAGTGATCATATGGTTAGGATCAGATTTGTACCTTCGAAGCATTGACACATAGAACACATCATGAATCTTCTCTAATGCTGTTGGCAACTTCAATCGGTGAGCTACAGTGCCTACTCGCTGAAGTATCTCATATGGATCGATAAATCTTGGACTCAGCTTGCCCTTCTTAACGAATCTCAAAACTTTTTTCCAAGAAGATACCTTCAGAAACACTCTGTCTCCAATTTGGAATTCTATATCTTTTCTCTTTAAATTTGCATAAAACTTCTGGTGATCCATAGCTTCCTTCAATCTGTCTTTGATGAATCGTACTTTTTCCTCCATATCATGAATCATATTAGACCCTACTAACTTATTTTCACTCAATTCTGTCCAGCACAAAGAAGTTCTACACTTCCTTTCATAAAGTGCCTTACAAGGTGCCATCTTAATGTTAAACTGGTAGTTGTTGTTGTTATAAGCAAACTCCGCCAAAGATAAGTATCTCTCCCAACTGTTACCAAACTTTAATACAAACATTGTAATATATCTTCAACTATCTGAATCATCCATTTTGACTGACCATCTATCTAAGGGTGAAATGCTGTGCTGAAGTGGATTCTAGTACCCGAAGCTTTTTGTAACTTTTTTCAAAAATATTAGGTGAATCTGGGATCTCTATCTAAAATGATGGATGAGGGAATTTCATGCAATCTCACTATCTCATTGATAAATATCTCTTCCAACTTGGTCAAAGGAAAATCCATCCATACTATCAAGAAATAAGTGAACTTGGTGAGTCTATCAATGATAACCCATACAGCATCATGCTTTATTTGAGTTACAGGCAATCCGATAACAAAATTCATGGTCACTCTGTCCCATTTTTATTTCGGTATCGTAATAGGCTGAAGCAAACTCGATGGAACCTGGTGCTCAGCTTTTACTTGTTGACATATTAAACATTTACCCAAAAACTTTGTTACATCCTGTTTCATGCTTGGCCACCAATAAAAAGCTTTCAAACCCTGGTATATCTTGTTACGACCAAGATGCATCGCATAACTATTGTGATGAGCTTTAGTAAGGATGCTTTTCTTTAATTCCTCTTGATCTGGAATACAAAGCTGCTTCTTATAGCAAAGCCTACCATCATTACTCAGAGAATAATCCATACCGCTGCTATCTTTAACTTTGTTTACAATGGCCACCAATCAATCATCTTGCTTCTGGGCTATCTTCGCTTACTGTACAAAGTCAGGCTTCACTTGCATTTCATAGCCTGAAGAGCTACAAACACTATCATTAGTCATTTATACTTATTAATCACTTAAACACATTCATTTGAAACATTCAAATTACCTGATATAAACTTTTTAGTGCATCAACCATTAGATTCATTTTTCCTAGATGGTAGTCGATGAAACAGTCATAATCTTCAATCAACTCCAACCAACATCTCTATCTAAGGTTAAGATCCTTCTAAGAGAGCAAATATTTCAAACTCTTGTGATCTATCTAGATGTAGCATTTTTTCCCGTACAAATAATGCCACCAAATCTTTAAGGCGAAAACAATGGCTGCCAGCTTCAGATCATGAGTAGGATAGTTCTTCTCATAAGTCTTAAGCTATCGGAAGCGATAAGCAATCACCTTGCATTTCCTGCATCAATACACAGTCTAAATTATTTCTGAAGGCATCATTGTAGATCACAAAGTCCTTACTTGAATCTAGTTGAGTGAGTATAGGAGCTTTTGTCAACATACTTTTAAATCTCTCGAAACTTTCTTGGCATTTATATGTCCATTCAAACTTGGCATGCTTCTATAGTAGTCAAGTTAGAGGCACTGTAATTATGGAGAAATCCTTTAAAAATTTTCTATAGTATCCGGCCAAACCCAGGAAACTTCTAACTTCTGTAACATTCCTAGGTGTCCTCCACTGAAGAACCGCTTTAATCTTTGTAAGATCCACTTTTATGGCCCTCAGCAAAAATTACATGGCCCAAAAAGGACACTTTATTTAGCCAAAATCGTATTTACTAAACTTGGCATACAGTTACTTTTCCCTCAAGGTCTGTAGAATGATTCTCAAATGCTTATCATGATGTTCTGGCATCTTCGAATACATCAGGATGTCATCAATGAAGACTACCATAAACTGGTCCAAATAAGGTGAAAAATCCTATTCATTAAGTCCATAAAGGCTGCTAGTGCATTTGTGAGCCCAAATGGCAAAACCAGGAACTTATAGTGATCATATCTGGTGTGAAAAGCAGTCCTGGGTACATATGCTTCTTTCATTGACAACTGATAATACCCCAATCTCATATCAATCTTTGAAAAAATACCTACTCCTTTTAACTGATCAAACAAATCTTCTATACGAGGAAGGGGGTATTTATTTTTAATGGTCACCTTATTTAACTATCTGTAGTCTATGCACAATCTGAGTGTCCCATTATTTTTCTTAACAAACATTACTGGTGCTCCCCAGGGTGACACACTGGGTATAATGAACCCCTTGTTTAGTAATTCTTATAAATATATCTTCAATTATTTTAATTCTATAGGTGCCATTCTATAAAGAGCAATAGAGATTAGAGCGGTGCCTGGAGCAACATCAATAGAGAATTTAACTTCTCTATTAGGTGGTAAACCTGGTAACTCATTAGGGAACACATTAAGAAACTCTCTAACAGTAGGCATTTCTGATACCTTTGGACCTTCCCTTTTTGCCTCCGCTGTATAACACAAATAAGCAATGCATCATTTTCTAATCAATCTCTTAGTAGCCATATCAAAAATCACATTCGATAAAAAGTTAGTTCTCACGCCTACAACTGTGATCTCCCAACCCTCTTCAAGTTTCAAAGTAACTCTCTTCCATTTGCAATCTATTGTTGCTTCATGGGCGAACAACCAATCCATCTCTAAAATCACATCAAACTCATGGAACATATGTTCAATAAGATTTTCAAGGAATACATAACCCTAAGCATTAATAGGGAACTCTTTATACACTTTATTCACTACTACACTATGCCCCAGAAGATTACTCACCAGAATATTCTGATCTAAATGTGCATTTCTTATCCCTTTACCTCATGCTATCTCAGTCTTAATATAAGAATAAGTATAACCAGGATCAATAAAAGCATGCACTGAATTAGATAGTAACAAGAATTTACCTACTATCACATCAAAAGCATCTTCTTCTTCTCTGGCCCTAATTGCATAAGTACAGCCTGTAGTACGACCCTATCCCTAAGATGACTGTCCAACTAGTCTAGATGCTGATGTAGTGGGGATGGCTCCCCTACCACGACCTCTCAATGCAGAAGATCCAGAACCAGGTGCTGGTGATGTAAGCATAGCAGTCTGTAATGAAGGACAATCTCTAATCTGATGGTCTTTTGAACCACACCTAAAACAAGCTCCAGATAGGTATCGATATTCCCCTCAATAAGCTTTACCACAATGGTCACATGTCAATACTATCCTACTATTTTGATCTCAAGGTGTACTGCCTATGGATGTAGCTGGCGCATTACCACGAGATGCACCACCCTGACCTTGGCTTGAAGTCACTGGTGCACGGCTCTGAGATGCTAGAGATCTTTTAGATTTCTTACCCTGACCTCTTATACCACTAGACCGTCCTTACTTCCTCTTCTATTAATACCGTGACCATCTATCAGCCTCCTTTATATGTATGCCTTCTATCTTGAAAGCAGCCTCAACAAGTGATTTCAAGTCGAGGTGTCGCTACATCCCCATAATCTGCCTAATTTTACTATGTAATCCTCTCTCAAATCTCTGACATAACTTTTCTTCTATAGACTGACTTGCATCCAAATAAGCACTCAAAAGCTCAAAATCACGCTCATATTCTAACTCTATCTTATTACCTTACCTCAATCTCCAAAAGGCATCATGTATAGTTGCTTTATAATCAGACCCAATGTACTTCTTCACAAACTGTGTCAAAAAGAAATCTCAATTCAACTCATCTACTGGGGTGTGCCTCCGAATTGAATCCCACCATATCAATGCTGGTCCTTATAGCAGTGCCACCACATCGTTAAACTTTTCTTTTAGTGGCCTACTGGTAATTTCAAACAATCCATAAAAATATTTAGCTCCCAATTTCTTTAATTATTCTAAAATTGGCTTTCTTTTTGGTGGAGCTGGTGATTGTACTTGTGCTGCGACCAGTGGAAGTTGTGCTTGACCCGCCTGCAATCTTTGTTCTATATACTCAGCTATCAAATTAAGGAAGTCTAGCTGTAAAGGTGGAGGTGGTACCACTGGTGGTGAAGCTTGCTGTTGTGGGGCCTCACATTGCCTAATGCCAAATGATGCCTCACTCTCACCATCCCCTGCATCACGATCTTGGTCGGATGACATCTTTTACTATAAAACAAAAAAGGGCAAGCACACATTAGTTTTATAACACTTTTTCTCTGATAGTTGGCATGTATATACATAAAAGCCAATCATTTAATCCCACTTTGATTTTAGAATTGTCTAAACCTTGCTTTGATATCACAAAATGTAACACCGTTAACATATCAAAGTTATGTCGATTTAAGCGATTACCAAGAATTTTTTTTAAAATCATATACTAAACTATAAATAATGTTCACTAACTACAATCCTTTTTAATTATCCTAGGTTACAAGTTTATAGTTGCCGATTGATCTATAATTGTCCAATTTATTATTCATTTGATAAAAATTTTGGCAGTATAATGATTTAAAAATTAACCTACCCAACCTACACGGCAAATAATTCCACAGCCCTCAGGGCACAACAATTTATAAGCAATACAAATATTCATATATCACAATCATTCTATTGCCATTTCATATCATAAGTCATTATACACATATACATAGTCATATTTGTTCATACTACAACCCAAACTTTAACTTTCAGAGTTGGGCTATATATATACATGCCATACAAAAAAAACTTCCAACTATTCTTCCTTTTTTAAAAACTAAGCTCCAGTATATATCTTGCTCCGCTCAGATGCTAGAACCTACACGCAGTAAATACTACGTGCTGAGCATTAAACATGCTCAATGGTGACTATAAATCTATGAATTTCCATATCATGCACAAATGCATTAAACATGTAAAATTTCTTAGTTATTCAATAAAATACAATTATCACTTTACTTTACATTTTATGCTATTAAATACCATTACTATGGTACAATTTCATTTTAGTCCTTAATTTTTCAATTAATTACAAAATTATCATTTTTATACCTTATTTACAATTTTGCCACTAGTTCACTTTTTTTTTATTCTAAATCCATTATTTGACATATAAATTTCCAATTAGTCCCTATTTTATCATTTTTATGTCAAATTTTATTTAGTCTTTCGAAACTATAAAAGTTCATTTTTAACCCGTTCATTCACTATCTTATCATTTTTATCCGTTAAACTTATTATTTAGATAAATTACCATTTTGCTCCTAAAATTTTCATTTTCTTTTATGTAAGTCCCTTTTTACTTAAATTCTCATTTTTACTTCACTTTAAGTATTTTTAAGTCATTTTTACCATTATACCCTTAGTATAATCCCAATAGAAATCTTCAGATCGAATATACGAAATGTGGATCCCATAAGTCCACTGCATTGTACTAAGAAATGATTTCGAAGGACAACTCTAACACTTTCACTGAACATATAATGTATAATATATAACATATCACTGCATTATGGGAGACCATCGCGAATCTGCCATAGTAAAGCAAGTCACCATGACTTGGACCGTGGTATGGGTATCCCTATGGCTAGCCAAACATATCCTAGACTAGATTTAGACCATCAGACCACTACTAGGGGTAAAAATTACTTAATTATCTTTAATCAAATTTTCACATTTTAACACTTTTACTTACATTCACATTTCAATACACTAGTTACTCAACATATTCATCATTTTTGCACATTTCATGAATTATCTCATCATAATTCATCATTTTTCACTTTGAACATAATGTAACTTCACACTCTAAAATATTCATACATATTTTAAAAATTTCAAATAAATTCATGGATATTTCTTTTCACATCTAAATTTATTTTATGCCATTAAAATCATGTACACATAAAATATACCCTAATATACACTAAGGGTTCACTCGGCCAAGGTAAATCTCACACCTTACCAATTCTTTTAATTTCATTTAAGCATTTTAAATGTCATTTTAAAGGCCTTAATCACTTTTCTAAGCTTATATTCAAATAAGTATATACTTAACACAATTTCACTTAAGTTACCTAATGTAAACACACTCAAATTTGGAAAAAATTGAAAGATTTTATAGGTACAAACCTTGTACGCTTGCTCAAGCTCTCCTAGACTTCCTTTTTTTTTTGCCTTCTTTCTTGGATGTTTGAACACCAACTTAATTATCTATATGGGCCAAAATTTCTCATCAATAAAACATTAAGATCATGATCTCTTTCGCTAACCTTATAAATGAATTTTAGGTATCCAAAAACATCTCTAGGCACCCTTAAACTAAATTTAAAACTTAAATCTCACTTTCCTAAATTCAAGCTTTTTAATTTGTCCATTTATTTCATCCATTATTCTTACTTAAATCAAAGATTAGAGACCTTGAGAATCTTGTAGGAAGGCTGAATCACACTTGAAATGATTGGATTTGATGAGAAATTAGGAGGAGGGAGTATTTGGCCAAGTTAAGGGAGAAAGGAGAGCTGAAGAAGATAAGGATTCCAACCAAAAAATCTATCTTCTCTTGGTTTTTATAGTGATCCAAATGTATTGGGCCTTTGTCCAACCTTAAGCCCACTCTCACAAGCTTAAATGTACGTTTTAAGCCCAAAATGTAAATTTTTTACGATTTTCTCACTTTTCAAATCCAATTCATTCCAAATTTAATTCCTTAATTCATAACATATATAAACTAGGTTGTACATAAAATTTCAACTAAATCGGAGTTCAATTTTAATTCAACTCAATCACATCGATCCGATTTGACAATTATCGGTGTCATTGAAAATTATCTTTTTATTAACAATAAATTTTAAACATTATTTTAGGCTAATCTATAATTTTTGGAGCTCATTTACTATTTTTAAGGGCTCGATCAAATTTTAATCAACCTAATTACTATTTGAACCGAACCGCGACCTTTTTAATATTTTTGACTTTTTCAAGTCTATTTGATCTCAATTTTTCTCTAAATTTTAATCCTGAACCAATTGTGAGTAATATTTTTCTATAGTCAAATAAAATATTTTTCACCTCCAAATGTACTTTTTCACCTTGGAAGTATTATCCATTATCGGAAAATACTATTTATGGCTGACTCGGTATTGAAGCCATTACAGTGCATCTCTGTGAAGGTCCGATGAAACTCCGACGAGCATATTAATGGATCCAATTAAGGCAAAATACAGGAGTTTGATCCCAATAGGTATGTGACTACCAAATTTATCTTTTCTATATTTTTTTTTTGTAAATTGATCTAGTTACAGAATTTTAGGTTAAAAAAATGAATATTTAGTGTTATTGTTTTAGCTCCTTTATTCTGTTGAACACAAAATTGATTTATTTGTTGTAAGTGATGGATGTAGGACTACTAGTGGTTATTTCTTGTATATTTAAAAAGCTTTAATATATTGGTAAAAAGGTATTTTAAATAAAGGATAGGTTTATGTGTAATTAAGGTTAAATGAAATCTTGGTTGGCAGTGGTGATACCATTGGTTATTTATAGTTGAATAATTTAATGGCTAAATTGATTCTACAGCTAAGTTGATTCATTTGTTCCTTTTACAGTTTAGTCTATCTTCACTAATTTTTAATTATTTTGATACTTTGTTTATCAGATCAATGGATCAAATTACACACTTTTTAATTAGTAATAATATGTAGTAGAGATAGAGATGTTAGATTGAATTATAACTTATGGCCATTGAAATTACAACTATAATTTAGGTAGTATTTAAATTGTAGTACGATGTAGGCTAATTAAATGTATTATGTCAAAGGTGGAAATTCTCATATGCTTAAAGAATTGTCTAATTAACATTAGTATGCTTTTGAGAATATAAGATACTATTTAGCACGTTGAAAAATGGTTTACAGAACCAAGTGGGGATCTTAATTGAATTGTTGTTGTCTTACCTTGCATAAATGTAATTACGGCAAGAAGAAATAAAGTTTTAATTAAGTACTTGATATACAAGAAATTTGATTATAAATTGTTGCAGGCTCCTAAGTAAGAGAATAACTACGAATATGAGTATATTTGAAGCATGAATTAAAATGATAAAGGAAAAGCGAACGTATGTGTTGCCTTGCTTGTATAAACTTGAGAATAAAATAGTTGCCTACATTTATTACGTTTTGTTTTTTAGAGGGTATGCTTAAGCATATATATTGGTCTAATATTTTTATGTTTCAATTTATGACTACTAAACGGGTATGTAATCTCTCTCAAATATGGTATGAAGTATGTGCCTATTGTTATACCTTGATTTTAGTTTAATGATTCATGTTTGTCGTTAATTTGAATGGTTGAACAAAATATGTGATGAAAAGCCTAAGACATACAAGTCCACATGTATCTTGAAAGTATATTGTGAAAAGTAAATAGCTATATGTACGATAATATAAATTGAATATGATATGATTTAAAGGTAGACTCAGGTAGCATGATCCATGTCATGATTAGTGCATAAGTGGAACTAAGAATTTATATGTATAACTTGAACAAGATGACTAATGAGAAATCCATAAATTAGATAACAAATTGAGATTGGGAAATGACGAGTAAATTACTACGGTGTCTATCCTAGTAAATGACATTGTTGGTGGAACAAAGAAGCAATAATGATGAAATGAAATGAAGTTGTTAAAGATGATGAAATGATAGGTATTGAAAATAGGTAGTGCTGATATAAATATAAATATATATATATATATATGTGTGTGTGTGTGTGTGCGCGCGCGCGCGCGTGTGTGATACTATTTATTTATTTAATGATGATTTTATATTTGCCCTCAGTAAAACTAGATAGGAATTGAAGTAATGGGATAAGGTTGGCATGCCAGTTAGGAAAATTTAGCAGTACTGCACCTTAATGCGATTATCGGATTAAATAGCTCCGAGAGCACTTTTGGTGGATGTGATTGATTTGAGTCATGGGCTGAATGGTTTTGAAAGCTCGATCCACATCTATATGTATATATAAATGTATTAAATGGTGGACTGAATGGTTCTAAGAACTCGTTCTACTTATGTATGTGTGTGTGTGTGTGTGTTAATATATAGTTAATGGAAAAATTATGAATGTCCATAACGAGAGATACTGTTGAATGGACCGAATGGTTCCGAGAACGCAGTCCTATGTTTGATTCCCGTTTATCCAGCTCGATGTATAATTTTGCTGGATTTTACTGGGGTTAAATATTGAAAATAAATAAGTAGGTGAAACTCTTATAAAGATACTGTAATGAGCATAGTAAATAGCTTATTTGTACTTTGGTTAATTATGCACTACATAATTTTTCATAACCTAGTATGATTAGGAATATACATACATATATACAGGTATGTGTATGCATGCGATTTTGTGTGAATGCTTGAAATTTGATGTTCGAGCCCAATTAGTTTCATTTGACGAATAATTTACGTAAAATAAGGTACTAACCTTGAAACTAACCATTTAATCTTATGTAATTTTAAAAAAATTAAGTACATTTTAAAGAAATCACTCACATAAATTACATGTGAAGTTTCAATATTTATTGCCTATACTTATATGTATTATAAGTTTGGAATGTACAACTTATATATATATACTTGATGATTGTGTACGTGGAAATTTGCACTAAGCTTTTAGCTCAGTGCGTGGTTTCTTTTTCGCGTGTAGGTTGATAACTAAGGAGATTAATCTATATGCAAGAAAAGTCGGAGTTAGCTGCAGCTAGCTCTATCAAGGAGTTGGATCGGAGCGTGGCAACTGAATTTAATTGTATTATTATTATTTTATTTTGGCATGTACACGGATAAAGTTTAGTTTGTAACAATTATTGAGATTTGGTCGATGTTAATAAAGAAATTTTGTAATTGTTACAGTTATATGACAAAATTCTATAGATAAAGTTGAGAATATATATTTGTGAAATGTTATTTAACAGGTGAAATTTGGTTTGATTGTTTATTAAGGAGGATGAAAAAATTTATGTTGGAGTCTGATCAAAGTTGTGGAGATAGTTGTATAATTTTAGAAATGTTTTTGGTAAATTCTTCCACAAGAGGTTGTCAATAATTAGGGGAGATTCTATCAAAATTTTTTAAAAAATAAATAATAACTTTCAGAATAACAAGGTTTTCGGCAATAAATTTTACAATTAGCACTTTTAAAGGAAGCTAAGCCCGAGTGTGATATCCAGTATCTGGATCTTTTAACTGATCGGGTATAGGGTGTTACACTCCATGTATATTTATAGCTATAAATCTATTTATGTGCTTTTGACAAAATTAACTAGGAAAAAAATAAGTTCGTAAATTACCATGTATATGCTATCAAATAAAAATGTTGATACAAAGTGTGTATTTCATGTATTAAACACTCTCAAATTAGGTAGAAGTTGTTCAATATGTAGTTATATGTATGATTATAGTCTAAAATTATTTTGATCTTCGAAATGAATAATTTAGAATATAGTAAAGACTCGTGGCAATTGAGGGAAATAATGTGGTAGTACTATTGAATCAATATCATATAATTTGTACCATCAGACCATGATAATTTAACAAAGATTGTGGGTTAAATTATAAATAAACATTTGGATTTTAATATTTGTTTATAAATAACTAATTGAAAATAAAAGGATTGACTAATATGAAAACTTTAATACATGAGCATAAAATAGATTACAAACTTATTAGTTTGTTGAATTCTTGAGGATGCTGAAAAATTGATTTAATGACTTGATTCTTTTAACTGGCTTGCTTTTAACTTATGTAAGTTAAAATGCTAATAAAATTTATTTCAGTTAATAGTAAGTTCTAAAGTTATTTTAACAAGTCCATGACAGGAGATGAAAATGATAATTTATTTATTTTAAAGGGCTTGGAAATTGCTAAACAATAATTGATTCATAAAAATGCTTGGGAATATGATATTTGAATTGTGAAAGTGCCACAAATATGTTCAAGTATGTGTGGTATTCGAAACTAATAAGTTAATGAAATTTTTGTACTTGATATTTTTAAGTGAGACTACGTGCTTAATTAGTAATTAAAATCTAATTATATATGCCCTTGGTAAAACTAATTAGGAATTGAAGGAGTAGGAATTTAATTACAATTGTTTTTTTCTAGATGGTGAAAGTCGGCATTGAGAAGTTAACATAGACTGTAACATCCTTATAACACTGAACTATACATACAGTGACTGATTAACTCAGATATCACATTAGAGCTACAGTTACCTGATGCACAAAATCAGAAAGTCTGGTAATTTTTTTTTTCAAACATCATAAGCATTCAAGTACTATAATAACCAACCAGTTCATAAGTAATACTAATTACAGTTTGCAATTATACAAATATATAACTATAATTTTAACACTTAAATTCCTATTCCTTATGATAACATACATGCCATGCCTAACCTTCCATCATCCTCCATGTTTTTCTGCAAAAATTGCTGAATCTTTTCGTCTTCAAAACCTGCATGCAGTCACAATACTATGCACTGAACATTAACAATGCCCAGTGGTAGGATACATATCCCAAACTTTCCTATCCTAATCACATGCGGGTATACACAAGTTTATTTGTTTCTCATATTATATTGTTATTAATTCTTTTAATATCGCTACCTCGATTATCCATCAACTATTAGAATCGGCTATTACTATGCTTACACTCTTATTCCTTTACATTTAAGTGCGAAGATCTTATTTAGCAATACTATTACCTCACTTTCCTAATCAATCTTTCTGTCATTCCTTTTCTTTACTACTATGATCTATTTATGCTTTGCTAACCCCTTTGATTAATTTTTTTTAACATTATAGTAGCATTACTAATTAATTTATTGCCACTATTCTTATCATTAATACTAACATCAATAACCTATGCATTAACACTATCGATAATATTTTCAGACTTATTGCACATACTGATCATATTATAATTTAGCTTATAGGCTAAACTTCCTTTAATATTATCAAGATTAATTTCCAATTAAATCCTCCTTAAAATCAATTAATTTACACTTCACTTGCCAAACATTACATTTTTTGTCATTTCTTAAATAATATTCAATATACTTTTAATTATACTGATGGATCCTACTATTTCTAAATTTTCATTTTGTCCTTTTCTTACTATTATTAATGGCAAATTACAATATGGTCCTTAAAGTTGTACATTTGCCAATTTACCTTATTTTTTACTATTCATTCTTATAGCTCATTTTTCTTATCTGTTACTTTTAATACATACTATGACATGTAAAATTACGATTTAGTCCTTACTTTTTACTTAAGTGCAAGAATTACACTTTTGGTCCCTATTTCACTATATAATAGGATTTATTTATAATTTTCGTCCTTTAATTTAACATTTCATTTGCTAAATTACCATTTGGTCCTTCCACTTTCACTAAATTACTATGATGCTCTCTTTTATCACTTACTTACACTAGTGCCACCTTATCTTTATTTTCACACTTAATTTCTTATTTGGCATGCAATCTATCTTTTATTCATAAATATATTATTTTTATGGCAAATTACATATTGAACCACTCACTTTCTTATTTTATCATTTTATACTTAACTTTCATTAAATTAAAATATTGCCCTCCAATTATGGTTAATTACTTTAATATCACTAATTGAACTCATTTATACACTTCATTTACTATTCACTATACAAATTGAAATTTTGATCCTTGACATACTGTTTTCTTACTGCTTTATATTTTAGTACTAATTCTTTTCGTTCTTTACAAATAAGTTCACTTATATGCTCTTTCCACTCGAAAAATAACCTTCATGTTTTTATTCATTACACAATTACCATTTTAATCATTGAATTTATTTGTTCTTTTCAATTAATTACAAAATTGTTATTTTTACACCTTATTTATAATTTTTCCATTAGTTCACTCATTTTCACTTTAAATTCCTTATTTGGCATGCAAATTACCAATCGATTCTCGTTTTAACATTTTTATGTTAAATTATATTTTGGTCCTCCAAAATTACAAAAGTTCATTTTGGGCTATTCATTCACTATTTTTACCCTTTTATTCAATATTTTTTTTATTTTTACTCACTAAACTTGTTATTTGGGGAAATTATTATTTTGATCCTATACTTTTCATTTTCTTTCAATTAGGTCCTTTTTCACTCTAAAATTCATTTTCACTTCATATTTTACATTTTTAATGCATTATTATCATTATGCCCCTAGTACAATTTCGACAAAAATTTTTGGGTCGAATATATGGGATGCGAACCCTATAGGCTAAAAGTAATGCAATAGGGAATGATCCTGAAGAACCATTCTACCATAGAACAGAACAGTTAATACAAAAACTATAGGAGATCATTATGATATTGCCATAACAAAGCAAGCCATCATGACTTGTACCGCGGTATGAATGTCCATAAGGCTAGCCAATCATATCCTGAACTAAAGTTAAACCGTCACACCACTACTAAGGGCAA
The DNA here is from genome assembly GCA_037975025.1 of Excoecaria agallocha. NCBI lineage: Eukaryota > Viridiplantae > Streptophyta > Magnoliopsida > Malpighiales > Euphorbiaceae > Excoecaria > Excoecaria agallocha. The sequence continues at coordinate 71,444,402 of CM075809.1, read as the reverse complement.
AGTTACTTACTTATTTTAGAATCATTTTCCATTTATTGGTATTTCCACTTGCTTTTTCATTTCAGTACACTTTTCATTCAATTCTTTCATCACTTTTACACATTTCAACACTTTCACTTGCATTTACACTTCAATACACTAGTCACTTGACTTTTTCATCACTTTGGCAAATTCCATGAATTATCTCATCATAATTCATTATTTTCACTTTAAGCATACTGCATTTTCATACTTGAAACTATTCATACATATTCCATAAATTCATAATAAATTCATAGACGCTTCTTTTCATATCTAAATTCATTTTAAAAGCCCTCAACCGTATTTTTAGGTTTTTTTTAAATAAAATACAATTGTCATTCCATTTAACATTATTGTAAAATTATCTTTCCTCAACCATATATTTAACATTTTAGGATTATTCATAATCAATGTTCACTTGGTTATCAGACTTAACATAAGATATCCTTAACTCTATGCACATACATTTTGATTACATAACCACTTGCCATTTCCTACCATATTCACAAACATTGCATTTAAGTTGGTAAGGTATATAATTATCATTATGTACAACTATGTGACTTTAAGTTCACTTATTATTTTCAACTTTAATCATTTTTATTATTTTTCTTATGTGTTAAATTATGAATTTCATACTTAATATGCCATAAATTATCAAAATCATCTTATGTTACACTTAGGTTTAAATTTGATCAACATGAGTTTTGTTACTTCCACTCGATTTTCTTTACCGATTCACACTTTATACATCTTAATTCATCACTCTAACATGTTTTCTTGAATTATCCCTCATTCCTACATAACTACTTACATAATTCATCAAAATTAACCTTATGTATATGTATGGGCTAACCTAAGATTCAAGTACCAGCTTCTTTCCTCCACTTTAAGCACTTAAACTTCCATTTATAAGTTCTATTCACATATCTATATCCTTAATTAACATGTTTGTGCACTTAATTTCCATTAAATCGTCAAATATACCTTTATATCTCTTAATATTCAATTCGGCTTCCATATTGCCCATACCATATCATTTCTTTCTTTTTATTTTAGGCATTTAAATCATCAATTCTAACACCCCTAAACATATTTATAAGGCTTATTTCAATTTAACATGAATTATATACATAATTACATAACTTACATAATCATACAGCTACACAAAATTCATGAAAATTAAGGGATATTGCATCCACTAACCTTTAAATTTTCTTTCACGCTCCTCAAGCTTCCTTTTTTCTCTCTTTTCCCCTTGAGGATCCTTCTCCTCCTTGCTTTTCTTTAGGTGGCCGAAATTGAACATCAAAGAGACATCCATTAATTCACTTTTTTTATGCAATATAACTTCATAAATAGAGACTACATACTCAATTTCATATAATAGAATCCTTAAATAAATTTTACACCATCAATTTCTCTTACCTTACTTTGGATGCATAATCTTCAATCTTTAATTTTTTTTTACTTTAATCACTTTAAATTGAGCTTAGATATGGTTGCCATATGAAAGAGAGGCCTTGATTTGCTTAGGAGAATAGGATTTGGTGGAAGATTTAGAGAGAGAAAATAATTAAATTCTTAAAAGGTAGAATGGCCAAGTAGGAGAAACGGGAGAGAGTGAGAAGTTGGGTAAATTCTTTGAAAAATTGTAGTTTTTTTTTGCTCTTTATAGGGCTGGTTTAGGTTGAGCTTGGTTCAACCAAAGGGATTGGACCTAATAAAGCCCAATTTGATTTTAAGCCTAATTAATATACTCTAAATTATTTTTCTCTCTTTCCAAGCTCAAAATCAATTTCATAATCTATAAAATACATACCTTAGTTTAAATATAAATTTTCAATCCAATTGGAGTCTATTTCTAATTCGGTTCACTCAAACTGGTCCAGTTAGTAAATTTTTGGTATTACCGTAAAATCACTTTTTCACTATCAAATATTTTAAATACTAATTAGAGCCCAACTAGAACTTTTTGCAATTTTTGTAGATCATTTGCTATTTTTAAAGTTTTGGTCAAACCCATGGTCAATCGATTACTATTTAAATCGAAATCATTATTTTTTTTACTTCATATGTTTAAACCTTCCTAAAAATGCTTTCATAATTCTCAAAATATATTCATTAGGCTTCATGAATATTTTTGAGTCAATCAGAGACTATTATTCAATCTGGTTCACTTTTACTAGTCCGATGATCCAATTTTTAAAGTCATAAAAAAATTAATTTTTCATTACCATATAATTTTACTCATCAATATGAGCACATTCGTATTTTTGGATTATTTTTTGAGATCCATAGCATATTTTATGATCCAAATTTGGGAGTGATTTAACTTTTTAACACTTTTTCGAGGCTCAAACAACCACCATTTGACCCCAAATTTGAACCATGTACTTCTGCTGACATGCTCTTTTCAATGATTAAATAAAATATTTTTCAACTTCGGAAGATACTATTCACCCCCGTGTCACTATTCACCATTAAAAAATACTATTTTCGACTAACTTGGTATTTGGGTCATTACATAAACTTTCTGAAAAATGGTTAGAGAGTTATCAAAGACTCTGAAGAGCATTTATAAGGCAGTTACAATGAAAGTGCCTACAAGGAATGATGAAAGTGACTCCTCAAGAGGTCAGTGTCCTTAGGGGGAACTTAAAGTGCAACAAATAGAGCATTCCTAGCAAAGTACAGACTGTAATGGCACTAGAAAGGCTTACCAATCACCTCACAATTGTTCAATGCATAGGCACTCATGAGCAACATCCTTCCCTACAATATTCCAACACCTCTAGTAGAACACCGCATTCATGCCATAAAGGCCAGGCGCCTTATCTGGATGAAGGCTGAAAATACCATTTCTAACATAATCCTCAGTGAATTTTAAAAGAAGAAAATCATTCTAACCTGTCTTTCAATCCTAAAAATAATGATGCCAATACTTAAATTAGTGGTAGTAAATATATCTTAAGAGTAATTGTGAATGACCACTTCTAATCTGTTATCCCAAGAACAAATCTTGCCTATTAGATCCTTTAGCTGCATATGGTAATTGTAATTTTGAATCTTATTAAAGTTATTTTTTTCAAAATTTTTTTTTCACAGTCCATTGACCGGTGTCTAGCAAGTGTACTAGATCGGCTAGTAATATAGAAAAATATAGATTAAGATCCCAAATATCATACCCAAGAAAACATGGATTGCTAAGGATAATATCTATATATGAATTAAATCAATCTGAGATTGTTTCCCAAATATTTTCGATTTAAAGGTAAAAATTAAATAAAATAAATAATTAAACAAAACAAAAACTAAAATTAATTCACCATGAATTAAAAATAAAACAATAACTGAATTTCTTTTGCTAAAGGAACTATCCACCTTAACTTTCATTGTAATGACTTAAATTCAAAAGAAACACCAGTGATTATGGAACAAACTAGATGAAATAAAGCCTGATACCTTGAAACAAGACTATCTTTCTTAAGCATCAAATTCTCTTATTAAGAACAACTAATACTTAGCATAAAGATCCAATTAAAATCCTAAACATTCATTAAACTCTTTTGCAAGAAAATTTAATTCCAGTTTATTCTTAGTTCCTCTACTCTTAGTATTAATCAATAATTTCAATACATAATTACTTCAAAATAAGAAAACAATCATGCATTGACACTAAAGAATTAGCCCAATAACATGCAAATCATTAACTATATTTAAATTAATTTTTAGTTATTGAACCAATAAACCAACAATCAATCTCAACACAATTACAGATAAGAATATGTTTAAAACCAAGAAATAATCAACTGATATGGAAATTAAGTTCAAAATAAAGTCATAACAATGAAAATATAAGTTTTCAAAAATCCATTAGCAAAAGAAGAAAAACTACATCATAAACATATTGAAAACTAAAGGAAAATTAAGAAAAAGAAACAAAAACATAGAGTTAAAAAGCTTCCTTAATTAACTTGTACAGAAAAACCAAGGAAACTCTCAAGCTTCAAGCCCTTGTTATTCACAAATTAAGAAAAAACTAACGTAAAAACTAACCCTAAACTAAGAAAAGAAATTGTTGCTAACTACTTGATTATTCTACTTGATGATTTGTTATGGTCTTTTGAACGTCTATTTATAGGCAAAATAAGCCATAGAAGTCTTATAAACTTCCTCAATTAGAATAAGAAAAGAATCCTTCTTGAATTGGAAAATCTTTCGATGTATCGGAGTTCAATCGCACAGCCAAGCAAAAGTCTTCTTCGTTAAATGCACTACCGTGCATTCTTCCCCAAGAAAGTGCACGACCAAGCATTTATTCTTGTCAATAAAGCACACGGCCAAGCAATCTTCAAGACAATGCAACACACGGCCAATCAACTTAAAATCCTTCACTGCAAGGCCAATTATTAAATTGTTCTTTAGAGGCACACGACCAACTATGAAGAAAACCCAAGAAACACACGGCCAATCATGAAAGCAATCTTCCAAATGCATGGCCAATTGTTCTTCTATTGGACTTCACGTACATTTTCTAGCCAGAATTTCCTCTTTTCACAGTTTTAGCCCATGACTTATTGTCTTTTTGCAATTAAGTCATTTTTTTTTTGTAAATTAACCCTGAAAAACACCAAAACTTACAATTAACTCCAAAAATACAAATGTAAATATTTAAACTAATAATTTAACCAAAATTAAACCAAATTAACTAACTTAAACACCTAAAAGCCTACTAAAAATAATATATAATTCACACTTATCATCCCTCTTTTTATACATACTAATTTTTTTTCCTTACATCTGGGCAAATGCACCTATTTCTACTGCTGGATCTCATCATTTATAATTGGATATCAAGATGAAATCTATAGTCTTCCAACAATTTTGATTCTGTTTTTTTTTTTGTGTTTGGCTTTCTTTGGTTTTCTCTGGTTTGGAGCAGTTTTTTTATCTTCTGCACAAACCTTTTTTTGTAGACCGCTTTGATACTATTAGCTTTGCTCTGCTTTGATTTTAATTGTTGTTCTCTGTTTATTTCTATTTTGAATAAATCCTTCTAGCTTATAAAAAAAACTAATCTATATTAGGTTTTTATGTTTATAAAATAATTAAAAACACTTAAAAAATTTTCACATCTTCCGTTAAATAATTAACTATGATATTTGATTATTTATTATCAATTTATATATTTGTTTGATCATTTTTTGAAATTAAACAATATACATGTAACGTCCTCGGATCAGCCGCTAGCACGATATTGTCCGCTTTGGGATCGACATCCGGTATTTGCCCCCCTTAGGGAATCGACGTCCGGTATTCACCCCCTCACGATTTTACTCTTAAGGTTATCCTTAAAACGCGTCATCAGGGTATCAGAGTACACAACAGCAGCTCGTAGGCCTAACCGATATTGTCCTCTTTGGGCGTCCACATGTTTGCTTTGGAGATCATGCCGGACCCCTCAAGGTTTTGTCCTTGGGCCTTAGCCCAAAGCACGTCGTCAGGGTATCAGAGTGCACAGCGACAGCTCGTGGGCCTGACCAATATTGTCCTCTTTGGGCGTCCACATGTCTACTTTGGAGATCATGCCGGACCCCTTAAGGTTTTGTCCTTGGGCCTCAGCCCAAAGCACTTCGTGCTAGGGAGAGGTATCCACACCCTTATAAGGCATGCTTCGTTCTCCTCTCCAACCAATGTGAATCCCTCAAGGTTTTGTCCTTGGGCCTCAGCCCAAAGTGCGTCGTCAGGGTATCAGAGTGCATAACGGCAGCTCATGGGCCTGACCGATATTGTCCTCTTTGGGCGTCCACATGTCTGCTTTGGAGATCATGCCAGACCTCTTAAGGTTTTTTCCTTGGGCCTCAGCCTAAAGCGCGTCGTGCTAAGGAGAGGTATCTATACCCTTATAAGGCATGCTTCATTCTACTCTCCAACCGATGTGGGATATCACAATCCACCCCCCCCTTCAGGGGACCCAGCGTCCTCGCTGGCATACCAGTCCGGCACCGGCTCTGATACCAATTGTAACGTCCCTGGTAGGGATCAGTCACTAGCATGATATTGTCCTCGTTGGGATTGACGTTCAGTATTTGTCCCCCTTAGGGAATCGACGTCCGGTATTCTCCCTCCTCAGGGAATCGACGTTCGGTATTCGCCCCCTCACGATTTTGCTCTTGAGGTTACCCTCAAAATGCATCATCAGGGTATCAGAGTGCACAGCGGCAGCTCGTGGGCCTGACCGATATTGTGAGATCCCACATCGGTTGGAAAGGAGAACGAAGCACGCCTTATAAGGGTGTGGATACCTCTCCCTAGTAGACGTGTTTTGGGGCCTTCGGCATGGTCTCCAAAGCAGACATGTGGGGTGCCTCAAAAGCAAAATCGTGCGTCGCCTAGCTCCGACACGGTCTCTAAAGCAGACGTGTGGAGTAACAGGTGGCAAAGCCGACAATATCTACTAGTGGCGGTGATTCGGGCTGTTACATTTGGTATCAGAGTCGATGCTGGATCGGTGTGCCAGCGAGGACGCTGGGTCTTAAAAGGGGTGGATTGTGAGATCCCACATCGATTGGAGAGGAGAATGAAGCACGCCTTATAAGGGTGTGGATACCTCTCCCTAGTAGAAGACGGGCGTTTTGGGGCCTCCGGCATGGTCTCCAAAGCAAACGTGTGGAGTGACAGGTGGCAAAATGGAAAATATCTGCTAGCGACGGATTCGGGGATGTTACATTTGGTATCAGAGCCGGTGTCGGATCGGTGTGCCAGCGAGGGCGCTGGGCCCTAAGGGGGGTGGATTGTGAGATCCCACATCGATTGGAGAGGAGAATGAAGCATGCCTTATAAGGGTGTGGATACCTCTCCCTAGTAGACGTGTTTTGGGGCCTCCGGCATGGTCTCCAAAGCAGACATGTGGGGTGCCTCAAAAGCAAAATCGTGCGTCGCCTAGCTCCAGCACGATCTCTAAAGCAGACGTGTGGAGTGACAGGTGGCAAAGCGGATAATATTTGCTAGCGACGACGATCCAGGCTGTTACATTTGGTATTAGAGCCGATGTCGGATCGGTGTGCCAGCGAGGATGTTGGGCCCTAAGGGGGGTGGATTGTGAGATCCCACATCGGTTGGAAAGGAGAACGAAGCACGCCTTATAAAGGTGTAGATACCTCTCCCTAATAGACGCATTTTGGGGCCTCTGGCATGGTCTCCAAAGCAGACATGTGGGGTGCCTCAAAAGCAAAACCGTGCATCGCCTAGCTCCAGCACAATCTCTAAAGCAGACGTGTGGAGTGACAGGTGGCAAAGCGGGCAATATCTGCTAGCGGCGGCTATCCAGGCTGTTACAATACACATGTCATCGTGAGTTTACTAGAAAATTAACATGTTCTCAAACTAATGTGCAAATATCTAACTTCTATCAGAGTGTTTATGCTCTCCTAAACAGTTGTTTAGGCAAAAACTTGATTAATTCTGAAAAATACAATAAAAATAGAATATGCTAATTTAATCTAAAAATCTGGAGAAAGCTTTTAGAAAATGCTAAGAGTAAGTCATTTATAGTATCTGCAAGTTTTTTGTAGAATAAAAGTTGATCTTCCTTGATTTTGTCATCTTCTCTAGTTTTGTTCAGGATTGTGTGTTTTTATCAAACTAACCATGTTGTTCACATATTCCATTATTTCAACAACTTTCTTAGTAATTTTCTCCAGATAAAAATTAATTGTCCATTAATTACACATTTGCTAAAGATTAATTAAGCCTAATAAACATGTAGACTTTATCCAATTAAAATCTAATAAAATGTGTGGGCCTTAATCATCAATGTAATACTTTTACTATAACAGTTCTATGGATTTAAACGATTAACCCAAATTTTTTTTTTTAAAATCATCTACTAAACCAACTAATTTATTTATCACCAATTCTTTTCCATTATTCATTATTACCACTCCAACTTGTCGATGACCTATAACTGTCCAATTTTACTATTTATTTTATAAATATTCGGCAATATAATGTCTTAAAAACTTACCTACTGATACCACAAAATGTAATACCCTTACTATAACGGTTCTGCAGATTGAAACGATTAAGCCAGAAATTATTTTTGTTAAAATCATATGCTTAACCAACTAATTCATTTATCACCAATTCTTGTACATTATTAATGATTACCACTCTAACTTGTCGATGATCTATAACTGTCCAATTTTACTATTTATTTTATAAAAATCCAACAATATAACGTCTTAAAAATTTACCTACCCAACGTGAAAATCAAATAATCCACAGTCCCTCAGGGACATAATAATTTATAAATAACTTATATACATGTACCTCACACGACCATTCATTCTCATTCCACACATAGCATTCAAACCACTTCCTGAAAACATACATATATATACAATACTGTTCAAATCCAGATCACTTCTTTACTTCAAGCTTAACTAAATACATACATGCCAATACAAAAATAACTCTACTGTCTCTTTTCTTCAAAATTTGCTCCCTTGTGTACTTTTTAGCTCCGATCAATCTTCTAAACCTATATGCAGTAAACACTATATGCTAAGCATTAAGTAGTGTCTATAAATCAAAATATTTCTTAAACAAGCATAATTGCATTAATTATATCAAATTCATTAAATTTTTTATCAAAAATACTATTGTCAATGTTCTTAACAATCAATTCAAATCAATACATATACTTTGGTAAACTTTTCAATTTAATCCTTAATTTTTCATTTTATTATAAAATTGCCACTAATTTACTTATTTTCACTTCACATTCAATTTTTTTGGCATTCAAAATTATCAATTGGTCCTTATTTTGACTTTTTCATACAAAATTATATTTTAGTCCTTCTAATTTATAAAAGTTTATTTTTAGACAATACGATCACTAAATTATCATTTTACCCTTTCCTTTTATTCCTTTATCACTTTTACTCATTAATCTCAATATTTGGAGAAATTACCATTTTACCCCTAAACTTTTTATTTTTTTCAATTAGGTCCTTTTCCATTCTAAACTTAATTTTTATCTTTATTTTTACACTTTTAACTTATTTTTACTATTATGCTCCTAGTATAATTCCGGCAAAAATCTTCAAACTGGATATAAGGGATGTGGATCCCACAGAACCATAGTACAAACTGAGAAATGACCTCAAAGGATCATTTCTCACATAATAAATACAGAACAGAGCGGTTATTATAGGAGATCAATATGATCCTACCATAGCAAAATAAGTTACCATAACTTGCACCGTGGTATATGTATCCCTATGGCTAGCCAATTATATTCTAAGCTAGATTTTAATCATCTGACTATTACTAAGGGCAGCATTTCACTTGTATTTAATTCACTTTTCAGATTTTTGATATTTTCATTCACTTTTTTAGTTTAGTACAACAGTCATTCAATTTTTCCAATACGTTTGCACAGTTTGTAAATTATTTCACAATAATTTATCATTTTTCACTTAATTAATGAATTATTTCTCAATAATTTAACAAATTCCCCTATTACATAATCTAATTTTCTTCTCAAAAATATTCAAATAATTTTCATAAATTTATAAAAATTCATGGACACAATATTTCATCTTTAGATTCATTTTATGGCATAAATCATTAAAAATACACAAAATATACTTTGATTTCCTTTAGGGTACCATTCACCCAAGTAAGGTTGTCTACCTTACACATGATTTTAATTCAAATTAAACACTCTAATAGCTATATTCAAGGTCCTAAATCATTAATCTAAGCTCAATTTCAATTATACATACATTTCTCATAAGTTTGCTTAAGTTCCATAAAATAAAATCATGCCAATTTAAGGGAAATAAATGGATTTAATAGCCACTAACTTTTATCACTTGTTTTATCCTTCTTAGACTTCCTTTTTCTTGCCTTTAGCTTTAGAAGATTGTCCACCACCTTGAAAATCTACAAGGGACTGAATTCTTTAACATAAGAAACACCACTTTTTTTATCTCTAATGCTTAAAATTAACCACATAAATGAACTCTAGGAACCTAAAAACACTTGTAGGAACATTTAAATAAAATTAAAGTCTTGATTTTCACTTACCTTAATTTGATATCCTACACTTTTCGCTTAATTTATCCCACTTATCTTCCTTTAATCAAGGAATGGAGCGTTAAAGAATCATCTAAGGAGATAGAACTCCACTTAGGATGCTTGAATTGAGAGAGAAAGAGAGAAAAAACATGAAACATTTTGAGAAAGAAATGGCTATGAGTATTCGGCCATGAAAGGGGGAAGAAGGAGGCCGAGGAGATAAGGTTTCACTCTCAAAATATCTTCTCCTAAATACGTTTTATAGTGGCTGAATGGTTTGGGCTTTGGTTTAATCCAAAGTCCACTAATTCAAGCCCAAAAGTCCAAAATTAAACCTGTTATGTCGTTTTCTGTAATTATCTTACTTTACAAATCCAAATCAATCCAATTTTGATTCTATCATTCTTATAATATTTAAAATAGGCTGCAGACAAAATTTTAGCCTAATCGGAGTCTGTTTTTGATTCGATTCAATCAAATCGATTTGATTTAACAAATACCGGTGTCACTAAAAAATTTTATTTTTAAAGCCAAAATATTCTACATATCATTTTAGGCACATCTGTAATTTTTAAAAAAATTTAGAGCTCAATTACTATTTTTAAGGATTCAATCAAAGCTAGGTCAACCTAGTTAACCTTTGAACCGAATCGATTCATTTTTCATATTTTTGACTTTTGATGGTTTATTTGATCTCAATTTCACTCCAAATTTCAATCCTGAACTAGCCGTGATCAATATTTTTCGATAGTTAAATAAAATATTTTTTATCTCGGGATGTATTTTTTAGCTCGAAAGCACTGTTCACTGTAAGAAAATAATATTCATGGCTGATCCAATATTGAAGCCATTACAATCAAATCCAATCTAATTAGAATATGTGTGGTCACATGAAAGTGATTCACAGGGCCGGGTCATTAAAATGATGGCTTGCAAAAGTGTTACCTCTTATGGTAAAAGGAATCTCCTCCCTCATGTGAGGTGATTGGTAAGCCTTTCTAGTGCCATTATAGTTTTCACTTCCCTAGGAATTCTCCATTTGTTGCACCTCAAGTTCCCTTTGAGAATGTTGACCTCTTGAGGAGTCACTTTCATCATTCCTTATAGGCACTTTCATTGTAACTGCCATATAAATGCTTTTTGGAGTCTTGGATAACTCTTTGACCATTTTGTGGGAAGTCTAAGTCAACTCTTGAGGAACAACAACTTCCCTCGCAACACACATGGAAAAAGGTGGTTATGCATTCTAGGAAGCTTCCTCAATCTAGGAATTAGTACCCCTCTTTGTATATTCTACCATCTGGGATATGTATGGAGTAGATGTTACAGCTTTTGTAGTAGTAGTGACTCCTTTCAAGTTCAAAGACTCATATAAACTTCTTTTCCCAATAAACTTCAGAATAGATCCCACCAAGCATGCCAAAAATAATGTTCAATCATTTTTCATAAGCAAACAATACACATGTGTGATCGTGAGTGTGCTAGAGAATTAAAATGTTCTCAAATTAATTAACGTGTGTCTATCTAACTTCTATTAGAGTGTTCGATTTCTTCTAAATTATTACTTCGGCAGAAAACTCAAAGGCATTTTTTTAAAAATAGAATGGAAATTCCAATAGTATTGAATGAGAAACTAGATTACAAGGCTAATTTGATCTATAAAGCAGCAAAAATTCAAAGAAAAAATTAAGAGCAAGTCAAAAAATATACAAATACATAAATATTATAATATATATTGGGCATTTCTTTGATAGGACTTTAGAACAAAAATTCATTTTGATAATATTTTTTTTCAAGTCATCCATGAAAATATTAACTACATTATAATTATTTATTTAAAGATAATTTTATCAATAATATAAAAAAATGAAGATCATTTTTGTCTAAAATAATCTTTACCAACTTACTACTTTTATATATAATGTAATAGTTGATATTTAATTATTTAATTCTTTTGATAATTAATCTCTCGATATCCGATCCCATTTATTTGAAAACTGGACTATATTATAATCAATCCCAACATAGAAGAGTTGTAACATAAACCTAACTCATCGATTTCAAATTGTATCAACATAATTTAGTTCATTATATTTGTTAATGGTTTTTTCTCTATTTCAAATTCTTAATTTGACTTTTTTTTGGGTACAAAATGGTAGGCAAGGCCCACAAAAACAAACAATTGCCTTAAATAAGAAACAGCTAATTGTTAGGACTCTCAAACACCACCTTGACTTCACATTAATAAGATATTGTCCGTTTTGATCCAAGTCCGTACGAATTTATTTTTGAATTTCTCCCAAAAAGCCTCATACTAATAGAGTTAGGTGAACACTTTATATTCACGGTGTTTTTCTCTTATTTTTTCAACGTGAAACTTGGGTTGTACCCCAATAATTCTCCCCTCAAATCAAGGACCACACAACTTATGTCCTCTCCTCGAACGATAATCCATTTGATCCGTCAAATCATCTTATATTGTCATTATCAACCGACGGGATACACCGTCTAACCACCATAATACAAGGAAAACTTTTGATATAAGGCACCAAATACGAATTTCCTAATTGTGAGATCATACCGAGGGCCTCCCACACAACGCAATCACTATTCCGAACCGTTTTTCAAACTATGGCTCTGATATCACTTGTTAGGACTGCCAAATATTATCTTAACTTCACATTAATATGATATTATTCGTTTTTGGTCAAGTTCGTATGGATTTTTTTTTTTTTGGTTCATCTCAAAATGACTCATACTAATGAAGTTAAGTGGACGCTTTATATTTAAGGTATTTTTTTCTTAATTTTTCAATGTGAAACTTGGATTGTATCCCAACGCTAACAAATTATGAACTAACCAAGAAACCATAGACGCAGAGATAATAATGGTACGTTGCCTAATGAAAGTCCTTCAACGAATAATTAATTTATCAAGTGGAGTTAAGATGTCATTTTGGTTTTCTTTTAATGTGGGACCATTTGCTTGCAAATTAGGTTTTTGTTGTGTTTTTAACTACAAATTCATCGCAAATATCACTTAAAGTCATATGGGCTAACTGTGCATGCACCTTCCTATACTTAAAAATTCCTTCAGTTTTACTTTATACAAGCGGAAGCAGCACAACCTTCAGCAAATTGACAAGTGGTAATATTAATTATCTTAAGTGTACTACTCTGCCTCACTTCAATGACTAAGTACAAGTAACAGATGTATGGCCTCCGTTTGACCAAACTTACTCTTTCGCCAGTACACCAAGAACTCGTACATCTTCGCAAACCTTCTTTTAATATTTTCAAACTTATCCATAAGAAATTTTCAAACATGAAATACTTCTTCTATGCCAAGATGATGGTTCATATCAAATTTTCCTTCTTTTACAAAAATTAAATATATATTTAGATTTCTGAATTATTCTATTTTTTATTGAATCTTTAAATTTTTAAAACTATATATTGAATTTGTATACTTTAATTTTGCTGCTTATTATGTCAATGCATGTTTCTTAAATTTTTTACTTTTATGATATTACCCCAAATCAATCTTTTTTTTCATTTCAAAACTTTTTTTTTTCTTCAGATGCATACAAAACTTATGAAATTATTCCAAAATATTTAATGCAAATTATAAAACTACTCTGAATTCTTTAAAGCTATTTTAAAAACTGAATTTCGAAGTTTCAGACTTTGCTCAGTTCTGAAAAATTTTCTACATAGCCTACGTCTTTATTTTTTCTTTTTTTTTTTCATTATGCTTTTGTTTGACACCACTTTTTTTGTATTATACTTTTTTTTTGGCCAGTGTATTATACTTAATATGTTAAAATAATTGATAGTCTCTGTTTTTTTTTTTTTGATATTGTCTCTAAAAGAACGTTTTAGCAATATGCCGATTTAGATTAAAGAGAAAGGTCTAGGTTCGAATCTCTCTATTTCTTTTTTCTAATTTCATTATAAGAAAAAAAAAATATTTTCTCATTTAATATGTTAAGTATATCATGTCAACTAGTTACAAACATATAATATTTTTTATAAAAGTTAAGGTAATTCTCATCTCACGCGTTGGCTTTTGTGGTTGAATTAGTCTCAAATCCACTTTATTCACGTGGTTAGTGGTGTGCAGAATCGAAAAAATTTTGATATATTTAATTTGATTATTTCGATTTTAGATTGAAATATAAAATCGATTTAATTGATTCGATTTTTGAAATTAAAAAATTGAAGGAATCAAACCGATCAAAATTTTTATACATATATATTTTAGAGTATTAGATTTTTAAAATATAAAGTTTGATGAGTGGTGTGAAACATGATAAAACTACCATAAAACCATATTATCCCAAGTTCAAACCCCAAGAAGCACATATTTTGCAGCTTTCTCTTCTTTTTTTTTTTACTTTTTTTTATTTCCTCAATTTTTTTTTACTTTAAAAGTTTTATTTTAATATTTTTTTACTCTACTAAAAATCTAATTCACTAATTTTTCTAATTTTATTTAGAAAAAATATATAAATGTAGTGAAATGATAAGATGATAATTTAATGAATTAAAATGAGAACCTCTCTTAACTAATGTTCTTCAACTCTTATTACGGGTCTTATGTTAGGTAACTATATTTCCGGTTATTTTATAAAAAAAAAATCAATATACTAATTTTATATTAAAAGAAAAAACTGCATAATTTGGTATCTAACTTGCTTTTTTTATTTTTTTATTTTTGTCAAGGATCAAATAAACCATTTAGATTTATCTAAATAATCAATAAAACCTCTCATAATTTGATTGGATCAGTAATTTTTTAAAAAAATAAAATCTATATCAATAAATCTTTAGAGAATCAAAGTTAAGCTATAGCTCTGCTTAAAATTGTACCATATTAACATGTTTATGTCAACAAATTTTTTCTGATTGGTAATTTTCAATTTGCCACGAGTTTTATAGTCTCATATTCCGTCTTTTAAACTAGATGGAATAATAAGCATCGAAATAAATTTTGGTTGATTTATTAATTTTATAGTCTCATAATTCTTACAAGAATTTGAACAATTCTCATCAATTAGTCATAAAAAAAAAAAGATTAATTGAGTATCGTTTTGAAACGGAGTGAGAGTAAGTAACAATCAATTGACTAAGAGGCATAATATTTGTGCATTTAAAATAGAAAAGTAATTATATAAGCTGTATGTATTGGTTAAGCCATCAATTTGATTTGTTCAGTTAATAAATAAAATGGAAGAGAAAGAGCAAAGAGATATATTTAATTATAAGAAGGATTCCGTTTGAAGTAGACATGTTGAAAGGTGTGGTGATTGAAGACTTCCATTTCTTTCTTTTATACGTTTCAAATTTATTAGAAATAAATAAAAACTAATAATTTCCAAATCCATAGTTCGGTAATCATTTCTTATATTAAATCATGTATACCTTCCAAATCTTGATCAATAAAAATAAATTATACCTGGTATGACTTTTTCTTGGATTGCAACCTACCATTTGCCTTTTTCTTTTTCAATCTATCTATATCTATATAAATAATATTATATCTCATGCTAGGATTGGTTTGGAATTTTATTCTTTGGACCGGTAAACTTAAAATACATTTTAATAAATAGGTTACCACAACATTACGTACAAACTTGACAAGTTATGTATTATATTATTTTAATGCATATATATATATATATATATATTACCATGCATTAGGTCCAAATTTGACAAATTGCATAAAATATTATTTTACCGCATGTTTCTTTTGTTCACTATTGAATCTCCTTTTTGAATGTGCGGTAAAATAAATATATAAGAAACCACTAGCAATTAATTTAATGGTAAACCTGTGAAATTCAATTCCTTAGACATTATATATCTCGTCCAATAATTATAATAAAAACATAAGCATCTAAGAGTCTAATATAACATTGAAGTTGAGCGACATATAAAGGCAGATCAAAAAAGAAAAGGTGAAATGCAGGGAGGCAAAGATGGTTTTCAGTATAAATGTTTCTGCAACTTCAATTTGTACCAACCATTCATCATCTTCTTCTTTTTTTTTTTTTTTTTTGATGGAACCAAGCTCATATTTTAAAGACTGACTGGAATTAAAACCGAAGGTAACAGGTATAAAAATTATCACAAAATGGCAGTAAGAAATGATTTGGAGGACCCTGAGATTTGGCTTTGAGGAAATTTACCAAACAAATAATGAAATTCTAGTGCAGTGTTATGCTTCAGTCACAAGTTCACAACCATGTACGAAAATTCTTGACCTCTGCCAATACCATCATCAAATGCATTCTACAATACATTGATACAAATTTTCAATCAATTAAGACCAAAGAATTGGGTTTGGATTTATGAAAGAATTTTTTTTATCATTATTTCTACTGCTATTTCCAATAATTTGATATCAACATGATGTTTACACATGCATGGGAGAAGAAGGTTTCCAGCCGACTATAATCCCAAAAGAAAAAAAAAAAATTGATATATATAAGATCAAAGCTCATACTCCACTAAGGAGACCAAAACTGAGGACATGATATTTTTTGCTATAAAACAATGATTCACTGCAATACTATTGGGCCTATACATGACTGGAAAATTTTGCTTAAAATGTTCTGAACCTCTGCTGAGCTATGCTCGCTCTGAACAAGATCTACCAACAAAGGAAAGAATCGCGAGACATACCTCCTAAAAGAATCCCTTTCTAGATCACTCAATACACGCAAAGCTGACACCAGCAGAGCTGTTCTTGCTGCCAATTCTTCCTTTTTTGCTGAACCCAATGGAAGAATCCAGTGCACCACCAGCTTTTTAACAGGTTTCTTTTCTGTGGATTGAGACCCAGTACAGTTTAGATATATCTGCAATATTTGCTCACAGACTGCCACAAGTTGCAATTCCATGTCCATGTCCTCATACATTGGTGGATTATCCACGAACAAATCATGGAGGAAATTGAGGTAATTTTGATAAGACTCGTTCTCAAAATGAACCACTGGAGGATCAGACAGCTCCAGTATAGAGCAAGCTTTCTCCAATTTCTTCTGCAGAACTGTCTCTGCATTCACTTGATGTGCATGTGATGCAATGAATGAAAATATATCAAGGACAAGTCTAATATTTGCTGATGACAACAATCGCTTATGCGCTTTGCACAAATCTGTCACAACCTGATGTCAAAAACATAATACAAGTGAACATCTAATGAGTATTAGAGATCAATGGAAAATAACAGAGCAGTTCACGCATAAAGTAAACAGATATGCTGCCAGTTCAGCTGATATGGGAGTGAAATGGAATACTAGCAAAGATAAAGTTAGATGCTAGTGGGGAAATACATGAAATAATGATTTCACTGAGAAGATACTGATTATAGCTGGAAGCTTTAATATTTTACTTGCGTAGCCAATCTTTATGGCGCATAAAGAAGTCTCAGGAAAATTTCAACTCTGGAAACAAGTCAAGCCAATCATGAAACACTCATAAATGTACTCCATCTCATTCATTAAGGCCAGCTAACTTCAAGCTTACTTTTAAAGCATAGTAAATAATCAGGCCATGATTGGCTGAGTGAAGCTTGTCTAATTAAGGTTCATGAGCCAGCTAATAGTCTGAAATCAACTTCAAATTTTATGCATACTTATTGCAATATACGTAAAATTACTACTTTAAACTATTCATCAAAAATTGTATAATTTCAACATAATCCACAGAAAAATTAGCATATTCTGCCATGCATACTTGCAAGAAAAAGAACTAACATTATTTAGTGCATTGAAATTTTTCAAAAAAACAATATATATTTTATTTCTTGAAACAGCTTTTACAAACAGTTTCATTTACCAACTTAAACCTATTGGGCCATCAACTTGTTTAGCTGTGCTCAATCCACTTTATTAGCAAGCAACACTTGACCTAAAAGTGAAGTATTGTGAAAACTTAATGGATTTTTATATTTCAAGGGAAAGTTCAAAAGACATATCCAGTTGTTTCACTTTTCCACTATGAGTTCTCTTCTTTTTCCATACTTGTGCTTGAGTGGAATAAAGTTGAGTAAGTTTAGATTTATCTTTGCAGCACCTAAAAGGATGGCCAAGTGTTCCACACACCTATTACACAGAAAACTTTTTCCTAGAACAATTCATTACTGTGAACAAAAAGTACATACCATATATTCCTTCTAAGATACAAAAAAATGTTGCTAATAGAACATTTGTCTAATATAAGAAAATCATTCAACAGCTTACGATATGGTACTACACAAACATATCTCAATGGTACAAATCAAAATGAGAGTAAAGTTGTAACTATAAAGATCATATAGATACTAAAAGACCAACTGGGTGGGGGAGGGGATGGGGATCGAGGCTTTTGAGTTTTTCCCTTCATTTAATTCTTAGTGCAACAAAAAGGCCATTCATTTCAATCTCATTAGCAACAATGTTTCTCTCTCTTAAATTCCTCAAGTTTAAGATTATGTGTAACATGCATGTGTATGTGTATATGTGAGAGAAAGGGAGGGAACTAGAAGAGTACCTGTATAATTAGTAGCTGCGCAGCAATATGACTCCTTACTCTTGAAACCACATATTCTGCAGTTTGAAGGTTGTCATCCTCAAGATCATCATTACTTAACCCACGATCAGAAGAAATATCCACATCAGCATATGAATCAGAGCTGTCAGGCATCTCAATATCATCCATGCTTCTTAAGACTTTCATGAAACGTGGCACTGTTGATACTGCCACTTCTTTCAATGCTAGAAAGATCCGTCTCCATTCATCCTCAGAAAGTCTACTTCCTAGTTCACCTGCTAAACGCAATAATGCAGCAACCCCAGTGCTAGCAGGACCCTGAATGGGACTACTAATGAATCCAGTTAATATTGATACCAAACACGGTAGTTGAGACCTTGAAGTGCCGAAAAAGCTCACAAATAAATCTACTAAACACTGAGCTGCCACTGCAGAAGTTTCAGTATCCCATGCATTTCCTTCCTGCTGCGGAAATGCTGAAGTTGGTGAATGTTGACCATCTTTTACAAGAATCTCTTTCTTGTTAGATATACTACCAAACATAGGTAAAATAACTGACTTGAAAACATCATTCCAAAATGATTGTGAGAAGAGATGACCATGATCATTAAGAATGTTGAAAAGCACTTCCAAAGCACTTTTACGAATGGCCGATCTGGGATCAGATGTTAATTTTGATAACCCTGAAACATTAGCACAATGAACAGTTACATTCAGAAAAAGATAGACTATGAATGTTCATCAAACATGCAGACACACACTCTATATGCTGCAAAGACGTGTTCTCATCCATGCGACAGATCTTATTATTAAGCATCTTTTGATGAATAGTAACATCAAGTGGTTGGCCTTTTCCCTTCATACATCAAGGAAAAGTTTTCCAAAGAAAAGAAAAAAAAAGTTTCTAATATGTTGAGAAATCTTCCCACTAATAATTTTGTGGTCAAGTATGATTCAATCGATGAGTTGAAGAAAAGGATTTAAGATTAGGATGTTGGACTAGAGATTATTAGGATACCAATAATAACAATAAGAAGAAGAAGAAGAAGAAGAAGAAGAAGAAGAAGAAGAAGAAGAAGAAGAAGAAGAATTTCATGAGTTGAATGCATGCTGTCAAAGATACCAGCAACATAAACAAGGATTGCAGGCCCTCCAGCATCCAAATAAAGTACCTGGTAAAGAAATTTTTAGACTCAATAACTAATCTAAACCAACTCCTGTCTAGATCAGGAATCTCCAACTACAACATCTAAACCGATAGTATGAAGCAAACTTATCACCAAATACTAAAAATGTCCAAAGATTAAAACCTTTTATTTCTTATACAGAAAACAACAAAATATCACATAGGGAATTTAAAAGCAAGGATTTGAATAATCCTTAAATCTAATTTTCATCAACTTCATCAAAATGAGTACCGCTAGATTCATTTAAAAAAAAATACATGATAAAGACCTATGGTCCTATACACACAGCACTAGCTACTGATGCATGAAATCCAGAATCAATTGTATGCAACAATAAGGACTAAGAGAATTAGATATGTGGCCTCTGAGCCTCTGAGCTGAAATCAAATAAACAAAGCAGAAAAAAAAATTACAAATAAGGTGATTGTGAACACATTCATGCTGAACCATGAAAGAACCCAATTTTAACTAGCAACATAAATGAAGACAGACAGCAAGTTCAGCCATGCAGAACTCAGGAAAAGTGTTGCTGCAGAGCATATGCAGAATTCACAAAAGATCTTGCCTAAACTACCTGTTAGTAATGGCATCCAATAGGATGCATGATCATCCTCATTGCTGAAGGTTTGTACATCTTCAGAAACCTCATTTACTGCCAGAGTGCATGGATCATCAGACCTGTTCTTTTTGTTCCCCACAAGTCCCCCATCTGCAAGTTTGACAGCACAAAACCGGAGAAATGCAATGGCATTGAGACTTACATCACTGTTAAATCTGCTTTTTGTGAAGGTTGCGAGGCACCTAACACAATCAGTGAAAATTATTGCCTCTGTCTCAGTTATGTAAGGAAAATATTCCCGCACTATTTTCTCCATGGTTTCAAATGCCAACAAGACAATATTCTTACGCTCATCAGCTGCAGCAGCAGTAAAAACCTGAATGAAGAAAAACAAGCAATCCTTGTTAGCCAATAAACACATTCTCAAGCATTTTATGAGTTAAAATAGTCAGCCAATATAGTGGTTTCTAACAGGCAAAAGAAATTTTATCTAGAGGACAAGCTATCTAAACGTGATTTTTATGGACCACACCTACATCTGCAAAAGACTCCAGCACCTAGATATAATGCTACTCCATTTTTAGCTAAGAGATCTGATGTTTGAAGTCACAAATCAAGTCCCTTCTCGACATGCCACAAGAAATATGATTTCGTGATGAATACTCTGCATAATATGTGCTTGACCTTGATTCCAAAGAGCTGGCACAAACTTTCAATATCTTAACTAGATATACAACTTTTGCACTATGTTACTCTGACTCAGGTATGGGTGTCGGATACGGAAACATATCCATGTGTCGGACTAGTAAACTTCCTAAATAGAAGATACGAGAATACGGATCCAAATTTAAGATACCCGAACTTAGACACGGATGCATGCATACGTTATGTAAATAAAATAAAATAAACTATAGAAGATGTAAATATGTAATAATTAGTCTAGATAGACTTTCAAATACAAAATATAATCAAATCCAACCAAGATAAATTAGCAACTAATATCCAAAATACAACCACATCAAACATAGATAAATCAATAACTATTATGTAGATGCTATGGAAGCTGCCACATCCAACTTCCTGGATTTGTGTCGGACACATATCCATGCCATGTCATGTCGACACGGATACGGCATGCCAAAATGAAGAGTCCGAGTATCAAAGCTTTTGCTCATATTTGTAAAGGGATGAAAATGAAAAGGAAAAGAAAGGCTTCCTTTCACATCAATTAAACCCAAAATCTACAGAAGTTAAAGAAAAGGGGACTATTTACCAATATTAATAGGGAACACATATTCCAATATAACCAAACCCTTCCATGATTAGTCACATTGAAAACCTTTACTCTTCAACTGCTCTCTTTTTAGGAAGAAATTTGATCATGTCAATCTCTTGTCAAAAATCATGTGTTTTCAAAAGTTCCAATATAACAAAATGTTTTGAAAAATATTTGCAACAAGAATATTAATATAGAATATTTTCGTTAAGGCCATGTGTTACTAATCTGGACACCCAGCTATAAACCCAGAAATCATTGAAGGGAGTTCCAAATCTCAGGCTCACTGAATAGAGAGATCTTTAAACCTCTTAAACTTGTTAGGTAGAGAGAGTCAACCTCTATGATTTTGATGGAAACTTGGCTTATTTTATTTCTTCATTTTATTACTCTTTTAATAGAGCTCGCACACCGTCAAAATAGGAAAAAACCTAAACATAAACAACTAAATAGGAAAGCCTATACTCAAGACAAAATCAACTAAGGAAAACACATACTTGAGGCATATACAACTAATTAGGAAAACAGGAAATAATAGAATTAGGAATACTGCTCATAGTAGAACTCTTCTAATAATCCTAATAAATTACCAACGGATATAGGAGAACTCTTCTAATACTACTGTTGTGGCCAGCATCCATAACAGTGCTCATTTTTATTTTTCCTTTTTTTTCCTACAGAATTCCCTATCATAAGAAATCAGGCCTTTCAATTTCTGTGATATATTTTAGCAGATTTCGTGTTCAACTAACATAAAAGAAGCTACTAGGTTTGGTTAGAGAGGTTTCTTAAAAGAGTTTTAAATATTTAAGCTTAGTAATAATAGCAAGAGTAATAAGAGCAACAAAAGAAATCAACACTCTACTTTTACAATTGTAACAGCTCATTAAGTCACAATTTGTCTAGCCATTAACAAATCATACGCCAGGGAAAACAACTCAACCAATGATCTATTTTCCCTAGCCTAAAATAAATTTTCTCCAAATGTTAAAAGTTTACCAATTATTTAGTTTCATAGTTGACAAAGAACCACCTAAACAGGAAAAGAAGCCAAATCAATCTTGAACCCAAATTTCATCATACACAGGTTTCATAACGGATAATTTACACAATTGGCATCCAGAACTTTAAATGTGAGATTGCCCTTTCTTAACTTTATCAGCTCACAGTTATGTGTTCAAGCAGCCATCTAGGAAAAAAGAAATGTGTAAGGCCAGATTTACCAACCAGAACGCTAAATAGATTAATTTACTGCCAAAAATAGTACCTTAACTACCTTTTTTTTTCTGTTTCTTTGTCCAACATCAGAAACAAACCCATAAAATCTTTTTTCAAGAACTTTTCAGCTCCTTTCTTCCAGCAGTTTATGAAAATCAAATAAATCTACTCTACTTTTTTTTGCATTTTCTCAGAAACCAGAAAATATTTCCTTTTCCTTGTATTTTCCCAGCAGCCAAACAAGTGACTTCTTGGCTTAATACATATGTAGCCCCTCATACTTGCCCAGATTTTTCACCTAGCCCCCCGCACTAGTTTTTTTTTTTTCCTTAAACTGTCCCCTGTACTTGCCTTTATTTCTTCACTAGCCTACTACAAAGTCGATTTCGTGTAGCTGACGTGGAATGCCAACTACACATCAGCACAAAAGAGGCTAATTGGAATGGAAATCAACTTTATAGATGAAAGTAAGGAAAAATAAAAAGGCAATTATAAGAGGCAGTTTATATATATATATATAAGAAGAAGTGCAAGGAGGCAAATGAAAAATCTAGGCAAGTATGAGGGGCTATACATGTATTGAACTTAACTTCTTAAAGAAACTTGAGGATGTCAAAAACATGATATTCGTAATGTTGCTATTGCTCATCAAGAAGTGAAGGAGACTTATCAAGGTAAAAAAAGAGAGAGAGAGAGAGAGAGAGAACGTAATAAAGAGAGAAGGGAAAGAAGAGAACGAGGTGAGAGTGATAGATGTCGGGTGGTTTCTTAGGGTTCAAACAGTTTATGTGTGTATTCGAGGAGTACAATTGAGCAAGCGCACTTCATTAGAGCAAAAATAGACATTCAGACATTTGATAGCAAAACAAAATTCAGATACTTAACAAATAACTATAAAAAAAATAAAAAATAAATAATTGAAGAATTGCAAACACCAATGTTTAATAATCCCCTTCCTATAACAATTATTGAGCTAACCAAAGCAGACCTTTTTCTTATATACTTTAAAGTAAAATATGTAGTTCCCAATCAAAATTTCAGCATCATTGACTGCCAATATCAAACTTAAATATCGCAGGAAAAGAGAGATGAAAAACTACACGTACCATAAACACACTTTTCCAGCCTGACTTTACATTGTTGACACGACTAAGAACCATCTGTGAAATGCAGCGAACAATTAATTCCCTAATCTCTGTAGAGCTACTTTTCTGCATGACAACCACAAATGGCCTCAGAAATTCATTCTGGAAGTTGTAATGTGCCAGTTCCTCACGTTCTAAGAATTTCATAGCAAGTTGCCGCAGTGAATCCATCACAAAGATAGAGACAGAAAGATTTTCTGACAGGCCAACTGCGACAAAAAACTCGGATAGCACATTCCATATACGAGACCATACCAACCGGATGCGATTCATGTTGTAATGCCTGTGAAGAAAACAACTCTGGAATTATTTAAAAAAAAATACCTCTCATTTCGGATCAAACATCATGCATGCAAGATTAACCAAACATTTAAGAAAGGGAAATCCATCTTCACTTTTTCTTTTGGTATTGGAAGAAAGAAAGAAAACTACCAATCCTCGAGCATTTATAACAGAATGAGCCATTTGAACAACAAGAAAATAACAACTCAAAAGCTCAATTAAAGTTTCAACTCTATATGGTACTGGAACTTAACATATGATATATGTATAAGCAACTTCTGATATGTAAGAAACTCTCACGCAATTTCAACTATTTTTGTGAGGCTAAAAACACGAGGGTCTGTTGGCGACTGCAACTCCGACATTGAAACTTTGCAAAGGGCTTTCACAAAAGCTACAATTGCTTCACTGTTCAACCTCTGGCTACTGGCAAATACATGGTTCAACTCAAAGGTCCCTATCTGGTCGAGCAAATTCAAATTTGAAATCAAGTGATTGATCTTCTCCGGGCTCACTGGTCCAGGCATATTAGCTCCAACCATTGTGCTGTCATATGAACCCCCTCTAACAACAGCCATAACAGCAGGGTTCTGGAGTGTTCCTTTTTGCTTTAGACTTGGATAGCTAATTGACCTCAATGTCTTTTCATCTACTTCAATATTGGATGATGTCAAGAAAGATGCATCAGGTGGTGCACCCTCCCCCAGCAGCTGCAGATGCTCAATTCTCGAGAGGCATGTTAAGACATGCTCCCATGCTTCATGAAGATTATCACCATCTTCTACAGCAATTGATATTATTGCCTGCACAAAGTTGAATTTTCACATACAGTGATTAAGGATGAACAACACAACAGAAAGCTACACCAAACAGATGACAGATGCATTAAGCTTATGCACTATTTGATCGAAGCATTTCAAAACTAGAATTTGAATATGATTCTAGTTCCAATTGCCAGTTAGATTCATGAATGTGGGTAAGAACATATTTATTGTGGATTTGGAATTGCAATTTTAAATATGCATTTCAAATCCACACTCAAATAAAGTTTTGTATTAGCCATGAATCCAATCATACAATTAAACACCTATGTGTACTACCAAATCCAAATATCCTGATATCAAATCCTTCCATGCAAGCAAAAGGTTAATGAGATTTAACAGTCATTGCAGTCAAAAGTAGAAGTCCATGGACAACAAAGCATCACTACTGCTGCTCCTCAAATTAAAGTAGGGAAAAAGATATATTGCCTTCACTGCATCAACATTTTTTTGCTTCATATCTACAGCATTATGAAGATTAGTAAACTTGGCCATAGACGTTACAAAAGCATCTCTTTGGGTCTGCATTCCCATTACAGCAGTAACATGCACCGCATATTGAAAACCCTGTAAGCACTGAGAAGTAGCAAGTTTATCGTCACTCTGGTCAAGGGTCATGCTAAATGCAGCAAGCATAGGACCCCAGCAGACCTCAACCATGAACCTCAAGATTGCTGCATCTGTAACAATGTGATACACAGACCTGCAATACCAGAATTGGATTACTTCTTTCAGCTGCAAGATGAGATACAATGATAAGTCAAAACCAGGGGTTTGAGAAAATGCCTTCACCCTTCCTAACTACTCTCTCCGTTTTTTTTATGTCACTTTTATTAATTTCACTAGAATTAAAAAATAATAAATAGTCTTAAATTTAATATTAAATTGTGTGATTAAAACTAAATTATCAAATTTAATTGATTTTAATTTTACTGAAAAAGAAAAATAAATTTAAAAAGCAAATTAAATGAAATTAAACATTTAAAAATAACAAATAAATAGAATTTGAATTTTACTCAAAAATGACACATAAAAGAGAACAATATGAAGTATAAAAGATTTAGATCAGTCATTCTCAATCATTCCTTTATCAGCTACACTACCGCTAAGAAGTAACAATGTTGAAAATGATGCACTAAATAGACACTATTTTCCCTCTGATAGAAAGCATCAAAGCATAAGAAAATAGAAGATAAATTTAAAGTATTCATTTCAACAAATGACAACAACTTCATCCAACCCTGTCCTGATGCCCCCCTCACCATCTCTCCACCTACAAAAAGTGGGCAAAAAAAGAGCTTGTCCCATTGTTAATGCCTGAGAATTAGATACTCTGCATTACTGTCATCATGCTACCAGTAAGTCAGCTTATCCTAAGCTTGAAGGCGGATCATCTTATAAAAAAAGTACTGAGAATCAAGATACATAACAAAATAGCTTACTCTGATCTCCCTTTTGCCTTAAACTGTTCCTGGATATGCCTTATGAGGAGCCCATTTGCACCTAATGGCTTCTCTTCGTTATGCTTCCCTGTTACTAGATTGAGTATACCATCCAAACCTAATAATTTATTTATGCTGTTTGCTTGCTTGCTTTGAGGAGCAGAAGAATCAGCATTCATTTTAATTTCATTTTTCACAATTTTATAATAGAGGGCACCCAGGTACTCTTCAGGTAAATCCTTCCCATCATCTATTCCACGGTTGTTTCGTATAAAATCAGCTTTAGTCATCTGGATGCATCCAATACAGTACAGTTAGAGAAGACCAAAAATCACTTATGCATCATTGCATAGATAAACAAAATAATCTCCTAGTGCATCCAGATTTGCATATGAGCAAATGATCCGAATAGTCCATACGCATCTCTGCAAATTATCAGTTTTAGACAATTCTTTTAATTTATCAGTTAGCATCTTAAGCTTTCACATTTTCAGCTATCTCTTTCCAACCAAAACAAAAATTGAGAAACTTCTATGCTTTAGCCAATTATTTTCTCACTAACATAAATTTTTAGCAACCACACTTTGATCACCGATAAATTCTTTACTCAATCAAATAAAATATTATTTATTTTCCTTCCACTCTATCCTCCTAAAATCCTCTCCCTCAGTAGAGGATATATATATATATATATATATATATATATATATATATATATATTGTTGCTTTAAAATGTTCTTTTATTGTTGAATAAGCCAAATGTACTGGGTCAAATAAAAAAAAAAAAACTGCTATAAAGGGGGCAACAATTGTTTAAGCCATCATATTCTCATCAGCAATGTAAAAGGGGGCAAATAAGAGAAACCCAGAGCTTACTAAACATGACATTAAGGCCAGTGATAAATGGCAAGAGGTTTTGCTAGCAAACCTTATCTTTCACCATGCTGTTATGGGCATCAGTGTTGAGCATAATCACAGAGTAAGCTAGAACATAGGCTGTGTCTGCACTAGTAAATGAATTTGGATTGCATTTACAGTAGCGCTCCGCAAACTTTTCCATAATGCGATCAATTTTTTGTGCTTCTCCAGGCAATCTGAAGCCCCTTAAGAAAAACCTTATTGCTTCACCAAAATCCATTGCTTTAAAATTAAATGAGTCTACATAAGAATGCATAACCCGCAAACAAAACTCATCCCTTTCACCCAAATAGTCACCAATCATGGTTTCATTTAGGCCACTAGTGTTTTTCAGGAATGCAGCAACTTCTTCTGGCGAAGCACCAATTTTTCTGGTGTTTACGAGAAACTCGATGCCCTTGGAAGGTTTCCTATTAAAAAGAGAGATACCTTTCTGCATTTAACAAGATATGAACTTGTCACTAAAAGACAATAAAAGGCCCCATTCCAAATAAAAACTGGGCATTAATAATAAATTTAAAGAGAAAGAAGGAAATTATGGTTCAGAAGAGATATAAGCTACTAATACTATTGGTACAACATAACATAAAATGGTCGTCCATAGGAAGTCAGTGCCATAATTGTAACCATGAATTCTGATCAAGTCAAACAATACCTGGAGTTCAATTTTACATGCTCGTCTCTGCTCAAAGCTAGCAGCATCTGACATTTCAGAGTTCACTTCTGAATGCAAATCACAGTCAGCAGAATATACATCTTCTCCACTTGGGTTTAAATGATTCTCTATTGAATTGTCACTTTCAGAGCTCTTTGGCACATCAGACTCTCCTATTCTTAGTTGTTGATCCATCCAAGCACCCAGTGATTTGATGATTACAACCAAACACTTTACAGATTCATGCCGAAAGGTGATATCTTGAGCCAGAGACAAAGTTGTGGTTGAACCAGGAGGTGGACCGAGAGCAGTCTTCAGAAGGCCATTGACAATCCTGAAAATATCTGATGGATTTATAAGGATTTTAATACATTTTTTCAGAAGACACAATTCCATGAAGACAGATAATCAACAGTAAAATATAAAGGTATCTATACAGAATACACAATTAGAGTCAACCAAATTAGTATGTTTTGTAATCCAAGATTTGAGTTTCATAGACGAAAATATGCTCCTTTTAATTCAACTTAAATCAACCTCAACTTAAACAGAAATCAAACATGCCCCCCTTAGAAATCACCTATTCTCCCGTAAATAATCTTAACCCAGCCTCAAACTGAATAAAAATCAAATATGCCTTCCTCAAAAATAAAAAATGCTCCATTAATTAAACCTAATTTAATTACTTTACAAACTATAAATTTAACTTCATCCTACCTGTTCCAGTTGCATTAATTCAAAATGCTATTTTCTGCTAGAAAATATGAAGAATAGACTGCACAATATAATTGCAAATCAATGAATATAGGATTGTTTGATCAAATATATTGAGAAAGATATTCTTTTATAGTTTTAACAATAAAACTATTCTGCATTGTTGTTAATATATGAATACTCATAAGAGCAAATGCATTTTTTTAAAAATTTTCATTTACGTAAAAGATACTACTAAAGATATTTAAATTAAGTATTAATTATTTACTTTGTTGAAATTTTTCCATGCATGCTATAAGTTATTTTCTTTTCAAAGAAACTTATTAAAATTTTTCTTCCATTAATATCAAATCCTGGCTCTGCCCTTCTCAATGTGATATAGGAACATCCAAGACAACAGAAATCCAAGTTAAATTAGGATTCCAAGTCAAATTAGGATTTTAGTATTTTAATTTCTTTTAGTTTTTCTACTTCCCTCTGATTTTCAGTTTTCCTTCTTACACCTATTTACAAAAGTAATTCACTCAAACTAATTAGGAATAGTCTCTAGTATTCCTCATACTTAGTAAGATTCTAATACTCTATAAATAGGATAGCAAATCAGTCTTTAGTATTGAATTGTGTTGTCTTATTTTCTCATTCAAAATTGAAGTTACAAGGGTTTCTTCAACCCAAATTATTTTTTGTTGTTCCAACCATAATCACCCTATTCTAGCCGTAACTGTTGAGATCTAATTGTCTCAAACTCTTCTGTTGCATTCATTTTTATCAAGGCAAAATATCCTAACCTATTCTAGGATTTTTTTCTTTTTTTCCCTAACCTATGATCTCTAGAGGCAGATGTCAAGGTAGATGTGATCAGCCCCAACAAAAGGAGATGGCTGAGATGCGAAAAATGATTAATGGCTTGACTGAAACAACTCAGGATTCAAGAAGATCTTGACATTGAAGAGGTAGTCGAGAACCTGAACCATTTTCAGGAAGCTAGACTTGCAAATTGAGCAGCATGAGATGGATTTGAAAAGCAGTTACTATCTTTTCTTGATTGAATGGTGTAAGGGAGAACATTGAACTAGCTAAATTTAACCAGAATTTGATCCAATTGTGCATAAATATAATGAGGAGATGGAAGGAATTGATGGTCACTCAACTGATGTGAGTGTGATGACAACTCTACTCAAAGATGAAGCTTTATATGATGATGAACCAATGAATGTTGGATATCAACAAACAATAAATGTCCTACAAGTTGCAAAACAATTTATTGTTGAGACTACAGAGATGTCATTATCAAATTCAAATATGGAGAAGAAATCATTATTATATTAATTATGTTTTCAAAGAAGAGTTTAGTTCTACTGAAAAATCACTTCAACCAACTAGTTCCAAGATGTTTTCCAAGACTGATTTGAGAAGTGGATATCACCAAATCAGAATGATTTCAAAACATGAATGCAAGACGATCTTTAAGACACAAGATGGGTTATTTGAATGGTTGGTGATAAGAGCTACAAGAAGTTCATTCAGCCACATACAAGGAGTATGTCAAAAGGCTTAGGGTGCGTTTACTTACAGAAAATAGTTTTTTATTTTCTGTTTTTTATTTTCTTAGAAAATTGTAGTATTTATTTTCCATAGAAAATTTAGAAAACGCGTTTATTAATCAACAAATAGAAAACTGAAGCGTTTATTTTTGTGTGTGTGTATACACACACGTATGTATATATATATACATACATACAGATATTACATATATATATATGCGTACGTACATATATACATACATACATACATACATATATATATATGTGTGTGTGTGCATACATACATATGTATATATATATATATGCATATGTATGTGAATATATGCACATACATACAGATGTATTTTTGAATACATGCATATGTACATGTATGTGTATGTACATACATATATATATATGTATGTACATACATATATATACATATGTATATGTATGTATGCACATATAAGTACATACAAATACATGTATATGAATATGTATGTGTGTGTATGTACATATGTATATATGTATATGCATAAATACATATTTATATGTATATGTATGTATATAGATACACACATACATACATGATGCATGCATGTATATATGTATGTATATTTGTATATGCATATGTATGTGTATATATGCACATATATATACATACATATACATATGTATGTATATATATACATATGCATATGTATGTGTATGTATGTATATACATATATATACATATCCATATGTACGTATGTATGCATGTACTACATATACATATACATGCACATGCATATGCTTTGTATGTATGCACATACAAAAATTTATAAATGCATGTATATGTATATGTATATGTATATGTATATGTATATGTATATGTATATCTATGTATGTACATATATATATATGTGTGTATTAATATTATTTAGAAAATTTGGAAAACATCTTTTATTAGTTTTCCAGTTTCTTCTTTATTTTGGAAAACTGGAAAATTCATTTTCTGTTTTCTATTTTAGAAAACTGACAAAAATAAACATGATCTCTATTTTCTGTTTTCTGTGGAAAATTTTTCTGGAAAACTGGAACAATTTTCTGTAAGTAAACAGGCCCTTACTGTTCCAAGTTGAGGTTTTTTTGCTAACCTAGAGAGAATAATGGAAGAGCATCCGACGCAATTAAAAATCCAATTTAAATTAGGATTCTAGTATTTTTGCTGTCTTTTTATTTTCCTCTCAATTTTACTTTTGCTTTTATTGATTTCGATTTAATAATGTAACTTTACTTATTCATCAAAAACACTTTTTAATTTTTTCCTTGTTTTTATGATTCATATTTAGTCAAGTTTATAATATTCTTATTCAACTTAATCTCCACATACTATACTGTATTATAAAAGTTAAAACTGCAAATCAAAAAGAACTAAGGCCCCTCGAGTTCACAATCTAAATATACAGAATTTAATAACTTTTGAGGTTTCAAGTTTCGAATATATATTACAATTACAATTACAAAAAGAAAATGTAAATGTAAGATATCAAGTTCAAACCCAATTTGGAAATTTTTTTCTAACCCAAACTCCAAGTTCTAGAAAATTATAATTTGTTAGAGGAAAATACATTAACATTTTCATGGAAAATATATTAAAGATAATAATTTTCCATTGCTTTGCTTTCATTATGAAAAGGTCTTGTGCTCGTCAAATTTTCTTTACAGCCAAAATCAAAAAATAAGTAAATAAATAAAATGTAAGAACTGTTTTCTTGGGGAAGATTTTGTGAAACAAATAGAACCTTGAAAATTAAAGAGGGGTAACAGAATTGCTTTTTGTTATTTAGCAGAGGGAAGGGGAAAAGCAACATATATTTTGTTCATTTTGTTATTTTGCTGCTTAGTGAGCAGAGCTCCATTGCTGTGGAGAGGGAAAGCTATTTCCTATGGGCATTGTATTGTTAACGGTGCTATTATCCCAATAAAATAAGTATTCCCCCGGATTTTTTTCTACTCTTCAATATGTTTTACTG
Organism: Excoecaria agallocha; assembly: GCA_037975025.1. NCBI lineage: Eukaryota > Viridiplantae > Streptophyta > Magnoliopsida > Malpighiales > Euphorbiaceae > Excoecaria > Excoecaria agallocha. Next base: position 71,412,000 of record CM075809.1, on the reverse strand, counting down.
TTTATACCATCTGCTCTGTGTTATTCCCTATCATTTGGTGCCATCTATGGGAAACGAATGGCAGACCCACCACAAACCTATTTGCAATCATTGCAAAACAGAATCGATTCCCACGAGAAAGCACTAGGTGCAATACAGCGTTCCATCGCTGCTTTCCAAAAAATTGTAGAAGAGAATTTTGACAAAATGAATGCCAAACTCCAGGAAAAATATCGATAAACAACCTATGCTAGAAGAAGAATCAGAACAACATGATGATAATGAAACAGGGACCTCCGATGAAACACCAACGCGGATTTTTATTTCAACCAATGCCAAACATGGCCAATTCAATAGTTAAAGTACCGAAGTTTGGTGGCCCTAAGCCCCGCAGCTGGGTAGCCAAGGCTGAGCTGTATTTCAACGTGAACCAAACATCGGAGAGAATGAAGCTCGTAGTAGCCTAGATGTGCATGACTGGCGCCGCTATCACATGGTTCTCTCAGGCGTTGCACGATAACCCGAACATGTCCTGGGAATAGTTTAAGATCGGATTGAATGGGCAATTTGGCAAGCAGGGAATGCAAAACCCCTACAAGGAGCTCCAAACTTTGTTCCAGACCGGCACTATTGACGAATATATTGAGGAGTTTGAATTGATTATCAGCTACATCCCAAAGACATCTGAGGAGCAGTTTATGGGTTATTTCATGGGAGGTTTGAAAGAGGAAGTAGGGAGATGGATTAGGTATTTGAAGCCACAAACATGTGAGGAAGCGATGGAGTTGGCTAGTGATGTTGAGCTCACTTTCAGTCCTCCAGGGAGTAGATCGACGGCAAAGGAGAGAGACAGGGCAATCTGGAATCGAATGGAGGTTACCCACGCATCTCACCAGCTCCAACGCCCAAATATTCCCAAAGAAATGGGTCAACCCAACCCAAGAGGACGAAAACCAACCCCAATAGCCACTCAAGAAACAACTTCCCATCGTGCGTTTCAACCAACCCAGAGAGCCCAACAGCGGCCACCATCCAAAAGTGGTCCTCGCCACCTCTCGATGAAAGAACTGGAGGAGCGACAAAGGTTGAGGCTGTGCTTTAAGTGCATCCAACCCTATAGCCCCCAACACCGATGCAACATAGGGAAACTAAGGATCTCGATCCTTGACAACGATCTGTATTTTGACATTGAAAATTTGACGGTGCGGCAGAAGCGGAGGGTGGGGAGGAAGAAGCGGCTGTGAAAGGGGAGTGCAATTCAATCGAAGCTTATTTTGGGAAGAAAGTCGATTGAAGCCAACGAGCACCTTGAAGCTACAGGGCACCATCCATTTCATACCCATCATTTTGCTCATCGATTCTGGAGTCACACATAATTTCATTTTGCGAAAGCTGGTACGTTCCTTAAATTTCCTTGTTTATCCTATTCCTTCTATGAACATCAAGTTGGGAGATGGGTATAGTGTTTATGTCCACCAGCAATGCAAGCATGTCAAGATAGAACTGGGGGACATCTCTTTACAATTAGATGCGTTGGTGTTTGCCAACGAGCACCTTTGAAGCTACAGGGCACCATCCATTTCATACCCATCATTTTGCTCATCGATTCTGGAGTCACACATAATTTCATTTTGCGAAAGCTGGTACGTTCCTTAAATTTCCTTGTTTATCCTATTCCTTCTATGAACATCAAGTTGGGAGATGGGTATAGTGTTTATGTCCACCAGCAATGCAAGCATGTCAAGATAGAACTGGGGGACATCTCTTTACAATTAGATGCGTTGGTGTTTGACTTGGGACCTTTGGATGCCGTGTTGGGAATTGATTGGCTGAAGACTTTGGGGCATGTGGTACATAACAGGGAACAAGGGTGGATGCAATTTAACTATGAAGGCAGGCAAGTGGAGTTGACAAGTATCGAAGGCACCCCCCTAGATATGGGTGCTTTACAGGCCTGGTTGGGAGGTGGAAGCATGAAGCAAATGTGTCCGACTCTGCACCAGCCACAACCGACTCCAGCAATGTTGCCTAGACTTACCCAGGAACAGAGGTCTAACATTGGTGCTCTCATGGATAGATTTTCAATTGTGTTTGAGCCTATGACCGGGTTACCACCAAGGAGGTTGCATGACTATGCCATCCGCCTCCTTCCTGGCCATGCAGCAGTTAGTATTCGCCCCTATCGATATCCGCATACACAGAAGACAGAGATACAAAAGCAGGAAGCAAAAATGTTAGAGTAGGGAATTATCTGATCCAGTCAAAGTGCCTACTCTAGTCCAGTTCTCTTAGTTAAGAAGAAGGACACTATATGGCGGCTATGCATCAACTATAGGGCCTTGAATAAAGTGACGGTGGCTAACAAATACCCAATCCGGGTAGTAGACGAGTTGTTAGATAAGCTTAATGGGGCTGCATTTTTTTCCACATTGGACTTAAAGTCTGGTTTTTATCAAATCAGGATGCGGGCTGACGATGAACACAAGACTGCTTTCCGCACACATGACGACCACTACTAATTCTTGGTGATGCCATTCAGACTTACCAATGCTCCTTCCACATTCCAAAGTGTCATGAATGATATTTTCCAGCCGTGGTTGAGGTGCATGGTTCTAGTTTTCTTTGACGACATATTGATTTACAGCCAAAGTTGGGAAGAGCACATGGAGCACTTAGCTATTGTTCTGCAGGTTTTGAAGGACAACCACTTCAAGGTCAATCCCAAGAAGTGTTCTCTTCGGTAGACTTCCATTGATTACCTGGGACATTGTATTTCTAGACATGGTGTAACTGTGGATCCTTCCAAAATTACAGCGGTCCAACATTGGCCAACTCCAAAGAATGTCAAGGGAGTTAGAGGATTTTTGACGCTGACTGGGTACTACAGGTTATTCGTTCAAAGCTATGGGAAGATTGCAAAGCCTTTAACTGAGCTAACTAAGAAGAATGGCTTCCAGTGGAATGAACAAGCTCAATATGCCTTTGAGACCTTGAAGAACAAACTCGCAGCAACCCCTTTGTTGGCACTACTTCCGGATTTGGGTTAAGGGCTATCTTGATGCAGGAAGGCAAGCCCCTTGCTTACTATAGTAAAGCCTTAATTGAGTGCACCCTTGCAAAGCCCACATATGAGAAGGAGCTTATGGCATTGACACTTGCCATTCAACATTGGTGGCCATACTTGCTTGGAAGGAGGTTCACTGTATTTACTGATCAAAAAAGTCTACGACACTTACTACAACAGCGGGTTACTACTCTGGATCAACATAATTGGCTAGCAAAATTAATAGGATATGTGTTCGACGTACAGTATAAACCAGGGAGGCTCAACATTGCTACTAATGTGTTGTCCAGGCAGCAGGACTTTGGTGAATATGCTTCATTTGTTTTTTCACCTACTTGGGTTGATGGCGGCAGCATCATAGAAGAGGTGAACCGGGATCCACAGCTGATAGCAACTAAAAATGCTCTTCAAGCCAATCCCACATCCAAGCTGAATTATGAGTTGAGACAAGAGGTACTATACCGCAAAGGGAAATTGGTCATCCCCTCTACCTCATGTTGGATCCCAGCCATGCTTAGGGAATTCCACGACACTGTCAGTAGAGGACACTCAGGATATCACCAAACTTACCGAAGAATAGCGGCCAATTTTTATTGGAGGGGTATGGTACAACGGGTTAAAGAATATGTCCGGAGTTGCTCCATTTGTCAACAATTTAAGGCCTCTTCTCTAGCTCCAGCAGGCCCCTTACAACCTCCTCCCCTTCCTCAGGCAATTTGAGAAGATATCTCAATGGACTTCATTACTGGGCCTAAGGGTTTCGATGCGGTCATGGTGGTGGTTGATAGACTGTCCAAGTACAGCCATTTTGTGGGCTTGAAACACCCATACACAGCACGAACCCTTGCTGAGTTGTTTGTGAACAATATCGTGCGACAACATAGTTTCCCAAAATCAATCATCAGCGATCGAGATCCGATCTTTATGAGTCAGTTTTGGCAATAGTTGTTCGAGTTGCAGGGAACACAGCTCAAGTTCAACTCCTAGCACCCGAAAACAGATGGACAAACCGAGGTGATCAATAGGTGCCTTAAAACTTATCTTCAGCATTTTGCAAAATACCAGCCCCGTTATTGGAGCCAATGGTTACCTTGGGTAGAGTTATGGTATAATTCATCCTTTCATGTGAGCACAGGAGCGACTCCGTTTGAAGTGGTGTATGGTAGGTGACCACTATCCATATTACAATATACTCCAGGCAAAATCCAAGTGGAGGCAGTAGCACGAGTATAAGACCGCGATGAAGCCTTGAGACAACTCAAAGAGCACATGGATTCATCCGTGGCTGTGATCGAAGCAAAATCTATTCTTGCTCAAATTATGCTCATTGTTTTTGCTCGGGTTGAGGAGAATAACATGACAGCCAGATCTACCCAAAGATATCAACCCGCCATTACGGGTCGTTTTAGATTGAAGCCAAGGTGGGGACAGTAGCATACAGTTTGCACTTACCCGAAACCTCCAAGGTTCATCCGGTCTTTTATGTCTCCTTGCTCAAAAAGGCCATCGGTACCCAGCCTAGCTCCTCTCACTTGCCACTTGAATTAGAGCTAGAACCAACTAAAGATCATGTCCCCGAGAAAGTAATTGCTACCAAAGTTGTTCAACGGGATGGAGAGTGCATTTCCCATGGCAAGTGGAGTGGCAGTCCAAGGGTATTGAAGAAGCAACTTGGGAAGATGAGTAAACTCTTCGGAGGGATCATACGCAACTAAGTCTTGAGGACAAGACTCCATTTCAAGGGGGCAGTATTGATGAAGAAATAGATACAACAACAAATGGGCTGCTGGACTAGAATTTACATGGGCCACGAGGATTGTTGGTTTACACCAGGAAGAAGAAGCAGTAACAGGGCAAGGACACCCCAAGAAATTCGTCAGCATAATTGTTAAGGGAAAAGGAGGAGAGGAAGTTAGTTATGCCAAGGTGTCTAGCTAGGCAAGAGGGGTAACAGAATTGCTTTTGGTTATTTAGCAGAGGGAGGGGGAAAAGCAACACAACTTTTGTTCATTTTGTTATTTTGCTGCTTAGTGAGCAGGGCTCCATTGTTGTGGAGAAGGAAAGCTATTTCCTATGGGCATTGTATTGTTAACAGTGCTATTGTCCCAATAAAATAAGTATTCCCCTTGCATTTCTTCTACTCTTCAATCTGTTTTTACTGTTTATTCCATCTGTTCAGTGTTATTCTCTATCATGGGTGTTCTCTAGTAAATTGGGCATTCACCCAAAACTCCTAAAGAAGATGTTTGCTTCAACTTTTAGCTTTCTAGAAAGTACTCGCATAAATTTTGATTTCTTGATAAAGCAAATAAAATGATAATTGTAAGCTTGATAAATATATGGGTTCATTTTACAATCAGGCTATAAGCAAAAAAGAAAAAGAAAAAAAAAATACACAAACACACGTATATAAGGGTTCTTCCACTTTAATTTTCATAAACTTAAATATTTAACTTTCCAAATATGTATTGTTAACTATACAAAAGTTGCTTTTTAACTTTGTTCAACAGAAAAATGAATGAAAAAGTAAGTTTAGCCAGATAACCAAAAGATGCCCAAGACCTTGGAAAAGTGTGAAAACCAAAAAGCTACAAGTGTCTAACTTCATTATGTTCAATTTCCAGAAGGTATTAAATATTACAGATAACCTCCAGGTAAGTGCACATGTGTAAGCCAAAAGATTTCTAAATATTCTACATTAAAATTCAAAACTGAACATGCAGCAGACAATGATTGCAAATCCCAAGATTTCATGATAATTTTGTCTGAACATGCCAGAAGACACAACGGACAGATCTGCGAAGGCCTGTCATCTATTGGATTATTATTTGCATTCAAAATACAAATTTTAATATCCTGTGACAAAGCTATCTAATTAATTCTCATATTGCACAACATCTAGAACTAACAACTTTGAAGTAGAATAAGGAAATGAATAGCAAAGCATATGACAAATACCTTTCATATATGTTTGGAGCATCTACATCGCAATCATAGTTGACAAAAACATCAATAATAATCTGTGGATCCAGCCCAATCTTCTCCAAAAAGTTCAGGACAATCATTTTCTGTAGAAAACTGGGCTGGTTTACATTCTCAAGCACCCTGAGGATAAGCATGGGAAAGAATATTCCAATTTCTGCCTTTAATCCTGATCTGAATTTTGTTAACAAGGCCATAAAGATAGAGCACTGGAGCTGAAAAATAGCCATAACTGATAAAGCACTGTTCTTTAACAATGACAAGCAAAGATACTGCTTAACAGCACTGATAAACCTGTAAGTAGAACAAACTATTACATCCTTTAAAAGAGAGAGAGAGAGAGAGAGAGAGAGAGAGAGAGAGAAAAGCAGCACATAACAGCATCCTGCCTAATAATTGGTCAAGCCATTAATAAAAAAGATTTCCTTTCAGGGAAGAAAAAAAACACTAAGTGTGGAAATTTTCGATTACGTATTAACAAGCTAAAAATAAAATATTGATTGCTTCTGAGTACCAATAATTCTTTAAGAGAAATCAAATAAAAGCAGAAAACAGCATACCAAAACAGAAAAGGTATTCTAAAATAGAAGATAAGTATGAAGTGAAACATAATGTATGTGGCCAAACCCTAAGAGTTGAAGTGGTAATTACAATTTCACTAGTCAATTTTGTCTTAGAGAAAGCACCAAATGGAAAGACCTATTAGGTCAACCACTTAGGATCTGCATTTGAACCTCCTTATCCTCTCACAAATAACTCATGCAAAAACCAGTCATCTGGAAAACTAATTTCACAAATGTAAGTTGACAAGGATCGTGATCACAATCAGAGTTCTTTTTTACTTTTAAGAAAACATTTCACTCTGAATTTAAATTCTAGCACTACTCAATACGTGTCTTTCAGTGCACCTAGCACTGATTTAAAATCTTATTTATTAAACCACATTTCTGAAGGGAATTTCTTCACATGATTTCTTCTCTCTTTAACCAAGCTAGAACATTCAAATTATACTTTAGCCGCATTAACATAATAAATGTAAGCCATTAGCCAACTCAAAACAAGATAGATGACAAAAATATAATTGTAAAGAACGTAGATATGCATAATATGACACTAGAAATTTAAAAAATGTGAAATCAAATTCAAAATTCTAGGGAAAAAAATTACAAGAGAGATGCAGACGTAACAATTGGAATTCGAAATTCTGAGCGGATGTAGAATAACTTGCCTTTCATTGTTGCGCCAAACTGGACCCCCATTTTCCATCACAACTTTGAGCAACTCAAGAGACAATATCTTACCTCTAAGAAGAATTTCATCATCTGAGTTCTCTTGAGATGAGTATTTCATGGACAATTTGCACAAGTTCCTGAAAAGAAGAAAGCCATCCTCCCTAATCTTACTGCCCCAAGGGAGAGATGATTCCACACCATCATTGGCGGCACCATTACTCAATTCTCCTGCATCGTTCCCATTCGACACTTTAGCTTCACCATCACGACTACCGTTCTGTTTGGTAGTTGGACTCTTTAACGAAAATTTTGCATCTTGTTGAACCCCCGCACTAGCTCCCAATACATCATAAACAAAATTCTGGCAGAAATGGATGGAGTTGCCCTCGTTTAAATTCTTATCAGTATATTCCAACAATTCACTAACTGTAACAGTTTTAATACTAACATCCATGGTATCCTCCTCAACCCGAGCAAAAACAATGAGCATAATTTGAGCAAGAATAGATTTTGCACAGATCTGATTAGTACCATTAGAGCCGCCTAAATACACATTATAACAAGTCCTGACAAGATGCACCAAACACTCACCACGAATCAATACACAGGGAGACCGAACAGCAGCAAGAAGAATTCTAAGCACAGAAAGCTCAATGGCTTCCTCTCCAATGCCGCAAACCTCACAAACACCCTCAACCAAGTGGTAAAGCACAGCATTATCAGACGAATTGGCATCGATCTCGCCTCTGAGGAGTCCTAGCGAGAAGAGCTTAAAGACACATTCCAGCGCGGGTTCAACAACCTTACTATAAGCAGTATTTAGGGCAAGAACTAAAGGCTGAAGAACAAATTCAGCATCGGAATGAGAAATACCAAAGAGAGGAGAGTGAGAATTGGGATCAGAAGCGGAATCGGAAAGGGAATCGAGCTTATCGAGAGCAGATTTACAGGTGGAGACGAGGTGTGAATGCTTCCGCCATGCAGCGTTTTTCACAATTTTGTCGAGAGAAGGACCGAGAACTCGGCCGCAGCGTGAAGATCCACCGAGTGATAGAGAAGAAGACATGATTTTTGTTGTAGCTAAAGAAACAGATGATCAGCCAAGAATCACAGATCTACATAGCTGATTCTCAGTATTCTCTTCTCTTCTGATTCTTTCTTTCTGATTAAAAATCGGAGGGTAAAGAAAAGTAATTAATTTTTGTTAGGAGTTTTAAGAGTTAATTTTTATTATTATTTATTGTGACTTTGTCATGAGTTTCGCAACGGGCTAAGCGAATAGATCCGCGCGTGATAGGTGGAAAAGAACCAACCTATAAAGCCAAGTTGTGTTTTATTTTGCATTAATGTATTACGGATAAATCCGTCAACCGTCCCTCGAACTCATTCTAAAAATGAAGTTCGAGAAATTCATTTTGACACTTAATTTATTGTAAAGATCAAATAAACACTCAATATCTTTGATGGTTAATCTTCTAAGGGTTAATTTGGTAAAATTTATGAAAATAACTTTTTTAATTGATAAAAATTATATTTAAAAAAATTATACCTCAAAAAGTAGATAACTGTTTGGTAAATAAATGTCAAAATTATTTATAAATTGAAAATAAGTTTATCAACTATTTGATTAATAATGCGATTAAAAATAACTTTTCAGAATAAAAAGACAAAAAAGACATATATAATTTTAATATATTATATTTAATATCTCACTAGAAAATAATAATTATTTCCACTTATTTGTATTTTTTACTCTACTAAACTATTAAAAAATAAATAGTTAAATAAAAATAAATATAACATAAAAATAAAAAATATATATGTTATTTTCATAATTTATCACACATATTATTTCTTATAATTCTAAATCATTAAACTAATTTTTTTTTCTACTAAACTAAAAGTAATTTGATCACATATAGAATCAATTTCTGTATTTCTACCACTCATATAATTTTCTGAATGTGAAGCATGCTTGGCATTTTCAAAATGATTAAGCGGCACAAAATTTGGGTCTTTATCAAGTCTCGTAAAAGCTGGATCACTTGAAGAATGGCTTTGGATATAGCTATGCAATGTCATTGTTGCAACCACAATATTTGTTTGAGTTTTAAATGGAAAAGAAAGCATATCACGTAAAATTTTTCACTTTTGTTTCCAAACTCCGAATGTTCGTTCAATACAACTTCTAAGCGATGAATGAGCACTGTTAAAGATTTCTTGATATCCCTTTGCAGGTTCACCAAGCTGAAAATCAGGAAGATGATATCTTACCCCTCTGTAAGGTCGTAGATATCCTCTCATTTGTGGATACCCTGCATCAACCAAATAATATTTGCCTATATTTGAAAAACAAAAACAAAAGTATTAGTTATATGGAACAATGAAAATATTTTATGAATTGACATAAAATAAATTAAATTGAATATTACCGTGAGGTGGTTTAGGAAAATTTAATTCTTTTTATTGATTGCATGAAAAAATATGTGTGTATCATGTGTCGTTCATTCTCATCCAGCTAATACAAATGTACACTGCATATCAAAATTGCAAGCAGCCATAATATTTTGTGTTGGTATTCCTTTCCTTCCTATAAATAGTATTTGATTTTCTGAATTTATACGCGCCGATACTTGTGTACCATCAATAGCTCCTATGCAATCCTAAAATATAGAGATACATACATACATATATATAAATAAATACACAACTTTTTTGAATTTTTATGACATAAAAATATAATATTTAGAAATATTACCTTAAAATAAGGCATGTATCTACTGTCATGTAGAATTTCTGGTGAAATTTCTTGAAATTTAGCATCTTTAGGCTTTATTAAGTCTTTTGCTAAAAGACAAAAAACATCCAATACTTCTCCAAAAACTCTACTAATAGTTTTACTTGAATACTGAAAACACTCTTGAGCATACCTATTAGGTGCTCCTTGAGCAAGTATGTAAAGGCAAATACATACTTTCTCAATTATTGACATATTTTTACTATATTTCAATCCATAATTGAATTGTAAATCAAAAATTAATTGGAATACTACATCTTTTCTAATTCTAAACATATTAGTACTACGTTTTTCATGACCTTGCATTATTTCTAATAACCATTTCATTCCCATTTGATAAGATATCATACAAGGTTCTTTATATATAAATGATGCATAATACTCCCCTATTGTTGTGGTTGCACATGTGACTATTGATAAGAATTCTTCTTCATCACTATCAAAATCATCATTATGATAGTCATCATCCATATCTAGAAAAAATTATAAAAAATATCATTATGCATGACAGTCCAAATAAATAATATATATATATATATTAAACGAATATAGAATTGAAATCATTCATAGCAAAGAAATAGTTACTAAAGATACATATAAAAAGTACATGAGTCAATTTATTGGTTAATTTTATAATCAAGAGCAAATGACATTTTTATGAATTAATTTCAAAACTATGATCTAGAGAGGGAAGGTTATGTGCATATTATTAATAAAGACACATATGAAATATGATCGAATAAATTCTCCTAAACAAATAAAGCCAAGGAAGATGAACACATGAAGATGTAAGGCAACGCATGAAGATATACAGCAACACATGAAACGAAAATAGTAAAGAAAACATGAAGATGTACAGCAAATATAAAATGGAAACACAAGAAGATGTACACAACACATGAAAGTAAAGAACACATGAAGATATATATATATATATATATACACACACACAGAGACACACTTGTTCTTTGTCTTATAAAGGACTTGAAGTCACAAATCATCAGGTCTTATTTAAGTCCCATTTGAATATATATATATATATATATATATATATATATATATATATATATATATATATATATATATATATATATATATATATATATATATATATATATATATATATATATATATATATATATATATATATATATTCACACGACAGTTTTTCTCTTTTATTTTTATTTTTATTGATTTTTTATTCTTCTTTTTGTTAGATATTTGCTAGGATTTTTGAACTAAGAACATATAGCCGCCTAAACACTAAAAGCGGCACAATCAAAATTGTAACAATAATACCAAGAACGAATTGAAAAAACATAATAAAAAATTAAAATCCATAGTAGGTATCAAGAACAATAAAAAAACCCAACCAAAATTGAAAACAATTATCCATGAAAAAATTGATATAAGAGAGAGAAAATTATAATTACCTTTTGTAACGTTCCCGGAAGGCCGCTTGCCGATATTGTCCGCTTTGGACCTTAAATAGCCTAAAATGGGCTTTAAATTATATTTAGGCTAAGCCCATGGATTAAGCCCATATTTAGACCCAAATGAGAGGTATAAATAGAGAGAAAATATGTAAAAATTTCCAGATTTAGCTGGCTTTCTCTCCCTCTCCTTAGTTGGCCGAACCATAGCACTCTCTCCTCTCTCTTTGATTTCTTCTTCTTTCACTTCAAATTTCAACCCCGGACTCCCCATGGCTAATACTTTCCAATGGTCTAATAAAATATTTTTGACTTTCGGGTGTCCTTTCGGGCCCAGAAAGCATTATTCACTATCGACAAATATTATTCACGGCTAACCCGATTTGAGGCCATTACAATTCTCCCCTACTAAAAGAAATTTCGTCTTCAAAATTTATCTGAACTAAAGAGTAGAGGATACTGTTGTCTCATGGTCGACTCAGGTTCCCATGTAGCTTCCTCTACATTGTGATGATGCCAAAGGACCTTCACCAACAGAATCTGTTTGTTCCCGAGTTGCCAAACTTCTCTAGCCAAAATTTTTACTGGTATTTCCTTATAGCTCATGTCAGTCTGAACCTGTATCTCTCCTAGTGCTATCAAATGACTCGGATCAGACCTGTATCTGCGGAACATAGACATATGGAAGACGTCATGTATCTTCTCCAAAGCATATGACAGTTTCAACCTGTAGGCCACGGGACCCACTCGCTGAAGTACCTCATATGGACTAATTAATCTAGGGCTTAGCTTGTCCTTCTTTCCAAATCTCAGAACTTTCTTCCACGAAGATACTTTCAGAAAAACCTTATCTCCGACTTGAAACTCAATATCCTTTCTCTTCAAATTTGCATATGATTTATGACGATCCATTGCTTCTTTTAAGCGACTTCTGATAATCTGAATTTTTTCTTCCGAATCTTGGATCAAATCTGAGCCTAATAGCTTCTTCTCACTTAGTTTTGTCTAGCATAACGGAGTTCTACACTTCCTACCATATAACGCTTCAAAAGGTGTCATTTTCAAACTGGACTGATAGCTATTGTTGTATGCAAACTCAACCAAGGGCAAATGTTTTTCCCAGTTGGTGCCAAAATCAAGAACACAACATCTAAGCATATCCTCTAATATCTAAATCACCCACTCGAATTGGCCATCATTCTGAGGGTAAAAAGCTGTGCTGAGATGAAGTCTGGTACCCAGAATATCCTAAAAGCTCTTCCAAAAATGAGATGTAAACCTAGGATCCCTATCAGAGATAATCGATATAGGAACTCCATGCAACCTAACAACTTCACTGATATAAATCTCTGCCAGCCTGGTCAAGGAATAGTCCATTCGTACTGGCAAGAAATGAGCAGATTTAGTGAGCCGGTCAATAATTATCCAAATGGCGTCATGTTGTCTCTGAGTCAAAGGTAGGCCAGTCACAAAATTCATGGTCACCTGATCCCATTTCCATTCCGGAATAACAAGTGGTTGAAGAAGTCCAGAATGAACCTGATGCTCTGCCTTTACCTGCTGACATGTCAAACATTTACCCACGAAATCAGTCACATCACATTTCATACTTGACCACCAATAGTAGGGTTTCAAATCCTGGTACATCTTGTTACTTCTAGGGTGCATAGCATAGCTACTATGGTGTACTTCTGGCAAAATCTCTTTCTTCATATTTTCTTGAGCTGACACACAGAGTCTTCCATCACCAGACAATGAATGGTCGCTTTCACTACTGTGCTGAAGCTTGTTTACAATAGCCATTAGCCGATCATCTTCCTTCTGAGCTGCTTTCACTCTATGCACAAAGTCTGGTTTAACTCGTAGCTCAGCTACTATAGCTCCATCTGTTGCTAAACTTAAGCGGGTGTTCATTGCCCGAAGAGCTGCAAAGATCACTATTAATCATTTATACTTATCAATGCCTTATACAAGTTCATTCAAAAGCACTAACATTACCTGTCATAAATTTTCTGTTGAGTGCATCAGCTACTACATTTGCTTTTCCTATATGGTAGTCGATATAGCAATCATAATCCTTAATCAACTCCAACCAGCGTCTTTATTTCAGGTTGAGTTCTTTCTGGGTAAGCAGATATTTCAAACTCTTGTGATCAGAATAAATGTAGCATTTCTCACCATACAAGTAGTGCTTCCAAATCTTTAATGCAAAAACAATGGCTGCTAACTCTAAATCATGAGTAGGATAAATTTTCTCATGAGTCTTGAGTTGTCGGGGAGGCATAACCAATCATCTTGCCTTCCTGCATCAGAACGCAGCCTAATCCATTCCTGAAAGCATCACTGTAGATCACAAAATCCTTACCTGACTCAGGTTGAGTAAGGATAGTACAAGATGCTCGTGAGGCGACTGGAGCAGTCTGCTGCAAAGGATAGTCTTTAATACAATGCTCTCGGGACTCACACCCAAAACAAACCCCAATCTGCACTCCCCAGAATGTGTCTTCCCACAATGATCACACAAAACTGGTGTCCCTCTATCACTGCCTCTGGGTGCACTAGAAGCTGTAGTGGCTGTAGATTTACCACAAAAAGCACTACCCTGACCCCTATTTGCTGGTGGGTGACCCTAAGGTGCCTGCTGACCCTTATGCTTTTTACTCTGTCCACGCTTGCCACTGCTTTGTCCCCGCTTCCTCTTCTGCTGAAATCGGGACTGCCTCTCTGGTTGCTCAACTTGAGTAGCTTCTAATTTAAGAGCTACATCAATCATAGATCGCAGATTAGGGTAATGTTGGGCCCCAATAATCTGCCTCAACTCAGTATGCAGTCCTCTCTCAAAATGCTGACATAACTTCTCTTCTGTAGCCAAGCCCTCATCCAAATAAGTGCTCAAACTCTCTGTCATATTCGACCACAGTACGATTTGTAATGGCCTTAATACCAGGTCAGCCGTGAACAATACTTTCCGATAGTGAATAATATTTTTCGGGCCCGAAAGGACATCCGAAAATCGAAAATATTTTATTTGACCGTTGAAAAGTATTGGTCATAGTGAGTTCAGGATTGAAATTTGAAGTAAAATGGAGATTAAATAGGCCTCCAAAGGTCAAAAAAATGAAAAATGTAGCGAGTCAATTTCCCCGGTAGACAATGATATTTGATCTTACATAAATAATTAAAAATAGTAAACAAACTCCGAAAATTGTCAGATTTTGCATGCCTACATAAATTTTTATATAGAATATTTTGGTGATAAGAATTGAATTTTTCGGTGACACCGGCAGTTATCGAATCGGATGGATAAGTTTGAATCGGACCGATAATGGACTCCGATTGAGCCAAAAATTTGCGTGCTAGCTATTTTTAATATGATAAAAATGATGGAATCATTTTTGAAGTGATTTGAAGTGAGAAAGAGAGAGATATTGGATTGGGCCTTAAATGGCCTAAATTGGGCCTTAATTTTAAATTGGGCTAAGCCCACTTTTGGGCTCATTAAGGAGGCTATAAGAGGCTGGAAAATCTGATATTTCTCCGAATTTTTTTAGCTCTCTCTTCCCTCTCTATGGTGGCCGAACCATCATCTTCACTTGCTCTTTCCCATTTCTTCAATCCCTCACTTAAAATCTTCATGTAATCCCAACATGAGAATGATAATTCCATCTCTTTATGTCATCCTAGTGGCCTCAATCAAGTGATTTGAGAAAAGGAATGCAAGAAATCAAGTGGAGAAAGAAAAAGAGGTAAGATAAAACTTAAGAAATTAATTGATTTTAATTGATTCTTTAGTGTTTTCTCATAGTTTTTGAGTTATAGAAGCTAATTATGAGCTTAAATTTTGCATATAAGGACAAAAAATTGAGGTTAGGAGAGCTTATTTGGCCGGCCATGAGTGGTGAGGAAGAGAAAGGCAAGATTGCAAGTGAAAAAGCAAGGGAAAAGAGATGTTTGACACCCTTAAATAAGGAAAAAATGTAAGTGACTACAAAATCCTTTGATTTTCCTTTTATTTTGAATTAATTTCATTTATGTAATTAGATTAAAAATTGCTAAAGTTGTTAATTGATAAAATTGGTTTAGCGTAAATGAAATGGGACATGTAAGAAGATGAAAGGAAAGCTTTAATGGAAGAAATAAGATTTTTAGGATGGTTTTATGTAGATGGCCGAATTTTTCTCTAAAGAAAAATGAATATATTTTTGCATAAAAATAAAATATATTAGACTAAATCAATTATAGAATGAATGTATAGTGTCCATGAATTTTTACTGAATTATTGGAATTTATTTTGAAATTTTAGAGATTATGTAACAATTATGTATATAGTGAAAGTTGTGAAATAAGGTGAAATAATTAATTATTTTAGTAAAAAATGATAGTAAATAATAAATAATGCATAAATAAATTTTATTGGGATTTATTGTAATTATTGGAATTATTGAAATTCTAATGTTAATATGTGTATTGAAATTAATTGAATTATTAGTGAATAATTGCGCAAAAATGTTGAAAAAGGTGAACTTATATGAGATTAAATTTTAGTCAATGAAAACGAAATAAAAAGTCAACCGATGAATTTTTCAAAATAATTATTAAGCTATGAAAGTAATAAGAATAATGAATAATACATAAAATGAGTAAAAATGATGAAAATTGTAAAATAATATGTACACGAATTTTTGTAAAATTTATATGATTTATTAGAGTATTTTTGAAATAAATTATCGATTATGTTTAACTAAAATATTGAATTATTAAGAAATAATTCAATAAATAAGTACGTGATGATAAACGAACGTAAAATAAATTATTTCAGTATAAAAATGAATGAAAAAGTTAATTTATGCGTTACCGAAAAATCAAGTAATAAATTATATCAATATAATTCCTAATTGTTTCAAAAGTTGTAAAATAAATGTTTGACTAATTTATCAAAATAAATTAGTCAATAAAAAGTATTAAAAGAGTAAATTATTATAAAATAATTCACCCATCGAATAAATCTTGGCACACTGAATAATTACAGTTTTGGACAGAAAAAGAAAAGAAAAAAATCGTAAAAAGTCAATTATTGAATTATTAGAAAATAATTCACAAATAATTACACAAAAAGAATAAAAGAAAATTACGAATTATAATCTTATAATTCATAAAGTGTATAAAAGAATGAAAAGCCTCAAGTATCTGAGTGAATTATTGAAAAATAATTCACAAAAGTGATTTGAAAAGATAAGGTGAAAGAAAGGAAAAAACTACCGAATATTCAAAAGCACTAAAAAAGTGTGATTGACAAAAATATATTGTATCAAGAAATAAAAGAAAGAAATTAAAGATTTTTAAATGTTTAAAAATTATTTCAAATATAATTGATTGTTTTGCCCTTAGCGATAAGCAGGTGATGATATTCTTGTTTAGGATATAATTGGCTAGTTATAGGGACACCCTATACCGCGGTACAAGTCATTGCGACTTGTTTTGCTATGGGTAGAATCTTTGATCTCCATAGCTTCAGTATTTTCAGTAAAAATAAAAGTGAAATGTTTACAAAAAATTATCCCTTAGGGATCATTTCTCTCTCAGTGGGACCTTTGAGTCCAGTCCCGTATAGCCTTTTTGAGAATTCTGTTATATTGTACTAAAGGCGTATTGTAATGAATAAATTAGTATTGTTTAAATGAATTGAATATAAAAAGTTATAAACGAAAAATGATTTGTTTGGAAGGAAATAAAAAGTTGGGATAAAATTATAAGGTTTCCCAAAAGTGTGATTAATAAGAAGAAAAAGAAATATTTTATAAGAATAAAATAATAAATGAAGACTAAGTTAAGCTTTTATAAAGAAAAAGAATTTAAAATATATTTTTAAATGAAAAAGATAAATTAAATTAGTTGGTATTTCATGTACCAATTGTTACTTTGAAAAGTAACAAGTTTGGAAAATAATATTAATTTTCTATATAAAGTTAAAAAGTGATGACAATGACATTAAGTGAAATCTTATGCTTAAATAATGTATTTCTGAAAAAAAAAAGTCAAATGAAAAATAAAACGATAAAAAGACATATAATTGTTCTATTGAAAAAAAGTAAAAGATATAAATCCTAAACAAGTATTTGAACATGGATAAATTTATAAAGAAGTAAATAGAAATTTGAATGCAAAGTGTCCCAAAATAGCTGTATCACTTTGCAATTAAGCTTAAAATCCTTTAAATAGTAATGTGTTTATTAGTTAAAAGTTAAAGTAAAATAAAAGAACAAATAGCAAAAAGTGTAATTATAGCACATATTGGATAACTGAACAATAAATCGAGAAATAAAAGTCTATAAATTTGATACCATTAAAGACATAAGTACCAATATACACTGCTAAATGAAATGATAATTATATTGCTGTGATTAAAAAGATAAAACGAAAGTTAAGTAAAAGTAAAAGCTATAGTAAAGAATAAGCGTAAAAGTAAAAGGAAATCTGAAGTCGATTCACCTAAGAAGGTAGTTTAAAAAAACGTTGAAAGATTAAAAACCAAAGAACAATAATTACTAAAATATGAGTTAATAATGAAATTAATGTTGACTGAAGTAAAAGAAAATGTTTAATGAAATAAGAATAAGAGTAGCATAATCTATGTAATTATGCTTTAAAATTCTAGGATTAGTTGTCACACCCTACTCGGAACAGTCTTTTCCGATGCGAACTTATCCGAAATCGGTAAGTTTTTTTTTTACCGAACAACTCAAACCTCTCGAAAATACTTTTACAATAATTCCAAAAACAAACCATAGTCTTACAGACAATTCAAAACAAACACCAACCATCATATCAAAAACTTATACTAGCCATTCATCCATTACAGACAAGAATACATTCAAAATACAATTCAAAGTTTACCTTAATCGTTTAGGTATATACATGCCAAAAGCATAAACCAACTAACACAGAAATCTTCTCTTTCGATCTGGACCTTCAATGTACTGTGCTCCCGCAACACTCCAGAACCTGCACGCAGTAAACACTACGTGCTGAGCATTAAATATGCCAGTGGTGACTACTAATCCAAGAATTTCCCAAGAACAAGCACAATTGTGTAATTTATGCTTCTAATTAACATTGTTCTTATATTTCAGTTATCATAATTCATATTACTTACTCATATTTTGGTAACCATTGGTCTTTGTTACTAAACTCTTAACTTTACTTTTACTTTTATCATTACCTTCATTTTATTCTTTAGCCACAACTATTTACCTATCATTTCAATTAGCAATAGGTATTGGTATTCGTGTCTTTATTAGTACCAAAATAAATTACTTTAGTTCTTGATTTACTGTTCAATTATTTAATCTGTATTCTGACTTCACTTTTTACTATTTATTCTATTACTTTACTTTAACTTTAATCTAATAATTACATTACTGTTTAAAGGCTTATAAGCTTCATCGCAAAGCGATATATAGCTATTTTGGAGTACTTTGCAGTCAAAACTTTCTTTTCTTCTTTTATACATTATCCATATTTAATTATCTAATTAAAACTTATATCTTTTACTTTTCATTCCTTGCATAATTCTATGCCTTTATATCATTTTACTTTTCAGGTAACTTATCTTTCAGAAAAGCGTTACCTAAGCATTAAGTTCACTTTTTGTCATTATCATCCCTTTTTAACTTTAAGCAGGACAATTAATATTATTTTTCAGACTCGTCATTATCTTTACATTGGTAAATGGTACAAGAATTACTAATCAATTAAATTTTTTTTCTTACTAATTACACTTTCCAGAAATCTTTACAGATTTATTTTGACTTTGCATTTTATTTCAAACGAATCGTTTCGTTATAACTTTTTGTATTCAATTCAATGAAACAATACTTATTTATTCATTTCGATGTGCTCCTAATGCAATATAATAGGTTTTTCACAAAGGATACATGGGACTGGACCCAAAGGTCCCACGTAGCAGATAGAGAAATGATCTCGAAAGATCAAGTCTCACATAACAAATACAGATACAGATACAGATACAGATACACTTTCACAGAAGCTATGGAGATCAAAGATCCCAACCATAGCTAAGTAAGTCGCCATGACTTGCACTGCGGTACAGAGGTGTCTCTATGGCTAGCTAATTATATCCAAAACAAGAACCATACTACCTGTCTATTGCGAAGGACAAACATAATCAATATCATTGCAAACATTTTTGAACATTTAAAACTTTTAATTTCTTTCTTTTATTTATTACTATACTTTATTCTGATCAAATGCACTATTTTGTGTCTTTGACTAATCAATAGCTTTTTATCCTTTTATTCACTTTTACTTTTTCAGTCACTTTTGCGAATTATTCTTCGATAATTCGCTCAGATACTTAAACTTTTCAGTATTTTGTACAGATTATAAATTATGAATTATAACATTATAATGCACAATTTTCTTTTATTCTTTTTGTATAATTCTTTACGAATTATTTTCAATACTTTTAAACTTGACATTTTTACAATTTTTTCTTTTTCGGTCCAATTTTCAATTATTCGATATGCCGGCTTTTATTTCGTCGGGAAATTATTTTATAATAATTAACTCTTTTAATACTTTTTGTTGACTAATTTATTTTAATAAATTATTCACATCTTTAATTTTCTACTTTTTAGGCAATTGAGAACTTTATTAATATCATTTATTATCTTATGCCTCAAACATGTATAATATGACTTTTTCTATCGATTTACTCATTTCAAAGACATAATTACGATTTTGCCATTATAATCAGTTATTTTCATTTTTAGTATATAATTTCTTCAATTTTTCATCTTTTATTCTTTATTTTACCATTTTCGGGTAAAATTACATTTTTGTCCCTAATTTTTCGTTCATTTCCAATTTTGTCCTTTTTACTAGCATGATTACTAAATTGCCATTATATTCATTTCTTTTTCACTTTAAGTCACATTATTACTTATAATTCATTTATTTCTTCTTATTTTTATCCATGTCATGTAAAATTACATTTTTGTCCCTAACTCATAAAAATTCCATTTTTGACACTGTTGGGGTACTAAATTACCATTTTACCCTTAGTATACCTTTATTACTTATAATTACATATAAATTTCTCATTTTGGCAAAATTACCATTTTGCTCCTGAACTTTTATTTTCTTTCATTTAGGTCCTTTTTCAATTTAGAACTCATTCTATCTTTCTTTTATTTACGTATTGATTTATTTTCATCATCTCCATTTATTTATGAATTATTTGTCAATAATTCATTTTTCTATTATTGCGAAAAATCTGTCGGTTGACTTTTTATTTCTCGTCTTTGATATTAATTTATTTTTCCTATTTATTCATCACTTTAGTCATTTTTATACAATTATGCATCACTATTTCAATTATTTTCATTGTACATATACACATAAAAATTTCAATAAAATTCCAATAACTTAAATAAATTCTAATAAATTTCATTTATGCATTATTTATTGGTCATTATCATTTTTCATCAAAATAATCATTTAATTCACAATAAATCACAATTTTTATTCAATACATACCCTATACATAACCTTTAAAATTTTTAAATAATTTCTAAATATTCTCTAAAAATTTATTGACCTCAATTATCATGTCTACAATTATTTTAAACTAACATACATTATTTACATGCAAATTTCTCACCATTTTTCCTTATTATCAATTTCGGCCACCATTAAATTTCTTGCTAAATATTTTTATTTCTTTCATTTTCACTTTCCATTCATCAATTCTCTAATCCAATTGCAATTATCCTATCATAATTGCATTAATTAACAATTTTACAAATTTTTATTTTGGTTACATAATCAAGAAAAATTCATATTAAATGGAAAATTAAGGCATTTTGTAGTCACTTACGTTTTTTCAAGCTTAATCTTCCTTAAGCCTCGCTTTTCTTCACTTGACATCAAAGAAATCCATCCTTCACCATAAAAACCAATGGGAGCTGAATTCTTCAACAAAGGAAACATTATGATATCAACCTTATTAGCCCAATTTAACCATAAAAATGGATTCTAGGCACCTAAAACTACTTAGAGGTACCTTTAAATAAATTTAAAACCTTGAAATTCTCTTACCTCCTTTTGATCCCTAAGCCTTTCCTCCTTGATTTCTCTTGCTTCCTTCCATCCAATCAAAGGCTTGAAGCTTGATTAATCATCTAGAGGGGTGGAATTAGGGTTAGGGTGATTGAATTTTCAAGAAAAATTGAGTGATAAATGAAGAAATTTGAGAGTAAAAGGAGGAGGGTGTCTCGGCCAAAAGAGAAGCTGAAGAAGAAAGTGGAATTTGCTGGAATTCTACAGATATTTCTGGCTTATATAGCACTCCTAATGGGCCAAAATTGGGCCAATTCTAATGGGCCTAACTATTTTAATTTAAAGCCCAATTTCCATTTTTCAAAAGCCCAACCAGAAATCTCTCACTTTCTCACTCCAAATCACTTCAATTTTGATTCCATAATTCTTAAAACATTAAAAATAGGTAGGACGTAAATTTTTGGCTCAATCGGAGTCCGTTATCGGTCCGATTCAAACTTATCGATCCGATTCGACAACTGCCGGTGTCACCAAAAAATTCCATTCTCATCACCAAAATATTCTACATAAAAATTCATGTAGACACACAAAATCTGACGATATTTGGAGTTAGTTTACTATTTTTAATTATTTAAGCAAAATCAAGTCCCTTTCCCTACCAGGGAAATTGACTCGCTACCTTTTTCGTATTTTTGACTTTTCGAGGTCCATTTGACCTCAAATTCACTTCAAATTTCAACCATAGGTTCACCATGACTATTCCTTTCAAATGGTCCAATAAAATATTTTCAACTTTCGGGTGTCCTTTCGGGTCCGGAAAATGCTATTCACTGCCGGAAGGTACTATTCACTGCTGACCCAATGTTGAAGCCATTACATTAGTAGTCACCACTGAGCATATCCAGTGTTTAGCATGTAGTGTTTACTGAGTACATGTTATGAAGTGTTACAGGAGCATATTATACGGTGAAGCCAAATTGAAAAAGAAGAATTAATGCTATCAAGTTGTATTTTGGCATGTATATACGTAGACAATTAAGGTAAAAGTTTAAATTGTATTTTAATTTATGTTCTTATGATGATTTATGGGTGAGTGTCCAGTGAATATGATTGTATGAATATTATTAGTATATGACTAATTATTTAAAATGTATATATATATATATATATATATATATATATATATATATATATATATATATATATATATATATATATATATATATATATATATATATATATATATATATATATATATATATATATATACCGTTTTCAGTTAAGTTTCGCATCGAAAAGGACTGTTTCGTGAAGGTTGTGACACGATTTCCCTGTCTCAGCCTCTAAAAGGCATCCTGCATAGAAATCTTGTACTCAGCTCCAATATATTTCTTCTCAAACTGGTCAATAAAGAACTCCCAGTTCAGACGATCTGCAGGTGTATGCCTCCTGACAGAATCCCACCAGATGAACGCCGGTTCCTGTAGTAGAGCAATGATACCTTCGAACTTCTCCTCTAAGGGACTGTGGATGATTTCAAATAACCTCTTTATTTTAAATAACCACATCTCAGCAGCTGCTGGCATCAAAGGATCCTGACTTGAAAAAACCTCAGCTCCTAATCTTTTCAACTACTCCAATATAGGCTTTCTTCTAGGCGGAGCAGGTGGCTGAACCTGAATCACTGGTAGTGGTGTCGGAGCCTGAGCAGCCTGGAGGCGCTGATGGATATAATCTGACATCAAATCAAGAAAATTCAGCTGAGGAGGATGAGGTGGAGAAGGCGCTACTGGTGGAGGTGCATGCTGCTGTGGGACCTCCTGCTGCCCCATATTACTTGAAGCCTCACTCCTATCATTTTCAGGCTCGCGACACGGCTCTCCAGACATCTTTTCAATATAAAATAGAAGGGAGTAAAAATACATTAATTCCAAAACAACTTCTCAAAACAACAATTAGCATGTATATAATCAATTTAAATCAAACATTGCACCCACTTCGGTCTTAAAATCGTCTAAACCTCTGCTCTGATACCATAAAATGTAACATGAGTTGACCATGAGACAGCAATATCCTCTACTCTTCAGTTTAGGTAAATTTTGAGGATGAAATTTCTTTTAGTAGGGGAGAATTGTAATGGCCTGAACACCGGATCAGCCGTGAACAGTACTTTTCAATGGTAAATAGTACTTTTCGGGCCAAAAAGGACATATGAAAGTCAAAAATATTTTATTGGACCATTGGAAAGTATTAATCATGGGGAGTCCGGGGTTAAAATTTGAAGTGAAATTGAGGTCAAATAAACATTTAAAGATCAAAAATATGAAAAAGGTAGCGAGTCAATTTTCCTACCAAGGAAGATGACTTGATTTTGCATAAATAATTAAAAATAGTAAATGAACTCCAAAAATTTTTAAATTTTGCATGCCTACACGAATTTTTGTGTAGAATATTTTAGTGATGAGAATGAAATTTTTCGGTGATACCGACAGTTATCGAATCGGACCGATAAGTTTGAATCGGATTGATAACGGACTCCGATTGAGCCAAAAATTTGTGTGCTAGCTATTTTTGATGTGATAAATTTGATGGAATTATTTTTAAAAGTGATTTGAAGTGAGGAAGATAAAGGAATTTGTGTGGGCCTTAAATAGCCTAAAATGGGCTTTAAATTGTATTTGGGCTAAGTCCATGGATTAAGCCCATATCTAGGCTCAAATGAGAGGTATAAATAGAGAAAAAATCTACAAAAATTTTTAGATTTAGCTGGCTTCCTCTCCCTCTCCTTAGTTGGCCGAACCATAGCACTCTCTCCTCTCTTTTTGATTTCTTCTTCTTTCACTTCAAATATCTCATAATTTCCAACATTGCAACTAAATTTTCATCTCTCTAGATCACCCTAATAGCCTCAATCAGGAGATTTGTGCAAAGAAAGGCTGGAAATCAAGTGGATAAAGTAAATAGGATAAGTTGTATTTTAAGAAATTTATGGATTTAAATTAATTCTTTAGTATTTTTTCATAGATTTTGAGGTGTAGTTTATGATTTTTAGCTTGGATTTTGCATTTGAGATCAATAAGATGAAGAAAACTAAGGATTTATGGGCTGGTTATATTAGGTGTGGAGAGTGAAGGAAGGATTTCAAAGGATAAAATTTAGCTCCATGTTCATTCTACAATTTTGTAGACACATATCTTATGTAATTACATAAATTAAAATGGTCTCAAAAAGAGTCATTTAACTCAATTTATGCTGAAATTACAACCACTAGTTCATAAGACTTTCATCACTTTCCTATCTTTATTTTATTACCATTTCTTAAAGTTTATTTCTCCATTCATTTAATCAAACTAGCTTACAATTAAATCATGTCTCTACCAATAACCATCACACACATGCATGAGAACCTAATCCCATACCTTGGCCAAATTCCTTTAGCCTTCAATTTATAGCAAGGCCTTTTCCCTTATTCTTCCTTCCTTCTCCTTTTTCTTCTACACATAATTTAATTTCTTTAATCCTCCATTTCCAGTATTTTATCCAATCAATCTAAACAAAAATAAGAAGGAGAAGAAGAAGAAGATGATGATGATGATGTGAATTGAGTTTTTGAACCATTACCTTATTGATCAAGACCACCTAATCCTTGATTAGTCAACATGCAAGAGATTTCTTCAAGATTTCTTAGTGAGATTGAAGAATTAAATTAAGAATGAAGGAAAGCTAATCCACTCACTCACATTTCTGTCCCCCTCTCTCTCTCTCTCTTTTCATTCTTAATTCTTTCTCTTACTTTCAACTAAAATCAACTATATATATTAGTAGGAAAAATTCTCTACATAGTCCTTTAAGAAATTGCATGTCTCACAATTCCCTCTCTCACTTTTGCATGTGACTAATTGAACTCTCTACTTTTTATTTTTCTTAAAGCAACCCCTTCTTCCTTTAATTTATTTCATAGTTGACCTATTAATTAACATATTAACCAATTAACCCCTTAATTAATCTTTCATTCTACAATTACACCCTTGAATAATTTTATACCAAAATAATTTCATGCAATTAATTTAATAAAATAAAATTATCACTAGTCCTATGCCTCTAATACAAAATTTACATGTTTAATTAATTCTTAATCACATACCATCCTATAAAATCATGCATTAATGACTAGAGTCATGTTTGGGGCCTTACATTTAGTATCATGCTTTAAGTGTATATGATTAATTTGACGACTTTCGAAAGAGACCGTCCACATGATGTTTGTTCCCTACTAAGTTTTATAGTTTAGCATGGATGTTTATCCATATAAGTTATCAAGCTAGGACTCATTCTTAGCGATAATATCTGTAGCGGGACAGCCAACTCAAGTCATAAAAGATTAAAAGTATAAAGTCCTTATTTTGGTTGCCTTTGGTTTAATGAAGTTTTATTTTGTATTGGAAATTTTGTAAAGTAAAGATGTTTTTAGTAAATGGAAATATTGTAAAGCTTAAAGGGGGACTTATGTAAGTTAAGTTATATTAGTAAAGTTCATAAGTTAAGTTTTAATTTATTATGAGACTTTTGTGCATTAAAGCACATATAAAGAACAAATAATAAGTTATAGTTATAATTGAGACTTGTGTGATGTTATAAATAGGCTATTTGAATAGAATAGGGGGATTTACACAAAAACACTTAGATTAAACATAGATACATAGTTTACAAGTATAGATCTACACATTTTGAAACTCATTTTCCTGTAAGCTTTGGAGGGAGAGATTGAAGAGCTTGGATTCAGTTGGGTTTTCTTCACCATGAATTTTAGGGGTTATTCTATCTTTTTCTCTTTACATTTTATTATGGATAGTGAGTAGTCCTTTTTGTTGCTTGGGGATCTTTGAATCCCCTACTCATAATGTGAATCTTGAACTCAAATTAATTTTTACATGAATGGATGGTCTATTTCACATGTACTTATTTGTTTATTATTGATTTTTCGATCTATTGAGTTATTTTGTATCCATGGATGAATGGTGTTTATTATATGTTTTGATGGGTATTGAGCTTAATAGATTGGAGTTTATGAATGATCTTGCTCAGTTTTTCTATCATGAAGATCGTCTATTTTGGATGGCTCTGGAATGGGACTCTAGATGTGTGGTATTTGTGATTTTAAAACTAGAGTATGGAGTGAAATAGATGGGTTTTGGGTTACCTGGCTCCGGAATGGGACGGTAAACCAAACCTAGGATTTAAGACCCGTACTTAGGCTAGTTGTTAGGCTGGCTCCGGAATGGGACGTTTAGCAACTAGAATAGCTGGCTCCAGAATGGGACACTTGGGTTAAGAAGGGTTATCCCGAATTCAATTCATGTATACTTTTAGGTAAGAATTTAATTCACATTTGGGTATGGGGCGGATAAGTAACCCGAGCAACATTTAACTTCTATAGAATTTTATTATTCGTTAATTTTCAGAATTTAATACACTGAATTTAAATTTCTCTGCATTACATACTTAAGCTTTAAAGTTACATTTTATAAATCAAACAACTCATACACACAAACAATTGGGAATTTTTTAGCATACAATTAATCTTCACAGTCTTCACACACACATTTCCCTTGGGTTCGATATTGAGGGTCCTAACTATACCCCACTTTATTACTTGTCGATCTAGTGCACTTGCTAGGGTCTCAACAGTGACCTTAGTAGAAATATGTATAATTTAATGATATTATGGATAATTTAATGATTAATTAATTGGTAAAGTGATAGTTAGGATTTAAACGAGTAATTGGTAATTGTGTAATGTAAGTTGTATAGAATAGTTAAAGTATAATTGTGTTTAAGGATGTAATTAAAGAGGATTAGGAGTTTGGATTAACTTCCAATAAAATAGAAATTAGTGGAGGCTGAGGTGAAAGGGTAGGTTTTAAAAGGAGTAATAAGAATTTAACTCCACTATTTCTACTCTGGAAGGTTTACATGGATGAGAGATAAAGAGGAAGTGGAGGTTAGCAAATATAAAAGGGAAAAAGGAAAATGTAACTCCCATCTTCCTCACTTCTCTATAAAAAATTAGCTATTACCTCTCTCAGTATCTTCTTTTTATGTTCTAAAGAAGAGTTTTGGAGGGCATGTTCCAAGAAGATGAAGATTAACAAAGATAAAAGAATGGAAGAATTAAAGACTAAAAGAGAAATTTGTGAAGTTCAATAGTGGTATGGAAACTGTAATCTGATAATGAGTTGTATATGACTATTTTTAATAGATTAAGAGGAAATTATAATTAACTTAAGGAGATTTAGACTTTAATAATAAACATGTGAACTTAGATTACAATTGGTTTGCATGAGATTAATTGTAAAAATAAATTAAAGAGATAATGTTAATATGATTGAGGTTAGTAGAATTCTACATTTTGCATGTAGAACACAGAAGGAGTGTTTGAATAAAATGATATTAATTTCTTTAATAGATTGGGATTGATATCCTTTGGTAATTGAAATAAAATAATACATAGTTTTATAAAGTACAGTACTAGAAATTTTAGTTAACAGAGAATTGAGGTTGGTTGAAAAAGTAAACTCAATGGAACTTGGAATTTGTAGTGGTGGGATACTCGATTGAGGGGGAAAACTTACTCTTCCAAGGTAGGCAACCACTCACCCGAGTTCACCACCCCTCACCTATGTGAAATTACCATGTTCCATGCATAAACAACATAGAAAGCTCACTCACTAGAGGTATAAAGCCCTCACCCAAGTTGTATATGTAGCACTCTTACTATAACCGAGTTCTATTGATTTAAGCGATAAGCCGAAATTTTTTTTAAATCTTATATTGATCCAAAATATTATCCAATAATTATAAGTCCTATCCAATCATTATTGGTTACAATTTAAAATTTACAGATAACCTATAACTATATAATTTACTATTTACTAAATAAAAATCTGGCAATAAAAAACTTGCCTATCCAGCCTGAAAAGCAGATAATTTTCACAGTCTCTTAAAGTCACAATGATTATAAATAATATATACATTCATCACATTCATTCAATTCCCATTTCGTGTCATAATTCATATTATATATAAATCAATATACTGTTTAAATACAATCTCATCTTTTACTTTAAAATTGGTTAAATACACACGTGCTATACAAAAGGGTTTCTAACTATTCTTTCTTTTGCAAAAAATTAAGCTCCACTGTGTACTTTGCTCCACTCAATCTTTAGAACCTAAATGCAGTAAATACTATGTGATGTGTTTTAAATATACTCAGCGGTGACTATATATTTAGGAATTTTCAGCGCATGCATAAATGCATTAATCATGCAAAATTCTTTATTATTCAATACTATACCATTATCATTACACTTAACATTTATGATATTAATTATCATTACTAGGTAAATTTTCAATTTAGTTCTTAATTTTTCATTTAATTACTAAATTACCATTTTTACACTTTATTTACAATTTTACCACTAGTTCACTTATTTTCACTCTAAATTCATTATTTGGCTTACAAATTACCAATTAGTTCTCATTTTTACTATTTTAATGTCAAATTACACTTTGGACCACCAAAATCACAAAAGTTCATTTTTAAGCTATGTATTCACTATTTTTTCATTTCTACTTTCTTTTTTTTTCATTATTTTGACATTTTTAATCACTAAACTTGTTATTTAGGAAAATTACTATTTTGATCCTGAACTTTTTATTTTCTTTCAATTAAGTTTTGATCCTAAACTTTTTATTTTCTTTCAATTAAGTCCTTTTTCACTTCATTTTTTCACTTTAAACTTATTTTTACCATTATGCCCCTAGTACAATTCCAACAGAAATTTTCAAATCGAATATACAGGATGTGGATCCCATGGGCCCAAAGCAAGGTAATAAGGAATGATCCCGAAGAACCATTCCATCACTTTCATATAACATAATAGTTAATACAAAAACTATGGGAGATCATTACGATCCTACCATAGCAAAGCAAGTCACCATGATTTGCACCGCGATATGGGAGTCCCTATGGCTAGCTAATCATATTCTGAACTAGTTTTAAATCATTTAACCACTACTAAGGGAAAAATTTATTACTTATTTCAAAATCACTTTTCACGTTTTAACATTTTCACTTGCTTTTATGTTTCAATTTACTAGTCATTCAATTCTTTCATCACTTTTGCACATTTTATGATATTTATCTAATTATAATTCATCAATTTCGTTCATTTTATGAATTATTTCATCATAATTCATCAAATTCACTTTAAACATAATATAAAGTTATTCTAAAAAATATCCATATAAATTTCATATAAATTAATGGACACTTAATTTTACATCTATATTCATTTTAAGACATTAAACATCAAAATACATCAAATACACCCTAATACACATTAAAGTGTAATTCGGCCAAGTGAGGATTATATCATATCATTAATTTTAATTTCATTTAAGCTTAATTTCTAATGGCCATTACCAAGGTTCTTATTCACTATTCTAAGATTAATTTCAATTAAACATGCATTTTACATAAGTTCCCTTAGGTTACATAATGAAATTTCATACCAAAGTGAAGAAAAATGATGGATTTTATATTCACTAACCTTTCTCACTTGCTTTAGCTTTCTTAGACTTTATTTTTCTTGATTTTCCTTTGGAAGCTTGAACTTCACTTAGAGAACCTACATAGGTCGAATTTCTCATCAAACAAAACTCTATGATTTTGATCTTTTATGCTCAAATTGATCTCATAAATAGACTCTAGGCACCAAAAAAATCTATAGGTACCTTTAAAAAATTTAAAACCTTAAATTTCACTTACCTCACTTTGATCTCTTTCACTTTACCTTTTTTTTCTCCCACTTTTCTCACTCTAATCAATAAATAAAGACCTTAAAAACCTTGTAGGGAGATAGAATTACACTTGGATGCTTGGATTTAATGAAGACTTAAGAGAGAGAGAGATGGAAAAAATTTGAGAGAGAAATGAAGAAATGGAGTTCAACTACATAAGAGGGAGAAAAGGCTGAAGAGATAAGGATTCACTCATAAAATATCTTTTCCCTTCTTAATTTTATAGTCGATTTGATGGGTTGGACGAAGAAGCCCACTCTTAATGCCAAAACTCTAGTTTTAAGCTTGATTTGCAATTGTTCTGTGTTTTTCTCTCTTTTAAAATCTAAATCATCCTAAATTTAATTTCATCATTCATAACATGCATAAATAGGTTGTATACAAAATTTTAACTCAATCGAAATTTATTTTTAATCCAATTCAATTAGATCGATTCGATTAGACAATTATAAATGTCACTGAAAAATTACCTTTTTATAGCCAAAGGATTCTAAATATCATTTTAGAAAAATCTGCAATTTTTGGCTATTTTTAGAGCTCATTCACTATTTTTAAATGCTCAGTTAAACTTGGGTCAACCTAGTTAACTTGTGAACCGAACCGCTTTCTTTTCATATTTTTTTTATTTTTGGAGGTCTATTTGATCTAGATTTCACTTCAAATTTCATTTCAAAAATAACCGTGATCAATATTTTTTAATGGTCAAATAAAATATTTTTCACCTTTGGATGTACTTTTTCACCTCGAAAATATTATTTACTATCGAAAAATACTATTTACAACTGATTCGGTATTGAGGTCATTACAATTCTCACCTACTAAAAGAAATTTCATCCTCAAAATTTATCTGTATTGAAGAGCAGAGGATATTGTTATCTCATTATAACTTTGGGCTCCCATGTAGCCTCCTCCATATTGTGATGGTTCTAAAACACCTTTACTAGTGGAATCTGCTTGTTTCTGAGCTGACTGATCTCTCTAGCTAAAATATTCACTGGCCTTTCATTATAGGTCATATCAACCTGCATTTGGATCTCTTCTGGAGTGATCACATGGCTAGGATCAGATCTGTACCTTCGGAGTATTGACATATGGAATACATCATGAATCTTTTCTAACTCCGATGGCAACTTTAAACGGTAAGCTACAAGACCTACGCGCTAAAGTATCTCATAAGGGCCAATAAATCTTAAACTCAGCTTGCCTTTCTTGCCAAATCTTAGAATTTTCTTCCAAGGATATACTTTTAGGAACACTCTATCTCCGACTTGGAATTCTATATCTTTTTCTCTTTAAGTCTGCATAAGGCTTTTGGTGATCCATAACTTCCTTCAATCTACCTTTGATAACTCACACTTTTCTTCAGAGTCACGAATGAAATCAGATCCTACTAGCTTTTTTTTCACTCAATACTGTCCAACACAAAGGACTTCTACACTTTCTTATATAAAGTGCCTCAAAATGAGTCATCTTAATGCTAGATCGATAACTGTTGTTATAAGTAAACTCTACCAAAGATAAATATTTCCCTCAACTGCTACCAAACTCTAGTACACAGCATCGCAATATATCTTCTAGTATCTAAATCACCCATTCTAACTAACCATCTTTTTTAGGGTGGAATGTTGTGCTAAAATGGAGCCTATGTGAGGCCCTAGTTAGATCCTGGGATAATACATGATGGTGTCTACATGAGATTATAAACAATGTGTATGTGTAAAGTTAGTAAATTTTAAGTAAGGGTAATATGGTCATTTTAAGCTAAAGCAATTCATATAGCTAATTAAGGGAAATACACAAATTAAAGACTTAATTGAAAAGAGTAAGAGTAAGTTTAGGGAAAGAATAAGAAATTGAGGGAAAGAAAAGGGGTTAAAAGGAAAATGTGAAAAATTAATTTATTAACCAATAAGAACTTGATATCCATTTTCTCTAGAATTCACACGAGAATGGAAGACATTTTAAGTGATTTAAAAGAGAGTTGGCTGGCCACTTCAAACCCATCAAGGGTAGCCATTTTTTTCGTCTCTAACCCCTAAACTTTCCCTAAAAAGGTGCAATTTATGATTTTGTAGAGAGAGAATTTCGAGGTTTCTAATTAAGGTATTTTCTTTCTCTGTACCTCTCCTCTATTTCTTATAAATTAGTATTTGATTTGAGGAATAATATATGAGTTTCTTATGCTATAATATTATATGAATTCATTCTAAGTATAAGGGAAATCAAGCAAGGGAAAGGAGAAGGAAAAAGGAGAAGGTTTAAGGAGAAAAGTGCTCACAAAAGAGGTATGTGAACTTCTTATCACATGTGTATGTATGAACTTGTATAAGGCATATTATATGTTTAATTTATGTTACGATGAAGTATTGATATGAATTTTACCCTTAAAAGGTGATGGCAATCGAATTTGTAAGGGAACCCTTTGATCCTAAAAATCTATTTTAGGGTTCACTGGACCTATTTGGATTGTTTAGACTCTATCTCAAGTTAGAGAAAGGAACATTAAGTGATTCTAGTTGCTATAGAAACTAGATGCATAAACCTATATTTCATATGAAGAATTCAAAAGTTGAATCTCCTTGCATGGTGATTAAAAATGGACTTAAATTCTAACTATGTCTGCTGCCTTATCATTGGGAGCAGTCTATCTTGTTTAGTGAACATCAGATAATTTAAAAGTCTAAATGGAATGATTTTAAATGTTTTAGAAACTAGAAACATAGTGGAACAACTTTGTAGAAGATCATTTGGCCTGAAAGAGTCGTTTAACATATGTAAATTAATGTGAAAGTTAAACTCAGAAATTAGTATATAGAATTTA
This sequence comes from Excoecaria agallocha, assembly GCA_037975025.1. Lineage (NCBI taxonomy): Eukaryota > Viridiplantae > Streptophyta > Magnoliopsida > Malpighiales > Euphorbiaceae > Excoecaria > Excoecaria agallocha. The sequence continues at coordinate 71,378,747 of CM075809.1, read as the reverse complement.
TGGGGGAAGAATGGTTCACACAACTAAGACCATTTGGTCTCAGCCGTGTCTACCCTTCTGTACCGAATAAAACCATTATACATGACTGAGACCATATGGTCTCAGCCATGGCCACCCTTCTGTACTGCATAAAACCATTGTACACGACTGAGACTATATGGTCTCAGCTGTTTCCACCCTTCTGTACAGAATAAAACCATCGTACTTGATTGAGACCATATGGTCTCAGCTATTTCCACCCTTCTATACCTATTTTGGCCATTGCACATGGTCAAGACCAATTTTTCTCACCCATGTCTCTCTTTTATTGCAATTTATACTTGATTTTTAGGTCCTAGCTCATTACCAAAATTTGTCTAAACCTCTCTAAATATTTTTAGGGCATTCTAACATAAAACAAAAGATAATTTGTGACATTAAAATATGTGAAAAATATTTTAGCATACAAGAATAAATTTAAAGCATATTGTATATGTATGTTTATATAATTGCAATTATATTGTAATTGTTTTGGACATTTGTATTTACAAAAAATGCGATATGATGAATGATATACAATGAAAGAAGTTATATGAGAAATGTTCATTGCCTGCACATAAAACTTTGTGGTAGATAAATAGGCATGCTTATAGGGTTATAGTTACAGCTGCCGTAGTTGATCCTATTTGGATCTATACTTTGTCCCCGTTTGAGACCACTGTTTTGACCCCATTTGGGTCCATAATTTTAATACCTTCGAGTATCCACAGAAATAATACCTTCAAATATTCATATAATTGATACTTACGGGTATCCATAGGATCCATTATCCATACCCATGAAACTTAGGTGGGTATTCATAGAAAGAAATGAGTTGATAAGAAATGGCTAATTAACATTGTGATATGTTTGTTATCATATATGTTTGATTAATGTAATTGAATACGATTCTTTGTTATCAATTGGCTATGTAAACAAATATATTCTTGAACGAATGCATGTTTGAGTATACTTGGGAATGATCACTATGAGTGGTTATTCACATATTGATTGTTCCCCACTAAGCTGTATAGCTTATCACCGGTTTTGTAACGCCCGCTCTTAATATCTTTTTATTTACATAATTTTCTTATTAATATGCTATTACAAATACTCATATACATATAATATATAATACACTTAAAGTATAATTACAACTTAGTTCATTACATATATTTCAAATCTTTTACATTATATATTTACAAAAAAATGTAATACATTATCAGAATTAGCCTTCACTCGCTACCCTTCCAATAGCCTGCAAATGTTGACTCTAGAAAAGCACTTTTTCTTACACATGTGTACCTACACAGGAAAGACACCCGTGCTGAGTAATGGCTTAGTGAAAAGCAAAAACAATACAATTGACTTCTTATTAAAGTCTCAAATACAAGCAATATAACATGCCAATGCATATAACATAATATCATGTCACTCTTATTCAGTACATGCATTTAACCATACTCAATAACAATTATACACTCAATAGCAATACAATACAATTTTTCATTTACACCTCACTATTTAATGAAAAGCACTAACACTATCATGAGGCACTGTAACACTTAAACTATTGATCACTTATCATTATTCAATAATCAGATCACTTTCATTACCTGAATTCTCATAAATGGTGGATACGGGTTGAAACACACGACATTGACAAGCTGTATCGAATGGGTGAAGACATAATAGTCTCGAATCGGACAACACCAATAAACGGTGTCGAACATGCGAGACATGATAGTCTCAAATACAGGCAATACCCTTAGGTATCGAATTACTAAGTAGCTGCAATCACCATCCCCTTTATATGCATGCCTATCTATCCACTACTATGTGAAATTAAGGCTTTAACAAATCACTAATCACTCAAGGATACTACACTTGTTACATTGAGAATTATAAATTTTACACATTCCATAAAAGCATGCAATAAGATCACTATATAATGTATACTCACTTATACTTCAAATATATTTAAATCACACTTTAACACGATTATTATGCAATACCATGCATATCATGTACCGTGTTCACTCTCATTCATTATTTGTACATTTTAATGCTTATTTTTAAAACATGACATTAATACATTCAATAGATCATGAAATCGTTTCGCTATATTGCGTCATTCATATTCATTAACTATACAAATTTTTATACATTAAGGCTTAGTATTTAACTTTACTTCATTGATTTTTTATGCTTTACATTCATTTAATATCACTTATTACTCTTGTTTTTTCACTTAAAACACTCTAAAAGTGTTTAGGTATACTTTGATAATCATTCGGGATCTAAAAATCAAGGTTAGAAAAAGGCAAGGAAACGTCACAGTAATTAAGTTATACCTAGTAACCGTGATATAGGTTTATTTTCAATTATGGACTAAAATCTGGGCTATTTTATGGTCATTAGGTTTTTCTTGTTGACCATGAGGTCAATTCTGCCCAGAGGCAGACTCTTAGTTTCAATTTGTATCTCATTTTTTACCTAGAAAATGATATTTTCAGGAAAAGTGGTATTCTACAAAGTTATTCCACTATATCTCTAGTTTCCAAAACATAAAAAATAACTCAATTATGACATCTAAATATCAAAATATAACTAAAACATTACAAACTACTCCCAGATGACAAACACCAGGGATCTGTCAATTTCAAGCTAAATTTAGAATACCTTGGAGACAGATTCAGGTCTCGATTTCTCTACAAAGTTATAGATCTATGTCTTATATTTCATATCCAATTAAAATCACCTTAATCCAACATCTACAAAGGTAGTTATTCTATTTTTATTAAGACCGGTTCAAGTAAAACTTATGCAGATTTTCACAATAGGATTCTTTAAGATACAAGTTACGTTTTTCATACATCCATTCATCATTCAAGAACTATAACATCCATAACAGAACATTTATAACACACACATCAAATAAAATCAATAAAATAGATAATAAAGAATGTGAAAAACTCCCAAACCTTATTAAGGCACCAATGTTCCTTTCTTGCTATCTCTCTCTCTCTCCTTTCTTCAAAAGATAATTCACATGTTTAAGCATCCATTTACATCCTTTAATTCATTATATAAATTTAAAAAAAGGAAAAGATGGAGAAGAGAAGAGAAAATCATTACCTTAAGAGACATACCACTAAATTCTCTCTCTTAATTTATATAGCTGAATTTTGGGAATTCATTATATAAATCCCTCTATATTATACTTTTTCCTAATTATGCATGTGCATTCTTAATGTAAAAAGACCATATTGCCCCCTAACTTTAGATTAATTCCATTTGGGTCCTTTCTTGCACTTTCAGTACACATCTCTCTATATTACATCCATTATACATCCTGGACATACTCGATTGTCAACTAGGGTATGAATTAGGGCCTTACAGGTTTTTATCTATGTAGGTACTCTAGTTGATTTTTCTCCAGTAGGGGTTTGATTTGCAACGAAAAAGCCAATGTTCAGAGGAGTTAATGTATAAAGACCACATCTTTTGCTTTTGCCCCTGTACATTTCCATTTTGTACTAAATTTGAAAATTGTAAAGATAAAATAGTTGTAAAGTTCTATGTAAATAGTAATTTTATTTTGGATATAAATGTTATCTAATGGAATGTTATGGCTAAATAATTATTAATTAATATGATGATGAATATGGATATTTCTATAGAAACCCCTAGGATAGTCTTTACATTTTTGTATTAGAGCATAGATTTAGGCAGTTCTGGCTACTAGGTGTATAAAGACATGCATATATAGGATGTGTATTGTGTTGGCCTAATGCAGACTACCTTTGTTTTCTTATGGATAATTGATCATGGAAGGGTCCAGGGAACCGAGAGATGAAACGGCTGAAAGTAACTTACCAATGAGATCAAATCCTTCTAATCCAGAATCCTCAGCCTCTATATGGGGTGATATACCTATAACTACTATTCCTGGGGAAGCCTTATTGAAACTTTCTCAGGATATAACTCAAATTTTACATCGGATAATGGCCCCTAAAGCTCCCATAGCAGAAGTTAGAAAGCATGGAGCTAAGGAATTCTTTGGAACCACCTTAGAAGAGTAAAAAAAGGTAGAGTATTGGTTGGAAAGAACCTAACGTGTATTTGATAAGATCCAATATTCGCTAGTCAGAAAGTAACATATGCTATGTACTTACTTCAGGGACCCGTATATGACTGGTGGAAACTAGTACTATAGCAAACCCAATTACCTGACCCTCTTACTTAGGATTTCTTTAAGGAATAATTCAAGAAAAATATGTAACAAAGGCTTACAAAGAAGAAAAATTATGATAATTTTTAAAACTGAAGCAGAGAGGCATGACGATAGTTGAGAATGAAAAGAATTTGGCCGTCTAAGTAAATATGTGCTGAAAACTATGCTAATTGAAGCCTTTAAGTGTTGGCAGTTTGAGGTTGGTTTGAATGATCACATTTGGAAACACTTGATTAGAGCTACCTCATTGTATACAATGGACTATTACCTATTGGTAAAGGCTGCCATTCGAGTAGAAAAGAGTGAAGTGGCTAAGAAGGAGAGAGAACAGAAAAGAAGATTTGCTAAGGGTGGTGCATCTATAGGAACAAAACCTCGAATTGCACAGGGAGATCAACCAAATGAATCTTTTAATCATCTTGCTGCTAGAGATGGATGATAGGGAACATTCATATCATCTAAATATGGTAAAGAGATATCATCAGGACAAGGTCAAGGACAGTCGCCAGAGTGAACTTACTACTTTAGGAAGCATTGGGGCACCTGTAAGATGTTGATAAGTGCATGTTTCGAATGTGGCAGCACTGGTCACTTCAAGGCCAATTGTCCATTAAACCAAGAGCAAGGATCTATACAATAGGATAGCAGGGGAGCTTCTAATGCATCCTCAGCTGGTAGAGGACATGGAAGAGGCTGAGGTGGAGCTAGTCAGTTTAGAGCCTAGTCTAGAGATGCCTCTAAAATAGTTGATTAGCCTTTTGCTCCTATACCTCCTACCTGAGCATATGCAATGAAAGCTAAAAAAGATATGAATACCCTAGAAGTTATAGCGAGTACTTTCTCACTTTTTGATAATGATGTGTATGTGCTTATTGATCCAGGTTCTACCCATTCTTATATGTGTATTGGGGATCTAGGTAAAAATATGATAAATGTAGATAAGTTAAATTTTGGCATATGTATGACTAGTCCGTTGAGCCATAATATTTGTGTAAATAAAGTACGTAGGCATTGTCTTATCATGATTCAAGGAAGAGATTTTCCAGCGAAATTAATAGAGTTACCATTCCATAAGTTTGATGTGATTTTAGGCATGGACTGGCTAGTTAAACACCATGCTATAGTGAACTATAAGGCAAAAATAGTAGAACTTAAAGATAGACAGGGAAATGGAATAACAGTTCAGGGTATTAGATCAAAACCCTTAACAAATGTCATATTCGCTATACAAGCTAGATGTTGCCTTAAGAAGGGGTGTGAGATATTTTTGGCCTTGGTGCTTGATTCTAAGAAAGAGAAAGTGAATCTATAAGACATACCAGTGGTCAATGAATTTTCTAATGTGTTTCCAAAAGAACTACTAGATCTTTCACTTGAAAGAGAAGTAAAGCTAGCTATAGAAACCTTACCAGAAACCCCATCTATCTCCAAGGCTCCATATAGAATGGCACCCTCAAAATTAAAAGAGTTAAAAGTCTAGCTATATGAGTTACTAAATAAGGGTTTCATCATGCCTAGTGTATCTCATTGGGATGCATCGGTGTTATTTGTCAAAAAAAAAGATGGCACTTTAAGGATGTGTATTGATTAAAAATAGCTCAATAAGGTAACAGTGAATAACATATATCCATTGTCCCGAATTGAAGACTTATTTGATCAGTTAAAGGGTATGGACATATTTTTTAAGATTAATCTATGGTCAGGATATTATCAATTACGGGTAAAAGATGTGGATGTTCCAAGGACTGCTTTTATAACCTGATATGGCCATTACAAATTCTTAGTAATGCCTATCGGGTTAACAAATGCACCAGCACCTTTATGGACTTGATGAATAGGGTATTTAAACTATGTTTGCTAGGTCAAAATTGGTGTTCAAGTTAAGCCAGGAAGTCTACCTGTTGAATTTTAGGCAGATTGGATCGTCTTGATCAAGAAACATTTGTCTCAGCTAGGATAAAGCATTCTAGATTGAGCAGACGCAATTGACATGGCTGGAACCACTTTATCTTAGCCATAACCCTCCTTTGTTCCAACTTATACTTGATTTTTAAATCCCAAAATGTTACCAAATGGTTTTTAAAGTTTTTCGAACACTTTTAGAATAATATAAACATGTGTCTAGGGATATAATATGATATTATATACATGAATTACATAATGATACATTGAAATGGGAATATCAATTGAACCTAAACATAAATAATTAATAGCATATGATGAAAATTATGTAATTACTCTTAACACCATCAATGTTTATAAAGAACTAACAAGAGACATGATATGTCAATCATATATATGTATACATAATCATATTTTAAATTAAATAAGGCCTTACATATATATGTGTATGAATAAGCATAAACTAATTGAACATAAAAAAGTACATGTATATGAATGTTTTAGTGCTCCTACTAAGGGAATGAGCCCTATTGTTATATATGTGTATGATAAAAAGGTATGTGTTTCATCATGTATATTGAAGTTATGCATGTATAACTCTAAATTTGGCTTCCGAAATGCATTAAAGAGTATGTAAATGTAAGTATGCAAGGATACATGTATGTTTATAAATATGTATGCATATTCATAATTGTTTACTGATATTTTGTGATGTATGAATTTTATGAATAAAGTAACATGATAAAAGGTAGTGATACATGGTTGATTATATGATAGCAAAATGGATTTTTTTTCTTGATATAATATATATGCTCATTGATTCCAATAATATATGGATACAAAGAGTGAAATGACATGTAAAAGAAAGTAATGTCTACTTATAGCACTTAGTACTGGATAGATAGGCATATATATAGAGTGATATTGCAGCTGCTACAATCTTAATCCCTTTTGGGTCCTACAGTTAGTTTCGAATTGGAACATATAGTTTTGATCCTGTCTGGATCCTACAGTTTTGATACCTTTGGGTATCCTACAAGATCGATATCTTCGGGTATCCACAACATCCATTATCCACGCCCGTAGAATTAAGGCAGGCATCTATAATAACCATGTGAATCGAAAGGGAAAAGTTACATGATAGATCATTTTTACAATGTCAAAGTGTAATGAACATCTATATATGTTTACATGTATTTATATATATGTATGAGTTTTGATATTGAAAGCATTACTTTAATGTTCATTTAAAGGACTCACTTTTATTAATCTTCGGTATGGCATACATTGATAGTATTTTTTCTATATCAACTATATTTTATAATAATATGTAGTAAAATAAAATTTAATAGAAAGATTTGGTTCACATATTCGGGTTGGATTTTAAGTACTTTTGAGCAAATTTTTTTGGATTTTGAATTCGGGTTCGGATTGGGTTTAAGTCATTTGAATTTCTTTGAAATTTAGATCACTATTTTTGAGTGAATTCGGATCAAGGCAAAATTGTCACATCTAATTAAAATTCTCAAAATATATGTTTTAGTGTATGTTATAGTTAGGGGTGAGCCAAAAAAATCAAAAAATCGATCCGAAACCGAATCGATTTTTAAGGTTAATCGAACAAAAAATGGTTAAAATTTTTAAAAATAGGAATTTTTTATTTTCGATTCAGTTTCGGTCCACGATTTGCAAAAACCATCGGTTCGATTAACCAATCGGTTTAATATATATATATATATATATATATATATATATATATATATATATATATATATATATATATATATATATGAAAAACCCTATATCTCATTCTGTTCTCTGCCTTTAAAAAGAAAAAGAATATTTCTTTGCCCCTAGTAACTTGAAGGAATTATTTGGTGGATATGTGGGATTGAGGCCTTTTTGGACTAAATGGATTAGAGTGGTCAAAACCTGACACTGCACTCCTCTAATAAGCCAATTTTGAATTGGAGTGGTCAAAACTCCTTTAATAAGCCAATTTTGAATTGGAGTGATCAAAACTTGACACTGCATTCCAATTTCGACGTAAAAAGGGGTTAAAACCTAAAACTGCCATTTTCACACCTAATAGCGAGTCATTTATCTATAATGCAAAATGCCATAAACTAGATTATTAACTAAAATTTTATCCAATCTACCCTCTCCTTTACGCCGGTTGCCGCTCATCTCCCTCCCTCACCAGTATTCTCCCTCCCTCATCGGCGTTCTCCCTCTCATCTGTACTGGTAAGTGTTTGTCTATACTGATTAGTCTGCCTCTCATCCATTTTTTTGTGTTTTTTGCCCCTTTCACGAAGATTGTAGGGAACTTGCGTTTGTGAGTGCGTTAGTGTGCGTGTATGAGTGTATCTCTTTATGTACAGAACATCCATTGAGTAGCATGATTATTAATTTTAGTGAATACCTATATATGATGAATAAAAATCAAAAGGAAAAAACACTATAGAACTTTGAGTGTACAAACTGGGTACCACTTTGAGTATATCCTTTCTTGCAGGTTTAATTAATTTTTTTTTTATTTTATGTGCATGGCATGATTTTGATGCTATGTGCCATTTGTTTATGAATGCTTGTTAGAAGCTCATATTTTTTGATTAACACTTCATCTCTTTGTTTTGTTTAGAAACTATGAAGAATTTGTCAAGTAAAATTCCATAGCCAACAATGGAAGTTGATGACTAGAGAGTTAACTATACAAAAACTTATATAAACTGTATTTTTATTTGATATTTACTTGTTAAATTAATTTGAATATTATGTATTTAGTTTGTAATTTTAATATTCAAGTACTTTGAATATTTTAAGTTTATGTTTGTAGTTTAAAAAATATATTGAATTATGTATGGTATTTAATTTTGAAAATTTTATTTTTTTAATTGTATTTTATAATTATAGTGATTAATCGAAAAATATTGGTTAATCAGTCCGAAAAATCGAAATCGATGGACTAGTTAACCAATTATAACAGACTGATTAACGGTTAGTATTTTGAAAAAACCGATCCATATGAACTGATTAATTTTTTGGTTCCTGGACTGAAAATGTTATTTACAAAATTTGATCTAAATTATATGATAGTTTTCAATTTCAGGTCTAATAAAAAAAATCTTGTAATATTAGTTCCAAACTTCAAAAACACTTTTAAATTTAGAAATCCAATTTTTTTAATTTTTTCTATTTTTATATAGTGATTAGTATTATTTAATATTAATGACAATTTTTATTGTTATCAATAATGAATGTTTATTATTATTAGTTAAAATAAATTAAATTAAAAGATTTTTTTTAACTCTTAGTTAGTTATTAATATAATTGCAAACTATAATAAATTTTTATTAATAATTAAATTGAGACATTTTTCTTTAAATTTGCTACTTATATCTAAATATAGAGTATCATGAAATAGAAATAGAAATTTTTATAAATCTTTCTTAATATGATATTTTTTCAGTCCGCCACTAAGAATAAATGAATGTTAGTATTGAATATTGGAGATAATTAAAAAATAAATAAATAAAATAATTATTATTTTTAAAATTTGATAAACAATTAAAAAATATTTTAGTCATCTATGGACAAAATTACTTATTCTTTAAAATAATTTTTACTAAGCAATAACAATTAAATAAAATTATAATTAAAAATTTTGATATTTTATTATTTTTAATTTAAAGTGAAACATTTTGCAAAAAAAAAAAAACTGAAAAGTTTCTATAAAATTATCATTAGTTCTAAAATGCCCGGTCGGATCAGATGTTAGCACTTCGACTGGCACAGCTCCCTCGCTAAGCTCGATGCTCATCCCGAGTCTAAAATGCGAAAGCTTTTCTCCATTATAAATTCGTCTGCTAGATTCGACGTCATTTCCGAATCAAAAATGCAAGACGCCTCAGTTTGATCTCCATCGACTCCTTCGTTGGGTTCGACGTCAATCCGAATCCAAAATGTGAAGATCAACAATGGAGTTAATAATCTCTCCTGGGTACTCGATGTACGAGATCGCTAAATCTTTAAGCAAATGCAAGATCAAAAGGCCCTTCGCCATGCATGACTCTCCTACGAATATCCGATCGGATAACACTTCAAGTGAACGTAGGACTGAAAAGTCACTCGCCACGCTTGACGTCATGCGCCTAAAATCTAAGTCATAACTCACGCCAGAATGAATGAATCTTTTTATCTTTTAAATTCGATCGGATTAATCGATCGCCGACCCTAGGAGTTATGGATTAAAATACTTGAAAAGCATCTTTAAATTCAGGAAGTACTCTCCTTAGTTGATTTCATATATTCTCCATGATTGATTTTATATATTCTCCTTAGTTGATTTCATATATTCTCCATGGTTGATTCTGTACATTCTCCTTAGTTAATTTTATGACAAATCCTACCTAAAATAAGAATTACAGTATGAAGGCACAATTGAAAAGAAGATTGAATTATATTTATATATAAACATTTTACAAGTTACATTTTTCATTGATAACTTTACAAAAAAAAAAAACATTACAAAGAAATAAAAAACCTAAGTTTCAATATCTACAATTTTGACTATGGCAGCATTTGGGTCAGTTGCAGGCTCTACGATAGTCTTAGCAGAATGCTGGAAAGATCCGACAGCTCCTTCAGCAGCAGGCTCTATTGCCGGAGGGTCATTTTCAGGCTCTATTGGCGGAGGATCATTTTTAGGTTCTGTTGGCAGAAGGGCAATGACTCCGGATTCTGTTGGCAAAGGAGGAATGACTTCAGGCTCGGTCGGCAAACTAACGCCTGCCTGTGATGATGAAGGCACTTCTTCTACTATTTTCTCGGTCGCTCCGATCTGGTGGGCCTCTTCATTGTCGTCGCTAGAGGGAGGATCGAGAAGGCTCCCTAGATCCTCCATCCAGTCAAGCTCAGCTTCAGGAAAACGCTGCTCGGTTGCATAAATCAACCGAGTCAGCAACCTCCTTTGGACCTCACCTAATTGGTAAAGGAGCTCCTCTTTCTGGTACTCCATCTCCTTTGCCAGCCTCTCGCCCCAGACTGCCTCCTCTGCTAGAGCAATTTTCATGGAATTTCTCTCGGCCTAAAAAATGTCACGCTCAAACAAAGCTGTCTTTATCCGCGTTGGCCCTGTCTCTGTCTACGCTGGCTTTAGCGCATTCAGAAGAGAAATTTGAGCATTCACCCCTCAGCCTAGCTACCTCCTCCTCGAGTCGCTTGCATAGAGCATTGTCCGCTATAAGGCGAGCGACGTCTCCTTTTAGATGATCCACCTCGCTCTGCCGAGAAATGAGATCTTGGGCTTGTCGGGCTATCTCTCTCTTTAGCGCCTCCACCTCCGACTTTAAGAGGAGGAACTCTTTTTTGGCCTCATTACCGATATTTTTTGCTTCCCTCCTCTGACGAACGACGTCCTCCCATTTCGATTGGGCGAATGTTGTCATGCCGTGCAGACGAAGACCTCTTTTTATTAGCTAAGAAACAAAGATAAGGCAATAGTCAACAATATATATATATATATATATATATATCATTACCTCCATGTTTTGCTGTTGGAACAGGTTGTACTCTTGGAAGAGCAAGTTGAGCTCCCCCATTGCCTTGAAATCGCTCTCATATGCGAGACCTTGGCAGATGAAATTCAGCACGCCTCTACTAGTCACAGTCCAGTCCTCCCTGAATCACTCCTTCAAGATATCGTCTAGAGAAGAAGCCAGACTCTCCAGAGCTCTCCCTGGAGGTCATCAGATGGGCTCACTCGGAACAATTTCTTTGCCCTTTGCAGCGATCCGGACATCCATAGCAGCTACAACCTCAGCAACCTTCTTCTTTGTTGCTTCCTCAGTCCTCTTTTGCGATGCTTCATCTATTGGCACCGCTCTTTTTTGAGTCAACGATCGAGGGCGTAGGGATGGTTGTGGCTCCTCATCGTCATACTCATCCCTCAATTGTAGACGCCTAAGTGGGCACTGTCCTGCAACAATCGGATGAGGCACTGTTGGTCCAGCGATTGTCAGAAGTGGACGAACAAAGAGAACGATCGCAGCAACAGGAGCCAAAGTCACTACAACAGCGGTAGTGACAAAGGATGCAGGAGCACTTGCTACGCTCTTGGAAGCATAAACCTCCGAGGCGGCTTAGTCCTTTTCTCCTCTTTGGCCAAGCGTTCGGCCTCCCTCTTGGCCCTGGCCCGATCGACGAGCTGCTTCGCTACATCATCCCCTTTCGCCATTTCATCCACAGCTACATTACAGAATCAAACAAGATAAGTATTTTGTGCAAAACAAATATAATAAATACACATGCAATGCATGAATTGTTAAAATATACGCCCTCCCCCTCACTCCCATTAAAATGCTCACGTTCTGCATTTTCGCCAGTCTCAGAGCTTGAGGATTCCATCGTCTTCAGGAGAAAATTGGAATCGAAGGGTTGTCCTTTCCTCGCTAGGGCATCCATCAATTTTTTGATGTTATTTTTGTATAAAGACTGACCTGCTTCCTGATCTTTCAAGATGGTGGCCCCTGCCGATCGGACGAGTGGTACTCCAAAGCCACCAGCTATCCCCACTAAGAAATATCTCTCCCTGAAGCCCTTCATTGAAGATGAGATAGTGAATAGCTTTCGATGTTGTCGGCTGGTGAAATAGTACTCCGACTCATCACTCTGATCGAAAATATAAAAGAAATGAGTGAAGATATCTAGAGTTAGAGCCACCGCTTCTATCTTGCACAGGATCTTGAAGCAGGCCACCGTCCTTCATCCATTTGGATGCAATTGATTAGGGGAAATTTCATAACCCTTGAGAATCGCCATCTCGAACGCACCAAAGGAAGCCTCATCCCTGCGTCCAAGCTCCATAAATGGCAGATGAACCATTCATTTCTTTCATGGCCAAAAGGCCCCTCCGTCACCGCCATAAAATCCGGGCAGGCCATCACGGACACCTCTGCAGGGAAATAATACTACGAAGGAATTCTTGGAACTTCCTCTTCTGTCAATCGTGAAGGATGAGCCAGAGGTTTTCGATTCTTGTATTCCTCAAGAAAACTCCTATCTATTGATTGATTGCTGCTTGAAGCCATCTTTGGTGGAGGGGGAGAAGTGAAGAATGTATATGATGAATAAGAAAGAAAATCAAAGGGAGGGATTGTTTACTTACTTGGGATAATCTCGCAGAAAATTTGAAATCTCCAAAATTTGAAAGCCAACAATTATTGCTAAGAGTTTTAAAGAAAATTTGGCAGAATTTTGATAAGGATCGCTGAAAAATGAGCAAAATGAGCACTAAGTTCACTTATTTATAAGCTGAAAGCTTCTAGAATACTCCAAGCGCCTCTTCATCGGATGACTGCCACATTTCGCCAATCCATTATTACGTTACAAAGAACGAAGCGCCGCCCTCAGCACACGCACAGGCACTAAATGCAAAACAGCTGAGTAAAATGAACGGACGAGACTCTTCAGATTCGCACCTCCTGAAAATTCAAAAATTCTGCCAAAAAACCTAATTCGCCCGATCGGACCATTTGGAAGGGGGACAAGTGATAACCACGAAAATAACATTTTTCAAGACCCAATCAGTCGACCCAATTGCACTGAAAGGGCCTAAGACCCATTAGCAAAAAGGACAAAACGTGGGCTGAAAGATAAGATTAAAAAAAAGCCTGATATCTGATCGAACTGATGGGACATCATGTCCTATCAGTCCACTGATACAAGCTAGCACCCATACCTCCCATCTGCTCCCTGTCACATCGCCGCTCACCTGCTCCAACTGTCAGTTATCACATCCCAAGGTACTCAAGTACCCCTCCTTTATTTCCTATAAATAGCCAAAAGCGTAATGGCTCAAAGTATTGAACATCTGAGATTCTCTAAATATTATCTCTCAAAAAAGCTATTAACTTAAGCTTCGAAGTGCTAACGCCTAGTCTGACCGGGCACTCCTTCCTGCAGGATCAAGTCATCAGATCGAGAACGACCACCGTTGACTCTCTCTCTTAGATAAAGTCATGCCACGCATTATCTTGGCCAAGCTCGACGAACAACTCGACAGATCCTACCACCGGAACGGTAGCGTTGCCAAGTCCAATTAGTGGTGTGACGTTCGACTTAAGCTCTTCGATTGGCAGCCCCATGACTCTGTAAGCTTAGAGGGTGAGCACATTCACAGTACTTTCATTGTCCACCAATATCCTTTACATCGAAATTATTGATTCGCACCCTGACGACAAGGGCGTCCTTGTGAAGGAACATTACATCTCCTGCGTCCTCACTGGATATGGTGACTAGGGCTGGCCGCTCGACTGTCTGAAAGATGTAAACACCTTTTCCTTCTTTTCCTGGAGAGGTTCTCTCCATAGGATGACCCACCGGTGATCATATTGATAACCCCGACGTAAGGTCTGCAAGGATCCGTATTCTTCAAATTTCTCCCCTCGTCATCGTCGTCGATGTCATCCTTCAAGGTCCGACTGTCTACAGGGACTTTTCCCTCTAGTCGGACCTACGAACTTTTTGAGGTACCCTCTTTGTAAGAGTCGCTCAATTTCTTCTTTCAGCTGGTGACATTCATCGGTTGTGTGACCGACGTTTCTATAGAACTTACAGTATTTGTTATGGTTTCGAGTGCTTTTGCTCCTTTCGTCCAGCTTTGTGGGCCAATTCACCTTTCGGTGCTTTTCCTTGATCCACATCAACACCTGCGCAGGTTTGGTATTGAGCGGAGTGAAGGTTCGAGTCTGCTGCCTGCTACCCCGATCGGACCTGAATCGCTCAGCCTCCTTTTTTTTTCCCAAATTTCTTGAAGTCGAGGCTCTTTTGGGACTCCTTGCTATCCATTCAGATATAGAAGCTCGGTTAAAAGATCATTCGTCTAGGTGCTGGAGCTTTTCCATAACATTGCTCCTTCTGTCCCGGTTGGACCTCAAGGCATCGTCCAGCTGAATGTGTTGCCTAGCTCTTTCCATTAGATCGAAAAAGCTGACTGACGGCCTTGTTGTAATTGACTCAAACAACGGCCGATCAAAGGTGTCATTGGCCAAAGCGATGGATGCCATTTCCACACTTACATTCCTCACCTCTGACATTGCGGCTTGGAACATGTTAATGTAATCTCGAAGACTTTCATCGGTCCTTTGATAGAGGTTGCACAAGTCGCTCACAGATTTTGGCACTCGCGTCTGTACAATAAACCGTGTGATAAACAGTTCCTTGAGTTATCGGAAGGAGGTGATTGACTCCTAGGGGAGCTTGTAGAACCAGTTAAGGGCATCTCCTCCCAAGGTGGTGGGAAATATCCTGCAGACAATCCTTTCGTTGTAGGTGTAAACATGCACTTTAGTTAGATATTCTGCAAGATGAGTGGCAAGAGCAGTTTTACCTGTATACCTATCCATTACCACACCTCTCCACCTGAAGGTAGCTCAAACTCGATCTCCCTGCAAAACGGGGAGGCTGTATTTCCGCAGGTGTTCCCCTCGAACATGCCTTTTTTGGGTCCCATCAAACCAAACTGCTTGAGTTTCTGCTTGAACCATTTGTCCTCCCTGCTCACGGCTGTCGAGACAAACTCGTCTCTCCGCCTCTTCGTGCGGCTGCAGTTTAGCGTGCACATGAATGACATATCGTCCCCAATGGATGAGGTGGAAGATCTGCTACGAATATATGGAGTCTCGTCCCCTTCCCTTTGTCGTATCTGCCAGGAGTTTTGATCCCCGCTCTTCTACTATCATGAGCTCGTGGCTTGATGAAAATCCTCCTATTCCTCCTTCCAAAGTCTTCAGCCACGAAGTCCATTTCATGGCCTCTTTCAGAAGTTTTGAGCATTTTGCCATTTTTTAGCTTTTGGACAATGCTCTTAGTGAAGTCACTAAAAATGGCGTGCATGTCCCTGATAGTAACAAGAGTATCCACCGACTGTTGCATGACTACGTCGTCGAAATCTGGGAGGAGATTACCCATAATAGGTGACCTAGAAGATCTCTTTCTTCTCCCTAAGGGCCTAGATTTTCCCTGGCTGTTGCGGTCATACTCTTCAGAAGCCGCGTGCTCATTGGATCTTGAACCTGTCATTCTTTCAACGAAAGCACCAAAATAATAAAGCGTGAAATGACTTTATCTGAGAGAGAGTCGACAGTGGTCATTCTCGATCGGATGACTTAACCCTACAAGAAGGAGTACCCAATCGGACCAGGCATTAGCACTCTGAAGCTTAAGTTAGTAACTTTCTAAAGAGATAATATTTAGAAAGAGAATTTAAGATATTCAATACCTGAAGCCATTACATTTTTGGTTATTTATAGGAGATAAAGGAGGGACACTTGAATACCTTGGGACGTGATAACTGACAGTTAGAGCAGGTGAGCGACAATGTGATAAGAAGCAGGTGAAAAATATAAATGCTAGCTTGTGTCAATGGAATGATAGGACACGACGTCCCATCAGCTTGATCGGACATTAAGCTCTTCTGTCTTGTCTTCCAGCTTATGTTTTGTCCTCTTTGTTAATGGATCTTGGACCCTTCCAGTGCAATTGGGAAAAATGTTATTTCCATGATTATCACTAGTTAACCGATCCGAACTCACCACTAGTCCAAGCTAACATTGTAGACATCCTGATAAGAACTTCAAATAAACTCTGCATAGTGCATAATTTTTCCTTATCCATTAACTTTTACAAGTCTTATTTCTGTTTGATAAACTTTTGCAAATCTCTACAAAGATTTCTAACAACCCAGTAACATAATTTCTAGAAAGAAGGCTAATATTAAAATTGGCAAAACAATAATAATAAACTCTTGATTAAAAAAGTGTTTAAAACAATTAAAATTCTAATTGGGATGAGTAGCATGAAATGAAGTAGATTTCGGTATTAAAATAATTTAGTGCTGCATGAAGCATAAATTTTTCCAAAGAAGTTTGAACAATGACGTATTTGGTATAACGTTCCCAAACCAAATCTCCATAGAAAAGAGATATGGATTCTCTATTTGTCTTCTCCCATGCCTATATATATATATATATATATATATATATATATATATATATATATATATATATATAACCTTACTTCAATACACTTATCCACCCGAATTACCTGGAGCTTGGAACGTGCTACAATGTCTTGTGGTGCATTTACCAGAGGAGCTCACTCCATGTTTTCTAAGTAAGCTTCCTTCATCTTCTTTTTTTGAAAAACAGATGCGCTACTAATTCGTAGTACTAAAGTCTTAAACTTTATCAAAATCACCTTTTTCTGCATAGAAGTTATCAAGTACCCATGTTATTCTAGTCTTTCGTCTCTATTTTGATCATTACAAGCCAACGATTCGAAAAGTCTGCCAGAGGAAATGCTCTTCTTCGTTTTCCCCAGATTCATTACTAGAGAGATCGAAGGTTGATGCGGAGGAAGTGAAGAAGAGCAGAAGCAGCTATGGAGATGATAATGAATGGATTCCAGATGAGCGAACTGGGATCTTTTATCCTAAAGGCTAAGAGAAAGAGATGGAAGGAATTCCTCAAACAGCTGCAAAGGATATTGGAGTTAATTGGTTCTCACTTGCACAGAATGAGGATGCTTGTGTGTAATGGGATTCCACAACTAACTTATACTTCAAAAAAGAGACGCATGCTTTCTTTACAATTCCACATAAACCTAATTGAATTCTGAATAATAATAATAATAAATCTTCACATGTACTAAATGATACTACTCGGAAATTGATACTTAAAAAAGAAAGAAAATAGGCATCACCCATAACAAGAACCAAACAAATATAAAGTGAAGTCATGGAAATTCATTGAGCAAATTAATATTTACAATAAAGGTTTCGCATTTAGCCAATTAGGGAAAGTATACATACTCAGAAAGTGCAGTGATCTTTCAAGACCTGCCTAGCGAGATCAACTGCTCCACTCTTTTTGTATATCGAGTGCAAATTGTAAGCTGCCTCTCTTCGAACATCACAATAACCTGGCTTCAGATTTTCAGGTACATCCGAGCTTTCATTCAAAAGTTTTGGGATAGGGTAATCTTTCTCGCATGTTTGGAGAACCTTTTCATAAAATGAAGCTGCAAGCGATACAAGTCCAACGTGATGACAAGCACGGGCAATATTATACAATGCCTCCTGCAACGCTACCTGTACAACACAAACAAAAGCATTACATTAAATATAAAGAAATTTTAAATTTATATTTACTTTAAACATTCAGTTATTCAACCAAATACAGAGATGGCAATCAAAAACAGTATTACTCATTTCCTTGAAGTGGGCATATAAAATCCAGGTTAAAAAAAAGGTAAAAATATGGATAAGCCATGAAAAGAGCTCCAGCAAATATAAATTTTTAATCAAGCAATAACTAGATGAGATGGGTAGAGAAGTTGTATGTTAGCCCCTGAGATGGACAACCTAGCATAAAAGTCACAATCCTTTGACCGCTTTTTGTTTCTTTCCTTCCAAGTCATACCCCTGCTCCCAACACTTACGTGAAATTCCCTTTCTTCTTCATGTTCATTTGCTAACTTTATTTACTAGAAATGAAACACAAAAGAAAAATACAAATAGCATGCATGCAAATAAAAATAAAACAAACAAGTTAGTTTGATCCCTTAAAATATTTAAGTTCATAAACATTTAAATCATATTACAAGGTGTAATATCCTTTACCATATGAAATCCTGCAATTAACAAATGAGGATTAGACCAAAATCATCACAGTTATAAAATTACATCTCAGTTATTGCATCTCCAAAATAAAAGAGAAACTAGTTTGTAAATAATGACCTATTACAATTATCTACATGTTCATTTATTTACTAAGCGTTCTAAACCACATATAGGAAAATAATGACATATTTACTTCCTAATATAAATGCAGATATACATTCCAACTGTGCAAAAATAATTTATTTTGACTAATAGTAAATGGACAATCTCTTCAACCTCATGGATAAGGGTGAAAAAAATGTCTAATGCACACCCAGAGAATGCATTTCAAAAGTTTAAGTAAATCCAAATAAGTATGATATCAAAAACATACCTTGCTATTTTCACCAATCCGTAAATTGTTAAAAAGGAATGATAAGCCTTGTGCTATACATTGATGCTTATTTTGAAGTCTAAATCCAAGAGCTAAATTAATTAAGGCTGTTCCTGGATAAGACAACAATATTACAATGATTTAATAATAAAGCATTAAACACAATATAAAATTTGCATACCATGAAAAATGAAGGGATAAAATCTTACCCACACACAGATTAATTAAAGGATTCTCGGGCAGTAGTTTATAAGCTGCCAGGTATTCTCTTGCAGCATCTTGGTAGTGGCTGCCCACTGTAAACTGATGCCCATATATGACAATAGGTGGAACACAGTCATCGTGTTTGGTTCGCATATAGCGTAGAAACTTTGCATGCTTTGAATAATTCTTTCCCAATCTACATTATCACGGGCAAATTTTTGAATAATAACAAATACAGGTACGAGTTCCAGAGCTCACAAAAACCAACATTCTCCCAAATATTGTTTAGAGTTTCCAGGGTCTGAGCTAAAAGACCAAGTCATTATCAATGTCAAAAGCCTAAAAGTAAAACATGCTCAAAATTAGGGGAAGAAATATAAATTAAAAAAAAAAGCAATGCATAATGGAAAAAGCAACTCCTCTTTCCATCCAACCCACTGCCTTTAAAGGAAGTATCATTCCTTACCTTTCAATATTCCCACTCGTGTGTCCTGCCTTGCTATTACAATTTTAATTTCATTAATGACTTTTGACCATTTGACTTAAAATCAATAAATGTTTAGTTTTTGGAAAGAAATGTAAAACTCACTCGAAGGGAGTACGGATTTGAATAAAAGCTGCTCTAGTGTGAAATCAAAAATTTTTTGAGGCACCAAGGTCTCAAAAATAAAAAATAAAATGCACAAGTTAATGCTAATGGGCACAGCATTTTTCATTTGCTCATCGGTGTTTACATTGAGAACCAGTTTGGGTACTATAGAAGAGCTGAATATGTCCAGGAGAATTTGGACAGTTCTATGTTTAAAATTACAGTAGAAAAAAGTTTTTATTCAATCATGAAACAATTTTGGTCAGAGAAACATGCCCACGTTCTCAAAATCATGTTTTTTTTGCTGAATTTGTTGTGAGATATGCTGGTTCTTGTTGAAAAAGGAATTGTAGGAATTGTAGTTGTATATTTTTTGATAATTATAAGACCCGCTAAAGGGCTTTATTTACAGAGGTTATGGAAAGAAAATCAACTACCTTCAATAAGTCAATCTAATCTCCTACACTTAGGAAGCAGTATACATGATAATTTCTGGGAAAGAAAGTATTAACAAGAATCCTAGAGTTAAGGATCACAAATCAAGGAGAAAAAGCATGTATTTTCCACAGTTCTCTTAGCATGTTGCAGGCCTATGCTTCAGTGTTTTTGGGTCTCATCCAGTATGATTGAGTGCACTATGGTTTAGACTTTTATTTTTCTGAGTTTTGTTTCCCTAGTTTCTTTCATTGTGTGATACATTTATAACAAGGCGTATCTAATATCTAAAAACCAACCACAAAACAAGGAGAAAATAAGTGTATTTTCCACAGTTCTCTTGGCATGTTGCATGCCCATGCTTCCATGCTATTGGGTCTCATTATTGATTAGAGTGCACTACGGTTTAGACATTTTTTTTCTGAGTTTTGTCTCACTAGCTTCTTTTGTTGTGTGGTACACTTATAACAAGGCATGTCTAATATCTAAAATATGTATATGTGCCAACAAGTCACATACTTTAAAGTCCCTCACAAGATGAATATTAGGGATCTTTGCAAAGTGCATTTATTTCATGACAACAAGTGTTAAGGTAAAAAATAAAAAAAAAGTGAAGTTAGTATCATCAGGTACCTTGAAGTAATTTTGTAATAACAGTTCCAAGCAGCAAGGCTGTATGGATGCTGTATAACAATGGACCTTACGCAGTCAAACCCATGCTTGGGGTCTGTTGTCTTGTATGATATTTCTGCAGAATATTAAAAAGGAAAAAAAAAATACTTTGCTTCAGTAAGGCTTCAAGAGTCTTCACAAACAAGATCTGGAGAAATATTTACTTGATCAGGATTTTGGGATGGGTATTAAGATAAGAAAAGAAGAAAATAAGTTAGGGAAAAAGCTGCAACTATTTATGTTTAGGGAAATTGAGGAAGATTTTTTCCTTCTTTCTTTCGTTAATATTGTCATAGCACTGGTTCAATGTTTATAACTGGTTTAAAAGATGATCATCAAGAGATGATCTTGGAAATTACGAGCTGCAAGAGACTGAAGTTCCTCCTTCTTCTCAGCAGGCAGTTTCTTGTAAGCCAATTTCCGAACAAGATTAATAAGCTCCAGTGCTTCCCAATACCTTTGCAATGATTGCAGTGCCTTGCACAACTACAAACAAGGCAATGTGAATAAATTCTCAGAGAAGATGTAAAAGTGAATTTACTCAACAATGATGTGAAACCTCAAAAATAAAAAATTATCAATTCAGCATTCAAAAAGTAACAGCATAGAGCATAGCCAGTTTTCATAGAGACAAAGGAAAGAAAGAAATTTCAAAGACAAATGAAATGAATAGAAGGAAAAAAAAAAAAGAGTACAAACATCAACAATCAGATGATGGTGCTCTTCATCCTTCAAAAAATTGGGAAGTGGAGGGACTCTGACTTCTTCTTCCTGCAGAGAGAAAATTTATATGCCAAGGCAACATATTTATAAGATATATAACTAAATTAAGAAATTAATGCTCCCACATGTTGCAATACAATTAATAATACCGAAGGTTGATCATCTGAATCATCACTATGCCAATCAATGCCAGCAGCCCTGGCGGCAGCTATCTGTTCTTCCTTCTTCTGAAGCAACTTCCTTGCTCTAGAAGCTTTCAATCTATCATTAATGATTAAAAGAGTTAATCTTGTAATGCCCAGCTGCATAATCTGTAATATAAGATGAAGTGCATATGCCTTGCAGGACCAAGAGAAGATGACCTAAATGTATCAACATGATGTTCTAGTACACTCAAATTTAGGTCTACAAAGGTCTAACATCAAAAGGTGCTCCATTAGCTAGAGCATCAATCCAAAACCACCACCCTAAAATGAAAGATGATTATTTTTAATTAACAAATATAGTTTATTAAATACTCACAGATCAGAGCGAGATGCCCATGGTCTAACTTCACCAAATACATCAACAGCTTCCCCAACGTCCAGAATCTTTGTTCGTTTACGAAGAACACTTATGGTCAGTCTTCTCTTTACCTTTTATATCAAAGAAAATGACAACGGATTAGTGAAAAAACAGTAATGATGATGCCCTCATATCATAAATTGCACATGGAACGAGTAAACTTTGTAAGGTGAAATCATATATCACATACTATAAAAAAATTTTAAAAAAAAATTCTAAGAACTAAAAACCCTTGAAAGTTGCATCTGAGAGACAAACAGAGCTTGAAGTAGTCAGATTCTTAATCAATTGCTGAACATGGGAGAACAAATGCAAGAGAAGAGACAAACACTTGCACTCAGAGACGCAAATTAACAAATTATAAAAACTAAATAAATAATTCCAAGTGATCTCCAATCATCAATTCAAATGTGCACAATTAAATGCTAGAGGATGAAACAACATCAGGATTGGTGAAATACCTGCAGGTTAAATATTCAATCAGTTGTCCAACCAAGATAAAACTTTTTGCTAAGACATCAAGCTGGATTATACATACGAGATATACTTATGAAAAGAGGAATACCAAGAATGAAAGCCAAATGTAGAAGCTGCTAAATACATATATAGGTACCTTCTGCTGAAGGGTTTTGACATAAAGTGATTCACGAACCAAAGGAAATATTGTATTGACAAAGTCTTCAAGCATTCCCTTAGCCTTGTATATATAGCAAAGCTTCAGTTTTATTTTCCCATCAAGCCACCATGGTTTCTGTTGATTTGAACTCAAACTAACAGAATCTTCATATATAACCCACAACACAAATACAAAATAAGCACTTTGACCATATACACTTCAATTTTAGAAGGGGAAAAATATCAATTAGCTGGCCTTACCTAAATTTTCTGGAGGTGATAGCAAAGAAATGGCTTCATCTTCTTTGCCATCTTCAAGAATAAGTGAAGCCAAAGCCAGCCGACACTCGACACTATCTTCAAGTGCATGCAAAGCTGAAGGGAAGCATTAATTAATACATTTTATATAGTTGCTTAGACAAAAACCATTTCAATTGTCTAGAATACAACTAGAGAGAAATAAAAAATGAAATAAAAAAAAATTGCAAGCAATTCCCAGTAAGATGGAAAATACAGAACCCACCATGAATAAAACCAGTATTAATTGGATAAGTCACCCAAAGCAGAAATACTGGCAGGTTGTTTTTAATCTAAAAGGTTTTGAGATGTTGGGAACTGTGAATAAATACAATGCATATCAAAGTGTCATTTTAATGAAACTGATAATGCTAAGTCGACCTGTTAGGATTGGTCTTGGTTAAAACTGATCTTGGCTTGATACCAATTCGGGATGATCACAGGACGGGGAATCCCCGTCCCCTTTGGGGACCCGTCCCGAATGAGGCGGAAAATTCTCGAAAAATTCCCCCGTGGAGATGGAGACGGAAAAAAGTATTCCCCGACTTAAAATTCGGGACGGGGACGGGGATTATAGTCCTCGCCTCCGAAATTTAATTACTAAATTTAATTATATTTATATAATTTAGTTTTAAATTATATTTAATTTTAGTTTTATCAATTGTTAAAATTTATATTAGTTTGATTTGTAATTGAATTTATATTTTTAATTATTAAATATTATATTTTCAATTATAATTAATTATTAAATATTATATTTTAGTTATAATTAAATTTTTTTAAAAAATAAAAATATTTTTATGCAGGAACGGAGAAAATTTTTTTTCCGAAATACTATCGGTCCTCGCACCGCCCCTGCCCCGCCCTTGAACAGGGCAGTAGGTGGGGAGGCACTCCCCGCCCCGCGATCATCCCTTATACCAATGCCAAGAAGAAAGAAAGGATTAGTATTAATCAATAAAACTTTTATCACTTCCCTTTTGCACCTTGCACTTCGGTAATGACCAGTTTTTTCAGTCTAGATGACATGGGTCATGCTAGGCAGCTTGATTGGCTTTAGTACTATGGTATTAAACTTTTATTTTCTTTTACCTTGGATTTCAAGGGGGAAAAAAATAAAAGGAGGTAATATTTAGATTAATAGAAGTCTTTTCTGTAGTAAACTAATTTAGTAAGTTTGCAATGTGAATTAGATGCTTAGGAAATTGAGTTACATTAAGTGAAAGTTTAGGAAAGCTTGTGAGTCATGTCAGTTTGCTAAGCACCATTGTAACTCTTCACGTCCACAGATTAATATATGTGATAGCTATATATTTGAATTGGTTTATTTAGATGTTTAGAGACCATATTCTGTGGTGGCTAAATTCGAACTAAAGTATTTTTGTGACGTTTGTGGATAATTACTCCCTACAATATTCTTTTTCCAACCAAGCCATTGTTTCCTCTAGACTCAAGAATATTTGGAAGCACTTGCTTTCTTCAAGATGTTCGACCTCATATTACTAAATCGGATCCAAAGTCATTGAAGCATGTCTTTTTGGGAATATTTTCGCCTTCAAAAAGTGTACAGATGCTATTGTCCAAAACTTAACAAATATTTTGTATCTGCTAATGTTACTTTTTGGGAAAATAAACCTTTTAACCCATCTTCCGATTCTACAAGGTAGGGGGAGGAAGCTAATTGGATGATCTACGCTGTTCCTTCATCTATAAGGCCAGCAAATGATTTTATTCTTATTGATGATTCAACTACTCCTTCTCTAAGTGATCATGTTCCTACTACTAAGTGATTCGGTTCCCCAATGTCCTTTCCAGCAAAATCTACTATTTTACAGGTCTATTCCACGAGATATGGAACTCTCGCTACACCTTCTGAATTAGACTCATCATCAGATCTACTCCCCGGTAATCTTGATTTTCCAGTTGCCTTGCAAAAAGGCAAAAGCCAGTGTGACTATCATATTGGTAACTTTCTTTCTTATGATCATTTATCTCATTCTATATGCTCTCTTATTGCATCTCTCGACTCTATCTTCGTTCCTCGAACTATTAGAAAAGCTTCGTCTCATCCAGGATGGGATGATACAATGATAGGGAAGATAAATACTTTGAATAAAAATCACACATAAGATTTGGTCGATTTACCTAAAGGAAAGAAGGTTGTGTGATGCAAATGGGAGTTTGCAGTTAAAGTCAATTCGAATGGTTTTGTAGCTAGACACAAAGCTAGGCTTGTTGCAAAAAGATATGCTCAAACATATGAGATGGATTATTCAGATACCTTCTCTCCAATGGCTAAACTCACTTATGCCCAATTGTTTATTTCCATGGCTACTTCACAACATTGGCCCTTACACTAGTTGGACATTAAAAATGCATTTTTTCATGGAGACCTTCAAGAAGAAGCATACATAGAGCAACCACTAGAGTTTGTTGCTCAAGCGGAATATGGGAAAGTAAATTATTTGAAGAAATCTCTTTAGGTTTGAAGCAGAGTCCATGTGCTTGGTTTGGCAAGTTTAGCCAAGTGCTTCAAGAATTTGGACTAACAAAGAGCAACTATGATGACTGAGTCTTTTATAGACAATTTGCAGTTGGTATTATTCTTGTTGTTTGTGTTGATAATATTATCATTACTGGAGATGATTGTGTAGGAATTTTGCCTCTTAGGTCATTTCTATATACCAAGTTTAATATAAAAGACTTGGATCAGCTAAAATATTTCTCGGTAGTATTAGTAACAAGAAGCAAGAAAGGGATTTTCTCGTCTCAAAGCAAGTATAAACTAGAAAGATGGGAGCCAAGCCTTGTAGCACGCTGATGATCCTAATGCATATGATCCAGAGAGGTACAGGAAGTTAGATGGAAAACTAAACTACCTCACAATGACTCATTTGATATTGCTTATGCAGTTAATATAGTTAGTCAATTTATGTCTGCACTTGCAGTCAAACATTAGGCACTTTGGAACATATTCTATGCTACTTGATGGGAGCTCCTGGACTTGACATATTGTATAGCGATCATGGACATACACACAATAAATATTTTGCAAATGCCGATTAAACTGAATCTAAGATTGATAAGAGATCTACTATAAGCTATTGTGCCTTTGTTGGTGGAAACTTGGTGTCGTAGAAAAGCAAGAAGCATTGTATCTCGATTAATTGTTGAATTTGAGTATAGAGCCATGGCACAATCCACGTGTAAATCGTGTGGATTCAACATCTGTTGGCTAAAGTTGGATTGAAGTCTTCATCACCAACAAAACTCTAGTGTGATAATCAAGTTGCTATTCACATCACCTTGAATCTAATGTATCATGAAAGAAACAAGCACATTGAAGTTGATTGCCACTTTATCCATGAAAATGTTGAGAATTTGATTTCTATCTGGTGATATATTCACAAAAACTTTGAATGAGACTTAGGTTGAATATCTTTGTAACAAGTTGGGCATGATTAACATCCATGATCCAACTTGAGGGGAGTGTTACAGGAATATAGGTTAGCTGTAAAGATTGACTTTCTTTATATACTTAGCATAATTAGACGTAACTAATTGTTAGGCTAACATATAGTTAGCTTCTGTTAGAGAACTAATTCAAAATCATTATTTTTATGTAATGACTAAATTAGAATATTTTATTTTAACATGTTTATAATATTTTTGTTAATTGTTATTTAGTTAGTGAAGTTAATGGTTTTAGTGGAGTTAGTGAATTAACGGAGTTATGGGTTAGTTATTTAGTAGAATTAGTGGATTAATGGCCTAAGTTTATAGTTAAAATGTAAGCCTATAAATAGGCATATGTAATTAATTTTTGTGGAAAATAAAATTTATGTTCTTGATCCAAAGAATTTCCCCAACAGTTGTATCAGAGCCTTCATTGGTCATGGATCTGTAAGAAAAATGGCATAGGAAAAATAAGTGAGATTCAACCTCCCATGTTCAATGGAGAAAATTATCAATTATAGGCATATGAAATAAAATTGAAGGTTTGCAAATAATTAAGCAAATTTGGCACACATGTTTTCTTTATTTTTTTGAGAATTGGAGAGAGGTAATCCAAGAAAATTTAATGGCAGAAAATTGATGAACAGAAATATCAATAATTGAAGTTTAATGAGAAAATGCATCAGGAGAAATGCTCCAAAAAGAAAATTTAATGGCAAAAAAATAAATTATGAGAAAATGCATCAATAATTGAAGTTTGATGAAAAAATGCATCAAGAATTGAAGTTTGATAAAAAAAAGTGCATCAAAAATTGAAATTTAATGAAAGAGTGCATCGAGAATTGAAGAAAAAGTACTTCAAAGAAAAATTGAAATGAAATGTGCATTGGGGAGAAGTGCTCCAATAAAATAATTAAATGTGTACAATTTTGAATCAAGGAAACACGTTAGAGAATTGATTCAAAATTATTATTTTTTATGTAGTGACTAAATTAATATATTTTATTTTAACATATTTTTAATGATTTTGTTAATTGTTATTTAGTTAGTGAAGTTAGCGTTGTTAGTGAATTAATGAAGTTATGGGTTAGTTATTTAGTAGAATTAGTGGGTTAGTGGCCTAAGTTTATAGTTAAAATGTAAGTCTATAAATAAGCATATGCAATTGATTTCCGTGGAAAATAAAATTTGTGTTCTTGATCCTAAGAATTTCCCCAACAGCTTCCATAGATCATAGCCCAAATATATCTTTGTTTACAGTCAAGAAAACCTTTCTACATTTCTGTTCTATTTTGTAACAGTATTCAATTGAAAACAAGTATCTGCCCTCAATAGATAGGCATGCTTTTCTTTTCCATTCATTCTATATTATTGGCCACTTTCTATTTTACAATACAATCAAGTACTTAATTCACTAATATACTCTTATTTAATATTTCTTGAGATCAACAAATATTGAGTTAACATTTCATACTTAATAGTTCCAAGAATATAATTACAATTTTCTTAATCTATGTGAAATTGGAAGTGTGCCGATCTCTTGGGGACAGAGGGAGTATGCACTAAAGAAAGAAGTACAAGATCCTTCTAAATGTAAAATTCAAGCTCACACCTAATGATCCAAAGAAGTAAAATTCCAACATTGTCATATTAATCGGCATACAAAGTAAGCCTACCCCACTGTAATCTACATTATCTTAAGAGGCACAACCCTTGTACACGTGCAATCCAAATAGGTACCACAAATACCCCCGTGTGTAATCTACATCATCATAAAGAGGCACAACCCTTGTACATGTGCCAAATCCCAATAGGTACCACATTCAAAGGAACTCCAGATTTAAAATTATTGTAACCGATATTTATTTTTTTCTATTGCATCCACTCTCCCATTTGGTGGATTTCAAGGCATTTCAAGGAACTCCAGATTTAAAATTATTGTAACTTGCAAGATAGCGTCTCAGCCTTATTGAATCTATTGCTCAGTAGAACATCAAAGATTTTGACCTCACCATAATTGGATTCTACCCATACCCATTATTCATCCTACATATCAAGTTTCATACTTGTTTGATCTAATACAACCTTTATCATTGTTTCTCTACACATTCTCATGCTAGGATTCTGATTTTCAAGATAGGTCACAACCTACGAGCTCTGATGTCACTCTAGCTACTAAAGGCATGTAGAGTTAGGTGATCTAGATCACATTACTTCAAAATTAAATTAACTTAAAATATAAAAAGGGCTGATTTGTTGAGTCAACAACATAATAATCAGTCCTAATTGACATGTCCATAATAAAAAAATTGCTAAGTGAATATTATGTATAACATATATATGGATTAATTACTTTTATAACTTTTTGAAATTTGACTGCAATTACTAGCTTATCCCTCGATTCTTGAAATTAACTATGATGTCCTCAAGTTTTACTTACGCAAGCTATTATTCCATTTGTTAGAAAAATTGTTAGTTTATATGTAATGACTAAATTAGCCCAGTAAATTTTGAGTGAAGAGAAAATGAGTTAAGATAATCCACAACTCACCACACTACCACATCTCTGCAAATTTTAAAGTCAAATGATCACATCGCTAAAATTTGAATGTGATCAATAAGTCTTTATGAATAGGTCACAGTTGCACCTCATGACAAAGTATGAATCAGATCTGTCATTTTCAATATATGGGCCACAAATGCACGACAGGAAAATGTCCATAATTTTCTGTGATCAACTATGTGCTCTAAAGTTCAACCATTACAATTCTAAAAATAGTAAGCCACGAAACTTGCTGGCAATTTCTTTTCTTTGCAAACTTGTCTATATGAAATATAATTTCAGTAGATACTTGATTCAGAAGCTCATTACCTTTATAGAAGAACATAATTGCTTTCACTCTATCATTCAAGGATAAGTAACACTGAGCGATTTTCAGATGAATATTGCCCTCCTAGAAAAACATACAAACATAATGAATCAATGTTGCATCATAAATTGCACAAAGATGTACGACATAAATGGCAGGATGCAAATGTGTGTGCACATGTGTGAGTGCAAGTAAATGCACGGATATCAAGTGCATGTTTGCTTTGTGTTCAGGGTCTCTCAATATTAAAGTAAGCGGCAAAACATATGAACACTTAAAATGAAAGAAAATTCTTCATAAAATGGATCCAAGCAAAAAATAACCATCATAAATATAAGAAAAAACAAATCTGAACGATCTTTATTTCAAACAGTCATGGCCCATGTCTGTGATAACAGCTGTCATTATAACTAATATTATTTTATTGTTTTAACAACTGGTAAAACTATGATAACAATAAACCAACTCAAAATATATACAAAGATCAAGAGGGGGGAGAGAGAGAGAAAAAAAAAAAAAAGAAAGTGACAATAATGGCGAACACAATTTACTTTTGAGTTTCTAATATTCAAAAAGTTGTCTAGGAAAATCGTTTAGAAGAGCTGGTACGGTCATCCTTTGAACTGAAGACACCCCAAAGTTTTTAAAATAGATTGCCCGAACAGTTTAAGAAGCTTACATAACAACAAAAATAAAATCAGCTAGAGCAAAGAACCCTTCACTACTCATCAACATCTGAACCCGTAACCCCTGATCGCTAGCCAATCAAGTCCATGTTTTAAAACATTAACGTTTCAGTATAACCTTACATCCAAAAAATTGGAAAGAGAGAATATTTGTCCTAAAAGCTGCATGAACCAGATTGTTGGCATATATAAATAATTACATACCACAGCTGTCTCACATCCACCTGTGCTAAAAAGACACCTACCATGCATGGTAAAGATGCTACAAGTTGTTTAATAGAGCCATAATACCATCCGATGAGCCTAACATTATGAATACAGGTTGGGATTTCCTTCTTGTGCTTATATTTCAAGATCATAAAATAAATAATTAAATAAAAGAAGAAAAAAAAATTCTGGATCACCACATTAAATGCAAGAAGAGCAAAATTTTAATTCCAAGAAATTTTTTACATACAAAGAATACAACAATCATACATGCTATATTGCGATGCACCACTATGCAGTGTAAAAAGCACAGAAAAAGAAAAAGGTTTTACTTACATCGTCAGTTCTGGCATTTGACTCCAACATATGATAATAGTTTAGCGCAGCTTGAAAATGCCCAAGATTCATAAATGCATCAGCTATATCCACAATCAATCCGACATGATTAGAGGTACAAAGCCCTTCCAGATCACCAAAGAACATCTAAAAATCATCAAAGATTTCAGAAAACAAAAAATGCATCCTTAAAAATAAAATAAAATAACATATTCGCTCCATTCACAAATAAGTGTCCACCTTTCTAAAAATGGCTATTCACAAATAAGTGCCCACTTTCTAAAAGTAGGGTACACTTGGATATGAACTTCCAAGTATGCCCTTACTACAATAAATATTTATTCAATTTTCAAAACACAACTAATATTCAAAATTTATTTTCCCAACCAATTTGCCTATTAATTGTCCCTTTTTAAAAGGACAAATTAGTAAAAACTTAGGATAAATAAAAAGTCTCTTAATTTTGGTGAAAAAGAAAAGTGGATACTTATTTGTGTGGAGGGAATCATTAACATTGCGATGTGGATTTAAAAAATTGTGACAAGTGTGCTATGTGAAGTGCTTAATTTTCAAGTTCCAAATCTGAATGCAATTGTAAACAAATTTGTTAAAATACTTGGTTTCTCCCAAATGTGGTGCAACTAAAAGCAACAAATATATTGTTTCTCAAAGTCAGTCATAGGACAGAAGGAATTCCATTGAAACAAACATCAGAAATTCCATTGTTCAAAGGCTGAACATGATAATCGAGAAGAAATAGCATATGAATAATTTCATATTTTGTTTCTCTATTTTTTTCCTCTTTCAATGTCAATCATAGGACAAAAGGAAATTATTTAAATTATTTAAATAACTGTTGGTTAATATGTTATTTTAGATAATTTTGTAATTAACAGGTAAAATAGTATTTTTCCATTTATACTAATTGTATATATATAAACCCTATTATTTATTATTAAGGATATAATTGAGATAATAAAGAAAATCTTGTTCCACAAAAATCTTCATGGCATCAGAGTCCATGCCGTTTTGAAGGATGATTTTTCTCCCTTCCACAGTCGGTTTTTTTCGGTAGCAATTTTTCCGCAAGTTTTAAAAGGTTTGAGTCTAGCCTCTTCCTTTCGACACCGCCCCCACCAGAGGGAAGCCTAGGTGCTTTCCAGCTAGTACCCACATTTCCGGCGTCTTCTGACCACGCGTGTGGGTACACGAGCCACTGAAGCAGTTTGGATCTTCCTCCACCCGGCGGTGCGTGCGACGTCTTCCAGCCACCTTTTGCCGCAGATTCTTCCTCCATCCATCTCGCCGGCCTTTCCCGACTCTAGTGGACTGTTTTTCGGTGACTTCCGACATTTTGGTTTTTCAGGTCCCACGTAATAAGTTGTGTTACTCTATTTTTTGGGGGTTTTTTTTCTGCTGATTGAGGTGGTTCTTTGTTGTTTGAGTGTTTCTTGCCTTTTAATTCCCATTTGCCATTATGTCAAGAGCTATGAAAACTAATATGAAAGCCGAAAAATATTATTCTATTAATGACAGTCCATATTCTCAAATTAGCCCCGTTAAACTAGATGGAAGCAACACTTATTTAGCCTGATCCAGGTCATATTTATTATCTATTAAGACTAGAAAATTACAGGGTTATATTGATGGAAATAAGAAATCACCACCTGTCATTGATGCTACTTTTAGTCAATAGAACTCTGATAACTCCTTGGTTATATCTTGGCTTCTTAATTCTATGCACCCTAAGATCTCT
The DNA here is from genome assembly GCA_037975025.1 of Excoecaria agallocha. Classification (NCBI taxonomy): domain Eukaryota; kingdom Viridiplantae; phylum Streptophyta; class Magnoliopsida; order Malpighiales; family Euphorbiaceae; genus Excoecaria; species Excoecaria agallocha. The sequence goes on along the minus strand of CM075809.1, from coordinate 71,346,126 downwards.
AGATAGTATTTATTTCTTGACATTGCAGAAAAGATATGAAAAGCTGCAAAAATCACCTATTTTGGAATGAAAAATGATGCTCGGATCTTTGAACTTAGGAACAAAGTCCATGGCACAAAATAGGATGAGCTTACTATTTCAGATTAATTTTTTAAGTTCGGTAGTTTAAAGCAGAAACTGAATTATTGTCAAGATTTTCAAGCTAAATGTGTTGATGGTGCGGTACTAATTCAAAATATGCTTGAAATGAGCAAATTTTATGATTTTTTTGGCTGATTCAAATCCTGAATTTGATCAAGTGAAAGTTCAAGTTATTGGCAAATTTCCTTTTCCTTCACTTGAGGAAACACTTCTTTAATCCAATAAGAAAAGACCAGGAGAAGTTCTATGCTTTATACTGTACTTGTTGAGAAGTCAGGCTTAACTGCTCATATTACTCTTGAGCAGCCGCAAAGTATTATTTGTGATAAAGATCATTCGCACTGTGATTATTGTGGTAATGCAAGGCATACCAAAGAGACTTGTTGAAAGTTGCATGGAAACCTGCTAAGGGCCGAAGGGGAAAACGAGCAAATTCAACCAGGATTCAAGCAAATGTGTTAGAAACAGTAGAATCATTTAAGGAGTTAGCTTCAATTGAAAATCTCTCTTCTGATGAAATTCTGCATTTCAGGCGTCTTCTATCTTAGCTTAATCCTTCCTCCAGTGCTACCTCCAATTTCGTCAAATCAAGTAACACTTTTTCTCATTTTAACTCATGAATTATTGATGACAAACATTTCTAAAGGCTTTCTTACCTATTCTTCTTCTCTAAAAAGGGATAGTATCAGGGTGGACGACGGGTCTCTAATCTCTATTTTTGGGACAGATTCTATTGTATGTACACCAAATATTAAGTTGTCTTCTATTTTTCATGTTTCTCAATTTCTTGTCAATCTTTTATCTGTCAGTGCTATCGCTAAAGCCCTTAACTGTAAGGTTGAATTTTTTCCTGATTATTGTATCTTTCAGGATCTTCAAACAAGGAAGAGGATTGGCAGTGATAGAGAGCATGATGAATTGACAATGGTAAAGAGCATGATGACTTATATATAATGGAAGACAGTCGATACTTGACTCTTTTTGGAGGATATCAGGATGTCAACCAGGAGATAATTCAGTAACATAGGAGATTAGGGCATCCATCATTTTTTGTTTTAGAAAAACTATATCCTAGTTTATTTTCTAGAATTCTATTTGATTTTTTATCTTGTGATGCTTGTGAGTATGCTAAACATATTAAAAACTCTTATCCTTTAAGTGATAATAAAGCCAGTGATTCATTTATAATTGTTCATTTTAATGATTGTACGCCTACACAAATTGCCTATTTATCTGAAAATTGATAGTTTGTTACTTTCATTTATTATTGCACTAAAATGACTTGGATATATTTGATTAAAGCAAAAAGTAATTTTTCTCCTATTTTCAATCTTTTCATAAAATTGTTCACACCCAGTTTGATGCTAAAATAAAAGTTTTGCAGACTGATAATGGGACAGAATATATGAATAGTAAGTTTGGTACTTATTTGGGATCTCATGGGATTGTCCATCAAACAAGTTGTCCTTATACTAGTGCTCAACATGGTGTAGCTGAAAGGAAAAATAAGCATTTATTGGAAATTGCTAGATCCCTTATGTTTACTATGAATGTTTTAGAGCCATATTGGGAGGATGCTATACTAGTAGCTGACTATTTTATTAATAGAATGCTTCTCAAAACTTTCAACTTTAGGACTTCCTTAAAAGTCTTAATTGGAAAAAATGGCTATAATGTTCCACCAAAGATTTTTGGATGTGTTTGCTTTATCCATACTAGGAATGTTGGGAAGTAACCCAAAAGGGATATAAGTGATGTCACCCTCCATATAGAAAATTCTATGTCAGTATGGATATTACATTTCGGAAGTCTGAACCTTATGTTGGCATTCCACAATCATCTCTTCGGGTGGAGAGTAATGAAGAAGTGGTGATAAATATACTTGTAATACCTCATGATCTTGTTCAAGGGGAGAATGAAGAGATTATTGTTCAGGAGGAGAATGTTGTTAATGTTCCAAGGGGAGCAAAATGTTAATGTTCAGGCTATGTTACTCGGACTCGGGTACGGGTGTCGGATACGGATACATATCCATGTGTCGGACTTGTAAATTTTTTAAATAGAAGATACGTGGATACGGATCCAAATTGAAGATACGGGTACGTAGATACGGATCCGATTTTGGACACGGGTGCGCGGATACGTTATATAAAACAATTAAATTAAAGCTATAAATGATATAAATTATGTAATATCGTAATAATAAATCTAGATATTATTGCAATTGGGCTATTTTGATATTTTGATATTATTATGGACACTCTGTTTTAATGAATTGTAATTGGGCTATTTAATATTTCATATCCCAACAATATCTTGGCCCATGACCCACGTGTATCTCCTCCTTAAAATTCTGTAACCCTAGACTCTCCATCTTCTTCTTTTTATCTTCTTCTTTTTATCTTCTCTCTTCGACTCTCCATCTTCTTCGACTCCCCAGACTCTCTTCGACTTTCCATCTTCTTCTTTTTATCTTCTCTGTTCGACTCTCCATCTTCTTCTTTTTAGGTTTGCCTGCCGCCGTTCGTCGCCGTTCGTTGCTGTTCGTCAATATGCTGCCATGGTTCGCCATGTCGGACACAGATCTTGTGTCGTGTCCCGTGTCGACACCGGTACGCTGAGTCAAAGTGGCGAGTCCGAGTAACAGAGTGTTCAGGAGGAGCAGAATGTTGTTGGTCATTTAAATAAACCTGATTTGTTGAGATACTCAAGGAAGAATAGATCTGAAGAAGTCATCATGCATTCTACACTATCAAAATCCTCAGATGAGTTATCTTCTGATCCTGATTTAAATTTGTCCATTGCTCAAAGAAAAAGAAATCAGATCGTGTACAAAACATTCTATTTCTAACTTGTCTCTTATAATTCGGTCTCCCTCCTATAGAGCCTTTATCTTGTCTCTTATAATTCGGTCTCCCTCCTATAGAGCCTTTATCTTGTCTCTTTCCTCTATGTCTATTCTACAAGATTGGAGAAAAACTATCAGGGATCCAACGTGGAGAGAAGCTATGGTAGAAGAAATGAAAGCTCTCTCTAAAAATGAAACCTGAAAACTAGTTGACTCTCCAGATAAAAAATTGGTTGTAAGTGGGTGTTCACAATAAAACATAAAACTGATGGTTTGATTGAAAGATTCAAAGCCAAATTAGTGGCAAAGGGATTCATTCAGAGTTATAGAGTTGACTATCAGGAGACATTTACACCTGTAGCCAAAATGAACACAATCAGAATCTTGCTATCATGTGCAGCTAACTTGGATTGGGATTTAAAACAATTTCATATAAAGAACGCATTCCTCCATGGGGACTTGGAAGAAGAGGTTTATATGAAGATTCCACCTGATTTTGATGATGAAAGAACTAAAGGGAAAGTGTGCAGACTGAAGAAAGCCTTGTATGGGTTGAAATAATCTTCAAGAGCTTAGTTTGACAGATTCAGCAAAATCATGATCTCTTTTGGTTATCAACAGAGCAATGCTGATCATACCCTTTTTATAAGACACTCCAAGGGTGAGAATACTCTTCTCATTGTTTATGTTGATGACATAGTGATGACAAACGATGATAAAGAAGAAATGGTTCGGCTGAAAAAGCTCTTAGCTCAAAAGTTTGAGATCAAGGATCTTGGAAAGTTACAATATTTCTTGTGAATTAAGAAATAGAGTGTAGTTGCAAGATCTAGTGCAGAAGCAGACTACAGAGTTATGGTTGCGAAAGTTGTTAGCAGAGTTGAAGTGTCTGAAAGAGATAGACTATTTATGTATTATGATAACAAAACTGCAATCATTATTGCTTATAATTCTGTTCAACATGACAGAACAAAGCACATCAAAATTGATCAACACTTAATCAAAAAAAAATTATCTGATGGTGTTTTGAGCATACTTCATATAACGTCAGACAAACAATTAGCTAATGTCTTCACAAAAGGATTCAATAGTCTAGTTTTTCATACTATAGTCTGCAAGTTGGGCATGTATGATATTTTTGCACCAACTTGAGGGGCATTGTTGGTTAATATGTTATTTTAGTTAATTTTGTAATTAAAGGGTATAATAGTATTTTTCCATTTATACTAACGGTATATATAAACCCTATTTTGTATTATTAAGGGTGTAATTGAGATAAAAAAATCTTGTTCCACAAAAATCTTCAATGACTCAAGAAGCCAGCAATGTCTTTAAGTAAATATAACACACCTCTGCTTTCTCAGTGTTTCCAAGGTAAAGATGGCAGATTCCTGCTTTGATTTTCAACTGCAAAGCCATTTCCTTTCCCTGATAGTAAACCAGGTGAGCATGCTCAATATGTTGAAGAGCACTATCATGCGCATTAGTTTCCATGAGTACAGCAGCAAGCAAATCAATCACACCAAAATCAGCTTCAGATGGATGACACTTGAGATAGTCCCCCAAAATGCTTAGACTTCGTTCCATCTGACCACATTCAGAATATAACTGACATTGGAAAGAAACAGAAAATAAAAATTCAGATCTTATTGACAGACAAAATCAATACTTTGATTTTTTTGGTTGGTAAAGAAACAAATATATTGTTTCTTAAAGTAAACAGAATCAGAATATAAAGCACTTGCTGCAGTTGTCACTGAATTATTTCAGTTGAGATCCTTACTAAATGATCCAAAGCTTTTGTTTAAGCAACTTCAGAAGGTTTACTATGATAATTTGTCAGTCTACTTACCGATGAACCCTATGAATTATGCCCACATAAAAACACCATGACATTGACCTATATTTTTTCTCACTGCATCATTGGGTAAAAACTTGATCAGACTAGTGACGATGGATAAACAGCTCCCAAACACCTTGTCTAAGAGGTTATCTGGCTCACAGTTTCATGAATAAGAAAAAAATATGGGTATTTTTACCCATACACAAAAAGAAGGGGTATAATACAAGGATAATGGCCAAAACTGTATTGTACTATCTAAATTTTATTCTTTTTAGATATCCTTTTGCAACCAGATTGATGAGAAGCATCACTATTAATGTAAATTTGGAAAATCCCTAGAGGGAAGGGTATCCTATTCTCCTTTTTTATACTATCTTCACAGTTGGATTCATCATGAACATTGTTTTTACTTTCAAAGCCCAGAATACTAATCATGACCATGTTGGTTGCACAACACCTTCCCATCATCATAGAAATCATAAAATTTGCATATATTGGAACTAAACCCTAAACAATCATGAAATGTGATTCAATTATAGTAACCATCAATATCAATCAAGGTATGATAGGGATATGGACCTCCATTCTACTTGGCCTCTGGCCACATTTTCAATCTGACAGACAATGCCAAATCGTTTCAGTACTTCAAACCATGTAATTTTTCATCCAAGCGTTATCTTCTTCAATCAAGTAATTATTTCTGATGATGCAATGTCAAAGAACCATCTCAATCGATTTTTGCCTAAATTGATAAGTTCATAATTCCTCATAAGTTCATCCTTTAAGTTCTCATGCATGTATTTTTTGCATTTTAATCATAACCTAACAAACAACCATCTAGACCTCAGCCCTTAACTTCTACTAACCCAAAAAATTGAGTTTGCATCCATTATAACGGGCATAACCAAAAAGAATGCACCACAAAATACCTTGCAAAGATTTCATTAGTTAATTCATGGCCAAGCAGGAAAGCCAGTGGTCAAGGTTGATACTCACTGTAAAATAACTAGAGGATGGTTCTTATTTTCATGTCAAGTCTAATAGTCTCCAAATCCTAATACTAGTGACTGCCCTTTCATACATAACTCAATATATTTATGAAAGTCATCTGATAGCATTATATCGTTATAAATATTTGCTAGAGATTTATATGTACAGCCCCCACCATTCATATGACAAAAGGCTGCCTATTGTCATCAGCTTCACAATCAAAGGAGTTGCACCAGTAAAATTGAGTAATGAAGAAATGTAGAAAGCAATATTAAATCAGTAAAGCTCTGAATAAGAAAGATCACAATAAACCTTTGCAGCAATCTTTAGTGCTTCAACATCTTCAGGACAAATTCGTGATATTCGTTCATAAGAATCGGCAGCTCTTTGCAAATCTCCAAGCTTAACAAAAAGGGACGCGTGCAGAACTCTTAGAGCAATATCATTAGGATCCGCCCTTATCGCTTTGGAAAGGCACATCCTAGCTCGGGCTACATCTCCTCGTTCACTATATTTCATTCAATAAATAAGAAAGGGCCACAGGGTAAATGAACAAAAAATTATTTTATAAACACCAACTTATTTCAACATTTTCACAATTATGTCTCAATTTAGCAAAATACACATTAAGGCAGGGACAAGGACTGACCAACCAATAAAGCTAACCAGGATATTATGATGTTACTGGGATTAACAAAAGCACCTAAGTCTACTCATTACACTCGACTTCAATGCTTAATTTGTAGAGCGATAGTATCTACTTTGATGAAGCCAAATTTCCTCCCAAAGGATCCTATGCCAAATAAAATCCACACCATGAACCTCTCATCAGATTATCAACACCTTAATCCTCCACAACATGGCCTCATACAAAGTTGTATAATCTTTCTCAAAGTATCATTGTGAAAGATGACAGTTTAGCAGCTTCAAATCTCCAAGATATCAAGTTAGAATAGAAAGTGTATACATGTTTCTAATCAAGGATTGGAAAGTCCTACGGTTTGTCAAATTGAAACAAGAATGTCTGTGCATGTGCGTGTGTATCAAAATGATTACATCCATAAAGTTAATCCACGTAAACAAAATGCAAACTGGTGATATATTATCAATAAAATTTTACTTATTCTTAATTTTGACTATGGTACCAAAGATTTGTTTGTATACATTGCATTTATTCATCCAAATATGAATAGTGTCATCACCAATGCAATCAAAGAATGTTGCTGAGTAGGGGTGTGCAGAACCAAATAGGAACCGAAAATCGAATAGATTTTGGTCTCTTTGGTTCAATTTTTTCGGTTTTCAATTTTTTCGGTTTTGAACCGAAATAAAATTTCGGTTATTTCGGTTCGGTTCTTAAAATTGGAAAACTAAAAAAACCGAACCGACTGAAATTATTAAAACATACCATTTTGTTAATATATATATATATATATATATTCTCTTCTCAATCACATTTTCCGATTTACAAACCCTAACAGCCGCCGCCTCTTCCTTTCTCTCCCCTTCTTCGGTTCTTCTTTGATTCTTCAATTCTTCCTGCAAATCTGCAACGATTGTTAATATCTTCCTACTCTTCTCTTTGTTTTATCTCTGTGTGATTTGTTTTCATTTGGTTTATATTCTCTTCCTACTCTTCAACAATCTTATTATGCTACCTAAAACAAAAATTAGGCGATAATTATGAAAAATTATGTTGTGATTACAATTGGTTAACTTGTGTGTCCATTTTAAAAAGCTTCATTATGCTGCGGATTGTGAGAAAATTTTTTCTATGTCTGTTCATGAATGGTTTTTGAATAATGTCACAGCAATTTTCATAACGAGCGGGCCGCCATTTTCGATATTTTTTTTTGCTGGTTATATTCAACAATCTCTGCATCTTCGAAAATACTACAGCATTGAGATTTCTGTTATTTTTAGGTTGTTTGTCGCTTGTAACAATGCTAGTGAGATTTTGCGGTCCATTCAATCTTTTTATCCTATTCATACTAATAAGCTTAAATACTAATTAATATAAAAAATCCTTCTTTGTTTTCACCATTTCTTTAGCAAAACCAGTAATTGCAACCAAATTTGCAAAATTATAAGCTGATTATCAAAAGTAAACGTATGAAATTTATAAATAGAGCAAAGAAAAAATCAAGATAAGTGAAGGCTAATAGTATTTTTTTCACCGTGCAATCTCTGTTCGCATATCACCTTCATTATCACTATCATTAGCATTGTCCCCTGATTATGTGGAATTACATCTTATGCTATGAGTTTGCAAAGTACTTATGTTGTAGGAGCTTCGAATTGGTACATCAACCACATTATGTGGTTGAATCACAACTCATCAGCCATCATGATTTTATCACACTAGTTACTATTACATGAAACTTGGATTAATGAAAATGAAGATGGCTGGATAAAAGAAACCATCAGCTTCTTCTATTATTCTTTTCAATACAGATGGTGCTTTTAGAAGGTCTACCAAAAAAGTACTTACATTTAAATTATAACTAAGTCCATATCCTTTCAATTAATAACAAATGTTATGTTATCCTAGATATTGATGTTTTAAAATTTTTAAAATTTTACATGTAATAATTAAAAATTTTTCATTTGTGAAGGGGGACAAGTCTAACAAAATCAGTTATTACAGATTGATTTTGATTTTTTTTACTTGTATTAATTAATATGCAAAATTTTTTGTGTACAGTACAGGTGGATATTTAGCTTCCTATATTCGTTATAATTTAGTTGTTTATAGTCGGCTGAGCTTGATTGAAGTTGTTTGATTTTTGTAGCATTATGTTCTTTTTAAGTTCTTAAAGTTGGACTAGTTTCATAAGGGGGACCAAAACTTTCAGTTCCTCTGCTGATGGAGATTGAAATGGCAAAGTAATATCCTGTTGGATGTTAGTTAATGTGCAATAAAATTAGTTTTGTGTGGTAGCATTTTATAGATGTGCATTGACATTGCTACTCAACCCTTCTGTATACTACTTCACTCTCTATTTATTATCTTAGCTAGCTTGCTTATTTTTTATCTTTTTGATTTTAGACTCTGTTTAAGATAAGACCCAAACTCTCATTATTGAAGATGAGATGCAATCTGCCAATAGTGAAGATCGAGTTAAATGTATGCCTTTTTTATTTTTTAATTGAAGGACATTGAATATATTTTTAATTATGTGTTATATTGTATTTATTTTTAATGTATGTTTTTTAGTGTAATTTTAAAATTATGTTTATGTATTTTTAATGTATATTTACTTATTATGGAAAAAATTTATTTATATTAAATGGTTTTATTTTGTTGGATATATGGATCCATTTAGGTTAGAAGTCCAATTAAAAAAATCCATATTTGATCCAGCATCTGTTAAACTGAACCGACCGAAATTATTTCGATCAATTCGGCTTTTGATTCTATAAACCTCAATTTCTGTTCTGTTCTTATATTTTGTAAACTTTAGTTCTCGAGTCTTTCGGTTCGGTCCAAAACCGAACCAAACCGAATATTTGCACACCCCTATTGCTGAGGAAAATTAATTATATAACCTTCTAGAATTCCAAGAAAGCTAATTCAAATACAAAAGCACATATCAAACATAGTAAATCACCTCAATAAGTAATTAAAACATAATAAAACTGCAATATATAGAGAACTTTTCATACCTCATAAAATTAAATTGCATTAACTAGTGGTGTCAAAAGTCAAATGACTTACTTGTGCCAAGCAAAAAGTGTTCTCCACAAAGGTGAGTCTTTTGGCATAAGACGTGCTGCAATTGTATAAAATCCCATGGCCTTTTCAGTATTACCAAGTGCCATATGGATAAGTCCTAGAGTATGGTATGAATCAGGTACATGTGGTGCTAGCCTAACAACTTCATTGAGAACAGTTATGGCCTGCAAAATATTGAAAAAAGTAAGGCAAGAGAATTTAGTACCTACGATACATAAAGAATCCAACACCCCACAAGCCATGTAATCTTAAATAATGATCATAAATTTCAGTCCAAACAGAAATGATTTACAGCTGATCTAACAACATAATCAAATACAAAATCAAGGTTAAACTATGAAAGCTACTTACTTCTTCATAACGGCCATGTGCATATTGAACAGTAGCATCACCAAGCATCTTTGTTATTTGAGGGCTGAGTTTATTTTTAGATCCCTTCCTCCTACCTTTTTTCTTAGACTGCACAATATATAGATTTTCTGAGAACAATATAATGATATGCTTATCCTTCTATTCTATTTCTATTCTCACCCAAAAGCCATGAGTTAAAGAATGAGAAAGTCATAAGAAAAAAGGTATAGAAAAAAAAAAAAAAAAAGCAGTTACTCCATTCGTCTGTCCATTCATAAAACAAACAAAGATGAATCTAATTTGGTGCGCATCAACCTCAAAAATTCACCACTAAAAAAATCAAGAAAATAGCTTTTCATACAATGGCAATCAAGTGTTTTCATATAATTAACTGCCAAGATATCCTTTGGGGCAACCCACTACAAAAATGACCCTTCGAAACTTTAATAATTCAAAAATGATGCCACAAATAGCACACCTTCCGTGACTTCCTTCGAATACCATAATTCATAGTTTCCATTATTTCATCCATGCTAGCTCCAGACATATCCTCTAACTTAGCCTTCTTCCCTGGCCCTGAACTGACATAAGGAAAATTTAGAGAAATAAGTCCAAATACAATTCTTAGTAATAAACCAAAAGGGCCCATCATAAAAAAGGTCGAAGAAAACATCAATAGAAATTATAAAATTATAGTCACTTAACAATCCTCCCTAGCACTGAAAGCACAAAGTTATTAAAATGAAATGACCAAAAATAAAAAGTAATATAAGAAACAAAGAAAGCCAATTTAAGCTTCTGGTGATTAGCACTAACCCCTTACTATCAAAATTTCCTTTGCGCTTTTTTGCAGCAAGTGCTTCATAGTCAACTCGATCAAATTGTCCAAAATGTGAGACTTGTGAACCATAACCAGCATCAAGTTTAAGCGAATCCGAAGGATTCTCCTCATTCTCCTGCTCTTCAAATTCCCCATCGTCATTGTCATCGTCATCTTCTCCATCTTTTCCATCTTCTACCTCCTCATCTTCCTCTTCTTCAGTACTCGTATTCAAGGCATAATCTACGAGTTCAGTAATTTCAGTTCCCATCTTACCTATTCCAATCCCTCAATCTAAAACATGTTAGATTGCAATTCCTCATAAATACTAGTTCTGGAAATAACAATTCTAATAAAATAAAGGGAGTTTTACAAAACTACCCAAAAAAAACAAAACTCCCGATTAAAAATACATCATCTTTTTTTTCTTTTCAACATTACCTTTTTTCTTAATTTCTAATAAAATAAAAATACCTTTCGCCTGACCGGTGGCCGCCGTATGACGCCGGAACGAGGGGAGATAACTTCGGTTGGGAAAGGCAATCAAACCGATCGGAGGCTGTGACGTTGGCACGGCTGATAGTCGATCGGAGAAGAGGGCTGTGATGTCATCGCCGGTGGTCTGCATCGCTGGTCGGCGGCGAGACTCACTCCCTTCCTCCCTCTTCATTTCCCGGTCTTCCCCGCTCCACTGTCTCCCTCTTCTTTTTTTTTTTTGTTTTTTTTTAACTTTTATCAATAGATAGCCACGCAATATTTGAAAATTTTTTTTAAAATAATGTATTTTTAAAAAATATTTACAAAAATAGAGTTTATTAAAAAATAATTATAAAAATAAAATTTATTCTAAAATTACTGACAGATGGTGCGATTTTGTCAGCATATGGGGCCAGAATGGAGGGATAAATTTTACTGAAATTACTGGAGGAGACAACAATTTTAGGTCTGAAACCGCTGTTACTTTCAGCGGTTTCAGCAGAAAAATTTTTGTGCCACCAATTATTAAATTAATAAAATTTTGATATAATTTAATTTATTTTTTAATTTAATTTGTTAAATAAAATAAAAATTAATTAATTTTAATTTTAATTATATAAATTAATATTAATTTTAAATTTATTTATTATTCTTAGTTTCCATAACTTAATTAATTAATTAATTAATTTTAATTTTTAGTTTCCATAAAAGCAATGCATGAACAAAAGTAATGAATAAAATGAAAAGTAATATGGCTAATTCTGTTCCAGGTGAAAGAATGCAGCTTACGTAGTCAGCTTATTCGGTTGAATCGAGTTTGTCACGATCATCTCCAACGCGATCAAAAGTTATATGCTATTTGGCCAGACCTCGGGATCCTTCAATCTGTTGGCTTATATAGTGTATATATACATATATATTCTTTTTCTTTGCAAAAAGAAAATACATATTCTTTTTAGTAGATCGAAGTAAAGGCATGTTGCTTAACGATTCATACCAGTTGATTCTAAAACCTCTAATGTGCTATCCTTGTTCCTTTAGAATTGCACAGCTCGTAATTTTGATGCCCGAAGGCCCCAAGTGATTCAAATTGAGTAAAAGCTTAGGAAAATGATAGTAATAATAGCAATCACAAAAACATTCACCTAAAATAATATGGGCCGAGTTCCATTATATAATTAAATTACATAGAACTCTTTTAAAATTGAAGTAGATGGGTCTCAAAATTATAGACTCCTTAATCTTCAACAACAATTAAAATATTTTGCATTCAGAATTTTAATATATAAAAAAAGAAAGGAAAAGTAATTTACTATCGAATATCAGGGACATTTTTTTAAATAATTTATTTTAATTAATTAAAACACATTATTTAAAACAATCTGTAAATTGCTTCTGACACACACCAATTTCGTAAATAATTAATTAAAATACATTATTTAAAAAAATGTCCCGCCAAATAGCATATAACTCTTGATCGCATTGGAGATGATCGTGACAAACTCGATTCAACCGAATAAGCTAGCTATGTAAGCTGCACTCATCTACCTGGAACCAAAATTAGCCATATTACTTCCCATTTTATTCATTACTTTTGTTCATGCATTGCTTTTATGGAAACTAAGAATTAAAATTAATTAATTAATTAATTAAGTTATGGAAACTAAGAATAATAAATAAATTTAATATTAATATTAATTTACATAATTAAAATTAAAATTAATTAATTTTTATTTTATTTAATAAATTAAATTAAAAAATTAATTATATTAAAATTTTATTAATTTAATAATTGGTGGCACGGAAATTTTTTTGCTGAAATCGCTGGAGGGGACAGCGGTTTCAGCAGAATTTGTCCCTCCGCTCTGGCCCTACACGCTGACGAAACCGCACCACCTGTCAGCGATTTCAGAATAAACCCCATTTCTGTAATTATTTTCTGACAGACCCTATTTTGTAAATATTTTTCAAAAACACATTATTTTAAAAAATATCCCCAATATTTGGGTCCCAAAATTTCTAGGGACTTCCCCTTTTTTTATTATTAGAGTATATTTCAATTTAAATTATTTATTACTATATTTTATTTTAATCACAATATTAATTTCAAGAATAAAGTTGATTTCTTATTTCTCTTACTAACAAAATTTTAAATTTTTAATTCAATTATCGATTTTAACATTTCGGGGCGTTACAGTTCCCCTCTCTTAAGAAAATTTCGTCCTCGAAATTTATTTGACCAAAAACACAAACACACGAGTACATTTCTATTTTAAATTTACAATTTCTAACTCTTTGCTATTATACACTTAACCAAGTTGAGGAGAACAAAAATTCTTATCTTCCAACTATACTGAAATAGCAATGGTCATGAACTAGATTATTATATGAAATTCTGTCAACAATAGAATTAAACTCGTTCAAAGGAGTTCATTAGTTGTTCTAGTCTATTAGTATTTAGTTGTTACTCGTCCATAATGTCAATCAAATTCCTTGGGTGATTTGCTTATTCTCCTTGACATCTCAAAATGTCCTTGTTTACTTTTACTTTACTATCGACACTACTTTCTTTAAACGATTATTAAGCATGCACTGAACAACTTTCACATGACCAATTCCAAATAAATGAAAAAAATCAATATCTCCAAAGGAATAAATCTTTCAAAACTCAAAGGTGGCAGGCAACAATATCAATCTAGAATGAGTTACCAAGTAATTTATATCTATTAACTATACTTATTTCAACTTCCGTTATATAATTTCTATGAAACTCAAAAACATTTCAGCCAGTTCAATTGCTATATTTGGTGTAACTTTAGTTATGCCAAACCACATTAGATACCATTTGTGACATTCATCGAAACCAAACTTCTTAACATTAAAAGATAATTCTTCTTTATTATTCCTGATAGCCTTGTGAATTTTCTCAATTAATTTAATATTTCTAGTGTGATATTAGAATTAATATAACGTTCTTGTATCCCATGAAGATCACCATCGCTTATCAATGGTAATGTTTCATGTATAATTTGCGATGACAGTGGGAAGATGGAAAACCTACTCTGAATGAGAAGATTATGTATACACACCTCTATTCCCTCGTAATGAAAAATATTTAAAATCAATAAATTCTGGCTCCACATCATATGAAAATCAAGATTTAATGATCCAACTCCTTGGGAGGAAGTGTTACATTGTTACGACTTCCAATTTCTGAATCTATGAGAACTCTAAATTAATTTAATGAATGTAGATGACGTTGCATTTCATCATTTTCAGCCAACTACTTTTCAATACATCACATTCATGAAACTCCTCTTTTATTTAAAATAGTCCTTTGACAATTAAATACAATTATAATATGCCCTAGCAAAACTTTTGTGATTGTTATCTCATATTTTTCTCACAAATATAGCCTTATATGAAGGTCCCGATGAACTATCAGTCATAAGTATTATTAGAATATCATTTCAATATTAACCCATCATATTAGGGAAACTCAAATCGCAAAGTTAACCAAAACATTTACGATGAACAATACTTTATTGCTGAAATCTACTCAAACAAGTGAAATTTTATCCTTATATCACTTTTAATCGAAAATGGATTCATTCTTGAATCACATTTCCTCTTAACATTTATTTTGGCATGTACACACACTATACTTACTTTCTTAATATTCACTTATCTTAGTCTTATTCTATACACTCATTATGTAACTTGTCAATCTCCTTTGTCTGCTTATCCTATCTAGCTCTAATTTATATTATTCCTCCCTTCAGTGCACTCAACCACATATCAGTTTTCTTTCGATTGGGGCATATGTATAATAATTTATGCAGTCATGAAAAATGAATGATGCTAGTGTAATATATGTAATATGTTGTATGAATGTATCATTATGCAAGTGCGCTTTTTCACAAAATGGCAATGCAATTTGGCCATCCCCATGCAGAATATTTAAATCACTGCCCCAAATATCAAGGTCACTGACAGGTAAATAAAGTACCATAACTTCCATCTTAACTAAATTCTATTGTTCTATACCCAGAAACACCTAAACCGATGCTCTGATACCATTAATTGTAACACCCTATGCCCGGTCTAAAAACAAACCAGATACGGATGCCACAAACCGGTCCTTGATCTGCAAATCACTAAGTCAACATAATTTATGCTTAAATTATCTACTTTTAAACTTTCCTAAAAAAATTTTGACAGAGTCTCCCCTAAATATTATCACCCTTCTGCAGATAAATCAGAAAAATAATACTTCTAAAATCAATTATCGATTTTCATCGCCTTAATCAAACTCCTACACAAAATATTCCCATCCTCCTCAGTAAATAATTAAACTAATATACCAATCACTATATCACTATTTCAATATCCAAATATTTTATTCTCAGTAATGTTTATACAAGATGCCATGGCAAATCTGTTTGATCTTACAATATTGAAGCTCAACTAATCACTTATGAAATTACACTTAAATTATACTATATTAACACCTGTGTACATGCCAAAATTTCCAAATACATAAATAACATAAATAAATTGCTTTGTGTTCTTGACCATCCATAATTCTAGCTGCAACAACCTATGAAGATTTCCATCTTTCGCGTCGATGATAGTGAATATCAAACCAACCTACGTGAAGAAAACCACGCGCTAAGCTAGATGCTTAGTGGTGACTATCAAATTTACTTCTCAAATAATATAATATGACAATTCGTAAGACATATAAAGGTTACCAATTCCAGCTTATAGAGCATATAAAAACATCAATCAGTTAGAAAAAGATAGGATTTCACTTACAAAATAACTAGAAATATATACATGTTAACACCGATAATATCTCAATTTAATTATATCTTTCATTGTCCATAGATCATTTATTATACGACACTTAATTTTATTAGATTTATATCAATAAGGTATAATTTCATAATAATATTTAAATATTCTCATCTCCGTCTACAGGTTATTTTGTCATACATTCTACCATGATTGGTATCAAAATATATGCATGTATATTACCTTTTAGCAAATGCTTAATTTAAATGTAATCATCATCAATCATATAATTTCACATTTTTGATTTGCAATGTACCCATATTACCACCTCAGATAACGCTTCATAGTTTGCTCATATCAAATTATGATAAGTAAATAAACTAGTTTATTTAATTTGCACATACACATATATATTTATACGTTTATTTCTTATGTCATTGAACACTTGGGTAAGTGTTCAATTTAGATGTCAGCTCATACTAATATATCAATACTTGACATAAAAGCCTTAATTATTTACCTGTGATTATGTATACAACATTCAAATATTTGTTACATTACATGTTATAAGGCATTACATAATTTATCATAACAGTTATGTTATACTTATCATTTTCTAACATTAAAAAGTAGATAATCATATTTATGGTATCTAAATAGTTATAATTACTCTTTTGTTCCTTTTTCCCTCTAATTGTGGACAATCACGATGTAATGTTCCAAAAATGACCCTAGTCGAAATTGCATGACTCAATGTATTAATATTTAATTTAAATTGATTAAATGAGTAAATTGGAATAGCGAGGGCAAGTGATGATTTTAAATTAATTATTAATTATTTGGTATAAATTGTAAAGGTAATTAGTATTTGTGGGTGTTTTTGAAATAAATAAAAGTTGTGTGTGTGTGGAAATAAAAGAAATAAGTTAAAATTTAGGAAGGAAAGAGGAGGAAGGGGAGGGGGATCGGGGAAGAGAAGGAGAGGCGGAGGGGAGGCACTGGCGCCGATCAACGGCGCTCTGGCCGGCGATCGGTGCGGCTGCCACCACCTCGGCCACCGGCCTTTCTCTCCTCGCCGTCCCTTCCCTCCGGCGGCGTTTGTGTTATTCTTCTTCTTCCAATTTTTCTCCCATCACCACCGTAGCTTCTTTCTCTTTTTTCGGTGGATCGCGACGGCGGTTGAGGGAGTTGATGGCACCGGTGGGATCCCAAGGCAGTGGCGGTTCCTTCGGTTGCTGCCGCTTCTCCCCACTCACCGGCAGCAGAGAGATCGGTGATGGTAAGGGCGGGATCTTCAAGCTTCGATCCCGATGAACGATGGCAGCGTGGAGGCACATGAGTGTCGCCGGGACGTTGCCAGTGGCTTGATCTTCAGGTGGACGGCTTCGGTAGCTTTCCGGTGAGGCAGAATGGAGAGGGCATTATGAGCTTCGGTTTTATGGTATGGGATACTAGATTTATCTCCTTCAAATTTAGTTAAATAATTTTTGAGATTTAATGAAACATTTATTGAATGTTTAAGTTAAATGTTTGCCTCTGTGTGTTTGAATTGTTAAAAATACATGAATTAGGTTTAATACAATGGTATATTATGACATTGTGATGGAATGATTTCAAGGCTTATGATTTGATACCAGTTGGATCACATTAGGTTGAAATTTTAGTACCTAGTTTAATCTCATTTGGTGTGGAGATTCTGTTTTGATTTAAATGACATGAATAGTGATAGATTATATTCATTACGTCCGAAGTAATGATTTATTGTAAAGGATTTATTGTTGATTTATTTTTAGACGAAGCTGCAAGTAGAATTCTTTTCGATTTTGATTTATTTCTTTGAATTATCACAGCTAGTTTTGAATGTATAATTTGAAATTGTTTCTTAAATTGATGAGAAAGTTATGTCTTTTATATATGAAACTGTAGGTTACGATTTTAGTGATGTGGCTTACTCTGGTGCTTGAGCTGCAAAGGTTATTACCTAGATCATGCCTATTGTGTCCAGTGATTAATAAGTATTGATCACACTTAGAATGTGAGAATTAAATTGTTTCCAAGCGGTTATAATATAACTAAAGCATAATGAATTGTTTTGATTAATAAAACTTGAAGTTTTAGTTAGTTTTATTGGACTTGAGGGGAAATAAATTATTTAATGTTTACCCTTGAAGCTTGTAATACAGTTTTGATTAAGTCTTGGAATTTATCTCCAAATAGGTTATAGTTGAGAAGTTTCATAGACAATAATGGAAAATAATGTTGGAAATTGGTGGTTATAGGTAAAAGATCATACTTTGAGTTTATAGATTGAGATGGGGAATTATAGGTTTCTTGTTCTTGATCGAGAGGTAACATTGTTTCCTGCGTTCACTTGATTTATTTTGAGCAATAAAGATATATATAAGCATAAAATTTATGTGTCATTAACCTTATAGCAGTCCTTGAAGTTGGATAAGCAACGATCATAAGCATTTAGTTGGTAAAATGTTAGTTACATGTTAAATTAGTCATAGATTAAGGAGTTATTATTTGACAACGGGCTTTAGATGTAGATTATAATTAACTTTCAATTGGTTTATTTAAGGATGTTTAAAGGTAAGTTAGTGAATAATGGAGGTTCAATTCTGGAATGTGAACATGTTTTGAAATAAAACTTGATGTATAAACCTAATGAGATAAAATATAAGGTTGAACAAGGTTGATTATGACATAATATTTAGAGCTTGGAAAGTATGGGTATCAAAAATAATACTATAGGATTGTCTGAACTAATGTTCATAAAGTTAACCTTATCATTTAGTAAGAATTCTCTTTGATATCCTATCAAAAACAGATATACTAAATAGACTATACGTGAGAATTATAATGTTATGATTCAAAGTAAGTAATAGTGTAATTAGTTTAGTGAAAAGCTATTGGTATAAAGGTCAAACATTTATTTTCCCTTAATAAATTCTTGCTTGATATGTTTATGCATTTATGATATCATGGGAAAACTAATGTTAAAAATGCTATGCTCTTACAAACTGTTGCTTTAGTATATGACTATTTAAGATCATATAGTTACATATATAAGTATGCTATGAAATTTATATGCATATACAGGCATTTCTATTAAAAGTGACGCATTGAATGCATGTATTACATATAGTATTAGAGTATGAATGTTTGATGATTAAATTAAGTATAGTGGAGCAATGGAGATGGTTATGATGAACCATACAGGTATGTCCTTCTGTAGTGACTGTGTGTTTATATATTGAATTTTCGTATTAATAGTCCAAATAATGGTATATGAATTCATTATTATGAAAATAAAATATCCATATATGGATCTTAAATTGTTTAAAGTAATTTGTAAGAATCTGGATAAAAGAGATTCCTCTGATGACTGAAAAATGTTGTAAAGATAATTTGCTGAATTATTGTGAAATACTTCATGACATAAGTGAAATTTGTGCCCTTAGAAAATAGTCTGGCAGTAAAAACTAGCTCAGGATATAATTGGCTGGCCATAGGGATATCTGTACCGCGGTGCAAATCATGACGACTTACTTTGCTATGGAAGGATCATTGATCTCCATAGTAATTTTTTGTATCTGTTATCTGTATCTGTTACATGTTATATGGAGAAATGATCTCTTGGGGTCATTTCTCAGTCTGCTGTGGTCCTGTGGGGTCCACATCCCGTATATCCAGTCTGAGTATTTCTGTCGGCACTGTACTAGGGGCATTAACATGATAATAAGTTAAAAAGTGTAAAAGATAAGAAATATTATAGTTCAAAATTCATTTGCATAGCAAATGGATAGTAAATGAAAAGTTACAATATTGATGAACATGTGATACTTTAATACTATATAAGCTAGTTTCTTAAATTGTTATATTTGTTTATATATATATATATATAGATATGTATATATATGAAGGAATTATGCCAAACGTTTTCTGTGGTAACAATTACTGATGAGTTACTTATGGAGTTGTTAAGTTTATATAAGTAATTTGTTCCTTTTGTTATGCTTGTGATTTATTGGTGAATGTAAAAGCTTAAATCTAAGGTTATTAAAGGTATGAACTTGCAGTATTAGTTAAACTTTGTATTTATATAATTGAGGTTGTGTTTTTAAAGAATATCTTTAGATTATATTGTTCTCCACTAAGCTTTATAGCTTAGCACGAGTTTTGTTATCCGTGTAGGTATCAGGGTAGGCTTGTCCCTGGTTGGTTAGCTGCTTTGGTTATCCGTCAGAAGAAGGGTTTTAGTGCGGACTGATCCTCTTTGAAATGTATAGATGTAACAAGTAAATTTTAATGTAATTTGTTCTTTATTTTGGAGTATTATAGTAGTTTAAGAATGTAATATGTAATATTGACTTATCTTAAGAAATGTGATTAATAATGAGAATGGATGTATGAGATGCATGATGAAATTATTTTTGTATTGTTTTGCCCCTGATGGGCTGAGGGAATTGTCTGTTTTCAGGTGGTTTAGATAAGTTTTCAGACGTTATATTGCCGGATTTTTATTTGGTAATAAGTCATTTGGACAATTATAGCTTTATCGGCTTACTTAATTTATAAGTATTGCTTTTTGGACAAGCCTGGATCGATGGGATAGATTTTGGAATTGTCACTCAGTGCATTGCTCCTCAAGGGTCAATGACCAGTATCTAACAAATGGTCCTTGGAAAAAAAATTTCCAACTTATCACTTGTTTCGGTTACACTGTTCAACAAGGGTGTTACACACGAACTGGATAAACGGGCCGTAAATATGGTGTACTGGAGGGATCCCACAACTAGGTGCGACACCAAAACCCCAGTACTGATACATATAATAAGCCGGCTATCCAATCTCATATATCATTGTCATTTCTGACGACAACTATCATATAAGCTCATGGTATCCCGCGGAATAAATTCCTATGGCTAGTCATACTATCCAAAGAACTGGATTTTCCACTGACACTAAGGGCATCAAAATTTATTATGTGTTCACCTCTTAATTATCTTGATCACAATGTATTACTTACTTTATGCCACAGTTTGCTTCTATCTATTATAAATTTTGCATCAAATATCTTGCCTAAGTTTTGCACAGAGATTCATGACTGCATTTATACACTCATCATGACCTTTGAAGAGATAATTAAATCCAGTTCATGCAATTATCACCAAGATAATTTTCATTTCTATAAACAGTATATAGCCATAATTTATCTTATTATAATTACCATTTCACAACAGATAGCTTAGAATAGCAAAAGAATAACACGCCAACGAGAAATGCATTCACATAGTTAAAACAATTCCAGACTATTAAACATCACAATCCAAACTAAGTAAATAATAAAATCTAGTTAAGTAGCTTGATAAATCATCACATTTCTTAATTAGTTATTACCTGATGCCTTCTAGCTCTAAATATATATATCTATATATTCATAACTATAATCTTTAATTAATTTCTTCTCCTAACCAAAAGCCGATCAATAATTCCAATTGACCAAATTAGTTAAGTGCATGAGGAATTTGATCTTTGAGCTAATGTAACAAATTAATTTCATAAACTAAGCCCATTGAACAATGCAAAATCAACCACTAAGATGACATTCAATAGTTTATTAACATACCAAGATTAAGCAACTTTATCTCTTTAAAGGCATTTGTTAAATTTTTAGATATTAGTATCGTTGCTCCACCATATATAGCTAAGTCTTTACAAATCCATTGTTCAGTATGAAGTTTAGTTTTCCTGCAATTTATAAAGATACTAGTTCTTGCTGACCTTAGCATTAATTATGCATAATCAAATATAACCCTTTAGCATAACCATAAAAATGAAAATGTGGAAACTATTGTTTCCCCTTTTTTGGTTAAACGTCTCATTTTTAATAAAAATGCAAATGTCCTTCCTAATATAGGCATAAAAGGCAATATACATAAACTATAATGACCAGATTACCTAATTATTTAATTCCAACACCATAAATTCCATCAATTATTTTGACTAATTTTATTGAACCTCATGATCTATTAGTCCACCAAATCAAGCTAGTATGTTTCCTTAACTGTTATGCACTCCATTCCTATTTCTTAAATTTATTTTTATTAAGGTAGACAAATTTTTGAATATTGTTAGTAATTTGATCAAACTCTTACTATTGTGTATCCAATATATTCTAATTAACCAAAATACTCTTCGAGAATAATAACCTATGCTCAGTACAGTAAAGAAAAAGGGACAACAGCTTATATCGGTGACATCCTTTTATGTTCTAAATTAGAATCATCAATAAAATATTGAAATTCAAATCTGAATCCTAATTTAGCAAAGCTCAACTAATAATACATTATACAAAACGTTTCCCAAAGCAACAAACATCAAATTTTATACAAAAATAAAAAAAAACTTTACTCAACCAGTCATAATTAATTTAAATAGTCTTTGGAGGTAAATTTAGTGGTCACATACCTATTAGGATGAAATTTCCACAATTTTTTTCCATTTTTGTTCACCGGTGTGCTCGCCGGAGTCCCACCAGATCCTCGTCAGACCTCCACCAGTGATGTATTGATGATGTCGCCACGAAGATTTGAATCCCAAGATTCCATTTTCGATGACCACGTGCCCAACAACCACGTTATGTGGTCGGAATCCGGCAAAAATCAAAACAGCTTCTCTTCTCCGATCTCCACACTCCCAGCGATCAGGAGAGAGCGAGAGGTGCCGAGATGGATGCCTCATCGCGGGGAACTCGTTGATGCCTTTCCCCTGATCGGTGGCCGTCGTATGATGCCAGAACGAGGGGAGATAACTTCGGTTGGGGAAGGCAATCAAACCGATAGGAGGTTGTGACGGTGGCGTGGTTGATCGTTGATCGGAGAAGAGGGTTGTGATGTCATCGCCGGTGGTCTACATCGCTAGTCAGCGACGAGACTCACTCCCTTCCTCCCTCTTCATTTCCCGGTCTTTCCCACTCCACTATCTCCCTCTTTTTTTAAATTTTATCAATAGATAGCCACATAATATTTGGGTCCCGGAATTTTTAAGGACTTCCCTTTTTTTATTATTAGAGTATATTTCAGTTTAAATTATTTATTACTATATTTTATTTTAATCACAATATTAATTTCAAGAATAAATTTTATTTCTTACTTCACTTACTAACAAAATTTTAAATTTTTAATTCAATTATCGATTTTAATATTTCGGGGCGTTACACATCTTCAATCCGATCGGATGTAGCTACTGCCCTGAAAGACCAAACATCTTGTCGGTCTTTGTATGAGCGTGATATCGAAGATGCAGGAACCCATATAATTTCAATTATCTCCTTGATAATCTGATCGGGTCTTCAAACTCCGATGTTGGCATCGACGCAGAACACAAACATCATAATTAAGTGCATATTGACCATTATACATTGCATGTTTATGAAATACACATCAGCTAGAGAGAACACTTATCTTTTATTTTTGTGACACAACCACAGACGTGATAGCTAAGGGAGATGATGTTGCTAAGCAATTGGCTGACCGTGCTAAGGCGAAGATTGAGGTAGAACATGCTGCCAAAGAGGAGAGGAAGTCAAAGAAGAGAAAGCTTGTGTCTCCTTTAGAAGTTCAAGCTTCCACTCCCTCCGTCAGCACTCCTGTTTCCCATCCCCTTCAGACCCTTCCAGTATCCACTGCTGCTCAACCTTTGTTGGAGGATCAACGCCCCCTTTGGCATTTCTTTTGGAGGGATGAAACTGATTCGGAGGGAGAGCAAACAACTCCACCTCAGAGGAGATCAGCTAAGACCAATGCATCCTTAGTAGATGAGGCTGCACAAAGGAGGACCGAAGAGGCAGCTAGGAGAAGAGCTACCGAGCTGGTGGCCGCTGCAGATGCTAGGGTTGCCGCAAGAGGCAAAGAATCAATCTGGGATGAGTTCGCTCGGAGCACTATTGCAAGAATTTCTGAAAGGCGTGCAACATCACTGGGAGAAGTTTTGAAAAGTCAATTTGGCGATGGCTGGTATATTGACAATATGGTGGTATCGAACTTTTTGTGTCGAGGTATGCTTCAAGAGGGCGACTTCAAGATAATGGGAGATCCTAGCACACTTGCTCGATAGTGCAGCCTTTTCCAGCAGCAAAGTCTAGAGGTATTTTTTTGAAATTTTTATTCTGAATGATCCTATCTCTCTCTTTCTTCTATCAGTTGCCTTCCTGGTTAATTAACCCTTTTGTTTCCCCTTTTGTCTTTTAGTTAATAAAGAGTTTGTATTTGCATGGCATGGCTACTTTTTATCGAGGGAAATGGGAGGATGTCGATCGGGTCAGAAGAAAGGCGAAAGCTAAATATGACACGACTAGAAAAGAGTCTCTGCTTGCTTAATTAAAAGTTGACAAACTGAAGAAGAAGGCCGCTCATCTTTTTCAAGACCTGAAAGCTCGAGAGAGAGAGGTCGACCATCTTAAAGGGGATGTAGCCTGTCTTACTGCCGAAAATGCCTTAGGGTAGAAATTCGAAGAAGAGGTAGCCAGATTGAGGGACGAGTGTACACGTCTGACTGTCGAGTGCTCAAAGGCCAACACTGAGCTCGACCTTATGCGAGGCGAACGGAGTTCACTGCAAGCCGCCCTAACAAAAAAAGAGATGGCGTGGAAAAAAAGCTTGAGGAAGAACTCTCTACTCAGAAAGAAGATATCCCGGATCAGTTAGGAGAGGCTCAAGGAAAGTTGCTGACTCGACTAATTTATGAGGTTGGCAGGCATTTCCCTAAGGTTGATCTCAGCTGGATGGATGCCTTGGGTGCTTTGCCCGATCCTCCATCTAGTGATGAAGATCATGAGGCTTCTTAGGACCCTGCATCATCTCAATCGAATGCTGGTGCAAAGATCAGATCGAAAGCTACGGCTTTCTTGCCAATAGAGAATGATTCTGAAGAACCAGCAGAGCCTTTTTATCCTCCCAATGAGGCAATTGTAGGGCCTTCTTCTACTGTAGAAATAGTAGATATAGAAGCATAGTTTTTCTTTGTAATATTTTCTTGCTTCTAGAATTTGCATTTTGTACAAGCTTTAGCATATGAATACAATTCGGCGTGTTTTTCAATTGTGTCTTTGTATTCCTGAATTTAATTTCAAGTTAGATTTTTCCAACAATCAACTGAGGAGAAAATGTAAAATCAACTAAGGAGAGTACTTCCTGAATTTGGAGATGCTTTTCAGGCATTGTAATCCTTGGCTCTTAAGATTGCCAATCAATTAATCTGATCGGTTATTTGTAGGAGAGTCATGCACAGCGAGTGACCTTTTGGTCTTATCGATCTTCACATCTTTGGTTTGGAATAATCATCGAACTTTAGTGAATAAGTTGATGAAGATTAGATGAATGCTCCTTGCCTTATGGGTTTGGGATGAACGTCGAGCCGAGCAGGTGAATTTATCTTGCAAATGAATGGATTTTAACTTTCATATTTTCGGCTGTATCAAGCTTGGCAGATAAGTTGTACCATATTTCTTCATCAATAAAGATGTAACATCGATCGAAATCAAGCTCTCAGTCTTAGAGTGACCGAAATAGATTCGTTAATTCGGTCCGCGCTTTAGCGGATGGTATAATACCCGACCAATCGGTCTATGTCGCTAGCGATTTTGCAAAAATTATCGGCTTCAAAGATATTTTTGGATAAATGCCCAGGGGATTTGGCAATTTTGTATTTAATTGTAGAGTTTCGCATTTTGGATTTGGGATAGACATTGAACCTAGCGAATGAGTCGGTGAAGATTAAATGGAGGCATCTCGCATTTTCGATTTGGGAATAATACCAAACCTAGCAGACAAACTTACAACGAAGAAAGGTTTTTACATCTTGGGCTCAGGATGAATAGCGAGCGTAGTGAATAAGTTTTACTAAATTTGTTGCATCGGTTAGGATGGAGCATCAATCGAAATCAAGCTTTA
Source organism: Excoecaria agallocha (assembly GCA_037975025.1). Taxonomy (NCBI): domain Eukaryota; kingdom Viridiplantae; phylum Streptophyta; class Magnoliopsida; order Malpighiales; family Euphorbiaceae; genus Excoecaria; species Excoecaria agallocha. The sequence goes on along the minus strand of CM075809.1, from coordinate 71,320,164 downwards.
TGGAGATTATATCCACTTGAGGATTTTAGTAAGCATCATCGATCGGAGTGTTCTTCGGTCAATATTGATTACTTTAACCGATATTTTTATCAGTTCAAAATTTTAAAAAGTCGATCCATGCTAGGGTGGTGGAATTTGTTTTGACCGATTGGGGAGAGGTCACAGGCATTAGGAACCTCATATCAAACTCCCAATGATAGGATTATTTGATCCGAAGGTATTTGCTGGAGAAGGAGTTAACATATTTGATTAATTACGAGCAGTAAGTTTGGGCACTTACCTATTTTTAGGCAATTTTTTATTTCGTGGAGGCAATCATTTTGCCCGCATCAAGGTGTTATTTATTTTCGTGTGCTACTTGGGCTACACTTTCTTTATTGCTTTACTCTTAAAAACTTAAAGATAAATCTTTAAACAATAATAAGATAAATCTTAATTTTGTGATTATTACAGGAGACTAGGAGACCATGAAATTTAGTACAATAAATTCAAAGGGGACTCAAATTATAACAATTGCACCTGATTTTGTCATTATTCGATGGTCCTTACAAAACGGCCTGTGTTGACCCGGCATTTGCGCTTGTCTTCGTTTCCTGACCTAACCTCCTTTTTCCCATCACCGGATCGCTTACAGTAGCTTTTTCGTTCGTTAGTTTGAATGCCCAACAGCTTCGGGTAACTCACAAACTTTGTTGTAGCCTTCATTGTTTCTCATTTTGTTAAGACATTTTAGGTCGGTTAGCTTTTTTGTGCTTTTTCTTGATGCCCATCAATGTTTGGACAGGATTGACATTGAGTGGAGTGGAAGTCCTAGCCAATCGATTATTGTCGCGATCGAATTTACTCCTCTCGGTCTCTTCTCTCCTTTCCGTAATTCTCAAAAAGATTGATTGGTTAAAATTTCTTTTTAACCGATCGGATGGGGAGGTTCTGTTGAAGGGTTGACCATTTAAATATTGCAATATGTCTATGACATTGGTCTTCCCTATTCTACTGGATTTGAGAGCATCGTCTAGCTGGATGTGCTATCTAATCCTATCCATCATGTCGGAGAAGTTAATCGGTGGCCTTGTCGTCAACGATTCAGAAAGTGGACAATCTATGATGCCTTTCGCTAAAGTATTTGATGCCAATTCCACACTTAAATCCCTTACTTCTAACATTATGCCCTGGAAGCAACCAATGTAATCTCTAAGACTTTCATCGGTTTTTTGATAGGGGTTGCACAAGTCACTGACTGACTTTGGTACACGTGTTTGTACAGTGAATTGCATGATGAACAACTCTTTAAGTTATCTAAAGGAGGCGATTGATTCTGGAGGGAATTCGAGGAACCATTTCAAAGCATCTTCTCTTAAGGTGGTTGGGAAAACTCTGCAGGCAATCCTTTCATCGTAGGTGTAAACCTGCACTTTAGCCAAATATTCCGCAAGGTGAGTGGCGGGATTAGTTTTACCTGTATATTTGTCCATCACCACATCCCTCCACCGGAGAGGCAGCTCATATTCTATAATTTTCCTGTAGAAAGCGGAGGCAGTGCTGTTGCTTATGTTCCCGTTAAATACACCTTTCTCAAGCTCTATCAAACCGAATTGTTGGAGTTTTTGTTTGAACCATTTATCTTCCATTCATCCACCTATTGTGGAAGCAAACTCCTTTTCAGGTCTGCAGGAGCAGCTGTGATCATGTGTGTGCATGAGGGATAGATCATCGCCAGAGGGTAGGGTGGATGGTCCACTGGGGATGTAAAGGGCATCTCTATTTGAGGACATTATCCGTCTTCCTTTATCATCCCTCCCTGGGACTTTAACCCCCAGCCTTGCGACATTATGGGCTCGCGGCTCCTTCATGGAGGTTTCCCTGTTTCTTCTTCTTCTGAAGTTTTCGGCCATAAAAATCATTTCGTGACCTCTTTCAAAAGTCCTGGACATATTGTCCCTTTTCCAGAGTTTGAACCATGCTTTTAGCGAGGTCACTAAGAATGGCACGCATATCTCTGATAATGACAGGGGCATCCTCTGGCTGTCGTGCGACCACGTCATCGAGATTTGGGAAGGGGTTACCCCCGACAGGTGATCTGAAAGATCTCTCTTATCCCTGAGGGCTTAGATTTATCCTGGTTGTTGTGATGATATTCTCTAAGAGCTTCGTGCTCGTTGGATCTTGAATCTACCATCCCTCCCAACAAAAGCATCAAATGATAAAACAAGATTTGTCTTTATATGTAAGAATGAGAGTTGACAACTGATGATCCGATTGGATGACAGAGCCTACAAGAAGGAGTGCCCAGTCGGACCCGGACGTTAGCACTCCAAAGCTTAAGTTAGTAGCTTTTAGAGAAAGAGTGCTTATAGAGAGAGAGTCTCAGATATTCAATACCTGGAGCCTTTGCATTTTAGGCTATTTATAGGAGTTCTTTAGGAGGGATACTTGAGTACCTTAGGGCATGATAACTGGCGTTGGAGTAGGTGTGCGGCGATATGACAGGGAGCAGGTGGAAAGGTATGGGTGCTTGCTCGTGTCAGTGGACTAGACAGGAAAGGGTGTCCCATCAGTCCGATTGAACACCGCACCTTTATGTCTTATCTTTCAGCTCATGCTTTGTCCTTTTTGTTGATGGGATTTGGACCCTGCTGAACTTTGTTGGGCCAACTTGACTGGGCCTTAGAGACATTTTTTTCATAGTTATCAATTCATAAAAAGTAAAAACAACAAAAAACCTCCACTCTCTATCATAGCTTCCATTTTATCACATCATTTTAATTAAACATGAGGTTGGTTAATAAAGCTGCAAGAAATTTATTGTTTAAAGTTCATGTAATAATTTAAAAAATAAAGATTAAATAAAATTATTAATTTAACTTTTACATATCATCTCATTATGACATTCAGTAGAGCAAAGAATAGAAGCAGAATTTGAACATGACACTGTGCCAGGAAAAATTAATTTTACCAGCATTCAATAGTAGCACAATTATGCTGTAGGATAAAAGAGATCAAAAGAGACAATAAAACTACAAAAATGCCAATTGACATGAATAAGCTCTTAAAAAGATTTGAATCATTTTGCCAAATTTCTTTTCAAAAACACATACAACAATCAACTTACTTCACATTAATGGATGAGGTTTAATCTTTAAACAAAGACTATATAGAGCAATATCATTCATTGATAACATAAATCGCAAAATTCAACAACATATAGAGATGGTTTACAAGAAAATTCTCATCTCTCCTACATTCAACCAAATATCCCCAAGTAAAATTCGTGCTTAAATGGAATAAAAAATGGGGGATAATTAGATCCCAATTCTTAGACAAATTATGAAAGTTCCAAGTAAAATTAGTGCTTAAATGGAATAAAAATAGGGGATAATTGAAACCCTATTCTTGGATAAATTATGAAAGTTGAGAGCATAATGCTCACATCTAGAACTCCTGAGATGCACAACTAAATTCACCACCCCTTTTCTAGGCCTTCTTTGGTAACAGAGTATGATGGATGTTGTCTAGAACACCACCATTTGCAATGATTACAATTCCCAATAGCTTGTTAAGCTCCTCATCATTCCTCACTACAAGCTGAATGTGTCTCAGCACGATACAGTTCTTGTTATCTCTCACAACATTACCAGCAATTAAGTTCAAGAACCTACAATTTCAACAGTCAATGACTTGAATCCTTAGAAATCAAAATCAACAAACCAATCAATTCTTTGATAAAACATATTGCCAACTAGATGAGACCCATCCTGAAGCAACCACGAAAAATGTAACCCAAAGTGATGAAAACAACAGAATTATGTAAAGCAATTTACTACTAACAACAATAAAACGAGTATCAAGCTCTAAAGCCTTTATCAAAAACAAATCAAAGACACATTAAAACCCAACACACCCTAATTGAAGATTCTACTAAAAATTTCTCTTATCAGAGAATACATCTTAGCTCAATTTGTACTCAAATAAGCACCTCAGAACCAACATAAAATAGGAAAATTATCTCCAATCGAGTGAAGTAGATAATTTCAAACACATAATGCAAATAGCAAATCAAATAAACTAACCTCAGCAACGAGGTACTCAAGGACGATGAACAGATAAACAGGAGCTCGATCCAGGGCCAACGCGATCGACGTATTTTTCGACCTTGAGAAAATGACCTATACGATCAACAGTGTCGATTTACATCTCCTCCATCCCTACTCCACCTCAAATCAATTAACATTCGATTTGCATCTCCTCCATCCCTACTCCACCTCAAGTTTGGTGAACGGAGTGCGATTTAGGGATTTAGTCTGAAAGAGAAACAAATAGAGTTGGAAACGGAACTTAAAACAAAAAGCGATATTTTTAAAAACAAAAAATTAAAACAAAAAGTGGTATTTTTAAAAACAAAAAATTAAAAAAGGTAATTTTAAATATTTTTAAGAGACGGCTGTATTTTTAAAAATTAGAGTTAAAAAAGTGGTAATCCATGTAATTTTCTTTAAAATAAATTCCTTCGCTATCTAGGAAGAGTGAGATGACAACAAAACCAATTTTATTTTCTGTGGGCTTACTGTAAAGGTTGAACTGCAAAGAAATTGGTTCACAGCAAACCGATTTAATCGGGTCGACCTGAATTTATTCTGTTTAACCACAATTGAAACTTGAAACATAAGCTTTTGTTTGGTTGGAAGGAATTGAGAGTAGCCTACCTCTGTTAAAGTGAGCTCCCTTCCCTACCACCTTCGCCCTCTGTTCTTCTCTCACCTAGTCATCATCGTCGGAGTTTCCTTGGCCGGCCATCGATCAAAGCCTCTGTCATGTTGGAAATTAATCGGTTACATACATCACATGTATAAGTGAAAATTAAAATTTTTAACCAATATATTTGATCTTGCCATGAATTTACAATATAAATATTAATAAGAATAAGAAAAATCACATTTGATTTTGTTGAACAATTATTTTTCCTTCTCACTAGGTTGTCGCAAAACAAAATAGAACTCCTCCAATTGTAATCCACACTAGAGAATGATCAAATGAATCAAAAATTGATGGAATCACAAGGCTGGCCGAATTCTCCTTGAAGCTAGCAAGGAGAGAGTGGCGGCTAGGGTTAGAGAATAATTAGAGAATTTCTTTTCTTATGAAACTCACTTAACCCTAAATCCCATCATCTTAGATTTTTATAATTAGGTTAAAAATCCAACTTCATAATGTGATTGGTCTCTTTAAAATTGCTGGAGAAATATTAATTGGACTTCTGAAAATATTATTAATTTATTTGGGGTCAATTAAATTCAATTTAAATCCTTTCTCAAAAAACTATGCACATAACCCATAAACTAGGCCTTTTATGCATTCACTTGGATTTAATCATCCAAATTAATTTTAAATCCATCCAAATTAAATATATAGGTTCCATAACACTTTTGAAATATATTTAATTTATTTTAGTCCAAGAATTAGGCCTCTAAGGCTTTCTATTTGGAGTTGGCATGGAACCCATCCTTTGGTGGATTTCTGCACCAAAACCAATTCTCCGGGCCTTATATATTTCTCCAATGGATCTATTAATTATTATATCAGCCCTATAATATTTATAGTCCAATAATAATTAATTATAAAATACAATATTTCAATTAGATCCATTTTGCAAAATATTTCTAAAAAGTTTTGCTAACATTTCTACTTGATCATAATTAATGAAATTCTTTAATTAATTATTCTCTTATTCATTTCTCTTATCCCATAATAATATCAAATATTATTATCCTTTTCATTTTATCATCTTATCCTTTACTCTATATGTGTGTGATTTATTGGATTTTCTGTCCATATTGATAGTATAATATGTAATTATGAGTTCTATCCAAAACTCGTATGATTTAAACTTCTTTAAATTATTTTATCAATTTCTTATTAATATTTATGATACACTATTATACAAGTTATGAGCGGCCTCTAGCTAGGCATCATGACTACTCAAATGTCAGAAAAGTCAAGTAATTTTGACTATACCCTTTCATAGAAACAGTTACCGTGCAATTACTTCTTTCACCACTCTTATCTCAATTTGATTCTGAGTATGTATTTATGTCAACTCATATAAATTTAATTATGTATGTTCTATTAATTTAACTATTGTTTCCAAAATGCCCTTCATGGATCTCTATCCATCTTGGCATATTACTCTCGCCAAAGATTCTCTGAACAAGACAATTATAAAATCATGCAAGATAACTTTCCTTAATAAATATGGAATGGTGAATCATTTATCAATCACTCAACTATCTTCAAGTAGGTCATAATATACCCAACCTCCTAACTATGTTCACCCACAATTGGAAGTAATCAGTTATAGAGTCAAAGTATATCAATTGCTACTTAAGATAACCTTGGTGATCTCAAGTCTAAGGATACTTGCACAACCGCTATGAAGAGATTCCTCACTGGCATAGATTTAATATTCATATGAGGATTCTCTTTGCAGGTCTTCGATGAACTTGTTTTTCTAATAAACATCCACATGTTAGCTTTGATCATCACACATAACACAGTTATGAGAACTATTGCTTGAACTATTCAAGAAGCATAATATGTGTTAGTCTGTTCGGATTAATAATGTCTTATCTTGTTAATTCAATGACTAGGGATATTTGGATATTATCACATTTGCATGCAATAAATATCTCATATCATGAACACTTTCATGATTGCATTTGCACTATATTTATAATATTTAGGACTTCATTTATTAATTTAAGATATACAAACTCATATATTTAAACATAGCATTAATAAATAAATGATGTTTTTTATTAAGAATATGAATTTATATATATGAAATACATCCTTTTTACATGGGTTCTAGGGCATACTCTCTAACATGTCACCGACCAGCTTTACTATTTTTCGGTATGCATACGTAAGCTTTTTTTTCTCTCTAAATTCTGGGCAGAAGCCATCAGTTGTGAAATAGCCATATTTGCCAAAGTTGATTTTTGAAATAGCCATTAGTTGGGGTATAATTTGTGATTTTTGAATGCATTTGCCTATGGTTGCATTGTTCTTTTATGGCATCACTCTAATTCACAGAAATAAAAGAAGATTAGGGCTCAGTGCTTGCATTTGAATATGTTTGCCTATGGTTGCAGGTTTTTTCTCATCATTAGGTCCAAATTCCTTTGTTCCCATTGTTGGAGCTGAATGAATTCTCTCCTAAAAACTCAGATTAAAAATTATTTGATTGCTTGAACTGATTAAGTGGGCATAACAAGTATGGTTGCAATGTTTTTAATAATTAATCTCATGACTATGCTTATTTGGAGTATGCTAGTTAGGAATTTGATATCTTCATATATGTTCTTCAGACCAACTACTATCATAGACAAGGTGGAAGGAAAAAGAAAAAAATGAAAAAGGAATAAGAATGTGCAATATTGAACTGTTATTGTGATCACACCAACAGCTGTTTATTCTATTAAACAAAAGTGACAGTACATTAGGAATTTGTCATGTATTATGCATGTGTGGCATTGTGTAGTCGGAGTTTATTTTTAGGATAATAATAGTTTGATTATTTCAGCTTTATTATTACATTGTTCAATTTATTTTTTCCTCTATTTATGTTGGTTTTCTTAGATTGTGAATTACTACTTGGTGATCTGGTGTAGTGTGTGTATTAGTTTATATAAATATTCAATCTTTTTTTTCCTGCTATGCTTATGCAATTTGGTGTGCGGGTTCTAGTTAATATTGATTTTTAAAGAATGGCTTTTCACAATAAAACTCGATAGATCTAGATGAAGGAAAAACAAGCCATAGAAAATTGATATCACACAACCAATGAAGAAGTTAACGAACAATGTCTCTGGATCATTGTTTTCTTGCATTTTATTGTGTGAAGCAAATGGAGACCTAAGTTAGAAAATTATTAAACTCTCCCTTAAAATTGCTTCACTTTTTTCTTTTCACAGCATGCTGACTATAGTGAAAACTAATAGACTACCTCAAAAGGATGCTTATCTCAACTCTTGATTGTGATGTGTCTGGATTTTGTTGGTTCTATCTTGCCCATGCACGCATGATTAGATTTCTTTTTTTCTTTTTTAAATAAAAACCAACTTCATTAAGAAGACTTAACCAATAAAGCTGAAACAATACAAGATGGAGGAATTAAATCCCAAGTAACAAGACCTGACACAGAACAAACAGCCCGAGCAAGCCTATGAGCCACCTCATTCGCAGATCTTTTGACATAACCAAAGAGAATATTGGAAGATAAAGCACTTAAACACTTACATTAATCATTAATAATACAATCAAAATTAGCTTGATTGCAAGAAGTAATTAATAAAGCATTTATAACTAATTATGAGTCCGATTCAACCATCGCCTTTTGAAAAGCATAATTCTTCAGCCAACTAAGAGCTTCGCGGATCGCCATCGCTTCAGGAAAATAACGGGCCATAAGAGAAGACGGGTCATAAGAGAAATACTATTAATAAGAAGGCTATCGCGGAGATTAAAAATATGTGAAATCAAACCAGAGTTCCAGCTTCTGCCATCATTGCTCAGCAAATCACAAACTTTTAAACCACCCCAGTCAGCATTAACAGAGAAGGTAATATAAGGATTATCTTTATCCGACAACCATGGATCAAACAAAGTATTATTGCTTGAACCATCTCGCACTTGCCATCTGCAACCTGATTTAATGGTATCCCGAGCATGGAGGATACTACACCACGTGTAACTAGGATTTGGCTCTAAAGAAGCATTTAGGAAGCTGCAATGAGGAAAATAACGGGCTTTCAAAGTTCGAGCCATAAGAGAAGACGGGTCAGATAACAAACGCCATGCTTGTTTACATAGCATTGCTAGATTTCTAAATGCATTTTTACTTTCTTTATTACTGTTGTTTATACTATATTTTCAAATTTTCTATGAATAATTGTATTTATTTCCTCTCATTTTCTTTATTAAAGCAAGTATAATTTATTTTGTTACATGCTCCCATCCAAACAAAGGCTAAAGAACAAGGAGTTTGCAAGGTGTTCATGATTCAATTCTTCCTCTTTTCAATTTTTCCCTTTTATTTTTACTGTACTACCAAAGAGTTTTTCCTTTTCAATTTTTTTTGAAGCATTATCTATATCTGTTTTTTTTTTTTATCTTAATTTTACACCCCCCTGATCCGTAGCCATCTTCTCTTGTCGCCATCTCCTCTCTCCCCTTCCACTTTGTTGTTTAGTAACCTCTAACGACTACTGACTTCTCATTCATTTCCAATTTTCACTGCAAAGTTGAGAGCTTTATTCTTTCAGAGGGTTTTATCATCTCTAAAGATGGCCGCTTTCCAAACTAAGGGAGGTTTTTGCTCTCGTTTGTCTCCCTTTGCTCGCCCTTTCATCATCAATCGTTCCAATTCAACACTTTCCCATTTACCCCACTACAATTCCAACTTAGCTACTGATGTGCTTCCTCGATCCCTTTTCTATTTCACTTGCGAAGGTTATGCAATCACCACTATACCTTATTATGCTCACTTTATTTTCTTGCAAACAGGGTGGATTCATATGTTTGCCAAGAAAATATTGGGTGATTGATTTGCTGTTTGTTTTTCTTTGCAGGTTTTGCACTACTGGGTTACTTGGTGACAATGTAAAAGAAGTTAGAGGACATGAACTTCCATCTTCACAAGGTCAGCTTAGTGAAAAAGAAATTGACCCTTTTTTTACTACAAATTTCTTCTCTATCTGATATCTAACTTGGTTTATTTGATAATAGTGTGATTCAGTTTCCATTGATGCCAAAAAGTAGAAAACTTCATCAACTAATAACAGAGCAAGAGACAAACCATACGTACACTGCAGCAAGAGCAGAAGAAGAAGAGAGAATCTAAAGGAGATGAAATCGAGGACGTTCACTTTTAAGATCGAGTTAAAATGATCGGGGCCTGTAAAATATCGAATTAATCGGGTATGACTTGATATTTATATAAGATACGATCGGAAGAGCAGAATGCCTGAAATTCGATTTTTTAATTAATTGGATTCGGGCACACTCCTGATGAGAAAGACTGAAGGGAGGCGATAGGTAGAGGTATATATGATACAGTACAATTCGGGAGTTTATAAATTTTCTTATTGTCTTGAAATTTTAAATATTTTAAAAATTAAATTTTGTTATTATTTTGAAAATTCAGTACAGTTTTTTTGGTTTGGTTCAGTTCTTTCGATCATAAACAATAAAGTACAATACAATTTAAAAATTTAGATAATTCAATATTTTTAAAATTTTACAAAATAAATTTACATAATAATAAATATAAATATAATTAAAATATTCCAATAAATATGAATAAAATTTAAGTTAAAATATGAATTTAAAAATAAACATTCGATGGTTTTCATTTGCATTATATTTGTATTGATTTGAAAATTTTGAGCAATATATAAAAATAATACAGAAATTAAATAAATAGATCACAAGAAAATCTACATATCAAATATAAATTTAAGAATTGACGGGAATATAATTGTTACCCAATTTAAAATTTTCAAATTATTAAGTTGATGTCTCTAAAGCCAAAAGCGTAGTTGATTTTAATCAATTTTAGCAACAAATGAAAATTTCGGCTGTAATTGAAATCAAAAACTTTTAAATTTATCTAAAATCCTCCCTTCAGTGTTAAAAATTGATTTAGAAACTATAATCGAGCATTGAATTATCAAGACCTCTCTAATTACCTTAGCCAAAATATAGTAATTCACTAATTTGATTAATTCATCTTCCACCAACTAAAAGTGTCAAAATAATGAGATTTTTTTTTTATTAATTTACACATTCAGATAAATATTAATTTAGTGATACTAAAAGTAAATAAAATTAATTGGTGAGATTATTATACACTCATATAACTGCATGAGTTGATAAATTTCATTTTATATAATAATTATATATAATTACAATATTAATTTACATACTCAATTACTCATATAAATATTGTATAAAAAATAGAAAAATATTATTTGAATGACACTAAAAGTAAATAAAATTATTGGTAACACAATTATATATTCATATTTTATGTTATAAATAATAACTATACATAATTATATTTTTAATTTACATATTTATATAATGATAAAAATAGATGAATACTAATTTAGTGACACTAAAAATAAATGAAATTAATCGGTAAAGTAATTATGAGATAAATTGTTTAGTTTACATATTTATATAAATATTTGTATAAAAAGAAAAATTAAATAATAGTTGAGTTATATTAAAGATAATTAAATTAAACACAAATTTGTTATAGTTACATATTTATATTCATATAAATATAATAATTAAATTTATCTTATTATAATTAAAATATTTAGTTTAATTTATTAACCAATTATTATCTTAATTTTGTGGATTGAAATATTTAATGTAAATAATTATGAAGTTAAATTTATATAGTACATATAAAATAGAAATTATGATAATATGTATATATAAATTATTAATATTATATATAATAATTAATAATTATCGATTCTTTCAATCTAATTCAATTATAGAGATACAATTCAATATGATTTTCGGTTGGATTTTGAATAACCCTGTAACACTCTTATATGGCATTTTTATATGTATGTCCTGCTCACTTATACGGTTATCATAATTTATAAGCCTACTATAGGTTGGGATTAATGCGATTAGGTGAATTTTTTTTCACTTTTATTTCACTTAGGTATTTTACTTAAAATCCTTTTATTAAATTTTTTAACAAATGATCTTGGTTTATTAACATAATATCCGATGTCTTTATGCTTGCTGATTGCTTATAATTGTCAAATTTTACTATTTATTTAATTAAAATTTTGACAGTACAACTATTTATATATTGCACTGCCCTTTCTGCAATTTCAAAAAAAAAAAAAAAATACATCCCTCATAGGGCACACAACCATAATCAACAATTTTCAATATCAATATTGTCAAATATCCATCTAAACCATGCATTCACATCCATCCCACATTCATTCAACAATTCATCCATAACGTGCCATGACTCATTTACAATATCATTTTCGAGTCCATACAAAACTATATACGCATATATAAGTATTATGTTTAAATATACATGCCATTAATAATCATTATACAAAATATACTAGCAAAAAAATTATTAATCCGGTACCCTCCAATTTTTATGCATGCTTGCTCCCTTTTATCGCTTAAAGGGAGCTACACACAGTAAAATAAATTATGTGCTGAGCATTAAATATGATTAGTGGTGGTTACAAGTCTAAAGATTTTCATTTATATACAGGTATGCAAACATGATTAACTTATCTAATATAATATGTAATTAGCTATTATTATGCTACTTTTTTCTTAAATCTACACCTATTTTCTTGTTATATTTAACCAATTAGTTAATCACTTAATAGCTCAATTACTTAATTACACATGTTATTTACTTTTAAATATTACTACTAATTTTCATTTCCATTACTTAATTTACTATCATTAACATTATTATGTGCATTAATTATTATTATTACTTCTTGTTTTCCTTAAATAATCTTTTAAACATTAAACTTTAAATTTCTTAATAATTACTTTAATTGCCTGTATTATTATCTTAGTTGACTTATTTAGTCATTAGATTTGTATTTTCGTAATATTTACATTTATATTTATATTGGTACTCTAATTGCAATTTAGTCCCTACATTAGTCACATTATTGCACTTTTACACTTTAATCCCTAGACTTTTCGCTTATTTACAATTTTATCCTTCATTTGTACTTAATTACCATAATGCCATTATTTAACTCCATTTTCACCTTTACTACATTAATTATCTTACAATTTGCATTTTAGTCCCTTAATTGTTCATTTTACACCAAATTACATTTTGATCCCTATTATTTTGCTAATTTACCTATTTTATTATTAAATTATTTATTTATCCATTTTTTGTTACTTGAATTCAATACTTAGTAAGAATTACCAATTTACCGTTAAATTTTTATTTTTCTTTCAATTAAGTCCATTTTAATTATAATCTCTTATTTAATTCCTGTTTATTCATTTTAATTCCAGTATCACTTTTTTATCATATTGTCCCTGGTATCATTCCAGTAAAAATATTCGAACCGAATATACAAAATGTAGATCCCATAGATCCACAACATTTAAGATTGACTTAGTGAATCACTTATACATTTATATTTCATTTACATTCCATAGTTTAACGTTTAACATTTAATTTCATTTAGTAGACCGTTGTTGGCCTATTATAATGAGTCGTTATGACTTACACCACGGGAAGGTATCTCTATAACTAACCAACTATATCCTGAATTAGATTATCCACCAGACTAGTATTAAGGCAATTAATTATATTTCCACTAATAAATATTTTGTTCTTTAAGACATTCTCATTTTCAAATCCTTTCATTTTTCAATAACTCCTTTCTAGATCATTTATTTCTCAACATCACCATTAAACACATAGAAATTTCATTCAAACATAACATTATATATATATATATATATATATATATATATATATATATATATATATATATATATATATATATATATATATATATATATATATATATATATATATATATATATATATATATATATATATAATGTATGTGCAACTTAAAATATACTCAAATAAATTCTAAAAATCTCATTAATTTAATTTATACTCAACAATCATCCTACATTCATTTTATGCCATTACACTTAATAGTTGACCAAAATATTTTTTTTATTACATAATATGTTCCACTTGGTATAACTCACATTTTCACCTTCCATAGTTATTATTGTGCATTTACTATTTGATTGTCCTTATTATGCCCTAATTCACCTATTTATACAATTAATTTATATTTATCAATCAATTACAACTCATTCCCTTTTTATGTATAATTTGGCTTGTACTAATTCTCCACTTTTCAATATTTTTTTCCTTCATTTATCACATATCAAGTTTTATTATTACTTAATTTTTCTAACTATACACTTAATTCACATTTATCAATTAATGACTTAATTTTTTTTTTTACTATACCCTATTCAGCCACCCTAACTTATCTCCCTATTTTTATTTTCTTTTCATTTTAATTATTCTAATCTACTTTAACCCTCCTAAACACATTTATACCATTTAATTCCATTTTACACACAATTACCATTTAAACATAATATAAACTTAACCTAAAATAATTTAACTTAAATTAAAATAGTTAGAATTTGTAACCACTAACCTTATAAGCTTGAAATACACTCCTCAAGCTTCCTTTTCCTTCTCATTTTCCTTTGAATTACCTTCACCTTTTTTGTTCCCTACTTATGGCTAAAATTTTCATCCAAAGAAAACAAAATTAATCTACTTTCTTTTTGCAATATAATGGCATATTCACAACCTAAATACCTTAAATTACATCCTAGAATCATTAAATGATTTTTCTCCATCAATTTCTCTTACCTCCAAAATTGCATCATAACTTGATTCATTGATTTAATCCACTTTTTTCACTTATATTGGATGTTGGAGGCTGTAATAAATGTTGTAGTTGATTTTCAATCCGGTTCATTTAAATTGATACGATTCAATCACTTTTAGTGCTACCATAAAATTTAATTTTTTGCACCAAAATATTATACATTTCATTTAATGTAGATCTAAAAATTTTAAGAATTTTTAGAAATTATTTGCTATTTTTAATATCTAGTCAAATTCTTGGTCAACTAGGATATTATTTAAATCGAAACCGTGAATTTTTTCTTATTTTCGATTTTTAAGGACCTATTTGACGTCATTTTGACTTAAAATTTTAACATCGGGCTTACCATGATTAATATTTTCCGATAGTCAAATAAAATATTTTTACTATCAAGCGTATTTTTCTGTTCAAGTGTACCGATCAACTGTGAAAAATATTATTCATGGCTAAGCCAGTATTTGGGCTATTACAAAACTATCCAAATCCACTTCAAATAAAGTTAATGGCACAATTTGGTTTGATATATGAAAATTAATATCCATACACACTTCTAGCGATAGGGTTTAGGTATACAGCAAATTGCGAGAAATTTGGAAAACAAGAAAACTAAGTGAGGAAGAATGGAGTAAGGCATCAATTGTCACTTAAAATGGTGTGTTTTAAACACATCTACAAAACAATATTGTTTTGTACATAAAATAGGTCGATTTGGTTATTTTTCAATTTTTATTTTAAAAACTAAATGAAATTAATCGATAAAGTAATTATATGATAAATTGTTTTAGTTTACATATATATTTATATAAATATTTGTATAAAAAATTAAATAATAGTTGAGTTACATTAAAAATAATTAAATTAAATACAAATTTTTATAATTACATATTCATATAAATATAATAATTAAATTTATCTTATTATAATTAAAATATTTAGTTTAATTTATTAACTAATTATTGCCTTAATTTTGTGGATTGAAATATTTAATGTAAATAATTATTAAGTTAAATTTATATACCACATATAGAATAGAAACTATGAAAATATTTATATATAAATTGTTAATATTATATAAAATAATTAATAACTATCGATTCTTTCAGTTCGGTTATAAAGATACAATTCAATTCAGTTTTTTCAGTTCGGTTCTGAATAAACTATCTAGATCCATTTTAAATAAAATCAATGGCATAAGTTGGTTCAGTTCTAGTTAAAAAAATAAACGGTACGATTCAGTTTTAGATAATTTTTCAATATTTCGATTCGGTATATAAAAATTTAAATTCATATACACTTCTAACGATAGGGTTTAGGTATGCAGCGAATTGAGAGAAATTTGGAAAATGAGAAAACCGAGTGAGGAAAAGTAGAGTAATGCAGCTATTGTCACTTAAAATGGTGTGTTTTAGATACATATAAAAAATGATATTGTTTTGTATATAAAATTGGTTGATTCAGTTATTTTTCGATTTTTATTTTTAAAAATCGAATCGAAATAACCGAATTTATTGGAATATTAAAATTAAAATAGAATTGAAAAATTAAAAACTGAACTAAATTAAAAAATTAATCGATTTGGTTCTAATTTACGATTTTAACCAAAGTTTGCTCACCGATAATAATTACTTATAGTTGAAGGTGTAATTTGATCTCTAATATTTGGAAAAAAGGGTAATTTAGTATCTAAAATTTCATTTGATACAATGTTACCCCTAAAATTTGAATATTAAAGCAATTCGACTCCTAAAAAAATATTGATCAAATACTTAAGTGATACGTGTTAAATTTTTGAATGCTAGCCATCATTTTCGGAGTTAAATTCCTCCAATTTTAAAATATTAAGGATAACGTTGCACCAAATAAAATTTTAAAAACTAGATCACTTTTTTTCAAATATCAGAAACAAATTTGCACATTTATACCTGCTTATATGCAAAATTTCTCCAATCCTTCTCAATCATTTCAAAATTACTCAAATTTTGATACATTACCAAATGAAACTTTAAAAATTAAATCCTGGTAATCGGTAGGACCTCACTTATCTTTTGAACTAGAAGCACCATTTTTTTCTCCATCTGATCCATGATGAATGCTCATTTGAAGAAATTCTTCTTCAATTCGACAATCATTATCTGAATCATAAGGTCTTATGTAGAAGCATGGTGCATATGCCCAGTAGCAGTAAATTTACTGAAAATTTGACCCAATAGATCATAATGCTTGCATCCATTTTTCTTAAATGATTTGAAATTCTCGTGCTTCTATAATTTAATTGAAAAAAATAAATATCGATATTTGTAATATTTAGCTTAATGTAAAAAAGTAATAATTAAAAAATTAAATTAATAATATCCTTACTTTGTAAAACATTTGCCAAATATCATTAACAGCAAATACGGTGTTTGAATATGAATCATAAGTTATCCCGGTATACTTCAATAATTCAGTAAATTGTCGATGTTTCATCTGAAGACGATTGTATTTTTCCTTTATCTTTTCAACACCATATCTCTCTCCCACTATTATATACAATTCGTCATCCATTTCTTGCCAATCAGGTTGTTTAAAAGATGACATAACATTTGGATCATTTTTAACTCTTTTGTATACAATATTTAAAAAAACGAGTTCATTACTGTCAGAGCAATCTTTCAATTTTCGCCATTTCCATTCTTTCCCCTCATCTATTTATCTATATATAACAAAGTTTTCATTGTATAAAGCACAAAACATTTAAAAAATATTTGTATAATAAAATAATATTAATGAGGTAAAATAAAAATAAATTAAAAATATCATACGTTTATCTAGATAACATCAACCTTTAATCCAAACTACTATTATTTTTCATATTTAATATTTAAATTATAAGTTTTTTAATTTGTTGTTACACTAAATTTAATATTTTAATCCAAACTCATTGGTTAAACTTCAGAAATATCAGTGCAAGCTCCTATATAGCTAGGATTTCACAAGTAGCTTAACCTAAAAAAAAGCAGCTAATCAAAGGTTGAAACAAATTAAAACTATATATTTCTTGCCATAACTAAATTCATCATATATATAGAATATCATCATAAAGAAGCAGAAAATGTTAAGCACACCTTCCACTTTTGCCAATATTCAATCATTCATATCAAATAATAAGGATTTCAAAATTTCAGCTCTTCCCACAAATATATACAAAGAAATAAAATTAACAAAAACAATCCCTTTGTCCTGTTGGCAAATATTAAATACAAGTTGGGGCCCAGACAATAAAATTAAATAAACTAAAACCAAGGAGAAAAACAAAACTTAATCCATCTTATAGCATTTTATTTTCAACTATTCAAGACTCTAAACTGGAAAATACGGTTATGATTTTCAATTGCAAAGCAGGGTCTTAGATTAGGTGGTGGCTAAGTATAACAAAATGAGAAATTGAACACAAAACCAGTTAAGTCATCTAATGTCATTGCTTACATCAATGCATTCAGACAAGTTCATTTGAATGCTTATGCTTAAGAAAGTCAAATATTTATGTGAAAAAAATGACAGTATACACTGAATATACTTTCAAGCACTGAGTAAGACAAAACAGATTCTATATTCCATTGAATGTGAAATCTGCTAAAATGAAAATGATTCTATATGGATTCAACATCTAGCCCCTCTAATAGAAAAAACACTCATATGGTCACTAGCAATGCACTAAACTACAGCCCTTGCCTACTAAGAATCCTTTGCTTTTATATACATAACAATACTACACTGGCTTAGATGGAACAAATAGCTAAGAAAGATAACTAGTTTGGTCTTTTTTATTTGGTTTGCTAATCAATTTATATAAAATATAAGTGCATAGGAGTCTCACGTTGGAAAATAATGACAATATTTTATCTCTTATTGCAATTATATAAGTTGATTTGTGTTGTTTTACAAATCAATGACCACTAGTTTAATTAACTCCGGTTGATACCACAACATTTGACACTAGCATGTATTAAGAAAAAAAAGGAGCTCGCTTTGGGAAAAAGATTAATGCTCATCAAAATTAAATATTAACTTTAAATTCTTTTCTCAAATACAAATTAAAAGTCGTAATTATTTGACTATGTATTAAAGATTATGTCAATTAAATTTTGCCTCCACCACTGCCAATGAACTTTCAAATCCCTTAGAGATCCAGACAATCATTACTACTAAAACATATTGCATACTCCCTATTGTTCACCCTAAATTCACCCTTTCACCAAACCAACCTGAATGCTTATTTTCATTTATTCTTTCCACTCTTTTAAGCATTAGTAAAAATCCTCACTAAACTATTCTATCTCTCATTCTTACATTACTGCCCAAATATTAATATCACCCGTTCCTTTGATTCTAAAACAAATAACAATCATTTAAAAAGGGAAAAGGAAAAACTAATTGGTATAAAACTAAAACAATTTGGAATGCATCTGCGATTCAACCATGAAGCATATGGTTCATTTTCCTAATTTTCCCTATTTTCTATATAATGTGAAACCAATATGGTCATATAGTTGAAAAGAAGATAGAATTCAAGTTAAACAAAACAAAACCGGTATGGCCGGCAAATAAGAAATGAAATTGAAAATTCAAGTTAAACAAAACAAAACCAGATCATTCAAGGTAAACTACCCAAATCTCCGAACAAAGCAAGGAAGACCCAAGGCTAACTAGAAAACTTAAAAAAAAAACCCATAGATTAAAGCGAAAAGACCTCCTACCTTGCTTAGACAGTCTGTAATTCTCAGATAAACAGGAGATTTCAGTTTTCAAACTCGACGAATTATTGCCTTACTCATTGATCCAAGCCACCAAATCAGTCACCCTTGATGAAACCAAATCAGTCACCAAATCAGACCATAAATAAGTTAAAATTTCAATTAAACATAAATTAATTTTTCCCTTTACCTCTTTAAATAGAATCGCAGCCCAACCTCAACATCCGAAGCAAATGAAATTTCAGCTACAAATACACTATCCAGCTAAATATTGGTAGTTGCTCACATTGAGAAGAGGAAGAAAGATAACCTTCTTTGAGAATAACCATTGCAATAATCTAAAATTCAATTTAAATACAGACAACCAATCAAATTTTATAAGATTTTCAAATTCAATTTAGTTGAGATATACCAGGAGAAATCAATTTTGATACCTAAGAAGTAAACGTGAGGAGAGTAGGAAGAGGAAAAAAAAGTTTGAGATGGATAGGATCAGAAGATCGAGTTTTTAACGTCGTTTCCGATATTTATGTCGTATTTTTTCATAAAAAAGGAAATTTATGAAAAATATCCTAAAGTTCTTTGCTAAATAATTTTATATTTTAGAAAATTAAAAAAATTATATTTTATTTTCAATTTGAAAAAATTTAATCAAGTGAACGTAATTTTAATTTGTACGGAAATTTTTTTAGAAAATAGGCCTTGTTCTCTGCAAGTAAACAGGCCTTGGCTTGCTTATATGCAAACTTCCTCCAATCATTCTCGATCATATCAAAATTGAAACTGACTTGTATTTTCCGCCATGGAAGCTCCAGTGAGGATCTTAAATCTCCAATTTCTTGCAAAATCAACAGCTAAACCATCCAAATTTCCTCGCTTTTGTTATCAGTCAGTAACCCCTCAACACCATAGGCAGACCCGCATCATTTCAACACCTATCAATTCGCTTTCTCGCATTCACTCTTCATTATCGCCCATCTCTTCTAAACCTAGTAATTTTTTTCTTTCTCTTTCATCTTCTATTCTTTTCAACCCGTCAATACCCATTAATAATTCTAATTTTAGCTTTGAATCCCATCAGCATACCAACATTTTCGCTTGGAACCGAGCAGTAATCAATGGAAAAGTTGGTGTCTTGGGTGCCAAAGACCCAGTTGTGACTGTTGTGTTACTGGGTTGGCTTGGGGCAAAGCAGAAACATCTAAGGAAGTACGTTGAGTGGTACAATTCAAGAGGGATTCACGCTGTTACGTTTCTTGTTGATGTGGGAGACTTGCTTTGCTTTGATTTAGGAGAAAGAGTTGAGCAAAAGATCACTGCTTTAGCAAACAAGCTCATTTCATGGGTTTCAGAAAGGGAAGAAGACGGTAGAGAACGGTTCTTGGTTTTTCACACTTTCAGCAACACGGGTTGGTTTGTGTAGGTTGATTGATTTCATTGACTTATTGGTGTAACCATTTTTTTTTTCATTCTAATCCTTTGCTTCTTCAACTGCAGGTACGGTTACTTTCTTGATATTCTGCAAGATAGAGAGGACCTAAAGGAGAAGATCAAAGGATGTGTAGTTGATTCAGGAGGGGGCGAACCGTTTAATCCTAAGGTTTGATTGCTTAATAGTTTTCTACATTGCTCTATTAAAGGGCATTTTTCAGATTTAAATATGCTTAGTTTGGTTATTGAAATGTGTTTTTTAATATATTATCCGCCTAGAGCATCTCCGATATAGATTAATCTTCATACAAGGTGCAAGCATCCGAGCTATCACGTTCTTGGTTCTTCATTGTAGTTCTCTCCTTGTTTATTTTATTTCAAGAGAAGTGTTCGTTTTCTTGCTTTGGTTAATAAGTTTAACCCTTCCTGGACGTTCAAATACCTGCACTCTCTTTCATGTTTAAAGTGGCCAATGTTTCATAGCTTCAATAGGCTATTTTGTTAGCTTTGAAGAATTATTTTTTCATGAACGTTTTTGTCAATATATATGTAGGTGCATTCTTTAACTTGGGTGTGATGATTAGGAAAAAAGATTAAATCTTTACTAGTGATTCAACTGTGGCAGATTTTTCCAGGCCATGACTGATTGTTGTGAGAAGAGCACATTATGAGCTTTGGTTCTGTCAGAGTGAATTTGTACGAGTACAATGTCCTCATGTTAGTTTCTCTAAAGGTGCATCAGCCTCACATATAGTTAGTTCATTGCTTTTCTGACCACCCATCTTAGCCTTGCAATTCAGTAAAAAATCATTTCAACTAGTGGAAAATTTGTCATTGATAAATAGGAAGAAGTGGACTTGAAAATTTTCAGGAAAGTAAGCTTTCTGCAAGAAAGAGAAAGACAATGGCTTCTTGATAGATAATATTGTCTTAAGTTAGTAAGTTCATTTTTATTTTTATTCTTTAAATGACACAATCTGGTCTTCATGGCAAATAACTTTATTTGCTTTGAGAATGTTCACTGGATTTGGGGCATTAACTTTGACAAACCCCATGACTAAGTAACCATATGTTGATAATGATTCCCATCAAATTTCAGATATTCCCCATTTAAGCATGACTGGTTGTATCTCCACTGTTGAAAGTTTGGTAAATAATTAGCATGCCTAGGTTTTCTTACACAATCATTTCGTTTGAAGTAGGTTAAGTGAATTCTATCCTCAAGCTTAGTTGAATTTTATGGCCTGTTGGATACCATTCGGCTGCTATGTTGGTTAAATCATAAATGATGAAGGATTACCATGTGATTTTCTTCAATGCTGCCAGGTATGGGCTGCTGGATTTTCTGCTGCTTTATTGAAGAATCGCAACCCTGTGACACGAACTTTGGTTTCAGAAGAAATGCATGAATTAAAGCGTCAAGCTAATGCATTAAAGATCCAGGAAAACACACTACTCTTAGTTGAATCTGCAGTGCTATTGGTGTTGGAGAAGCTATTCTCTACGGTGCTGAAGTTGCCTGATGTGGACCAGTGAGTACTCTGTCATGTCCTGCTCCACTAAGTAAAATACTACAATATCATAGCTCCCATGGGAGAACTAATTAACATTTTGAAACGGGCAGAAGGCATTTTCACTGTCAAAAAATTGATGAACTGCAATTCTTGTATCTTTCTAATCATTGCAGGAAGTTCAAGAAATTTGTTTCTGTCCTCTCAAAGAATCAGCCCTCTTGCCCTCAGCTATACCTATATAGCACAGATGATAAGGTTGTTCCATTTCAATCAATAGAGTTGCTGATTGAGGACCAGAAAAAGTTGGGTAGAAAAGTGCTATCGTATAATTTCGGGTCATCCCCACATGTGGATCACTACCGAACATTTCCAGATATATATCTATCAGTACTTGATAATTTCTTGAAAGAGTGTTTTGCATTAGTTAAGCGGACATAACGTGTCTCTTCAATTGTGCAAATCCTGATAGTGCAGATCTCTACTTATTGTGCTGCTATAAGGTAATAACTTTCAATATCTGGTTTATTTTTAAGTTTTTTTAATGTTACAACCTTTTCAATTCTTTGCATCGACAGCCACAGTTGTAGAAAGAAAGAAATGTGAAGGACTAGTGAAAGTGTTTAACTCTTTTAAAATCTCACTGATTTGATATTCAATTTTTTTTTTTTTTTCCTTTCAAACTCTCTGCTGTACCATGACAGTGGAAGAAGATACGAGAGAACTTTATTATATTAGCCCCTCCCGCTGTTACATAAAGAATTTTATTAGAAAGTCCATCAATATCTGTTCGTTTATTTCAGTTAATGGTTTGGTTAAGCATCATTTCAATTTACAGGGCTTAGTACATGGATATATACTTAAATTTGGCTCAGCTCCTCATTTTTTATGACCCTCAGACCACCTCTTACTGGATCCTCCAAAACTTTATGTCCGCATACTCAAAATCCTAATCTGGGTACTTGGCGTTCTCTTTTCAAACAAGGTCTCTTATTTTTTTTCCAAATATGAGGACTGTATATCAGGGGGAGACTGAAAATCACAATAGATAAATTTTGACCGGCTGCTAAGTTAAGAGAGAGTCCATCAACTAGGATTAGGCTTGTCTAGCTAACAAACGAGCGTCATATTGGAACCAGAAAATATGTGTTTATATTAGGGGAGAGAAAAGGTCGGTTTGGTTCAATAATTGAACTGAACCGAAAACCGAAGTTTCATTTTTTTATCAATCGAACCGAACTTATAGAATAATCGAATTCAAATTGAACTGAAATTTTCGGTCAGTTTAGGTTCGATTAATCGAAAAATGAAAAATAAAACTATTTTTTTTTAAATTATGTCTAAAAATTATAAATCATAATATATTAAAGTAAAAACATCTAAATTGTACAAATAAAAGTTCAAATTAAAGATATAATTTCAAAATATATAATAAATAATCCAATAAAATCGTTAAATAAATTTTTTTTATTTAATCAATTTTTAATTTAATCGTCAAAATTTTATATTATCACCTAAAAAAATAGATATTAATAATTGATAAATGTATTAATATAATTTACAACTCAAAATAAAATAATTTACATGTATAAAATAATTATTCAATTAAAAAATTAAAAAAATATGTAATTATATAAAATTTTGATTCGGTTCGTTTTTTTATGGTTTTTTTCCTTCAAAAATTGAATCAAACCAAAAAATCGAAGTTTTCTAAATTCAAAATTAAAAAATCGAACCAAATTAAAAAATCAATTGGTTTGATTTTTCGATTTGGTTTAATTTTTGCTCACCCCTAGTTTATATACCGCCGTACAAAAGGGTAAAAGATAAAACATATCATACTCAAAGAATTTGTTTCAATATAAAAAGCCATATTTGGGTGTGATTTTGCAAATATTGAAGTTTCTCTAAAGAAATGCCTTCCAACAAAAGAGAATCAAGAGAAGAAGAAAAAGTTTTAAACCTTTCAGATAATCGGCTGACCAAAATGATTATATATAATAAATCCAATGCTACCTACACTTTTAGACAAGGAAAGAGCAGTATCAACAATTTATTTTAGAAGACAAGAGAGGAGGTGCCTTCCAAGAGAAAATATTTGGAGACAGTCTCGTTTTAGGATACAAGATATTATGTGCATCTCTGAATTCATTAAAAAGTGTAGACAATAGACATAGGGGTGATACCTTGAAAACCATATTATTTTGAGCATTCCAAATACCCATCAAAATTTGGATTAAAAGAGGTGGAATATGAATTTGCTTGAAGCAGTAGGGAATGAATGGCATTAACAAGGTCTCTCTTTAATGTCTGTCGTTTGGTGTATTGGCAAAATGGTATTGATGTGCTTACTAAGAGTCTCAAAGTAAATTGTTTTTTATCTCTGAAAGAACCAGCCATATTGCCCTCACCTATACCTACATAGCATGCAGAGTCGCCGATTGAAGACCACAAACAGTTGGGGTGTAATGTCTCAAAAATTTTGATTTCGTCAATAGTTTTGTTGGGCCATTATGCTGCCAAAAATTTTATCAAATAAATAGTAACCACATGTATTAGCAATCAATTTTTGCACAACCATTAGTAATAAAGATATATATTATATATATATATATATATAATTTGCCACCAAATTCATAAGGAAATATAATGTGGATTTAATTAATAATACTTAAGAAAGCCAACTTTGTAATGCTCAATTGTAACACCCCGAATTATACCCTAGTAAGAATGAGACATGATACTTAAGGAAGTTTGAGAATTGAAAGATGATGAACATGATAGTTCATGAGAGTCGGGGATATGATTGGTATTAATGGCATTGTTAGAGGATAATTTGATAATTTGTGTTAATTGTGTTATATATGCAAGGAAATAAACAAACTTGGATTAATGTGTTAAATGAGATAAGAATGTGTGCAATTAAATTACTAAGTAAAGTTTAGAAGTCAATTGGTAATTATCAAAAGTTAATGAAGTAAAAGCCTCTAAGAAAAAATACGCCCAACACTACTAGAATATTGTTTTGATGCATGGATTTAGTGGAAATGTGAGGGGAGGCTGGCCATAGCTTCCCCAATTTCAAATTTTCCCGTTTTTTGTCTCCTTCAAACTCATGTTAAATTGATTCTAAGGGAAATTAAGAGAAGGGAAGTCAAGTATTGGTTTAATTGAAGTAATTAAGGTAAGTTATATTGTGGATTTAAGTAGGAAATTAATTTCTTCCTCTTCTCTTCTTCACTCAAGGTTTTGAGATGTATATTTATACCGAAATTGAAGCTATATTTGTGTATTGTGTGATTTTAGTTAAGAAGGAAGCTAAAGCTAAAGGAAAAAAGGGAGTTTTGAATATTTGGAGTGATTTTGCGACTTTAAAGGTGGGAAACATTTTATTTTATGATTTATAGTTTAGATGATTTAAATATGATTCTTGGTATGATTTTGATGGTGGATAATATAATTGAGGTTGATCATAGGTGAGGGGCAAATAGTCGAACATAATGCTTGATATTGATTTACAGATATAATACAAAGATACTCTTTGTAACACCTTCCATGACTATTTCCAATCTCTACTATTATTTAATTAATTTAAGTTATTACTTAATTATTGAAAAAAAAATCAGCAATATAACGGCTTAATTTTTCTTGGTTCCCAACCTGCAAAAAGATAAATTCACACTCCCAATTATATTTCCTCCGACTCCCCAAAACTCCAGGCAACAACTCAGCACTTATATATTCTCACATTTCACAAGTCATCACACGGCATCATCCATCATTCAAATTCATACACAAAACATATATAAATCCATTCACGCACATTTCGTCTATCCAAAGTCCACATTCATATATTTCCAAAGTTCCTATAATATTTATATTACAAACTATATAATTAAATATTTCCAACTCATATGCTTATAAATTACACAATATTTATACAAGCTAAAATCAGAAACTAGTATTCTTCCTAATATAGTACATTATGTACATGCCACACATTATTCTTCACTGCTGGGCTCGCACTCCTGTCCCTTGCGCGCAGTGATAAAACTATACGCTAAACAAACTAGTTGCTTAGTGGTGAATGTAACTACATAAAATTTTAACTTACCTAAAATTTTAATTGGATATCTCTTTTCACTAATAAATTAATTAAACTTTTATACTTTAATAAATTCATCATTTATTCTATATACATAAAAATTATTATCCAATTATTACGAAATACATTATTCCAATTAATTTTTAATAATTTCTTGATTTAATTGTCAAATTACCACTTTTACCCTTCAAGTTTGATTTTTTCTTTTAAATTGACCAATTTTGACTTTTTCATTTAGTTGACCCATTTAATTTCGATTTAAACCCAATTGGCTTTTTCCAACTATTATTTTATTTAAATTACTCAAATTGCAATTTAGTCCCTATAATTTTCCTTTTAGGATGGTAAATTACAATTTAGTCCCCAAACTTTAATTAATTACAATTTTACTCCTTTTTGTGATAATGACCATTTTACCTCTTTTTTACTATATTTTTCATCTTAATTGACCGTTTTACCCCTGAGTACCCGCATAATTATAATTTTGCCCTTACTTACTTATTTAACATTATTTTTCATTATTTTTCAATTCTTTCAGATTATGAATATTTTTATCACAATAATTGTTCATTTTTACCCGATATACATTTAAAATTACCGTTTTGCCCCTATTAGACGACAGTAGGCCACCACTAGACTGGATAAATGGAATAAGATATCCCATAAGCTGGAGGAATCACACCACTAAGGTATGATATTCTACTCCAGTACCATATCAGAATGTGCCGGCTAATATCAGTCCCCATACAATAACAATATCCATATCTGAATCAAAAACATAATCAGAAATCCGTGGGGTAAGTGCTCCTATGGCTAGCCATGCTATCCTAAAATTCTGGTTACTCGCTGAACACTAAGGGCATTATTAACATTCATCACATTTTTTTTTTCATTTTGCCTTTACACATCTCATTATTAACCCATAATAATCATTTCACATTCACAAATATCTTGTTACAAGCTTGTTACATTTCACATTCTTACCCATGCATTTAATATCATAATATTTCAACAAAAACCTAAATTTTTCCATACATACCCATTCGATCCACTTAGTACATTTTTCCTTGCAATTTATTTCTTCTTCCTCTTTCATAGTATATTTAATTCTTTAGTCATTTTATGCCATGATATAGTGATTTACGTTAAATTTAGGTAAGAAATTCAAATTTTTCTTAATGTAATATATTATGTAACATTAACACTATCATGTATATTTTCTCAATTTTTAATTTATCACCACCATTAACTTTCTAATTTCTTATAATGTTTAAATATCATTTATTTTTCAATTAAAGATTAAAGCACATTAAGGTTACTTAAAAAGCATCATTCGCCCATCACAAGTCCTATTTTTTTTCTTCCACTTTCTTCATTCATTTATGTTTCTAATAGCCAAAATCATCGTCCTATCATGTTATATTAAATTAATTCACTATTTGAAACTATTTTGCATAGTTACATAATAGGAAATTTATAGGAATTCAACCAAAATGATGAAATTAGATGTAGAGAACATCCACTAACCTCACTAAAGCTTGTTAGGCACCTAGTGCTCCTTCTCATGTTAGCTCACTAACACAAGCCAACTCCCATACTCTCCATCTCCTTCCTGTCACATCGTCGCTCATCTACTCTGACTGACGGTTATCACCTCCTAAGGTACTCAAGTACCCCTCCAAAGACCTCGTATAAGTAGCCAAAAATATAATGACACCACGTATTGAATATATGAGACTCTCTCTCTCCAAGTACTCTTTCTCTAAAAGTCATTGACTTGAGCTTCGGAGTGCTAAAGTCCGATTCCGACCGGGAACTCCTTTTTGCAAGTCCAATTATTCGACCGGCTACTTCAACTGTCAGCTCTCCTTTTACAGATAACTCAGTTGTCCCCCGGACACATTATCTTCTGTTTCCCCTCCTACAGATAAACCATTTTAGGTTTTATCATTGTCCATGGTAGAAATTGTTTGGTATTTAGATTGCACATTGCATCATCTACTGCTTAAAATTTTCACTAATTATTATTGTAAATATTTCGGTTATTTTGCATGGAACAAATAAATTTTACAATGAAATTAAAATTAGATGGCAACATAAAAGACTCTTAAATCCCTAAACTATCTTCTTACTTGCTTACAACTTTTCAGATGTAGATATAAGATCACAAGAAAGGGAAGATGCTTGTCATTGATTGCCTAATCTTGTCTATAAAGGACATGTATAAATGTTGATGAAATTTTTGATTTTGACATTACTTGTATATTGATCTTCCTTGATACTACTCTTAATTTTCAACTACAATTCTCAACCAACCAATTGAGAAAATATCTCTAGGTATATGATTTATATACATTGTATTAGATGTTGTTTTTAATTGCAGAAAACCTTAGTGCCTTTTTAAGGGTTTCCTTATCATCAAAAGGTTGTCCCATCTCCTATATTAGAATAAGTTAGGTTACTTATGAGAATAGATTGCGTTGTTCCTATATCTCATTCATCTTCTTCAGTTTTGTCTTTTATATTCTCGATAGTGTCTTTGCTCAATATGCTCATATAATCCATCATGTTAGGAATAATTCTTTGCATTTCTAAAATATGGTTGTCCTCGCAAATTGTAATGATAATGAATTTCACAAACAAGAATGCATACTGTCTAAATTTCTTCCCTTTTGGGTTTGGATTTTCAATTTTTTTAGCTTTTATTTACATTTTAATGTAACACTTATTTTTAGTTACCCCCTATCAATTACTTCCCATATTCATTTGCTTGAATTTCTACTTTCTTTCATTTTGGTTATCCATTTTTCGTTTGCGCTATTGATCCCTTAATCCTATTCCACTTTCTTGTATTAGACTATTAATTTGTTCTTAATACATATATAATCATTTTACTACCATAACATCATTTTAGTATCATATTCACTATAATTCATTTGTTTCAAAATTTCATGTCTAAATTATAATTTATTTTGTGTTCATATCCTCTTGATCATACTATTCTATGATTCTATTCTTTATTGTATTTTGTCCTTGTTGGGTAAATACTCATTTCTCATTTCTAGTGCACTTACTATATTGAATTTATTCCTTTTTATATCTATTTGATATTATATCTGCCATTATTATCTCATTTCAATTTGGTCACCAAAATTATACTTTAATTCTTATTTTCACATTTACATGGTTTGTTTTCATTCTACATTTTATTCAAACTTGATAATTTCTTTTCCCTTGTTTTGACAATTGTAGTATTATTAGACACTTGATTTATTTCTTAGTATTTTGCCTATTTCCCATTCGAGTTGTTTTCTCAATTATATTCAGTGTTTTGATTTCTCTTATTAAAGATTATACATTTAATTTACTGAGTCAATTTATCTTCATTTCTATTATTACATATGACTTAACCAAATTAAGTCTCTACTTTTTTCTGTTGCTATTTACTTCTATAACAACCTTTGCCCATTAAGGACTCCTTCGTAAACTCTATTAAGGATTCGATAGCAGCCATTGTGATAGCAAGGTCTTGCACACCTCTTTTCTTTAACTCAAACTTGGTCCAATTGCTTAGGCCATTAAGGAATCAAAAGAGTGCATCTTGCTCCCTATAGTTGGAATTTCCAAAAGCAATTTGGAAAATTCCTTCACATACTCACAAATTGGGCCTTCCTTGTGTTGAAGGCGTCAAAGCTTGGCCCTTGCTTCACTCTCGGTATCCTCGAGGTAGAATTGCTTCTTAAGCTTCCCTTAAAGGCATCCCATATGTCGATGGTGCTAGCCTCTCTCTTAACATCATTGTACCTACGATGCCACCGTACAAAGGCAATATCCTTAGGGAAGAGAGAAGCATTATTTACCTTTTGTGCTTCCTCTATGAAGCCCATTGTGCCAAAATATGCTTCAAGATCTCAAATGAATTTGTCGATTTCCTTTGCATTCCTCACCCCACTATATGTAGGAGGCTTGGATTGCATTTGACATTCTCTTGTGTACATCTTCACCTAACTAGGCTCTAATATCAACTGTCATGAGCCTTCTTTCACACAAACTCTAGCCTCGTGGCGCTAGCAAACTTTACTTCAATACCTTAAAGTATGTTAATAAATCTTTCCCACAAATGTTTGACTTAAGTTTTAAAAAATTAAGCATGCTAGTAAGAGAATAAAAGAGAGCGCACAAGGGTTTGAGAGAATACTTTGTATCACTCAACTTGAGTACCCTATAACAAATAAGGCTTCACCTCTTTATAGTCCTCCATCTCCTCAATTGATAGTAAGGATTGATTTGATGCTATGGTCATTATTGATTATCCAAAATTATCTATATAAATATCTAGATATTTATAAGTAAATAATATTTTAAAATTTTAAAAAATAATTTTAAAATATAATTCATATGCGTCTAGGTCTACCAAACCTCCTTTGGCTAGACTACTAAGCAAATTCGGTAACTATTTGGAGATGTAATTAAATAGTAATATCAGTTATGTTTGGGATGATGCCTGTTCGACCTTTTCGCCTTTGATATTCAAGAAATGAAATCCAGTTAAAATGGATGGCTGAGATTGAAGAAGTAACAACCCAACGGTTCATCTTTCATCGTAGAGCAAAAAGCAAGTCAAACAAACTCATTTTCCAATTAAAGAATGGCCCATTTTTCAATTCTGTCAACTGATCTTCTCAATATCAAGCCGAAAGAAGACAGAAAAATAAAGAAAAAATGGATCTGTTCTCGTTGGGAATATTAAGTTTAATCCCAACTCTAATTTTAATCCAGGTCCTCACGAGGAAACTCAAGGAAAAGAAGAATAGAGTAAAAAAATATCATCCAATTGGTGGCACAGTGGTTAACCAGCTCCTCAATTTCTCCAGGTTGCACCATTACATGACTGATCTTGCTGCTAAGTACACAACTTATAGACTCCTCGCCCCTTTCAGAAATGAGATTTACACCGCTGATCCTCTGAATGTTGAGTTTATTCTCAAAACAAACTTCCCAAATTATGGAAAGGTTTAATTTCCTCCACGCTCAAATTTTATTATTTTCTAATTTAGTTTTTTCAGATATGATGTGAAGGCACTGATTTTAAATTGCTTGAAATGTTACAATTCATTACTCGTTTCTAACCTGCTAGCTTATTCTGGGTCTAATTGTTGCTTTTTTTTTTAATTAAGTTCTAATTGTCGTTTGATACTATGAGAATATATAGCAACTGGAGTTGAGTCAACTGGTATGTTTTCCTGGAGTAAATTGTGAATTGAATTGCACAAATTGAAGTGAAATTGATAGAGTTGGAAAACACCAAGTTCTATATTGTTGTGTTCGTGTTGTATAACAGCAACTCTCAGGCATTTTCTAGCATATAATTTTCAGGGATTTCAAGAGTTTCTTTTCTTTTCTTGTTCATGAGGCTCTAAGTGGCCATTTGAACTCAGAACTTTATAGTTATGGATGCCACTCCAATACAAATATACCATTAGTTCGAGTTTTTTTCTTTTTTCTTAATAGCCAAATAGGAATTGATGTTGACATCCCGTGAATATTGAAGTCTGATAAGAAAATATATAAAGTTAATGATAGAGTTCTTGGATGTTTTTGAACAGGGGGGGTACAATTACAACAATTTGGGAGATTTGTTAGGTGATGGAATATTCACTGTTGATGGTGAAAAGTGGCGCCAACAAAGAAAGGTTTCAAGCTATGAGTTCTCCACCAAGGTTTTGAGGGACTACAGCTGTGTTGTCTTTAGAAATAATGTCGTAAAACTTGCTGGTATAGTTTCTGAAGCTGCAAAATCCAACCAGTCAATGGATATACAAGTCAGTAGTCCATGACTTTTTATTTGCATAACCGAAATTGTGTCTCTTTTGTACATGGATTTCTAAACTTAACTGTGGTTTTAGGATCTGTTTATGAAATCTACCTTGGACTCAATATTCAAGATTGCATTTGGAGCTGAATTGGACTGCATGTGTGGGTCAAATGAAGAAGGTGTTATCTTTAGCAATGCTTTTGATAATGCAAGTGCAATGACCCTTTGGCGATATGTGGATGTTTTCTGGAAAATTAAAAGGTTTCTGAATATTGGATCTGAAGCTGCACTGAAGAAGAACATCAAAGTGATAAATGATTTTGTATATAAACTAATAGATAGTAAAATTGAGCAAATGCACAACTTGAAGGATGATATCTCAGTAGGTGGCTGGCCTTGATGCCTTTTTAATCTCTGATTTAAGTGTAGAAACATTAATTTACTTTATTTCCATATCTTAGATGCAGATAAAGAAAGATGATATTTTATCGAGGTTCCTGCAAGTGAATGAGACTGATAAAACATATTTATGAGACATAATTCTTAGCTTTGTGATTGCTGGTAAAGACACAACAGCAGCCACTCTGTCTTGGTTTATCTATGTGCTCTGCCAACATCCCAGCGTGCAAGAAAAGGTTGCAAAGGAAGTGAGAAGAGTTTCTAGAGCAAAAGATTTTACAAACTTTGCAGAATTGGCAGCCAGCATTGATGAAGAAGCTCTAGAAAAGATGAGTTATCTCCATGCTGCTATCACCGAAACACTCAGACTCTATCCAGCTGTGCCAGTTGTAAGGAGATTTGTTTTTTCTTTTTCCCACTTTCTTGCATGTGTGGATGCAATTACTGGCAAATGATTTCACTTCACAAATTCAGCACTTAATGATATTATCTTTGAAAATTTTTTTAATAATCTGCTTTCTCTTGACTTTCTTTTTGGATAAATGAATTTTTTTCTTCCAGAATTCTCATGAAAGTTAAGCATTAAAAGAGAGGGTTGCAGGCTTGAAGCGAATACAAAGAAATTAAGTTAAAAAAGCTGTTGTCCAGTTTGAAACCAGATGGATGCTAGTTAGCATACCATAGCACCCGGATACCTGAACCTTTGTTTTTAACTTTTGCTTACCTTGCAAGCCATTCATCCCTAAAATCATGTCCTCGACGTAGGAAGCAACCACTTCCACTAGATTGGGAATGGCTAAAAATGTTTATTTTGCAATTTTTTGTTTCCGTACTCTTTGAGAGGTCATATTTTCTCTTCATGACAAACCATGAAAAGAAAAAGTGATCTCTCTTTTTTCAGGCAACTATTATCCCATCTAATAACTCATTCAAACACAATAAGGCTACCACTTCAATTTGATTCATCTATTATGATATTAATGATGACTACTTGCAAATTTTGCACAAACAGACATGAAATTTTTCTATTTGATTCTCCAAAAATAGTACATGCTTCATTTCTGCTATGTAATTAATCTTGGTGCTGGTTGGCACGTGATTATGATATAGCTTGATATTTGATTCTGTGATTTCACATGTGCCTTGCTAGCAGTAACTTTTTTTTTTAATTCCCAAATTTATGTACACAACAGGATGCAAAGATTTGCTTTTCTGATGATACTCTGCCAGACGGTTTTAGTGTTAACAAAGGAGATATGGTGGCATACCAACCTTATGCGATGGGCAGAATGAAATTCATTTGGGGCGATGATGCGGAGGAATATAAACCAGAAAGATGGCTCAATAAGGATGGTGTGTTTCAGCCAGAGAGTGCTTTCAAGTTTACTGCCTTCCAGGTTGGTTCAAATAAAGACATTTCTGATTCAAATAATTTCTGCCATAAATACCAACTTTGAGTAAATTTTTCCTTTGCATGGAAACTCAAGTTCATTTTGTAGATTTTAATTGACCAGCAAAAAATAATGAAAAAAAGCAACGATAAAAAAATTTCTGCTGATAAACAGGCAGGGCCACGAATTTGTCTGGGGAAAGAATTTGCTTACAGGCAGATGAAGATATTTGCAGCTGTCTTGTTAAGTTGTTTCGTTTTCAAACTAAGCAACGAAAACAAAACTGTCAACTACCGGACAATGATTAATCTTCACATCGATGGTGGTCTCCATGTTCGTGCTTTTCATAGATAGAAAGCAGGGCTTATGCTGCAGTCGCTGTACTTATATGATATATGATACATATATAACAAAAGTCATAAAAATGTTGAATTTAATCTCCAGAGTGATAGATAGGTTGTCTTTTAGGTTCTGATGACTGTGAATTAGCAATAAGCCAATAACTTGTAGGCCTTCTATATAAATGTAAGGGTGTACTATTGTTGTGTGTTAAAAAAATAGTCTTATGGAATAAATATCTTCTATATTTGAGAAGTCTTACGTGTTGTTATCTTTTTATTATTGAAAACGGGCCTTATCCATGAGTAGCAGGGTATAGGGGTGGGGGTGGGCAGGACTCGGACTCGGGACCTCTGCCTGAAACCTCTCACAGTCTTTACCTCGTGTGGTGTTATTTATAATATGTTTGTATTCATATATTTTATTTGTTTGAGCGTGAAAAAGCTGCTATTGTATGATCATTTTTAATTTTAACATAGGAAACTAAGAATGTAAAGAAAAATAGACCCATCAAGAATCTTTGGTGGGGACTTATCCTGAATGTTTTAGTGGAAACCAAACCCCTCAACGGTTGCCAAATGTGGAGGATGATGAATATGAAAGTTGTACTGGATTAGAAGGAAGTTGATCAAATGAGAAAACAGATAATAGAATAATCAACAGCTAAAGAATAATGGAGAGGCGTTGTAGGAAAAGGATAGTTGGCACATGGCGAAGGAACTTTTATTATCTGGCTAACATTATAAAAAATAAAGAAGAAAAAG